>JARQOD010000003.1:440377282-440505790 GCA_033576555.1 Oophaga sylvatica | reverse complement strand
GTCCCCAACTTTTCGCCATCCAACCTGACCAAACTGAGAGGATCTGCAAGAAAAATGGCAGAGAACCCCAAACCCGTGGGGAAAAAACTTTATCATCTTTCCCCAAGAAGACTCAGGCTGTACTACCAAAAGGTTTTGCTTCTACTTAATATGAGAAAAGGGTCTGAATATTAAAAAATTCTACATTTCTTTTTTTTTTTCAGTCAAGGGGGTCAGAGTGTAATTAATGAGAAAAAAATAAACTTTTTAATTTTTCCCAAAAAAGGCTGCAATGAAACAAAGAGTAAAAATTTGAAAGCATCTGAAACTTTCCTTTACCCACTGTATATTGCACCAGCAATGCCCCCTCCGGGGCGGGGCAAGGCATAACTTGAATCGGGGCTAATGCAAAACCATAAAAGGACATTTTATGGAACAAACTGGAATCAGGGAAAACAGATAACAGTAAAAAAGATTGAAACCTTTGCTTTTTAAAACTTTTTAACAACATTTTGTTTTTTCCTCTTTGCATGGTTGGTCATAACTTTTCTGTTATTCGCCTAGGTAGAGTTTTTTTTTTATTCACGACTGAGTTGTCTTTCTTTTATTTTTTTATGGCAATGGAAAGGCCTGACCCAACAATTATTTAAAAATAATGTTTTTTTATTTTTCAGGGATTATGAATTTAATTATAGTTTTTTTTTTTTTTTACTTTTTTTCTGAAATCCTACAAAAGGTTTTTTAATTATTTTTTTCAATTTTTTTAAACCCACACTACACAAACTGTATATAAATGGAATGGGAAGTATGTAGCGGGGCTTGGGGTCCCTAAAAGGTCCAGGGGCAATCGTTCACATTAGGTATGGGCTCAATCACATCAAAGGATCCTTTACTGCCAAGTAAGTGTTTAAAAAAGTTCCTCAACTCCATCTTTACGCAAGAAATGCTGATCACCAGATATAATTTCCCAGTCCACCACTGGTTTCTTTTTTATTTTTTAATGGAACGAGACATCATAAATAGAACTGCGCAGTCTATTATAATGACCCTTGACTTCTAATCAACATGTTTCTTCGTTCCAGACTTCGATACTGTAAGGCTTTTTGGATTGAGAAAAATGTGCTGACTTTGCTTCTTCCGCCAGAGATTACATCATACATAGCAGCAGATTGAGATGGAGGGAAGCCAGACAAGTCAAACTGGCCTTTTTACAGCAACCGGGATGACTTGCTGACTCTGCAGACACTCCTCATTGGGCTCTAAAAATCATAAGATGGGCACAGCAATGACTTCCAAACATATTTATCATGTCTGCATTAAACTCCTGAGTCCTGAGGACAGCCAGAGAATGTGTCTATTCACAAACGTTCTTTGTCTTAGATTGATGTGAATACTTTTCCATCCAATTATGACAAGAGCATTCTTAAGGTGATACCTTTATTGGCTAACCAGAAAATTATATGTTCGCAAGCTTTCAGAGCGCAGAGGCTCCTTCTTCAGGCAAGATTACATTTGTCTTAGATTGAAAGAAAAGTTGCTTGATGTTCTATGATCACAACCAGAGCTGCATTCTAAATTCTGCTCAGGGGCGGAACTATCGTGGAAGCAGGGGAAGCAGCTGCCACAGGGCCCGGGCTAGAAGGGGGCCCGTCCCGGCTGCTGCAGCTGCTTCACCTACCACCACGGTAGTTCCGCAAGCTGCCATGAGCATACCATACTCTGAGAGAGTTGCCGGCTGCAGTGTAGCAGGGGCGCAGTCACACACACTGTGACACCACTCACCGCCCCTACCCCCGCACCTGTAGTCAGCAGCAGAGCATCGGATCCCTCCCCTCCAGCAGCGTCACAGCTCTCAGACTGTGGAGAGCCATGGAGGGGCGGGGCTAAATGTCGGGGTGGAGCCACAGACAAGCAGGGAGAAGGAGGCAAAAAGGAAAGAAAAACAAGAGTGGGAGAGAGAAAAGGTGAAAGAAGACAGAAAACACAAGAGAGAGGCCAGAGACAGGTGAGAAGATGATATAGATAGATATATAGCTATATATACTGTATATATATATGCTATATATACTGTCAGTCGCCAGCGAGTGCGCGCTTCAGCTGCATGGAGGGAGTTTCACCGCAGGAGCGCGGCCAGGTAAGAAGAACTTTGTTTTTTTTTATTGAGAGCGGCGATCCTGGGGGTCCGGGGCAGACTGTGAGACATGGGGGCAGAACGCTGGACATGGGGGGGCAGAATGCTGGACATGGGGGGGCAGAATGCTGGACATGGGGGGGCAGAATACTGGACACGGGGGGGGCAGAATGCTGGACAAGGGGGGGCAGAATGCTGGACACGGGGTTGCAGAATGCTGGACACGGGGGGGCATAATGCTGGACATTGGGACAGAATGCTGGACACGGGGGGGCAGAATGCTGGACACGGGGGGGCAGAATGCTGGACACGGGGGGCAGAATGCTGGACATTGGGACAGAATGCTGGACACGGGGGTAGAATGCTGGACACGGGGGGGCAGAATGCTGGACATTGGGACAGAATGCTGGACACGGGGGGGCAGAATGCTGGACATTGGGACAGAATGCTGGACACGGGGGGGCAGAATGCTGAACACGGGGTTGCAGAATGCTGGACACGGGGGGCAGAATGCTGGACATTGGGACAGAATGCTGGACACGGGGGGGCAGAATGCTGGACACGGGGGGGCATAATGCTGGACATTGGGACAGAATGCTGGACACGGGGGGGCAGAATGCTGGACACGGGGGCATAATGCTGGACATTGGGACAGAATGCTGGACACGGGGGGTCAGAATGCTGGACACGGGGGGGCAGAATGCTGGACATTGGAACAGAATGCTGGACACGGGGGGGCAGAATGCTGGACACGGGGGGGCATAATGCTGGACACGGGGGAGGGCAGAATGCTGGACACGGGGGGGCATAATGCTGGACATTGGGACAGAATGCTGGACACGAGGGGGCAGAATGCTGGACACGGGGGGCAGAATGCTGGACACGGGGGGCAGAATGCTGGACACGGGGGGGCAGAATGCTGGACATGGGGAGAATGCTGGACACGGGGGGCAGAATGCTGGACACGGGGGGGCAGAATGCTGGACACGGGGGGGTAGAATGCTGGACATGGGGGGGCAGAATGCTGGACACGGGGTTGCAGAATGCTGGACACGGGGTTGCAGAATGCTGGACACGGGGGGACAGAATGCTGGACATTGGGACAGAATGCTGGACATGGGGGGGGCAGAATGCTGGACATTGGGACAGAATGCTGGACACGGGGGGCAGAATGCTGGACACGGGGGGGCAGAATGCTGGACATTGGGACAGAATGCTGGACACGAGGGGGCAGAATGCTGGACACGGGGGCAGAATGCTGGACACGGGGGGCAGAATGCTGGACATGGAGAGAATGCTGGACACGGGGGGCAGAATGCTGGACACGGGGGGCAGAATGCTGGACACGGGGGGGCAGAATGCTGGACACGGGGGGCAGAATGCTGGACATTGGGACAGAATGCTGGACACGGGGGGACAGAATGCTGGACAGGGGGGACAGAATGCTGGACACTGGGGGACAGAATGCTGGACACTGGGGGACAGAATGCTGGACACGGGGGGACAGAATGCTGGACACGGGGGGCAGAATGCTGGACACGGGGGGCAGGATGCTGGACATTGGGACAGAATGCTGGACACGGGAGGCAGAATGCTGGACACAGGGGGGGCAGAATGCTGGACATGGGGGCAGAATGCTGGACATTGGGACAGAATGCTGGACACGGGGGGCAGAATGCTGGACACGGAGGCAGAATGCTGGACATGGGGGCAGAATGCTGGACATTGGGACAGAATGCTGGACACGGGGGGCAGAATGCTGGACACGGGGGCAGAATGCTGGACAAGGGTCAGAATGCGAGACACGGGGCAGAATGCTGGACACGGGGCAGAATGCTGGAACGGGGCAGAATGCCGGACACGGGGCTGAATGCGAGACACAGGGGGCAGAATGGAGATACGGGGCATGACTGGAGACACGGGGCATGACTGGAGACACTGGGGGCATGACTGGAGACACTGGGGGCAGGATTGGAGACAGATGGGGCAGGATGGATATGATGGAGACAGATGGGGCAGGATGGGGGATCATATGGGGCAGAAAAAGGCGGAGTTGCGCCAATATGTGCACTGATGAGGATGAAATGATATGGATTGGCAAGGCTGCAGTGATGGGCAGTGCAGGCTGTATGTCTCTGTATGGGCAGTTTTATTGCTGATATATTGTTTTTGTAGCGCTGTATATATATTGGTATTTTACTAATAGCAATTTGGAATCCCTAGGAAATAATGATGTCAAGAAAGAGAAAAATTGCTTCACTTGTGACAAATATGGAACCGAACATTGACCATCTCATTAGCCAAAAGCAGGTCCATAGTTCCCATTGAAATACCAGTAAGTTTGTTGATTTTTAACTTTACTTGTTCTTTATTTTAAGTATTGTATTTGTTCCTGTTTTGTTTTTTTTTTTACTTCAAAATAAGAGTGTAGTATATGGTGCATACAGGTCATACACATCGTGTGCGGTATATAGAGTGTATATACACTGCTGTCTTATACTATTCATATACAGGGTATAATGCCTCTTATTCTTTGTATAGAGGTGAGTGTGCCATGTATAATATATGGTATATACAGCGTAGTGTCACATACACTGCTGTATTATACTTTTCATATACAGGTTATAATGCCTCTTATTCTTTGTATAGAGGTGAGTGTGCCATGTATAATAAATGGTATATACAGCGTAGTGTCGCATACACTGCTGTATTATACAATATACAACAGTTCTAATGCGCCATTCCTAATATGCAGGATAACGTACAGTGTATATGATGTAACCTGTATAAAATGCGACATTGGCTTGCCCCCCCTAGATCCTGGGTACACCCATGCAAGCTGCCGGTGGTGTGAGTCTGATATGGGGCCCGCCGCCACCTCCGGCGCCGCTATGAGAGGAGGTGGGTCGGGCCCCGAGCAGTCCGGCACTTCCGCGTCATGTGACGTGGGGGCGTGCGCGCGCTCTCACATCATATGCAAGGCTGGCGTGGTGGACGTCGGAGCGTGGAGGACGGAGCGGCGCACGGAGCAGAAGAGCTGGAGGACGCAGTCACCTGAGGATTGGCAGATTGGTAAGTATGCTTGCTGAGTCTGACTCTCTTTTACAGGGACGCGGCAGCTGCAGCTTCCCGTCCCGGCACTTGAGGAGAGGGTGGAGAGCGGAGGGGGGAGGTGTGAGTGTATCAGGGGCCTCAGGCCCAGGACACAGCGAGCCACATTAAAGAGCCCCAGGAAGCAGCAGGCCCCTAATGGGGCCCTAGGAAACAGCAGGCCCCATTAGGGGCCTAGGTCCAAAGAAAACTGCAGGCCCCATCGGGGGCCTAGGGCCCCAGGAAACTGCTGAAGAAGGTAATTATGTTGCATTATTCTTGTGAAGAAGAAATTTGTAATCTAGCCCATAAATTGCTTTCAAAATTGATGATTTATTCAGTAGAACAAAAGTACGGTATACAGAACAATCTTAGATTATTCTGTATACCGGACTGTTGTTCTACTGAATAAATCATCTGTTTTGAAAGCAATTTGCAGGCTGGATTACAAGTTTCTTCACACATTTACTCTGGAGAAAGCCTACCTTCGTCACTACCTCAGTTGCTTCCTGGGAGTTGGTTCTTTTCTGTTATTTCACTATCATTAGTCCAAAAACCTCTAATTTTGGATAATAAAGGTATCTTTCTTAACACAACTTGGGTAGACCGGGATTGGCAACGCGCGCGGGGGGGGCCATTGTGAAGTTTGCTGTGGGGCCCTGCCGTTCCTAGTTACGCCCCTGATTCTGCTGGATTCCTGTTTGGGATATCAAAGGATATAGGGGGTTTTCCCAGAGGTGGGAGGTCCTACAATAAAAAATATTCATAACACCCTTTGTATGCATGGCAAGAGGACTTGTTGCTTCTATCTCCTATCCGTGATCTTAGGGTTAATTCCTTACATTGCAGGGGCTATAGAGAGGGGAGCATTGCACGGCTTCTCACAACTCAACAAAAATAAGGGATGACCCTCAGGTTACTGGTTTCCTACTGAAACCCTTGAGCAGACAATTTCTTAAAAAGAGATGAGCTAAACTCTTGTTGGAGCATGATCAATGGGTGCTATGCGCTGTGTGATGCAGTCATGGCCCTGTCTAATCCCTTTGATTTTAGGTAACACACATTCCAGGAATCCATGTCTTACTGCAAGGCACTATCACCTCATTGCTGTGAGCCTAGTGTGGAGCCACATCCTCTTTAACCCCCATAGCAGCTTTCTGCAAGCTTCCAGTTTTAAGGTGTTACGTAACCTGTTCGATTGCTTTGTTTGGTCCTGTAAATAACCTGTATCTCCTGGTTATTAGTTCCTGACCTTGGCTCATATTTCTGACTACACAGCTGTTTCACTATTATATCCCTGATCTTGACCAGGGGTGTTTCTATGGGTAAATGGGGAATTTGATGCAGAGGTCTGACATATCTCCCCAGTGGTTGCTTTTTGCCGCCCTCCAAAGTGGAAGTCAGCCGCTTTCTGTGTTGGCTGTCAAGCTGAATAGACCGACGATTTATTATAAATGGGGTGGAAATTTAAAGAGATATGAGAAGCCAGACGGATAAAATATTAGTGTGGACACAGAATATAGAGCAGGGATGTGGGGATGGGTGAGGACACAATATAAGGAGTTAAAGGGAATCTGTCACCCCAAAATTGCCATATCAGATAAAGATATGGCTGAATACAGCGTCCCATAACAAATCTATCTGTCTTTTCCTTATATTCTGATACCCCCGTTTTTATATATAAATACCTTTGTAAACTTTGTTTTTCTGGTGTCAATCATGGCGGTCAGGTCAGGAAGGCGGCGGTTATTCGCTTCCCCCAACCCTCCTCCGTTCTTGGCGTACGCATTTATTTTTTTCCTTGAGCGTTGTTTTTCAGCGCTTGCGCTGTAAAAAGACCCTCACGCGTGCGCAATGTTGTTTTGCCAACAGTGGGGCAGCATATTTTAATTACTGCGCAAGCGCCAGTAATTTGAGCCAATTCAATTGAGGAAGTGTGACGCATGCGCTGTATTGTTTGACTAGTTTGCCCACAGCTGGGCAAATAAGACTGCGCAAGTGCGGGGGCCCTGCTGCAGAGCGCAAGCGCTGAAAACTTACGCTGCCTGTGATATTCACAGGCAGCGTTACGTGACAGAAGTAGAGGAGCGGGGGTTGGGGGAAGCGACTAACCGCCGCCTTCCTGACCTGACCGCCATGATTGACACCAGAAAAACAAAGTTTACAAAGGTATTTATATATGAAAACGGGGGTATCAGAATATAAGGAAAAGACAGATAGATTTGTTATGGGATGATGTATTCAGCCATATCTTTATCTGATATGGCAATTTTGGGGTGACAGATTCCCTTTAATGGGGATTTGTGCGGACAAAGTATGCTGAGCGTGGGGGGAAATTATGCTGACACAGTATGCAAAATAAGGGGGATTGGGGTGCAGATACAGTATGAGAAGATGGGGGATTGGTGCAGACACAGTATGGGGAGCGAGAGGGATATGCGAAGAGACAGATGGGCAGTATGAGGAGTGACAGGAACCTGTGAGGAGACAGTTTGGCAATATGGGGAGCAAAGGGGAACTGTAAGGTATAGTATGGGGAATGTTGAATTTGTGAGGAAACAGTATGAGGAGTGGGTGTGGGGAATGGTTATGGAAACAGTATGATCAGTGAGGATGTGTGAGGAGACAGTTGAAGAGGGAGGGGGAAATGTGTAAAGAGATTATTGAGAAAATGGTGTGAGGGGACTTTATGGGGAAGAAAAATGTGATGAGGAGCAGACTGGGTAGTGTGGGGGGCAGTATAGAGAGGGGGCATCATGTGGGTGCAGTGTAAGGGCACAACAAGGAGAAGACCATATGTCGAGGAAGGGGAATATGATGAGGTGGTACAGTATAGCTAGCGACTGGCAAGTTTAGGGGGGACATTGTAAGAGGACAGTATGAAGAGGGGGCCCAGTATGGAAAGGAGGGGATAGTGTGGAGGGCACAAACCATAAGAAGGACAGTGTGGAGTCACATTTTGTAGTGGGATCACAGTGAGGGGCAGTTATTTAATCAGGGACAATATGTGTAGCCCAGCTGTGACTGGAGCCACATGTTACCCTGGAGGATGCACGGAAAGGTAAATCCACGATAACCCATTGCACACAACATTTCACATTTTTCCCTGGTTCCACCAGAGGGAGCCCTGGAAATGACAGCAGTGAGATAAGGCAGTCTAGCTGCGAGTTAGCTAGTTGTTGGTTTTACCTCAGAACAGCAGAACACCTCAGAGAGTGAGAGGAGAGAGACTTTCCTGTCAGACGAGACAGAAGAAAACGAGCTAGTTACCTCAGACATGCTGAGAGGGAACTCTAGCCTGAAAGAAAGACTTATCTGAAAGCCTGAGGACTTCAGCAAACACTCAGCTTATATAGTGGAGTCCAGTGTAGTGGAAAGGATTGCCACTTGGTCTGGTCAAGGTTGAGTCCACTGAGAGTCCAACAGTGAGCTGTTTCGGAGAGTAAGCGTGCCGACGCTTGGAGAGCGGTGAAGAGAAGGAAGCTGACATCTACTGCTGCTGGTGCTTATGATAGTGGTGAGAGTAGGACGACAGGCAAGTGGAAAAGGGAAAGAGAGTGACCGAGGTCAACCAGCATTAATAGCTTACCTCGACTCTGCACCACCGGACACCGGGTCCGCGCTTACCAGCATCTGCACGACTGGTAGGAGACACGGAGACCCTGCTGGACTACAAGTCACAGAGGGGCCCTTCAGTGCTGATACGTAACCGGGGTCAGGAAGAACAAGAGTCTAGCAGGGCCCTGCATATAGAGACTAGTTCTGTCCAAAAGAAGGCTCCACACAAGATCAGCCGGGTGTAGCAAAGAGAACAGAGTTAAACTTTGTTTTATGCAAGTTAGAAACTCACACTCAAAAAGACGTAAGGAGGCCTTATACCTACTCAGTGGATTACTGGACGTGCATCCTCCACCCTGAGCAGCTTCCCGGGACATGCCTGCAAATATCACCAGTAAAGGTACAGAAAAGAAACTTTATTGTGTGTGTCTGCATTATTGCTCCTTCACCCCTACACCGCCATATACCTCGAGAGACCAGTCTCGCCTGTGGGAGACTTAACACCTTGCTGCCCCAACCCTCAGAGGATTCACCCTGCAGCGCTGGTCACCCTGATCAGAAACCACAGGTGGCGTCACGAACATTTCTACAATCCCCTGTAAATATCCCCCCTTTAGTGAGCGCCCAGGGCAACGGACCGAGCTGTGCTACCCGTGACATCCCCCAGTGAAGTGAACGGGCTCGGTGCCGAGTACCCCATAGCCCTGGTCTGTGCGACTCATCTAACTTGGCGTCACGAAACAGGATAAGAAGCTCGTATATGTGAGTCCTGTGTGCCTGAAGTGGACTGTTTTTGTGCTAGAGACTGTGTTACTGTTGTTGTGATTTTTGGCGCCAATTGTCCGTCATTGCCCGCCAAAGTACAGCGCTACAGCGCAAAGAGAAGGGGCGTGCCTGCAGAAAGCGCGCGGAGTCCCGGACACGCCCCCAACGCTGACGCGGCGGCAGGTCCTGTGGAGAGCTTCCGTGATCGCTCTGACGGCAGAGTGCCGGCGACGCAGGTCCTTCCACATCGCTGTGCCTGGCAGAGCTGCAGCCTTCAGGAGAAGGTAGGCCACACTTAACTAGGGGGGCACAGACATGTCGCAGCCACAAGTTGACAGCGCGGCCCAGGGCGACCGCTCCGGTGACTTACCCGCCGGCGCTGCCGCGCAGGATGGAAACACTGACCCCTCACCAGGTCCGATGGCCCCGATAGTACCGCTGACGCTCCCATACCTGCCTGGAGCAAAGTGGCTCCCTCAGTATAACGGTAAGCCGGATACCCTGTCAGGGTTCAAGCGCAAAATATGCAGCATAATGGACATGTACCCTATGACAGAGAAACAAAGAGCTGCAGTGGTATTGGGACAATTGACTGGTGCTGCAGAAAGGGAAGTAGAGACTTGGACAGCTGCAGACCAGGAATCAGTGCTTTCAATTTTCTTAGAGCTACAGACTATTTTTGAAGACCGCACTGAAACAGATCTCCGGATGAGGTTTTACCAATGCTCCCAGAGACCAGATGACAGTATTAGGGACTACGCCTGCCGACTACAGGGGGCCCTGCGAGCTCTCAAACAGGTCAACCCTATAAGTGCTATTAATGAAAGCAAAATGTTGAAGGAACAATTTGTACGGGGACTGAGGTCCCAAGCTGAAAGCAGAACTGTGCACTGGTGGTCCTTGGATCATCCTGACGCTACCTTTGATGCCCTAAAAGATATGGCTATAAAAGGACTGTGACCCCTGGAGAAGCCTGAGGTGGCAACCCAGTATCACCCGGGTGAAGCCACTCTAAAGCCAGCAGCATTCACCTTTTTCCCGCTGGTGGCGGAAGCCAAAACGCAGGTGGCGCCCCCTACTGAGTTGGACTGTCTGCGCTCAGAAGTGCGCCAGCTGACTAAAAACCTGGCCGCTGTAATGAGTGCCCTGCAACTGCGGAAGGAAGAAGGAGGAAAGATCCTGCTAGCTGACTGCCCAGAGGATGTCCCTTGGATGAACCGGAGGAAAAGGAGGACGTCGCCCCACCGGAGGAGGACAACGCCACCCCCAGGAGCGACCCCTGATCAGCACTATCCTCGCCGAGAGATCATCTGCTACCGTTACAACAGAGAAGGTCATCTAGCCCGACAGTGTCCTTTAAACGAGCAGACCCTGGGTCCGAGGGCCAACACCCAGGAATAGACTCATCAGGCCCCTCAGACTGGAACCGCAGGTTTGTGGGAGGAAGACCCTACCTGTCCATCATCCTGGATGGGATTGCAATCCCTGCCCTGCTGGACACTGGATCTCAGGTGACCATCATACCTGATGTCCTGTATAATAAGTTTTGGTCCATGGACAGTCTCCAGCCCCGAGCCCTGACTTTGCTGTGTATGCCTCTAATGGTCTCCCTGTTGATATACTCGGAGCCAAAAACGTGGACGTAAAGGTGGGCAGAGTGGAGCTGAAGGACCAGGGACTCTTAGTAGTAAAGACTGTAAATGAGGAAAATGGCTTAAATGTGGTTTTAGGTACAAACATTATTAGTAACTGTCTGGGAGAAGTTGTGTTTTTGCTCCAACAGCTCGCCGAAGTTGCCAGGCCAAAGCAAAAGGGAGTGATCCAGATGGAGATCCGGGCCCTGATGTGCCAGCAGCAAGCGAAGCTGACAGATGGTGAAATTGGTAATGTACGGGTAACAGACCCGAACCCCATTGTGATACCCCCAATGAGTGAAATGCTTATATGGTGTAGAGCAGCAATAGGTCTGAGAGGACAGAACTACCAAGCAGTAGTAGAGCCCCATTGTTCAGAGCACAGACCTACACTCTTGACTGCTAGAGGGGTAGTAGAAGTACGAAATGGGAGGGTACCAGTACGTCTTCTCAACTGGGGAGAAGATGAAGTAAATTTACCACGTTATGCCACTGTTGCTAAATTACATACCGTAGATAACAACTCCATTCTCACGACCGAGTCCTTAGTCTCCCGCCAACCAGCGGAGGATAATGACCCAGCAACCCAGGTGGAGGATTGGTGTCAGCAGCTCCATGTCGGGACAGACACCACCCGCCCACCAGAAACAGGGAGTACTACGGGTGGTACAGGAGTACACACAGGTATTTAGCAAACATCCACTTGACTTTGGGACAATTAAGGGAGTACAACATCATATCCCTACAGGCAGCCATCCTCCCATCAAAGAGCGGTACAGGCCTATACCTCCAGCACACTACCAGAAAGCTAAGGAAATGTTGCGTGACATGAAGGAAGCAGGGGTGATAAGGGATAGTTGTAGTCCCTGGGCAGCACCTCTAGTCCTAGTTAAGAAAAAGGATGGAAGCATGAGAATGTGTGTAGATTACAGACAAGTAAATCGCATTACACATAAAGATGCATACCCTTTACCACGCATTGAGGAATCCTTAGCTGCCTTAAAAACTGCTAACTACTTTTCCACCCTTGACCTCACTAGTGGGTACTGGCAAGTAGCTGTGGCTGAGGAGGATCGGGAGAAGACGGCTTTCACCACCCCAATGGGACTCTGTGAGTTTGACAGGATGCCGTTTGGACTTAGCAGTGCCCCGGGAATGTTCCAGAGAGTGATGGAGAGTTGCCTGGGACATCTCAACTTTGAAACCTTGTTGCTGTACCTGGACAACGTAATTGTGTACTCCAAGACGTATGAGGATCATCTGAAGCACCTGGCAGAGGTATTTGAGTCACTGTCCAAGTATGGGATGAAACTGAAGCCTTCAAAGTGCCATCTGCTCAAACCAAAGGTACAGTACTTGGGACATATTGTCAGCTCAGAAGGAGTAGCGCCAGACCCAGAGAAGGTCACTGCCATCCAGAAATGGCCAGAACCAAGGAATCTCAAGGAGGTGCACCAGTTCCTGGGACTGACAGGTTACTACCGGAGGTTTGTAAAGGACTACACCAAGAAAGCAGCGCCTCTGCAGGACCTCCTGGTAGGACAACCCCTCAAGAGCAGAAATCCTCCATTCCGCTGGGGTAAAGAACAAGCTGAGGCATTCAAGGAGATGAAGGAGATCCTGACAGGCGATGAGATCTTAGCCTATCTTGACTACAGCCAGCCGTTCCTGCTGTCACTAAATTCTGCTCAATGGGAAGATTGCCAGTCCATGCTGGCAACAGGATTCAAGCTATGCTCGCATGTACGCTAACAGAAATAACCTTGACACGATTCAGAAAACAGCTACAGCCAGGAGCAGTTCACAGAAATGCCTCTGAGATCGAACTAGCTCAGCACGTTGACTGGAGAACCAATTACATCAATACAGGGCGGGCCGTAAGAACGCCAACGCTGACGCCTTGTCCAGAATGCCGCATGAGTCCGACACGGAAGAGGAATCGGATGACTTAGAAGAGATTGAGCTACCTGCATTCCACAGAAATGGGATGATCCACGAGCAACGAGCCTACAGGAGGCAGCGTGGTAAGACGTTAAACCCTTTACCTCACCACAGCTGGAAGGAGACCCAGAACAGTGACCCGGTTGTCAGCCACATCAAGGAACTGATAACTCAGGAAGGTTCCTCCTTGGAGAAGGATGCGTCTCAACAAGCAAAGCAGCTGTGGAATGAGAGAAGCCGGCTGTTCATCTACCAAGAGAAGCTGTGCCGAAGGTACGTCAACCCCAGAACCCATGAGATGGTATGGCAGATAGTGGTCCCAAGAACAGACATCCAGATGGTGTTGGAAGCCTACCACGATCGAGCGGGGCACTTTGGCTGGAAGAAGCTGGAAACCCTGTTGAAGTGTCGTTTCTACTGGGTGGGAATGCGTAGTTCCATCGAGAAATGGTGTAAAAACTGCGTCCTGTAGCCTCCGAAGAAAAGACTACAGCAGCCAGAAAGCACCCCTGCAACCCATCAAGACGACTCATCCCTTGGAGATCGTGGCCTTGGACCATGTCAAGTTGTCACCCAGCAGGCCAGGATACTCATATGCCCTGACCATGGTGGATCACTACTCCAGGTTCCTGGTGGTCGCCCCTGTCAAAGATCTGACAGCTGAAACAGCAGCAAAGACGTTTCAGGCATATTTCTGCAGACCCCATGGATATCCAGAGCAAGTGTTAACTGATCAGGGTCCTGCTTTTGAAGCCGAATTGTTTAAAGAGTTCTGTCACTTGTACGGGTGTAAGAAGATAAGAACCACACCGTACCACCCCCAAACCAATGGTCTCTGTGAGAAGACGAATCACATCGTCATTGACCTGCTGAAGACGGTACCACTTGAGGAGAGGAATCGGTGGCCAGACCTACTACCTGACCTGGTAGATCTGTACAATCACATACCTGTGAGTTCCACCAACTGCACTCCAGCCTACCTTATGCGGGCAAGACCAGGAAAGCTGCCCATGGATTTGGAACTTGGTGTTGTAGAACCAGAAGCTGATGTTACTCCTGAAGATTGGGACACGAACCGACAGGAACAGTACAGGAGGGTACAAGCCTGCGTGGAAGATAGTCTCAATAAAGTAAGGGAAAAGCAAGAGGAGAACTACAACAAAAGTGTGCCAGCTGAACCTTTTATGCCTGGAGAAATTGTGCTAAAAAGAAAAAGAAGAATGCACAAATTGGATGATCAGTGGGAAAAAGAGCCATATGTCGTGCAAAATTCCAAGTTTGACAACAGGAAAACCTGTACCATTAGCAAAGATGGAGGAAAGACGACCACCACGGTATCCAGAGACCACCTAAAACTGTGTCCAGACATGTTAAAACTTCATGAGGAAGAACTTGTTATGGAAAAAGAGAAATCAGGTGAAGTCATACACACGGACCTAGGAGATTTTCCTGCAGATTGGCCTTGTATCGGAGACGCTGTGATTATTCCAGTACTTCAATTTTACCAACCACAAGAAGCGCTTCAACGTCCAGTTGAACCAATTGCCGCAGCAGAAGAAATAGTTCAAGAAGAACCTGCTCCTGTAGCATCTCCAGAAGTAGTATCTCAAAGAATGGAATCTCAAAATGTGGAACCTTCAGATGTTGGGTCTCAGGAAGAAGAATCCCCTGGCGGAACAGAACCGCATCGCCCAGTCGCTAGTATGCTTGCCAGATCCCTAGAGAGGTGGAGTCGGATTTACAGTTTGCCGGCACGCAGCACAGATAGGTTAGATGCTACTATACCTGACACCACACCACGTAGGTCAGTACGCACAACGAAAGGAAGGTTACCTATTAGGTACCAAGAGTAGGCCTAGCAAAGTAATTCAGTAAACCAATATCCAAGTGTAAAAATGTAAATAAGATTGTGTAAATATTTGTATATATGTTACTTGTATTATGAAACGTTTGAAGTGTCCTTACCTCCCGCAAGGGAAGAGTTACAATTATGTTTATTTGTTGATGTTATGAAAATTGTTTTCTTTTTCAGCCCGGGAGTGCTGATATTACCTAGGGGGGGGATGTGTAGCCCAGCTGTGACTGGAGCCACATGTTACCCTGGAGGATGCACGGAAAGGTAAATCCACGATAACCCATTGCACACAACATTTCACATTTTTCCCTGGTTCCACCAGAGGGAGCCCTGGAAATGACAGCAGTGAGATAAGGCAGTCTAGCTGCGAGTTAGCTAGTTGTTGGTTTTACCTCAGAACAGCAGAACACCTCAGAGAGTGAGAGGAGAGAGACTTTCCTGTCAGACTAGAGGGAAGAAAATGAGCTAGTTACCTCAGACATGCTGAGAGGGAAATCTAGCCAGAAAGAAAAACTTATCTGAAAGCCTGAGGACTTCAGCAAACACTCAGCTTATATAGTGGAGTCCAGTGTAGTGGAAAGGATTGCCACTTGGTCTGGTCAAGGTTGAGTCCACTGAGAGTCCAACAGTGAGCTGTTTCGGAGAGTAAGCGTGCCGACGCTTGGAGAGCGGTGAAGAGAAGGAAGCTGACATCTACTGCTGCTGGTGCTTATGATAGTGGTGAGAGTAGGATGACAGGCAAGTGGAAAAGGGAAAGAGAGTGACCGAGGTCAACCAGCATTAATAGCTTACCTCGACTCTGCACCACCGGACACCGGGTCCGCGCTTACCAGCATCTGCACGACTGGTAGGAGACACTGGAGACCCTGCTGGACTACAAGTCACAGAGGGGCCCTTCAGTGCTGATACGTAACCGGGGTCAGGAAGAACAAGAGTCTAGCAGGGCCCTGCATATAGAGACTAGTTCTGTCCAAAAGAAGGCTCCACGACAAGATCAGCCGGGTGTAGCAAAGAGAACGGAGTTAAACTTTGTTTTATGCAAGTTAGAAACTCACACTCAAAAAGACGTAAGGAGACCTTATACCTACTCAGTGGATTACTGGACGTTCATCCTCCACCCTGAGCAGCTTCCCGGGACGTGCCTGCAAATATCACCAGTAAAGGTACAGAAAAGAGACTTTATTGTGTGTGTCTGCATTATTGCTCCTTCACCCCTACACCGCCATATACCTCGAGGGACCAGTCTCGCCTGTGGGAGACTTAACACCTTGCTGCCCCAACCCTCAGAGGATTCACCCTGCAGCGCTGGTCACCCTGATCAGAAACCACAGGTGGCGTCACGAACATTTCTACAATCCCCTGTAAATATCCCCCCTTTAGTGAGCGCCCAGGGCAACGGACCGAGCTGCGCTACCCGTGACATCCCCCATAGAGATCAACGGGCTCGGTGCCGAGTACCCCAAAGCCCTGGTCTGTGCGACTCAAATACATAGGGTAGATATTTTTTATTCAGGAGCATTATAATCACGCTGCTATTTTTAAGAGCACCGGGTCGGGATGTGTTGCACAAGACTGGAGAAGATGGTAATCTGCAGAGAGGAGCTATGGATATGATAAATCATCATGGCGTCTGGACAAGATGAAGAAAAAGAAAGAAAATTACTCCAATCAAAGACAATGTCATCTATAAGGTACCTAGATGTATATGTTTATTTGTGATACTGCCTGCATCTCATCAGTACTGTGGTTCCTGTATGGTCTGCAGTCTGATGGCTGTTAACAACAAATCCCTATACTACTTTTCCATTATTAAGGAAATACTGGGAGTTGTAGGTTCATGTGATACAAATGTATATGGGGCTGACCTGACATTACAGTTGATTGTGGTACTAAGCTTGATGATGCGTTCATGTATTGATGAAGGTTCTGTTGATGTATTCATGTACTGACGGTGATTCTGTTGATGTATTTATGTATTGATGGTGGTTCTGGTGATGTATTTCTCTACTGATGGTGGTTCAGGTGACATTTCTGTATTGATGGTGGTTCTCGTTTCTGCACCGATGGTTGTTCTGGTGATATATTCATGTACTGCTGGTGGTTCTGGAGATGTATTTCTGCACTGCTGGTGGTGATGGTGGTGTAACTAACAATATTACGTGATACATGGCTATGTTAGTAAAGTATTGTGCTGTCTGACAAGTTAAGGGTTACTACGTTTTTATTTAGTTACACAAGTTGTCCAAATTTGTGTAGAAAGTCAGCAGTCACTCTATGCAACTGCAAATTTTGAATACTTGCAGAGAACCATTGCACTCTGTCCGGAACCTCTCGTCCTGGTGGTGAAAGAAAGAGGTCATGCAACCTTAGTATGCAATTTGCCTACAAGCAGTTGCATGCCAACTAGACAAGTGTGGCCTCACTCAAAACTAGGGAATGGAGCGAGGCTGGTCACATCTAGTTGGAATGTAACCGGAAGTATGCAAGTTACATACTTGCACTTAGATGATCATTCACTCTTGCTGCCGGCACCAGAGGATCCTGACATTGTGCAGTGTGCGGTGCACACGTTGTGAGAATTCAGAAACCAAGAGTGACTGCAGACTTTCATCCCAAATCTGGGCAACCCCTTTACATATAACATTAAGCACTGTAACATGCCCAATTCTAACAGCGTATAATATACTCACTGTCAGGACTCAGCTCTGCTTCCTGGCTCCAATGGTGATCACATGTCGACTCATATGCGATTTTCATACTTACAGTCACGTGACATCTAGCTTCTATTCCTGTTTCTCTCAGTGAATCAGGAGAAGTAGTACGTTACTGGACATTGAGGGTGAGTTTCCACGGTCAGGAAACGCTGCGTGTTTGGCGCTGTGCGCTGGCGCAGCGCCAAACACGCAGCGTCCAGATGTTACAGCATAGTGGAGGGATTTCAAGGAATCCGTCTCCACCATGCGTAACAATACGCAGGTGGCAAACCTGCGTAAGGACATGCGGCGCGTCTTTTAGACCGCAGCATGTCCTCCGTATTGCGGCGACGGTTGCGTCGCCGCAACAGAATTACACAGGGCTATGTAGCCCTGCGCTCTTTGCGGTGGTGGTTCCGGAGGTGTCCTGAACACCTCCGGAAAGATGCGCGCTCAGAAAAGGGGCGGCGGCTTGACGGGACGGAATTTCCGCTCCGTCCAAAGCGCTATGGTTCCGGACCGTGGAACCTTAGCTGAAAGAATCAGGAAAAACAGTTTGTCTGCATATAAGTAGTCACATGGCATCTACTCAAATGGATTGAGCAGGGTGAGGGGGAGGGCGGGGACACCAAATAGAATTCTTGCCCCACGTGCCAGAAAACCTAGATAAACCTTTGCCTTGATCTCCATGTTTAGACCTGGCATCACGATAATTCTCTGCCAGCTCACTCCACCGTCAGGAGCCACTCAGTGGAAGTAATCCAGTGGGCCTTTTGTAAATCCAGATCCCTGTATAAGGGATAAACTATGAAGACAAGGATTTCCCTGTAATTTGGTAAGAGGAGAGGCTAGTGCAAAGCCTATCCGCAGAAGCCATATTAAGAGCTGTCAACCTTCCTCCCACAAACAGTGTGCCATTGACCTGATTCATCATTTTAATGGCTTTAGCATTTGCACCTTATTCTCTACACTTTTAAAGTCTTCTTTATTTTAAGCCTTTTTGTAATTTTTCCTTGACAACTTTGCTTATCCAGATATTTTAGACAGACTCATGAATGCATGTTCTACCAAATGTTACCTTTCTTATTTTTTCTGGCTCATCTCACTCCAGTCTCCCAGGAGGTTTCTGGATGAGTTTTCAACTAGTCGCTTTTTTTGACTTTTCAAACAATTTTCTACAAAGACAAAGATAACAGTTTTGATTTTGTGACAAATTCATGGACCACGTGAGCCATTTTGCAGAATTTGGGGCAAAGAAACATCAGCGAACACCACGAGACAAAAAAAAGTGACTTTCAATATATGGTGAATTGGGCACTATGTCTTTATATACTATTGTACATTGTTTTTTTAGATAACGCCTTATTTTCTTCTCCACTCCCTATTTCATTCCCTGCTGTTACATTGATTTGTAAATTATGCCTGATGAAGTTAGTCCAAATCCGAAACGCGTTACACTAACTTTAATAATCCCTTTTCTGGACTCCATTTCTTGTAATTCCCTACATTTTTGGGTGGTAGTTTTGAGCAAGTTAGTCATTGTTGCATTAAAGTTGCTTTGAAAGACTCCAATCGACAGCTGGATTTTGATAGGACCATAGGCTGCAACACCCCATTGCCCTACGGTTGTCCTTCGGCACGACAGCATCAAGTGAGCAGTTCTGTAGTTTCTGTTTCTCCTAATTTCCTTATTTTGGTGATGCACTATGTGCAACTGCTGTATACTTCACTGTATCGAACTAGGACTTTGGTCATTCGTCAGATGATCGGTGGGTGACCTGTGGCCTAATGATCGGGAATGAACATTCTCATGAATTGGCCCGTGTAAAATGGGTATTCATATATTAGGAAAGCTTCAGATTGCTAGGCCATCATGGCCATGTCATACACCCCTAAGAATTATCCTATTAAAATAATGCACAATTAAGGTCACTGTATCCTAAAGATTGCATATGACATGCTTAAACTGCCCTTTAATGTAGCCATCCAATGGTCGTAGACAACCTATGGATCCAACGTAGGTAAAACAATCATCATTTTCTTGTTGAAATCCTCTGTTTTTCCTGCTATGAAGAGAGAATAGCTAATGTTATTTTTTTGCTCTTCACTGGAGGCTGCAAACAGTAAACGACGGGAGGGCGTAAATGAAAGAGCAATCTCGAAATAGGCTTCTAAAATGCATTCTGGGCAATGTAAACAGCCAGAGAACATGGAGCGGTGAAACTTCAGCTTCACAGCGAGGAGAACAGTCACCACTGATGAGGAGATGCATTTCTTAGCTGCTAATGCAACACTTGAATAGTTTCCACAAATACTTCCACATGTCATGTTTGCTGTCATTTATAGAGTAACTGAGCGTGGAGAATATCAGACCAGGGCTATGCTACTACAGCGAAGTGCCAAAGTAAAGAATCACTGACACAGATGTGTCCTTCTTTACCTTTTTCTCTCAGCTCGACATATCCCAAGATGAGTGATGTGAGATGATCAGCTTTGATAAAAAAAAAACACGATTTTGTGGTACTCTGTTTGGAGATATTTATGTTATACGTAATTTCTAATATACAAATTAAAGTGAATCTGTCAGTAAGATCAGCCCTTCTACCCAACCTATATTGACATGTAGGTCATAGAAAGTTTAATAAAATGATACCTTGATATCTGCGATGTGATGTCTTATTCCAGAGAAATCTACGTTTTTATTAATATATAAATGAGCTATTAAGATCTATGGGCCAGACATAGATCTCCCTGAGAATCTGCCTCCAGAGATTATTTTAAAAGAAAGGGGGAGTTACTAGTGTGAGACATGTAATGGCTTTGCTCTCATAATCCCCCACAGATCAGCAGTGAGGTCAAAGCTAACATAAGCACACCAGAGCTAAACAAAAAGGACAGCAGAAATAAACATTGTCTCATTACAAACACATTTGCAGCAGTAGTTGTTTTCTCATACTATTGTCAGGTTTACTGTACTGCTTTTCCCCTACACTGGTTGACTGTGAGATGAAGCTGAAGCACTATGAGAGGACAACTGCAAATATGTTTGTTGTGTTTTTAATGAGACAAGGTTCAACTCTGCTGTACCTTGTTGGTTATAATCAGGCACAGCTCTGCAGCAGAACTGACAGCACTGTGAGATGACAACTGCAGATGTGTTTCTAATGAGACAAAGTTCATTTTTGTTTTACTGTGTTTGCTACGCTTATGAGAGTAAAGTGGATCCAGTTGGAATAACACATGAGTGGGCTGCGCTGCTGGAGTAAATCAATTCTTCAAAAATCATGATGAGGAAAAGGCTTTTTATTCACAATGCGTTTCAACACCGTACCGGTGTCTTTTTCAAGTGAAAAGAACAAATGAGAGCAAATTGTCAGTCATTACATGTCACACTGGTAAAGCTCCCTTTTATATAAAATAAGCTCTGAAGGCAAATTCTCAGTGAGATCTATATCCTGTCCATAGATCTTAACAGCTCGCTCATTTGCATGTAAGAAAAATGTGGATAACTCTAAAATAAGACAGCGGATTGCAGATATCAAGATATCATTTTATTCAACTCTCTATGACCCACATGCCCATATAGATGGCTTAGGAGGGTTGATCCTACTGACATATTCCCTTTAAAGAGATGTTGCCATCTGGATATGTGCAGCTCGATCCATCAGGCACTGGTTGTATGAACTTAGCCAGTTATGTTTGACTCTTAAATTCTTTTTCATAGAAAAAGATTCTTTAAGAGTGGCGAATGAGACTAGTCAGACAGGTGGGTTCACAGAGGCTTCTCCCCGCCCACTCCTCTGAAGTGACAGGTCTCCTCTTATACATGCATGTATGGAGAGACCTGTCACTTAAGGGACCGAGACTGCTCTGTAGACTAGTCAGACAGGTGGGTTTCTGTTGCTGGTGACTTCCAGATCTTTCCCTTTACACATGCAATGAGAGATCCATCACCTCAATGGGAGCAGGTGGAGAAAGGCCTTTGGGGTCTGGCCTGTCTGACTAGTCTCTATTGTGGCTTTTAAAGTATGTTTTTCTCTGAAATGTCACAACTTTTCAGAATCAAACATACATTGCTGAAATCATACAACCAGTGCGTGATACCTACTGACCATGGTTTAGGCCAGCATGTGTTAGCTATCAGCTTCCCGTGAAGGGTTTAGCTTCTGAACCCCACACTGATATCGGTGGAAAAAACTGCAAGTAGTATAAATGGATGAGCGGCTAAGTATTATCAGGTCATCCAGAATGGGAGGCGTCTGAGGAGGAGACTCCTCTAGAAGTTTTCAAACAGAGGCTGGACAGACATCTATCTGAGATGGTTTAGTAGTGAATCCTGCATTGAGCAGTGGGTTGGACATGATAACCTTGGAGGTCCCTTCCAACTCTAACGTTCTAGGATTCTAGAATGTCCAAATATTGTATGCTAGAGTTTAATAAAATGATTTTCAGGACCCCGGTCCAACTGCCACGTGTCACGATCCATTTCTGGATTTGTGGCAGAGCTGGTTCCACTCAGTTAAACCTTTTTTCCTTTCAGGCCTGGTGTTATTGCAGTGCTGTTGGGTCAGCTGATGTGGGTGGTGACCACTCCCACCATCCTTTAAAAGGTCACCTGATGCATCAGCTGGCTGTTGGTGATACAGTTCCTTTCTGGAGACCAGCCTAGCAGGAGCAGCTCTCTGCTGTCAGCCACATCTAGTGTTTGGAGTCCAGTTGCTGTGTTATCTGCGGTGTGGAGCTTAGCAGCGGTGTCTATAAGCTAAGTTATTATTTTCCTGTCTCTTACATGTTTGTCACTATCCCTTGTGTGGTATTACCTGTTAGTGACTAGGCTAGCGCCCTATGCCGGCCAGTGACCTAGCCAGGGCAATTTTAGGTGACAGCGAGGGACGAGATATCTTGATGGCGGTGGGGGGAAGGACCCACATAGGGCGTTAGGTGAGTGCAGGGACAGGCTCAGGTTTGAGCTCAGGTGGTGACCATCCCTCATTCCCTATTGATATTGCCTTCCTCACACTTTTTCAATCACGTTGTTTGCGAGTTGTACCGTCCGCTGACTGACCACCCGTTGGGTCGTGTCACACTGTGACACCACGTTGATAATTGATGCCAGATCCCTACAAACTTTCTCTTACCTGCTACTACTACTGAGCACCTCTTTTGATTACTAGGCCCCAGCGATGTCATGACTATGTTCTCAGTGGTGTGGCCCCGCTGCCACAGACTACTGATGTGGCCTCCGGATGTTTTGCAGTCACATATTAGTTGCAATGATATCATAAGCCTATGAGTAAATGTAATCACAGACCTGGTTTTGAGACAACTGACTGCAACCCCCATTGTATTGTCTGCAATATGGGACCAAATATGGTCATCTCCCCCATCTACAAGCCTCGCTTCTATAATCATCCGTTACCTAACATGTTAGTGATACATCTAAGACACTTTGTAATTATATTTATTATGAATAACTTTATAACTAAAAAAGTCAAGTGTTGATTGGTTTCTGGTTGTTCGACAATTGGGTCCAGTTTATTATGAAAATCAGTATCAGACACGAGAAGGAAATGGAAGCTCAGCGTCAGCTTTGAGATAGGGATTATTATTTCGGGAAATTCCAGCAAGCATGTCATTATCATAGCAATTCACATTAAAACACCTGTCAAAATATATTTTCTGTAACTTTCACAGTATCTGTGTTAAGTTACTCAATCTACTGGTAACAACTATTTCCAGTGATTCAGCTACCAACATACATTTAAAGGGACCTACTGCGAAATAACCGGACGTGGTTTTGCAATGTAATATAGAGAGAAGTGACGTAGTGCTCTTAGGGTTATTCACAAGGTTATCTGAGCGATCCAATGTTAAAGGGAATGCTTGGTCGGAAATGTTATAAATACATTTTTGAACGATTTTTGGTAATATACTTTTTTATATCACAATTTGGCCACATTCTTACAATATTTATCCTGGCCACTGGAGCTACTTTGGACTCATCATTCCTATTTATTACAAAACACTTTTCAAAAGTCTCATTATCATTACAGACAGGATTACAATGACAGATGACACTTCTGCTAACACAGAGTCAATCAATCACAGTATGTGATGTCACAGCTGACCCTGTTCCCCTTACCTATGCAATTTGCTAATTCTGTGCTTCAGTATATAAGATCTGAGTTAGTCTATTGCTGCTAATGTACATGTGCACTTCCAGGAAGTATGAAATGTCACAATTTTTTTGTGCAAAAATGAGGCAATTTTCAAAAATAAAGCGGAGTTTAGCTGAGGACAAAGCTTAGCACATCTGACAAGTTTTAATATTTTGATGTAGGCTTACAAGCCGAGCTCACATCTTTCCCAGAACAAGGCAGCTAATTTAATCAGTCATCATTTGCCTTTAACAGCGGAAGTGGAGCTCCGTCTGCGGCTGTTAATGTGTTAAGTACCACTTTTAATCTCTGATAACGGAATATAATGTGGAAGCCCTGAGGGTCCAGTCGCCACAGAGGTACTGCACCTCAACCAGAGGTGTGGTACTCCACTCTCGGGTAAAAAGGGGGCACTGCCAGGTTGGTGCTTGGGAATGGAGAAGTAAGGAGCTGGTCCCTAGACCGGAGGACAGTAGAGAGAGAGGAAGACAGAGAAAAAGAAGTTTCAGTGAGAAAGAGGAAGAAGGAGTCCTAGGGGCACGGGAAGTGAGGATTCCACCCTTGGCGCCCGAATCCACGCCTACCGTAGTTGGGTGGAAGGACCAGGTCGCAGTAGGGGACCGGCCCCAGCCTAGTGAAGAAACTAAGGACTCAGCTAGCAAACCGGAGGCTGTGGTAACTGCATGTACTACAGCCACACCCTCACACATTCGCTGAAAAGGCAGGCAGATAGGACCAAGGGGACCTAGAGCAAGTCGCCTGACAAGATCCGAGGCTGCTGGCTTGGGACACTGTGTGGGAGGCACAGGGCAGGAGAGGCGGGAGCCAGCACAGGGAGACGGCCCGATAAAGGAACACAAGAAGGTGGTCCTGGCAAAGTGTAACCCAAATTTCCAGAGAGCTGTCTGGACCACCTACCCAGATGACACAGCACCCGGCTGGGGATTTTAACCTGTAACTCCGTGAGTAAAACTGAAAAGACTGCACCCTGCTGTGTCCTCAGAATTATTTACTGCATCATCTGCCCTGCACCATAACCACCATCACCATCTTTAACACTTTAACTTCCCTGGTGCATAGCTCTGCCGTGGATAGCTGTAACAACCCTGCTGCGTCACCAACTTCCCCAGTGGACCTGAATCACAGTGTCAGCCATCTTATTGCCGAACACCACAGGTGGCTTCACGAACTAATCCACTGTAAACTATCCCCTTTTTTTTATTTTCATTTTTATTGGACGGCCAGGGCCAAGGACCGGGTCACTGCTGCATGACACTTCCCCTTTAAGAACTGCCCGGCCCAATACCGAGTACCCCACTGCCCTGGTGGGCGCTCCAACTTGGCATCACGAACAGGATGTACCGACCGGGTACCCGGATCCCGTGCGCCTTGTGTGGACTGGGTGATTAAGTGGTGCAAGAGCCGTACCCACCCACTGTAAAGACTTCAATGCAAAAAGAACTGGACTGTCGGCCAGGGGTATCCGCCTCCTGGCCTGGGATGGCGGGAAAAGGAAGAGAAAAAGGGACCGTCCACGAAGGAGAGAGCGGGAACAGCACATGGGCGCTACAAGGAACAACCAGGCAAGCAAGATGGCGAGCAGTGGTTGCACGGAGCATGGGGTGGAGGCGGAGGACTCCCCCAGCCAGCGGGATGGAAACCAGGACCATCCGCCTACTGAGGACCTTGGAGCAGAGGTGGAGGAGCTGAGCCACCAGCTCCTGCAGTCACAGATCACCGCGGTGTCGGCGTGGAAGGAGGCCTTGATGGAGAAAGTGTGTGAGTGGCGGGCGGCCTTGCAACCAGCATCCTCGACCCCAGCAGAGTAGGATTATGGCACAAGAGATACAACGGATGCAGGTACTGTTACCTAACCTGCCCCGGTGGCCGAGGAGACCCTGTTAGGCCCACTGAAATCCCCGTCAGCCCTCAAACCTGGCCAGACCTGTAAAAATCTCGTCTGAGGACCTGTCCTGGAGGAAGAAGTAAGAGGTGACTGAACATAACTGTAAATAGTTAAGTAACCTGGTTAGGTTTGTTAAATTAAATTAAAGACAATGTGGTCATGAACAATGAATGATCAGAACTTAATTGTAAATAGTTAGCACTTCTTAGTGTGCTCCTTATTGGTTTTACAAAAGACCTGTAAAATGAGAGTGGGACACTCTACATGTTACAGCAGACCACTGAACAAAAACCGCCTGGCGTGGCCGAAAAAGTGGTCCAACAGTTTAACCAGTTATGCCCTGTAGCCATGCCCTGGGCCTACGTTGGGGGTTTCCCCCATATTGCACTTAGGAAAAGGAGAAGAACACCCTGGTTCGGGATCTTATTGAACCCTGTTGAACTTAATAGGAAAGTTTTAGTTAAAGTAAAGAAGTATTGCATATTTTAGATAGTTTTTATTAATGGCAAAGCTATTTTCATATTTCCAGATAGTTTATAATTTTATTAAAGTTATATTTATATATATAGTAGTTATATGTAACGTTCAAGTGAAAGTACCTCCCATAAAGGGAAGAAAAGTTAACTGTTACTGTTATACTTGTTGAGATGCATCGCAGAAAAACTTTGCATGTTTTTAATATCTGTTTGCTCTGTTCCAGCCCGAGGACGTGCTGTGTTTAATGGGGGGGAATGTGGCGCCCCTGAGGGTCCAGTCACAACACGAACGAATCCCCTATAAACTATCCCCTTTTTCTTTTATTTTCATTTTTATTGGACGACCAGGGCCAGGGACCGGGTCATTACTGCCATGACACTTCCCATTAAGAACTGCCTGGCCTTGTACCATGTACCCCACGGCCCTTGTGGGCGCTCCAACTTCACTAGTCGATAAGGACGCTTTGTTCCACACTCCTATCAACGCACCCATGACGTGATTGTGGGAGCTGATGGGTTCTCATGACATCGAAAGACTCCCGTACCAGTCATTGCAATCCTCATTTGAAAGTTAGCCTGCAGCCGCCGTTCGAAAGAGATTGTGATTTCAGTTTTACATAGAACAAGCGATCAGACGATCGCAGCTTCAAGGCCCCTAAGGGGACTATTAAATCTAGCAAAAAGTGAAAACAAGTTTTTAAAAATATAAAAAAATTTAAAAAACACAAACGTTAAAATCACCCTCCTTTTGCCTGATTGAAAATAAAGCATGAAAAAAATACACGTATTTGGTATTGCTGCATTTGTAAAAGTCCGAGCTATCAAAATATAAAATAAATTAATCTGATCGGTAAATGGAGTTACGAGAAAAAAAACACCTGATGGCACATTCCTGAAAAATAATTTAAAAACAGCAGAATAATTTTAGAAATAGGGTTATGTTAAAAATGTTAAACTTTGTGCCTTCTACTGCCTCTGTGGATCAACATACATGCTATAGCTGACTGTAGAATGGGTTAACAGTAAACTCCTTCTGATGGTAGCTTCTGTAACTGTTTTTCATTCTCTTGATCTTTTAAGCGGATTTTCAATCAGTTGAAAGTTCAATGTTGACTTAGCTATATATCAGCGTAAAAGTTGGTAGATCACAGTCAACTAATTCCACTGAATGCTATGTACAACAATACGTAGAGGCTGCAGAAACCAAATTATTCAAAATATTTCATGAAACCCTATTACAAAATTTCAAGAAAAATATTCAAAAAATAAAAGCATTTCAGTTATACAGTTTTAGTGGGCAAGTTCTGCCGCTTAGTACACTTCTGAATATATAAGTATAGTAAATAGCATCTAACAAAGAGGAGCCAGGAAGGTAAACATGCCTGCACATACTGTCTGTGCATTGACACTGACACTGTACAACTGGCTTAGGTAGTGTCAGTGCGCATGCGCATACACTTGGGCTGAGTTCAGACAGTGCTCGATCCAGGAAGCAAGCACTGTCAGTCAGAAGTGGCAGTAAGAGTGTCCATATCCAAAACCAGAGGACATGATGGTGCACAAAAATTGTGGTCACAAAGAGGGTGCACCAAAGCCCCTTCAAATTTATTTTCAGGCACTGTACCACAGACAGGTACAGTATCCATACATTTTTTATAGGTTCTAACTCCCTTATTGATTTTGGGGATGATAGATTATTTATAAGTCTTTGTGAGGGGGAATAACAATTTTTTTAGCTGTTTTCCTAATAGTAATTTATGCTATGCTATGGCTGAAGCACCACAGACAATCTTTCTGTCATGGTTCTGGGATGGAACGCTTGAACCTGTGCTTTGTAAGCAGGTTCTCTGTCTGCCGAGCTGAAGCAGATTCATCTTTTCTCTAGGTGTTTAATTTCTGTTATCCTTGCTTCATTCTTTTTAGGGTAACATATATTTTCATTTACTCATTTGTCTGTCCTATCACCTTTTGGGTGGGGCTATATATACTTCCCCCTTGCTGGCATTTCCTGCTGGTGATAGTTTCATTTGGATGTCCAGCCATACTGTTGTCGTTGAAGTCAGTAAGTGAAAGACAAGCTAGGGTTTATCTCTCTGCTGTTTATATTCTTATCCCTACACCTATCTTCTGTGTCTTTTAAAGAAGTACGTGGCACATTCTATTACCGGACATAGTTAATCCTTTATTTTGTATTTTGTGGGTTTTTTACTCACAAACTCTAGGATCTCTTCCTATTTCAGCAAACTTTCCCTTCTGTAGGTAATTTGCACTCTGCTCTGCCCTCCGATTCTATAGGAGGAACATGAAGGGCTTGACTGCCTTTCAGGCAGAATAGGTCTGAGTTGCCATTGTCTAATCTGTGATTAATGCTATCTTAGCTCACGCAGGAACCACTAGGGACTGCAGGGTTGGGATCTCTAGTCTGTACAGGAACCGGGGGTCAGTTGTTGTTTTAGTGTGTTTCCTATTTTTCTGAGTGAGTTGCTATACTATCATAACAATTTCATTTTAGACTCACAAGATATATTTTTTTTAAATTCATGGTGCTACGTTGTGGGTCATTTCTCTTTTTATTTGGTCTGCTTTGGACAATATCTTTTTCTTAGAATGGTCAAGTGATGAGAAACGATCACAAGGTCCAGGCAATCTCTGTAAGCTATGGAAAATTCAAAGTGTTCATTTTGCCTGCAGCAACACCGCAGGAGATATTAAGCATTACACTTTTCTTGCTGAAATCAATGAACTGTCTATATAATGTTGGTATATGCCTGGTCCTCCAGAACAAGATATATTCTTTGTAGAGAAGAGGAGAAGACCTCCTTCTTTTGAAGAGGATTGCTCATCTCCTCATGTTATATATGAAACAACCTAAAACCCCATATTTTTTTCTTCATAGCCGAATGAAAACTCAGAATATTCGCAAGTCAGATGATCTCTATTTTCACTGTGTTTTTTTGATTTTGCTGTTCCTTGACACATCAGTATGTTAAAATATGTGATATTATTGCGCCTCCACACAATGCAAGGCTCCCGTGGCCGGTTATGGGATTTTGCTTAAATTAATAGAATTGATGAATGTGTCCAAAAAGTTATTTTTGATCAAAGCTCTTCTCAAGTTCCCCTTCTCATCCTCAACGATAACATCATCATGTCGGTGCAGAGAAAATAGTTCATCGCTAATCTCGAGGCCAGAATGCAACAATAGGTCCGGAATGTAGAAATTTGAAGCAGTTATCAGCCACCTGCAAAAAAAATATGGTCAATAAATTTTAGAGTTTAGATAAAATATGTATGTGTTTGGCTAGAAATAAGATGACATTCCTGACAGTTTTGGAAAATGTGGTGCTACATATCCCATTTTATTAGGCAGTAGCTATTTCCATGCCCTCAACCCTGCCCAATGAGTGGGAGTCTGGTGATGCGCCTTCCTGGCACCACACAAAAAAATAACATTCAGGGAGCTATACTTTCTGGGAGGCTTGCAAAATTTCTGGGAATCTGGCAGGTCTCCACATTTTTCTCTAGACGTGATAGACACAGTGCAGAGATGTCCCATCTTTGAATTCCAAGCTACAATATTAGGAGTAGACAACACTGAAGGAGACCAAGTATAAATTGCTTAATTAATAAAATGTAAAGTTTTATTGTAACAATTCATAAAATAGACACATTTAAACATACAAATGCAGAGATGCTGCTAATCCAAACAGGGAGCAGTTTAAACATGTGGCCTGAGCACACTAGGGGCAATCAATGATACAGAGTATATTAAGGATAAACATATCCATACACTAGACTTATATTGAATATATTTAGTAACATCCCTTGTTGTAAATTACCGCCATAGCCTACTAGTGACCTCAGGTGGAAGGCAATAGGAATGCACAAATAAACTCAGGGAAAAATCCCAACAGACACTTACATGAAATCGTGTGCTTCACAGCTGCTACCTCATTGCCCCAACGCACGTTTCGCTTCTTCGTCAGGAGGCGTCTCCTGACGAAGAAGCGAAATGTGCGTAAGTGCCTGTTGGGATTTTTCCCTGAGTTTATTTGTAGATTGACGATGTTATCACATTGTAGACCTTTTGACTGCTTGTGACATTGATGAGATAGAAAGAGCTACTTTTGGAGTCAAGAAGTCTAATATTACTGTGATCCTGAAAGACGAAAGGAAAAAAAAATCACCAGTGGGCATTCCCCCTATATTATAAAAATACAAATGGATGACTATTTTAGCTCTACAGTGGTGGGATCTGACAAAACGTGACATTTCAGCATCCTAGACAATGTTGAGTTGGGGTGGCAAGATATTGGGGTCATTGGTATTTTTTAAAGATTATACTGACAAAACAGTATCATATGACAAGTATTGTCGTATGAATAGAGTTGAGCGAATTTTTCAAACTTTGGACCCGATTATGATTGGTGGCAAATATGGTGTTTTCAATATTCGCCGAACACAGCCGAACGTTATTGGAGTCAAAGGGAGAAGAAATTAACTAATATGTTCGGAACCAATAATCCAACATAAATTCGGCACCAATAGGATACCAATATGGCACGAAAATGGCAAATTCAGATTTGTGACCGATTCTGAACATATTCGCTCAGCCTTACTTATGACTAGAAGAACCTAATATGTTGAAAAAATCAGTAACATTTCATTCTTAGTACTGTAAAAGTCTGTGTCAGATGACTGCCAAGTTTAAGTATAAAAACCACCAGGGAAAAGACAATCATATTGCCACATAGACCGAACAGCCTTTCCCAAACTTCATCTATTCTGTATAAAGATCACCAATTACAGCTTGAAGGGTCAGCCTTGTTCTGAGCCGAACATCTCCAGACATCACAATTTCATTATTTCTTTCCGTTTTCTGCAGTTTTCTATACGGGGAGGACAAGCAAAATAAAATCCCATTACTAACCTCTTTAAAATCTCTCATTCCATGGCATAGCAACGGAGTGAGGTAATATCAAATTATTGTTTGGTCTCAAGCCACAACATTTTAATTACTAGTCGCATAAAAGGATGCAGTTGAGTCCCTCCTGGTAATAGCTTTAATGCATTTCACCTCTCACTAAATTGCTTTTTTTTCAGTTCTATACCTAGTAAACACTTATTTCGTCTAATTTTTGTAGTGACCTGTTTTGCGTCCCGCTGTTCCAAGGATGACATTCGTGTTCTCAAACTGGATCTTGCTCACTTGTTTCTTCTCAAAGGCTTTTGGCACAATGTGTTCTATGGCTTTTAAAACATCACTGTGTCTGAAATCATTTTCTGGCTGGAAGGAGGAAAGAACGATACAGAAATACTTATTTAATAAGTTGAGTTGAGAGGAGAATTTACACCAATGGAAATGTTTTTTTTATTGAAATGGATACAGATACAGACTATTAGCGGCAGAAAATTTCTCAAAAGGTAGATTAAATCAAAATAGTATCACGAGGCACATAAAATAATAGTAATAATAATTAAAACATTTTTGGAGGATTTAGGTGAGAGAAATATACACAACTAGAAGGCTGAAAAGTTATTTATTCTAACTACTGTCGAGGCCCCCTGGAGCAAGAACCCGCAGCTAGGTTGGATACACAATAGAATTAAGTACTAAAGGACAGTAGAAGTGCCATCCAGGGGAACAGATGTCTTTTTGAGCTAGAATTGTGGGGATGAGAAGTTTTGACGGTCTATAGAATAACCCACGGGTAGCAGTGACTACATCAGAAGTAAGTGTGCCGAAAGTTATATACTTTATGTATTTTAGCTCTTCTTTTTCTTATTATTAATCTAAATTCTACAATTCAATGTTATCACTCTTACCCCTTTCACCAGCTTCTTACTCCTTTAAAGGGAATCTATCAGTAGGATCAACAATCCCAAGTCGTCTACATGGACATGCAGGCAATATGAAGTTGAATAAAATGACACCATGATATCTGCAATCCGATGTTTTATTCCAGAGAAATCCACGTTTTTTTAAAATATGCAAATGAGCTGTTAAGATCTATGGGCCAATATAGATCTCCCGAGAATCTGCCTCCAGAGATTATTAGGAATGAAAGGTAGAGTTACCAGTGTGAGACATGTAGATCAGGAAAGAAGACTGTTAGTCATTACATGTCTCACACAGGTAACTATCCCTTTTAACATAATCTCTGATAAGAATTTCTGGCCACTTTTGTACAATAGAAAATTTGGAAATTAGGTGCACATCATATTTGCACCCTAAGTAGTCCCTTTTCTCGCATCTTAACACTGTTAAAAAGTAATAAAAGAGTGGATGGGGTTACAAGGAATGTAGCTGTCAAAGATTTGGGAAGTTTATATATATTTCTATTATACTTACGGTAATTGAGTTTTAAACCAAAAAATAACTACAAATATGCCAAATTGCGTAAAATATGTGAACTTCTTTATAAATTAAGGGCTTTTTAGCCCAACGCAAATCAGTTTATTTTTTAGTGTAGGAAACATTAGTTTTAATAAATGAGTTTTTACCTATAAAGGGTTCTTAAATGGTGAAAATAATTTAATGTCAAAATATCTAAGTTTTGAAAAAATATAGAAAATGCTCAAAAGTTTTAAATATTTTCAGGAATAAATCTCTATGAAAATATATAAAGAAATCCCCGTTTTGAGTCCATACAAACCTATGCCCACGGAACACTTCTGAGATGGTCAAAACTTATGGGGATTGTAGTGGAAACTCCTTCAGGAAAGATTTTAGAGGAGTTTTTAATTTTCGGAAGTAGCTTTGAAGAGCTATGGGCTAAAAAATGCTACCAGACAATTAACCACACAACTCTCTGACCTAGCGGCACAAAAAGTCCCAGAAATTAAACAGGTCTGATACTTAACGCATCACCCGCAAAAGGCACCATGCCGCCAAGTGTCTGAATTAGGAACCAGAGGGACAGGAACCACAGATGTTACAAAATTAGTGATTTTTAAGAGGCTGTTTTGGAGCAGATTTGACCTAAAAGACTATGTGCACATATATTTAGGATAGCTTCATGTTGAGGTTTTTTGATGAATTTCCAGAGCAGAAAATAAGCAGAAACTCCAAGGTTTGAGGAGTTTTGAGCTTTTGAGTAGAACTTTGAAAGTTTTCCACTTCAAAAACTAAGCACAAAAACTCCATGTGAACGCACCTTAAGAGCTTATTCACACGTCAGTACTTTTCATTTGTATGCCAAAATCAGGACTGAAAAATACAAAGAAAAACTATAATTGAAAGATCAACACTTGTAGTTTTTCAAGACACTCCTGGTTGGGATAAAATACTGATCAAAAATACTGATGTGTGAATAAAGCCTAAGGCTATGAGCATTAGGAGTCTAAAGGGTATGCCACACTAAACAATATCGCTAACGAGATCGCTAAAAAACGTCACTATTTAGCGATCCCGTTAGCGATATTGTTCAGTGCGGCAGCTTCCAGCGACGAGCTTCCTGCTGTGATCTCGCTCGTCGCTGGAATCGTCCGGACCCTATTTCATCGCTGGCGCTCCCGCTGGGTGAAGTATCTAATCGCTGTGTGGCACCTTTTCTTAGCGATTTAGCGGTACTTTTGTACCGCTAAAGTCGTTAAGAAGATCGCTAACGGCGATAGCGTCGTTAACTATATCGCTAAATGTGGCCGCATTTAGCGATATAGAAACAATCCCGCTAGCGATCGCATTAGTATGCGTCGTTATCGTGATCGCTAGCGGGATTGTTTAGTGTGGCAGTACCTTAATTGCTGAGTTTTCAGATCAGAAACTGAGATGAAACTAAATTTTTTCAGTTTGAGATTTAGAGGAGAATTTAGAGATTTTGCCCCCAAAACTCCTCAGAAGGCTATATACACATGGAGAAGGAGTTTTTGGGGCAGAAATTGAGTAGAAACTTTTAGGCTACCTTCCCATGATTAGTTTTTGGTGAGGTTATTATGTTGCTGATTTTCCACACCATTTTTGCACCAAATAAGTAAAATCAGTTACTTTTTTCTAAAATACGCAGAGTAAAAAAAAATCACCAAAAACTCATCATGGGAGCTTAGCCTTAAAATCCTTTTTTCCAAATCTCAAAACTCCTCAAAAACTTAAACACTCTGTGTGCACAACGCCTAAGGATGTTTGACAGAATTAAGCACTGGAGGATGAGTAAAATCCACTAGGATGGGAGAAAAATATGAAAACATTTTTGAGCAAAATTCAAATAAAAAAAATGAAATTATGCTTATTTCTTAAAAAAAATAGTCAATATAGTTTTCCTATTTGGGGCGATGGACATATTACTTGATGGCTGGAGTTTTCCTTTAAACCCATGACGATCGTTAAATAGAGTGTTTGATAGATGTGATCATTCGACAAATGTGAGAAACTGGGATGACTGGCTGAGCTTCATGGGAAGTGTAGTACAATCGCAGCAGGAGAGCGACATACTACTTCTCCCTGTGCTAGATAAAGTGTTAATGAGATTTCATATGAAATGAGAAGTGACAAGTAATGATCTCCAACAGCTCTCACTGCCAGCGCACATCACCCAGGCACCAGGGTTAAAATGGCAGGAACACAGTTTAAGAATACAAAATAATACGAAAAATAAAATCCAAAAACATAAAGTGTTTTTGAAGCAATCTACTTAATTCCAGTACTGAAACATCTAATGATTCCAACTTCAAAAACCAAATGCTGTAAATTCAAATCAAACTCCTGACCTTCTGCAGATTATCCCCGTACGCCATGAAAAAAAAAACTCATTAAAATAATTCCGCCAAGTTGAATACGTCTCCGACAGTAATCTAACGCTATTAATACATTTGATCAGTATGCATTCAGACTCCGCTTTGGTTCTCTCCTTTTTTTTTAACAAATCTTTTAAACTGTAAGTAATGGAGACACAGATATAGAATGCTCCGCGCTCCACTTATAATAGACATTCCATGGTTTCCATGGTAGCAAGGGCCTCTTGACTGACAGACTCAGACCATTTAGTTTAGTTTTCCTTTGGGCGCCACTTTCTTTGCGATGTGTTAGTGTGCTGATACCGAGGCAGCAGAAAAAACAAAGGAGAGCAGATAGTTTAATTGTGAGGATGCGAGAGGTGCTTGGAGACTGTGAGATGGGTGATTGTGTTATACATAAGGGTACAGGTGCTTCTCCTAAAATTAGAATATCATCAAAAAGTGAATTTATTTCAGTTCTTCAATACAAAAAGTAAAATCATATATTATATAGAGTCATTACAAACAGAGTGATCTATTTCACGTGTTATTTCTGTTAATGTTGATGATTATGGTTTACAGCCAATGAAGACCCAAAAGTCATTATCTCAGTAAATTAGAATACTTTATAACACCAGCTTGAAAAATGATTTTAAAATCCGAAATGTTGGCCTACTGAAATATATGTTCAGTAAATGCACTCAATACTTGGCCAGGGCTCCTTTTGCAACAATTACTGCATAAATGAGGCGTGGCATGGAGGCGATCAGCCTGTGTCACTGCTGAGGCGTTATGGAAGCCCAGGTTGCTTTGATAGCCGCCTTCACCTTGTCTGCATTGTTGGGTCTGGTGTCTCTCATCTTCCTCTTGACAATGCCCACAGATTCTCTATGGGGTTAAGGTCAGGCGAGTTTTCTGGCCAATCAAGCATAGTAATACGGTTGTTTGTAAAACAGGTATTGGTACTTTTGGCAGTGTGGACAGGTGCCAAGTGTTGCTGGAGAATGAAATTTCCATCTCCAAAAAGCTTGTTGGCAGAGGGAAGCATGCAGTGCTCTAAAATTTCCTGGTAGACGGCTGCAATGACTTTGTTCTTGATAAAACACAGTGGACCTACACCAGCAGATGACATGGCTCCCCAAACCATCACTGATTGTGGGAACTTCACACTAGACCTCAAGCAGCTTGGATTGTGAGCCTCTCCATTCTTCCTCCAAACTCTGGGACCTTGATTTCCAAATGAAATGCAAATTTTGATTTCATCTGAAAACAACACCATGAACCACTGATCAACAGTCCAGTTATTTTTCTCCTTGGCCCAGGTAAGACGCTTCTGGCGTTGTCTATTGGTCATGAGTGGCTTGACCAAAGGAATGCGACACTTGTAGCCCATGTCCTGGATACGTCTGTGTGTGGTGGCTCTTGAAGCAATGACTCCAGCAGCAATCCACTCCTTGTGAATCTCCCCCAAATTTTTGAATGGCCTTTTCTTAACAATCCTTTCAAGGCTGCGGTTATCCCGGTTGCTTGAGCACCTTTTTCTATCCCACTTTTTGCTTCCACTCAACTTTCCATTAATATGCTTGGATACAGAACTCTGTGAACAGCCAGATTCTTTAGCAATGACCTTTTGTGGCTTACACTCCTTGTGGAGTGTGTCAATGACTGCCTACTGGACATCTGTCAAGTCAGCAGTCTTCCCCATGATTGTGGAGCCTAATGAAACAGACTAAGGGACTTTTTTAAATGCTTAGGAAGCCTTTACATGTTTTTTGTTAATTATTCTAATGTACTGAGATAATGACTTTTGGGTTTTCATTGTCTGTAAGCCATAATCATCAACATTAACAGAAATAAATACTTGAAATAGATCACTCTGTTTGTAATGACTACATAATATATGAGTTTCACTTTTTGTAGTGAAGAACTGAAAAATATTAACTTTTTGATGATATTCTAATTTTTTGAGAACCACCTGTATATGTGTACAGAATGTGCATTAATTTATGCATGTACAGTATGTTTATATGTATGTAGTGTAGCAAAGTCAGGTAGGACAGGGTTAAATCTAACACTGCAAGTCTTGATTAGATGCACCTGACTTGCTTTGATGAAGAACCAGGGTCTTTGTTCACTAGGGGTGTTTCAAATTACTGGATGTTGAGCAGAGTTAAGTGTGCTGCTGGTGAGGTCCATCCAAAATGTGAGCTGTAGGTGGGAGAGATACAAACCAGAGTCTCTGAATAGTCTGTGAGTTGGAGCTACAGAATAATGTATGGAAACTGTAGCTTGTTCAGTATGAATTTTGCAAGGAGTTGAATAGTTCTGTTTGGCACTGGAAGCTGCTGGGGCTCAGGCTGAAGGAGATACCGAGATAAGGTAGGATTGTGCCTTTTTGGTGTTTAAAGTTTGCTTCAGCAGAAAGGACTGCAATCTGTTGAGCCTGCTGAAGAAACTGTTTATTTGCTGTTTTACTTTTGTGCCTAGAGGAGGCTATGTTTAGTTTTGAATCTCTTGGAGTTTTATGAAAGCAATAAAACTGCACGTTTGGACCAAACTGCATCTATCTAATGCCTACCTGAGAGTGTGAATTCCTAAAGTAGGTAACTTTGTTGAATTCCCACCTCGCAAGGGCCAGAAACCAACCACGGTAGCATGGAAAGTTAAACTGAGAAATGGAGACGTGGATTCATGGATAAGGATAAAAGAGCAGTGTGACATCCGCCCACTGCAGGTCTGAACTGCAGGTAAGACAGCACCCCGAGAAACCCCGAGACCCTTTACCCTTATACAGGGATCTGGAATTATAGCGAAGCCCAGGGAGTAGCTGCCTATGAGAGCAGTGGACCGGAGTAGGAAGGACGCTAGGAAGGGAATAAAAAGCGAGACCAAATGCGTAGTCAGAAGTCCAAGGGTCATAACCAGGAGGGAGCAAAGGTACAAAATCGGCAGGCAGTAGAAGGGTCAGAAATTCAGGCTAAAGTTAAAGTCAAAACCAGGCGGGCAGCAGAGGTACAAAATCGGCAGGCAGTAGAACAGTCAGAAATCCAGGCAAAGGTCAGAAATACAATAGCAAAACAAACTAGCACACTGGGGAAACCAAGACTATATCTGGCGGCCTACAAGCCAGGCTCCAAGGCATTTGAAGGGCATGGCTACCTCTCACAGGCTCACAGTCTGATGACCTCATCTGGACCGCCCACAGAACCAGGCCAGATGGTGATGCATATAATACATATAATCCCAAATATATACACTTAGAAAGGCCCCGATGGGTTATGCTGTGATACCACATCTGGGTAGAATAAACCAGCTCTCAAAAGACTGAAAACATAAGAGAAAAAATAGAGCTATACGGCGTTTTTATAGATCATAAAAATATATAATTTTATTAGTGAAAAACATGAAAATCAATATCAGCACAGTATATCACATGACAAATGCAAGAAACACCACCTCACATAGCACTCAATGCCTCAGAAACTATTATATAGATGGTAAATATATGGAAAGATAGCAACACATCTATCGGTAAATAGCAGCATAATAGGACTAGTGGATGCCAAATACAAAGGGTCACAGTGGAACCAACATTGCACCTCAAGCGTTAAGCCCAGGGCATCCATAAAAATGTATAAAGTGCATGATAAGTACAGATAGCCAATCTTACCAGACTAAAGGAGGCAGAAGAGGGTATGCAGGGGAATGGTGAGCGCCCCGACGAGCGTTTCGCAACCACAGGGTGTTGCTTCCTCAAGGGGATAAGATATTGAGTGCTATGTGAGGTGGTGTTTCTTGCATTTGTCATGTGATATACTGTGCTGATATTGATTTTCATGTTTTTCACTAATAAAATTATATATTTTTATGATCTATAAAAACGCCGTATAGCTCTATTTTTTCTCTTATGTTTTCAGATTGTGATGCATGACTGACACCAACCACTTCACCTCTGACAGAAGAGCGAAGCCTATGCCCACCAGATGCCTGCGCAGGGACCCCTTCTCTGTCGCCAACATTACCCACAGGTGAAACATGGCGATGCGCAGGCCGGCATCAAAGGAGCGGAACCATATGAGGATACCGCTCTCCTATCACCGGCACCACCAGCCAGGACACCAGCCACTGAATCCAACGGCGACGTGACAGTACCCCTCCCGCTAAGAGGGGCCTGATCAAACCCTTGGCATGGACGTTACTGGCAGGCACCCAGGACCTTTCCTCCAGACCATAGCCCTTCCAATGCACCAGATACTGCACGGATCCTCTCACTAAATGGGAATCAAGGATCCTTTGGACTTCATATTCCAAAGCACCCCCTACCAAAACCGGAGGAGGAGGGGACTGGACAGGACGAATCGGAGAGCGGTACAATTTGAGAAGGGACTTATGGAGTACATTGGGCAGTTTAAATGATTGAGGGAGCTTCATACGAAAGGCTACTGGATTAATCACCTCAATAATTTCATACGGACCAATAAACCTGGGACCTAGTTTGGCAGATGGCACTTTGAGCTTAATATTCCTGGTAGAAAGCCAAACTTTGTCCCCAACTTCCAGGTCCGGGCCCTTGGAGCGCCGTCTATTAGCAGACGAAGCCTCTCTAGTCTGAGCCCCTTTCAAGTTTACGTTGACTTCTGACCAGATAGTTTTTAACTGGTCTATGGTCCTTTCTACCCCAGGGACATCTGACATCCTAGAAGAGAACGAACCAAAACGTGGGTGCAGCCCATGATTACAGTAGAAAGGAGTAGTCTTGATGGACTCCTGGTACTGATTATTCATGGCAAACTCTGCTAGCGGTAGGTGTTCCACCCAATTCGACTGATGCTCAGAGACATAACAACCTAGATTCTGCTCAAGCGCTTGGTTGGTGCGTTCGGTTTGACCTTTGGTTTCAGGGTGATAGGCAGAGGAAAAGGACAATTCCATTACAATTTGTTTACAGAATGCCCTCCAAAATTTCGAAACAAACTGGATGCCCCTATCGGACACGATATTCACAGGAATACCATGCAATTGCACAACATGAGTAATGAATAATTTGCTCTGGGTCTCGGAATTATGTAATCCGGACAGAGGAACAAAATGACACTGCTTGCTGAATCTATCCACCACCACCCAGATACACGCCTTCCCTTCTGAGAGTGGCAGATCAGTAATAAAGTCCATGGAGATATGGGTCTAAGGACTCTCAGGGGCAGGCAGGGACTGGAGCAACCCGGCAGGGAGATTATGGGGAGACTTAGCGCGAGCATAGGTTTCACAGGCCAGTACATAGTCCTTACAGTCCTTTACTACAGTTGGCCACCAAAAATTCCTAGTTAGAAGTCTGATGGTGTTTTTGATGCCTGGATGCCCTGCAAGGACAGAATCATGTAATTCCTTCAGAACTCGAAGGCGGAATGTGGCCGGAACAAATAGTTTTTGGGGAGGAGTAGTGTCAGGTGCCTGTTCTGGGGATCTACGGATTTCTTCCAGAAGATCCAAGGATACAGCTGAAATAACAATTCCCTTGGCTTGTATTGGAGTCGGGTCAGAGTCCTCGACCTGTGAGGGGCAAAAAACTTTGAAAAAGGGCATCAGCCCTTATATTTTTAGTACCCGGTCGAAAAGTAATCACAAAATCAAACCTAAAAAAGAGCAAGGCCCACCTTGCCTGTCTAGGATTCTGTCTTTTTGCTGACTCCAAGTAGGTCAGGTTCTTGTGGTCAGTAATTACAGTGATCTTATGTTTGGCACCTTCGAGGAAGTGGCGCCATTCCTCAAAGGCCCATTTGATTGCCAACAATTCCCGATTACCTATATCATAATTCCCCTCGATGGAAGAGAATTTTCGGGAAAAGAAGGCACACGGACGAAGTTGAGTGAGGGATGCAGTGCCTTGCGATAGCACTGCTCCGACTCCAACTTCAGAGGCATCTACCTCTACAATAAAGGGGCGGTCCAGATCAGGCTGAACCAATATCGGGTTAGAGGAAAAACATTTCTGTAAGGCAGAAAATGCATGAAGTGCTTCAGGCTTCCAGTTAACCATATCCGCCCCTTTCTGAGTCAAATCAGTGAGTGGTTTGGCTATCTCGGAAAAACCTTTAATAAAATTTCGATAGTAGTTAGCGTAAAGATGTATATCTTTGTACCGTGTTAGCCAGTAGATAGAAAAATATTTAGAGTTGAGAGTCCTCAGTGGTTGATACCTTTTAATGGCTAACTGAAAAGATGGTAACAAATTGCAAGCTTTCGAGACTACTCAGGTCTCTTCATCAGGCAAAGACTAATACAAAATCTGAAGAATCACATATTTATACACAAAACAGCACAGAAAAAATGCAATAGGTAAGACAAGTGACGTGAAGCAGAACTGTCATTATGGCAGAAGGATGAGCATAAATATTGGAACAGTTCATAGATAAGGAGTGTGAAAGTTTTATTGCCCTCTGATTGGGGTCTGGTAATGTTTTGTGATGTTTTCACAGGGTATTTGGAGTAAATTCCTTAATTGATGTAGAACGTCATAAATCCGTGTGACAGGTTCATTCCAGCATTAAGAGTGTCAAAGGTCACCATCAATTTGTATTCGCAAATTCTCCTATGTCTCCGAGATGTGAAGTTGCCTCTCAGTACAAGTATTTTCATATCTAACATGCTATGATCATGGGAGCAAAAATGTTTTGCCACAGGTAGATCCATTCTTTTTTCTCTTATTGTGTGGCGATGAGAATTCATCCTTGTTCTCAGTTTTTGCCCGGTCTCCCCCACATACAGACCCCCAGTTGGACATTTAGTACATATAATTAGGTACACCACATTAGATGTGATGCAGCTGAAAGTACCTGGTATCTTGTAGTCCCGATGGGAGTTGGGGATCTTTATCTTGTCCGTGGTCATTATAAATGGGCAGGTTTTGCATTTCTTCTTGTTGCAAGGAGAGGTTCCTGCAGCTGTTGGGGAGGACAGGGAACTTCTGACAATGATGCTTCTTAGATTTGGGGGCTGCCTAAAACACAGTAGTGGGGGGGTCTGGAAATATGGATTGTAATCGGGCATCTTTTTGTAGTAAAGGTTGTAGTTTCCGTGCAGCTCCCTTAGCACCTCCAGATTTGGATTGTAGGTGACCACTAGAGGCACCCGGTTATTTTCTTCTTTAGTTTTGTAATGTAGCAGGTGATTCCTTGATATTCTGGTGGCTCTTGTAATTTGGTTTTCAATTGTTCTTGGATGGTAGCCCTGATTTAAAAAGGTCTTTCTAAGGCGACCAAGGTGTTCATCTCTATCCATGGGGTTGGAACATATACGGTTGTATCTGATGGCTTGGCTGTAGACAATAGAGTTTTTTTATGTGTTTTGGATGGAAACTGTCCCATTTAAGGTATGTTGGACGGTCGATTGGCTTCTGATACAGGGATGTCTCTATTTCATTGTTCTTTAGCTTAATGATGGTGTCCAAAAAGTTAATTTCAGTGCTGGAATAGTTGAGTGTTAAATTGATGGTGGGATGAAATTGGTTGAACTGTTCATGGAACGTCTTTAGCTGTTGCTCAGACTCCGTCCAGATGATTAAGATATCATCAATGTAGCGGTAGTAGGCCTGAGGCCTGATGGGACATGAGGACAGAAAGTCGCTTTCAAGCTTGGCCATGAAAAGATTTGCATACTGTGGAGCCATTTTACTTCCCATAGCTGTGCCAGTCTCCTGTAAATAGATCTTGTTGTCAAATTCAAAGTAATTGTGGGTGAGGATGAATTTTGTGAGTTTCACCACAGAATCAGCATCATTCGCGGTGTTTTTCATGAAGTCTTTGCAGGCATTTAATCCATCCTGGTGTGGGATATTAGAGTACAAGGATTCCACATGTGAACAAGGATGAATTCTCATCGCCACACAATAAGAGAAAAAAGAATGGATCTACCTGTGGCAAAACATTTTTGCTCCCCTGATCATAGCATGTTAGATATGAAAATGCTTGTACTGAGAGGCAACTTCACATCTCGGAGACATAGAAGAATTTGCGAATACAAATTGATGGTGACCTTTGACACTCTTAATGCTGGAATGAACCTGTCACCCGGATTTATGATGTTCTACATCAATTAATATCCCACACCAGGATGGATTAAATGCCTGCAAAGACTTCATGAAAAACACCGCGAATGATGCTGATTCTGTGGTGAAAACTCACAAAATTCATCCTCACCCACAATTACTTTGAATTTGACAACAAGATCTATTTACAGGAGACTGGCACAGCTATGGGAAGTAAAATGGCTTCACAGTATGCAAATCTTTTCATGGCCAAGCTTGAAAGCGACTTTCTGTCCTCATGTCCCATCAGGCCTCGGGCCTACTACCGCTACATTGATGATATCTTAATCATCTGGACGGAGTCTGAGCAACAGCTAAAGACGTTCCATGAACAGTTCAACCAATTTCATCCCACCATTAGTGTTGAGCATTCCGATACCGCAAGTATCGGGTATCGGCCGATATTCGCGTTATCGGAATTCCGATACTTAATTCCGATACTTTTTCCATATCGTATACCGGAATCGGAAGTTCCCATAATTCTTTGAGAGGCAATGTGATTTTAGTCAGCCAATGAGGAATCCTACGAAGTGTGGGCACATCCTGTAATGATGCGGTCATCTTAACTAATGGCATGGCTGTGATTGGCTGCTGAAATGATGTCAGAATGCACTATAAAAGGCGCCGCAGCCATTTTAGCGTCACTGTGCTGTGAACTCAGTTAGGGACAGAACGCTGCTGTGCTGACTCTGAGGGACAGTTAGATATTGCGATTTTGTGTACTACTGTGCTTGAGGCAGGCTAGTTTACCAACCGCTGTGTAAAGCTTCATTTTGCCAGTGTTGTTTTAACAGCTCTGTGCAAGGTGTGTGTGTGACAGTGCAGGTGACGCTGCAGTTTGCTCTGCATCCACCGCTGTTTGTAGGCATCTGCACGTGTCACTTTTTTTTTTTTTTTTTTTTTTATTTTATTTAGTGGAATTGGTGCAGCTCCATTATATTAGAAAAAAATCAAATCTATTAGTGTGACGTGCTTCCATCCGTATACAATACATTGGTTGCAAACACTATAGAAGTACAGAAAGGAGCTTTTCACAGATTGTGGACAGTTGTGTTTCAGTGTTCACTTCAGTCTGTGTTTTTTACTTTTTTGAGTGCAGATCACGCTCCAGTTACATGTTCAAGCACTGCTGCTTGTACTCTGCTGAGCGTGTCTCAGTGGCTCATCCTTTTCATTTATCTCCAATTGGTTCTGCTACATTCCATTTAAAATAAATCTAATCTATTAGTGTGACGCGCTTCCATCCGTATACAATACATTGGTTGCAAACACTATAGAAGTACAGAAAGGAGCTTTTCACAGATTGTGGACAGTTGTGTTTCAGTGTTCACTTCAGTCTGTGTTTTTTACTTTTTTGAGTGCAGATCACGCTCCAGTTACATGTTCAAGCACTGCTGCTTGTACTCTGCTGAGCGTGTCTCAGTGGCTCATCCTTTTCATTTATCTCCAATTGGTTCTGCTACATTCCATTTAAAATAAATCTAATCTATTAGTGTGACGCGCTTCCATCCGTATACAATACATTGGTTGCAAACACTATAGAAGTACAGAAAGGAGCTTTTCACAGATTGTGGACAGTTGTGTTTCAGTGTTCACTTCAGTCTGTGTTTTTTACTTTTTTGAGTGTAAACCCCCCATTTTAATGTTTTTTTTTAAAAACTTTGGTAGTTGGGTAGCAGTAATTTTGCCGGCCCCCAGCAGGGGAACAGCGGCGTTACTAAACCCATTACTATAGTTGTGTATTGGTTGGGACCACCTTTGAGCGCAACTGGCAGGTTGTAGCCCAGGGAGTATACTAGGTGGTGAAAGTGAACATAACGGGACATGGAAAACTTTCCCCAACCCGTTTTAATTGAAACCGGACAGGCAATTCAGGCGAGATCCCCCCAAGTTCCTTTTCAAAAAGAAACCTTTCCTTATGTGGATAGTCGCATGCAACGGTTTTTTTAGTACCCACCTGCAGCAGTAAAAAAGCGCTCCGAAATCAGGGGGCAGCGACAAGCCGCACCTCCAATGCATACTGGTAAGCTCTGGGCCTGTATCCCCCCTTAGAGAAAAAAAACTTGAATGGGGAAGAGCCTTGGGAGCCCCTGGGGGAAAGCATGTAGTTGCCCCCATTTCGGAAATGTTCCCTCTGTGATGGGCCGCCGGGGGGTAATTGGGGGGCGCCCAAAAACTCGCACTTTTGGACTTTCTTGCCCTGTGCAGGGGCGCGTTTGGCTCCCCTTTTGGGAGGCTGTCTCCACGCTCGACGCACAGGCTGCTTTGTAAATCAGTGCAGAGCAGTGCCCGGCTGGATGGGCATTTTGGGGGTTTCCCAGTGTGCTTGGTTTCCGCATTTTACGCTCCCGGTTCAACGGTTTGTTGGGTTTGTAGTTGCCCCGGGGGTTGCGGGGTTTGGGGGGCCCCCCCCCCCCCCCCCCCCCCCCCAATAATCAGACGTGGTGTGAATGTGTTTTTTGGGGCGGTCGTTTTCAGCCATGCAGCTGAAATCAACCTGTGTGCGACCCAATGGCCCCCAAAAACGTTGTCCCCTAAAAGAGGGTATCTCCGCCTGTGTGCTCCCCCCTTGGCAATATGATGAGCATTTCTACCTCCCCTGGAGCGATTTTTCCTCTCCATTGACCCTCCTCACCTCCCACAAACCCCTTCAAATACAATAAATTTAAAAATTTTTAAAACCAAAATTTAAAACTTTGTATATATTTCTGAACTCAGTTTAGGAAAAATAGCTTACAAAAGGTAAAAAAAAAAAGTAATTATGTGCTTTGTAAATAATTAAAAGTTTGAATGGTTATGAAAATTAGACAGGATTGGAGGTTAAATTGTTGATACAGATGGTACTTTGAAAGTCCCCCCCGCCCTTGGTGAGGAACCCGTTGCGCCCCGACTGTCCAGAGGGATGGAATTTTGACTTAAAACCCCACCTCTTCCAAAACCCCTCCCCTTAGTGCTTCGTGTTTTTTGAACAGGCAGTAAGGGGGACAGTCAGGTGTGTGCATCATCTGCACTCGCCTCCGGTTGATTTCAAAGCACGCAAACGTGGCGTATCCTTTTAGGTTTTTCGAAAATTTTTTCACTGGCGGGGTGCCCTTCTTATAGGATCCAATTTTTTTACTGGTTCTCACCAACAAAGCTCTCCACAGCGCGCCCCCCCTACATTCCCCCCTTATTTTTATTTTATCGGCCCTAAACCGACTGCTGCACTCTGAAACGCCCTTTCGACTAACCTCTGCAAAAAATCCGTACCCCCCACCCCCAAACTCCAAGACTTCACCCGCGCTGCGCCATCCTCCTGGAATGCTCTACCCCAAGAAATTAGGACTATCCGCAATTTGGATGGTTTCAGGCGCTCCCTCAAAACACATTTGTTCACAGTGGGCTATCACATTCACTAATCAAAGTATTCTATGTGATTCTGTGTGTGTAGCCCATTCCCCTATTCCGCATCCCTCCTTCCCTTTTAAAATGGCTGGACCTCATTGTAAAAACCCATTGTTTATAAACACCTGTACTTTGTACTCCCAACCTATTGTAGATTGTAAGCTTTCACCGCGGGGCGGTGATTTTGCTTTAATTATTGTATTGTTAAGTTGTTACTTATGCTGTGTTTTGAAACTGTTTAAAATGTAAAAGCACTGCGGAATATTTATGGCGCTTTTATAAAAAAATAATATTTTTTATTTTTATTTTAGAGGCCCATCGTAGTGGTGAAGTGTGAAAAAGCCGCAATTGCGAGTTGACTGCGCCTGATGCAGGATATCCATTACGTTGGTGTGCTCACACAAACGCTCCAAATATGTAACGAGGAATTCCACTGGTGGGTACGCACATAGATGCGTGTTCTGAAGGTGAAACTCGGTTGAGGCTGCAATCACGTCTGGCCTGCTGGAACGTCGCAAAGTGACGCACTCTAGGCGGACCTTGTGCAGCAGTGCATCAAGTCCGGATGTCCCTCAAAAAACCTGCACGCCATTTTAGCACATATGGCAGACATGGTATGTGAGTGAGGTTGCCAAGGCCCGAGCTGAACCGATTTCGGCCATTGTCCACACTACCAAGCCTGCCTGTAGATTCTCTTCCAAAAACCACCCGTCGCTCTCCTGCTTTATGGCATTACGAGTCCTGCGTGTGGGCTAAGATTCCCATGGAAATTAATTTAGGATGGCCTGTTGACATTTGGACAAGGCTGTGTCAATCGGGCGCAAAGGTAACGTTCAGGTCCATGTGGAGGTAGCCGTGACGGCTCCTGCAGCGTGATTCTGAGGAATGGAAAAGGAGGAGGAATCAATGTGTACGACTTGATTCGCAATCCTTGGGTTTGGCAGAACAGTACAGCGCCACTCGCAAGATCAGAAACCCCGGCTGCAAACATTGACCCAATGGGCAGTGGGGAAAGGTTTGTCCCTGGCCATGGGGGTTAGAACCTCTTGTTGGTTTTTTTTCAGTTTGCTGGTCAATGACTTTTTTTCCCTATTAGTCGGCTCCGCCCTTCTGGTTTTTTTTTGACTTCATTGTATTATCTCTGTTAAGTAGCCGGGTGCTTTGGTGCCTTAATCTGTCGTTTTGCCCGATGTTTGGTTCCCAAAATATTTATTTTTTGTTTTAATTATCCATGCTACAATTTTATGTTAGGAGGGTCCACCTTTTTCACAGTCCCTAGATTTGTAGGGATTACTCCCCGCAACTATAGGTCTTCGTTCACACTAGATGAGGACTTTTGCGGGTTGGTCGCAGGATCAGGTTCCCGTTAATCGTAGGGATTCAGCTTAGTTGTATTGTAGGGAAGAAAATTCCCCTTTTTTCCTTATGGTTGTGCGACATAACAATGGGTATGGTCCACGCATGGTGGTCAGGGGACCTTGCTATGAGGGCTTTTAGTAGGGATGTTTAATTTTTCCCCCAAATGTTTGCAGACCCGGGAGGCTTGCTGCTGAAATGAAATCGGCTTGGCACATTGTATTGTGGGATTGACAATGATATTCAGTTACGGAAACTGTCTGTCTCCACCAGCCTGAATCACAGCATTTCAAGGGACAGGAGTTTTGCAATGCCAGCATTCAGAGCCTGTGCTCGTGCATGGTTTGCGGAGTATGGCCGTCTTTTATCCCATGCCTGTGCTACCGATGGCTGTTTTGTGGCCTGGGAGTGTGAGGATGACAGGGAACTTGCTGCTGTGTGTGGAATAACAGTTTGTCTCTGGACAACAGTGGCCGAGGTTCTTCCATGGCGATCCTGTGAGGAAGCATAACCAGCTGTGTGTGAGCTCGATGAAGAGGCTTCAACACAACCTGAAGATGTAGGTGCTGCTGTAGGTTGGCCTACATCTCTAGTGTGTCTTTGTAACTCAACTATGTGCTTTGTCCGCACATGTTTCCACATATTTGTGGTATTGAGGTGACTGACACTTTTAGCTATTTTTAATTTTTAATTACACAGCTTGCATTTCACATAGCAAATATCATGTGCAAGTGTGTGAAAAAAGGACCACGCAGTGCAAGTCCTGGGAGCGCACGTTTTGACTTTTGGAAGACAACTGCTCCGAACAGGTGCCAAACTGGAGGCTACAGGCAACCGAGTCTGCAGCCTAACTCTCCCTCCTGTTTGTACCGTTGGGGCAATGTCTTCCTCTATCTTCCTTCTATCACTAACCATTTCTCTAGGCCTCTCCCAGCTTTCAACCAAAGTACTGGTTCTCACCCACAAAGCTCTCCACAGTGCAGCACCCCTCCTACATCTCCTCCCTCATTTCTATCTATCGGCCTAACCGACTGCTGCGCTCTGCAAACGACTTTCGACTAACCTCTGCACTAATACGTACCTCCCACTCCCGACTCCAAGACTTCTCCTGCTCTACGCCAATCCTCTGGAATGCTGTACCCCAAGAAATTAGGACTATCCACAATTTGCATGGTTTCAGGCGCTCCCTCAAAACACATTTGTTCAGAGCGGCCTATCACATTCACTAATCAAAGTCATTCTATGTATTCTGTGTAAGTGTGTGTGTGTCTCTAGCCCATTCACTATCTCCATCCCTCAGTCCCTTAAGATGGCTGGAACATCATTGTAAATGCACCATTGTATATAAACACCTATACTTTGTATCTCCCCCATCTCATTGTACATTGTAAGCTGTCACGAGCAGGGGCGACTTATTTAGCTTAAATTATTGTATTGTTAACGTTGTTACTTATGACTTGTGTTCTGAAACTGCTAAACTGTAAAGCGCTGCGGAATATGATGGCGCTATATAAATAAATATTATTATTATTCCTCTGAGCTGCTCCCACCACCTTCCTGTTCTTCATGCCATGTTGGGTATTGGACCTCATCATCTCCACTACCCTCTTCCAACACCTGCTGTTGGGTGGTCTGGCCAGCACCATGCTCAACAGAAACTGGCACCTGGGTCTCATCATCATCATCAATGCGTTCTGCGGTGTGCTGACCATCGGCACTGTCTCACCCGCCTCTTCAGATTCAGAGAGACACAGCTGTTGCGCATCACTGCATACTCCCTCTTCTTCACATTACAGAATGCTGCTTGGCTGGGCCCCTGTTTGCAAGCCAATAGATTCTGAGAACAGAAGCAGACACTCAGCTGGCTCCTGTACAGAACTCTCTGACTGCCTGGGCAATTTGCCAGGCGGTGAAGAGACAGATGGTTGCCCAACAGTGCTGTGGTCCTGAGAGGAGGTGGAAGCAATTGAAGTCGATGCATTGGCTGAGATCCAAACAACAACGGCTTCAATTTGTTCTTCCCGCAGCAGGGGGGTACTCCGAGCTCCTACAAAAGTGCGCATAAAGGAACGCTCACGGCCCGGGGAAAACTGGTGGATGCTGTGTCACTGGGGGCCGCAGCAGCCACAGAATCCCACGTCCTCTCCCTGAAGAAACTCCACGACCACGTGCCTTACTCCCTGCCTTCTTCATCTTGGTAGATTGATAAAGAAAGTCTGAAAAGTTATAAGGTCTAAGTGTGGTTATTCCGCAGAGACTGCAGTGAACACTGCACACAACTGTTCACTACCCAATGCGTCTCAGCAGGAAGGCAGTCTGTGCGTCAAAACAAAGGCACAAGCATACATCCATGTACCCTGTTTATACAGCTATATAAAAAAAATATGTAGTAGTGACGCACACTTTATTGAGGTACAGTATTACATCGCCATTCACCATCTGTGGCTATGCAGTGTCATCTATATATACCTTATCTATCTGTTGTCATGCTTCCAAGTCGACAGTCAGCCATAAATAGCAATTTTCACTATGCACTATGCACTTTTTAAAGGTTATGTTTGTTAATAAAAATGATTATTGCCACATATTATGAGTATTACATGATGGAAATTGTATAATTTTGTATAAAATATTTAGGGACATTATTCAGCAAATGGAACATTTTAGTAATATCACAGATAACTTGTAATGCTGATGATGTTTTGAAGTCAGACATTCATTGTCTATACAATAAAAATGGTGTACATACTGTTACTTATCCATCATTAATGGATTCAGATATGTACTTGTATGCTTTTATGTACAACCGTATAGCAGATTCCTTAACTAATTTATTTTGTGGTTTGCATTGCTGTTCAACATGTTAATGTATGTGTTTATGTTTGTCAATTCTTTATTTATCTAGATATTAGTTAAATGAAATCATCATCTTATGGTAGTAAAGGTTATCTTTCTCTTGTTTGAAGTATAGACATTTAAAATTGACAGGTAACAAGGAAATTACTTGATCTAGTATTTAAACATCCTCCTTGACCCTGGGCTCCAACACCGCCAGTTGTTGCTCGGAAGTGCTGTTAGCACAGTCAACACTTGCTCCTGTGTTACTGGGGTTCAGTAACGTCAGCTGGTCCTCGGTTGTGCCATTGGCTCTTTTCCTTCTGCTGCCCCTCCGGGTTCCAGCACAGTCAGCTGGTCCTCGTTACTTGCATTGGCTCTTGTACCTTCTGCTACCCGTCCGGGTTCCAGTACCGTCAACTGGTTCTCCGCAGTGCCTTTGGCCTAGGTGCCTCCATCTCGGTATCCGAGTTCCAGCAACGTCTGCTGGTCCTTGGTAGTGCTTTGGAGCACAGGTACCTCCTGCTTAGTAACCGTGTCCCAGTAACGTCAGCTGGTCCTCGGTTGTGCCATTGGCTCTTTTCCTTCTGCTGCCCTCCGGGTTCCAGCACAGTCAGCTGGTCCTCGTTACTTGCATTGGCTCTTGTACCTTCTGCTACCCGTCCGGGTTCCAGTACCGTCAACTGGTTCTCCGCAGTGCCTTTGGCCTAGGTGCCTCCATCTCGGTATCCGAGTTCCAGCAACGTCTGCTGGTCCTTGGTAGTGCTTTGGAGCACAGGTACCTCCTGCTTAGTAACCGTGTCCCAGTAACATCAGCTGGTACAAGATTGTGCTACAAATACAAGATACGGAACAAGAGACACAAGAACAATAAGCAGAAGATCTAAAAGCAGAAGAACATGAAGTATAAGACCAAAATGAAGAGCAAAATATATGCTCTAAATTCTAAGCAGAAGAAGACTAAGCAGTGTATGGGGGTGAGTCCGTTCCTCCTCGTGGTGCCCCTGGAAAATGCCTGCTGCTGCAGGCTAAACTGAACACGGACAAATACTGTTGTAATTTAAATCTTTTGTGACAGCAAGAACGGAAGGATGAAAAATTCATACTTTGACAGATTACAAGTACAGGATTCTCTGTCACAAATAAGAATATGATGAAGAAGATGAAGCAGAATATGAATAAGAATAATAGTTTAATAAGAAGAATATGAGTAATGTTAACAAAGATGAATAGCAAGAAGTTTAAGAAGAAGATAAAGAAGGTGAAGATGAAGAATAATTTGATGAAAAAGATGATGCTGCAGAAGATTATGAAGGAGAAAGTGTGTGAAAAGTTAAAAAGGTGAAGATGAAGAGCATGGAAGTTGTGTAATATACATATTTGCCAAAATATAAAAAACGTTAACATTGTCAATTTCTTCGTCAATCCGAACATCTTTAAAAAAAAAAATATTTATGCTATTCCATTTGATTGGGTTAAACATCTATGCCTTTAATGTCTCCTCAACCTTCCCCAATACATTCTACATTACTCTTTCTTGTTTTCCTTCATGTACAATTAACCAACAAGGCAAGAATGGGTTTTTTTTAATTTCGACATTTTGTTCCCATAGACTTACATGGGACTTCCGGTATCGGTATCGGGTATCGCCGATATTTTAGTGATATCGGCGATACCATTCCGATTCCGATACTTTAGGATATCGGAAAGTATCGCTCAACTCTACCCACCATCAATTTAACACTCAACTACTCCAGCACTGAAATTAACTTTTTGGACACCATCATTAAGCTAAAGAACAATGAAATAGAGACATCCCTGTATCAGAAGCCAATCGACCGTCCAACATACCTTAAATGGGACAGTTTCCATCCAAAACACATAAAAAACTCTATTGTCTACAGCCAAGCCATCAGATACAACCGTATATGTTCCAACCCCATGGATAGAGATGAACACTTTGGTCGCCTTAGAAAGACCTTTTTAAATCAGGGCTACCATCCAAGAACAATTGAAAACCAAATTACAAGAGCCACCAGAATATCAAGGAATCACCTGCTACATTACAAAACTAAAGAAGAAAATAACCGGGTGCCTCTAGTGGTCACCTACAATCCAAATCTGGAGGTGCTAAGGGGAGCTGCACGGAAACTACAACCTTTACTACAAAAAGATGCCCGATTACAATCCATATTTCCAGACCCCCCACTACTGTGTTTTAGGCAGCCCCCAAATCTAAGAAGCATCATTGTCAGAAGTTCCCTGTCCTCCCCAACAGCTGCAGGAACCTCTCCTTGCAACAAGAAGAAATGCAAAACCTGCCCATTTATAATGACCACGGACAAGATAAAGATCCCCAACTCCCATCGGGACTACAAGATACCAGGTACTTTCAGCTGCATCACATCTAATGTGGTGTACCTAATTATATGTACTAAATGTCCAACTGGGGGTCTGTATGTGGGGGAGACCGGGCAAAAACTGAGAACAAGGATGAATTCTCATCGCCACACAATAAGAGAAAAAAGAATGGATCTACCTGTGGCAAAACATTTTTGCTCCCATGATCATAGCATGTTAGATATGAAAATACTTGTACTGAGAGGCAACTTCACATCTCGGAGACATAGGAGAATTTGCGAATACAAATTGATGGTGACCTTTGACACTCTTAATGCTGGAATGAACCTGTCACACGGATTTATGACGTTCTACATCAATTAAGGAATTTACTCCAAATACCCTGTGAAAACATCACAAAACATTACCAGACCCCAATCAGAGGGCAATAAAACTTTCACACTCCTTATCTATAAACTGTTTCAATATTTATGCTCATCCTTCTGCCATAATGACAGTTCTGCTTCACGTCACTTGTCTTACCTATTGCATTTTTTCTGTGCTGTTTTGTGTATAAATATGTGATTCTTCAGATTTTGTATTAGTCTTTGCCTGATGAAGAGACCTGAGTAGTCTCGAAAGCTTGCAATTTGTTACCATCTTTTCAGTTAGCCATTAAAAGGTATCAACCACTGAGGACTCTCAACTCTAAATATTTTTCGATAGTAGTTAGCGAAACCCAAAAATCGCTGCAGTGCCTTTAGAGACTGGGGTTGTACCCATTCCTTAATGGGTTGAATTTTTGAAGGATCCATGCAAAACCCTTTAGCCGACAAAATATACCCCAGAAACTGTATCTCCTGTGTCATGAAGACACATTTCTCTAGTTTGGTGAATAAAGAATGCTCTCTGAGTCTCTGGAGGACAGAGCAGACGTGTTGGAGGTGCGTCACAATGTCAGAAGAGTAAATCAGGATGTCGTCCAAATAAACGACCACATAAACACCACTAATATCTCTGAAAATCTCGTTCACAAAATTCTGAAACACTGCAGGTGCAGTACTGAGCCCGAACGGCATTACCAGATACTCAAAGTGGCCGAGGGGTGTGTAAAACGCGGTCTTCCACTCATCTCCCCTTTCTTATACGGACAAGATTATATGCTCCTTGGAGGTCAAGTTTAGTAAACCAACGGGCTCCCAACAGCTGATTATAAAGATCAGGAATGAGTGGAAGTGAATACTGGTTTTTCACAGTGATTGCGTTTAACTCACGGTAATCAATGCAAGGTCTGAGACCACCATCTTTCTTTTCCACAAAAAAGAACCCGGCCCCCACTGGTGAGGTGGATGGTCTAATAAACCCTTTTCGCAAACTGTCTGTTATGTAGTCTTTCATGGCCTGACGTTCTGGACCAGAGAGGTTAAATACTCTCCCCTTAGGGAGGCGAGAATCCGGTACTAAGTCTATGGGGCAATCGTACTTTCTATGAGGGGTAATTTCTCTGATTCCAATACAGAAAATACATCCTCATAATCTCTGAAAGCATAGGGTACAAAGGGGGGAGGTGTGATTTTAACTTGGTTCATTGATAGCGATATACAATTATCCTGACACTCTGGGCTCCAGCGCACGATATCACCCAAGTGCCAGTCAATGACTGGATTATGTTTGCGTAACCATGGCATACCCAGAATAACAGCGGATGATATATTATGGATAACAAAAAATGACACATGTTCAGCATGTAACGATCCCACTGACATTGATATTTCCTCAGTGACAAACTCCACTCCATTCTGGACGATAGGAGTGCCATTAATAGCAGTCGTTTTAATGGGCACATAAAGCCTTAGCAGTGGTATACCAAGATTTCTCGCTACAAGGAATTCTATAAATTGCCTTCTGAGCCACTATCCACATAAGCCTCCACACACACAGATTTCTTCAGGTAAGACAAAAAGTAGGTAAAAGGACTTTGGCCGCATAAGCGGGCAATACCTGGGCACCTGGGCAGGCATGGCCAGAGCTATCCAGGTGCTGACGTCCAGGCAGTGAAGGCTTCTGACGTCCAGTGTTCTCCCAGAGTTCTCCAGACTGTGGCTTGTGCAGCATGTTAGTAGGAGATGAAGGGAGTGATCCTCCACAGGACTGAGCAATGAAGCAGGACACAGGTGCTTTAGCAACAAAATCAGCTCAGAAAAGGAGAAGGAAAAAAAAATTCAGAAAATAAGTATATATATCCAGAATATATATAAAAACGTTTTTTTAAGGCCAGATATAATGTGGTTTCCGCCCACTGCAGGTCTGAACTGCAGGTAAGACAGCACCCCTAGAAACCCCGAGACCCTTTACCCCTATACAGGGATCTGGAATTATAGCGAAGCCCAGGGAGTAGCTGCCTATGAGAGCAGTGGACCGGAATAGGAAGGACGCTAGGAAGGGAATAAAAAGCGAGACAAAATGCGTAGTCAGAAGTCCAAGGGTCAAAACCAGGCTGCAGCAGAGGTACAAAATCGGCAGGCAGTAAAACAGTCAGAAATCCAGGCAAAGGTCAGAAATACAATAGCAAAACAAACTAGCACACAGGGGAAACCAAGACTATATCTGGCGGCCTACAAGCTAGGCTCCAAGGCATTTGAAGGGCATGGCTACCTCTCACAGGCTCTCAGTCTGATGACCTCATCTGGACCGCTGTTGTGAATGGGTTTGAGATGAGTTCTGAGCAGAGGCTCCCTCTGGTGGTTACAAGCGGTGCTAGTCTGTCCAGTGAAGATTGTGAGGACTGGGAATCAGGTGTTACTGACTGGTCTTATATAAGGGAGTCACCTTCCCATCAGGGTTGCCGGTGATCAATTGTTCTGGTCTGAATCCTTTATTCCAGTTTCCCTTGTAGCCTGCTGTGTCGTGTCTGCATCTCCTGCTAACAGATAAGACATTTTCTTCTTTTGTATTTGTGCTATATTTTTGCATTTTGTCCTGCACTTCTGTGGGGGCCTTCAGGGTCCCCTCCGGGGGCTTCTGCCCTCTCAGTTTTGTTCAGCCACTGATGTTTGTACTTTTGCTTTTTCCAGTTTTTTCAGTGGCTGCTGTTTTGATTTTGTTACACCAGAGAACTAATTTAGGTGGAAGAGGTCGTGTGATCTCAGGTGTTTTTGAAATTAGTAGAGTTGGTGCTTTGCAGGGTTTTTTGGGATTGCAGTAAGTACCCTACCTATCCTTTTCTATTTAGTTAGTTTGGGCCCCAGCGTTTGCTCATACTATTTTCTTTCTGTGTCAGTATTTCATCTTGTCTAACCGCCATTACATGTTTGGGGGCTTTCTATTGTCTTTGGGGTTCTGCTCCGGGGCAGATAGTTTTCCTATATCTATCTTTAGGTGTAGTTAGTTTCTCAGGCTGTGATGAGGCGTCTAGGACCAACGTAGGAACGCTCCACGGCTGCCTCTAGTTGTGGTGGTTAGTCAGGGTACTGCAATCTCATAGATTCCAACTGCTCTGGTGTATTGCCTTTTTTACCTGCACTCCTCAGCTACCGAAACATAACAGACCGCCCCTAGAACCAGGCCAGATGGTGATGCATGACTGACACCAACCGCTTCACCTCTGACAGAAGAGCGAAGCCTACGCCCACCAGATGCCGGCGCAGGGACCCCTTCTCTGTCGCCAACATTACCCACAGGTGAAACATGGCGATGCGCAGCGACAGAGGCCGGCGTCAAAGGAGCGGAACCATATGAGGATACCGCTCTCCTATCACCGGCACCACCAGCCGAAGGAGTCCGGCACCTCCCAGCGGCCGAGGCAGGAACACCAGCCACTGAATCCAACGGCGACGTGACAAGCAGCACAAGGTTAAATTATGTATTTAATCACCTTAAGGGCACATTAGACAATACACTATATATATATATATATATATATATACATATATACAATGTTTACACATATGTAATGGTGAGATATGCAAATACAAATAGTAGTAGAACAAAAGATAAAAGCAGAATATATGATGCAGTTACCAGAACATGAAAGGACTGGGTTTTGGGGGAGGGGCTGCCACATAGGAGGCGTGTGATTCCTCTGTTCCTTGACTTTTCCCCACACTATATGTTGTCATGACCTCCCAATAAAAAAATCAATAGGGCATGTTTCACAGGAGCATTTAACTCCTTTGGGTCACTTCCCTCCTGCCCTCTGGTCTGAACCTAAATCCCCTCCCCTTGCCTCTAGCAGCTAAAAACTCCACAATGTAAGATGTGTCATAACTCCTTAATGGATGGTCCTAGGGAGATGATTTTGGGGCCACTGTATCCAGTTGGGCCCCTGCTGTGCGTTAAGACCAAAAACTGCTATGCATTAAGACAAATCCATAGCTTTTTTATATGATTTCTACTAGCTGTTCTATGTATCTCCATACCTGTGGGTGCTAGAACGAGTCAAGACCCGGGCAGGCGTTTGGCATGTTCTGGGGATCTTAGAAATATAAACTATGTGTGGCTAGGACGTATAGTATCTCCATAACTTCTTATGGAATTATGTTTCTGGAATGTTCTAGATGGTGTCTGCAGCTTCCCCAGGACTCTATATTGCAAGCAAGCATTTGTCCTTCTCTGAACTGGTCTAGGTGTGAGATCTGTCACTCACAGCCTTTGAGGCTTTGCCCCTCTGCTGATCTAGTGTTCTCAAACAGCTGCATACTGAAGCGAGTTTTATAATTCCATGCCAGGCAAGGTTGGTCTTCTTGACCTACTCTGTGAGTCTGGAAGCATGCCCCTTCAATTGGGAACCTCCTGGATGTTTTGAGAGAGTTAGCAGGGTTCCACTTCAACAGTAGTGGGGGACCTTTTTTCTGTTAAGGCCATTAGGCTATTTATACCATTCTTTGGGGGCCATACAAATTGTGTGCTATCTCAGTCCACAAAGTAAGTCCTGACACTGGCATCAGGACGTAATCTTTCATTGCATGTGCATCAGCATTCAGTAGTGAATGCTGCATTCTCATGCTCACAGAGCAAGAAGAAACTAAAGGGTAGGCAGCAATCAAAACACAGTTGCTGGCCAAAGCACTGCGGTCCTCAGGAATCTGTGCAGAGGGAGGAGAAAAGGTGATTGTGGGCCATAAATGTCCTGTGTGCCTGAGGTTCCCAACCCCTGCACTACATATATATTATGAGCCTTCAATCATACAAAAAAAAATTCCACCTGCTTTTAAAGGCCTACGTAATGAAAATAAAACCTTACTTAATCTTGGTGCATACTAAATGCAAACAATGGGTTACAATGTGGAGGTTGGGACCATGAATGAGCTCAAGGGGCCATGTCCTTTTGACTCTAGAGAGCTTATTATAAAAAGCAGGTGACACAGATTTGAAGGGGATTTCCGAAAATTAAAAAAAGGACAGAAACAGTGCCAGTCTTGTTCATTGGTTGTGTCTGGTATTGCAGTCCAGATCAATCAAAGTGAATGAGAACACCAAATAGAGGTAAAAGAATCAGACCATATCTTTCTAAATTCAGACAGCCCATTTAAAATAAAAAAAAATGCTGAAAATATCCTGTTGTTTCCTGATGCTGGGAACGAAAGCAAACAATGGAGACGGTGATTTGATTTTCACACGGTATGATAAATTTAACACTTAGTATTTACTGTCTGCTCAGCTGCGAGTGTCAGCTGAAGGGATTGAAGCCTTGTATATGTCAGGTTTTATGTGACGTTCGGTTTTCAGTTCATATTGGTACATCGCAAATGAGGCTGCCTAACATCCAAGCCGCGGCTGCTTACTCTGAAATAAAGTGGCTTAAGTGACAACCATTTACTGTCATCTCTTCAAGATGCCAATATAATGTCCACCGTACACTGTTACCATGTAAAGCAAGTGCAAGGAACGCTGAAATTTGTTGCAACCTCTTTTATTTATTTTAATGTAGCACATGGAAAATCTGAATAGACACCAATGAGCCTAGAGATTGGAGACCTGGATATTGGCCATTTTTGGAGTTGTTCTGCATCTATGTCCATCTTCTGCATCTACAGTATATCCATGTTGGCAAGCATTATAATTGCCTTAGTGCATATAAAATTAAAAATGTGCCAATTTTTTAAGACGTCTTTACTAAAAATCTTCTTCTAATTTTGGCTTGCATGTCCTATGCAGATAAAGGTGTCTGCATAGATACAGACTTGAAAAAATCCTTTATTGTCTGATCCTGGTCATAATTCATATTATTTCCATCTGTCTACTTCTTGATAACCCATGCATGGTAGGAAAGGACTACGACTGCACAATCAGACTACACAGGGTTTATAGGCTATAAGTAGTGATGGGCGAACATGCCGGGATAAGGTGCTATCTGAGCATGTGGTGCTAACCGAGTGTCTTCGACGTGCTTGAAAATTATGTTTGAGTCACCGTGACTGCATGTGTCACGGCTGTTCGACAGGCGCAACACATGTAGAGATTGCCTAACAAACATATTTTTTGAGCACGCTGAAGACATTCGTCTAGCACACGAGCATGCTCAGATAAAGACTTATCCAGGGCCGGTTTTAGACAAAATGGGGCCCTAAGCAAAAGTTTAAATTTGAGCCCCAAATGCTCACATATTGCACCATCACACAGAAACATTTCGGTTATATTTAAATGCGCTGAGTTGAGGCTGTTAAATGAGCGTGATCGACAATATTTAAGTCGTTCGACGCTTGTTTACCTGCCTCTTTACATCGGCTGAGGAAAAATTATGGGGACAGAACGATCACTAGTAGATCAATCTGTCCCCATACAATGTCATGTTATCAGCAGCATATCTGAAGTTTTCACCAGACAATGTGCTGCTGAGAACAATGATTTCTGTTCCGGCATAAACAATCCAATCACTCGATGAATAGGCAGCATTTTGTTTGTTTAGTATAATGAACCCCATAGTCCTCCATATAGTGTAATGTATCCCATAGTCCTCCATATAGTATAATACATACCCCATAAACCTCAATATAGCATAATGCACACCTCATAGTCCTCCATATAGTATAATACAAACCCCTAAACCTCCATATAGAATAACACACACCCCATAGTCCTCCATATAGTATAATGCACTCTCCATAGTCCTCATATAGTGTAATACACTTCCCATATTCTTTAATATAATATAATGCATCCATGGCCCTCTATATATTATAAGGCACCCCTAAGTCCTACATACAGTATAATGCAGTCCTCATAGTCCTCAATATAGTATAATGCTTCCTATATCCTTCCATATAGTACAATGCAACTACATAGTCTTCCATATAACCAGCTCCAAAAAAACGATGATCAATAGGCAAACTTAATCAAACAGTATAAATTTTATTATAATACAAACCATACATAACGTACAAGTTAAAGGAGGATCTAGGAAAACACACAAACACAGTGCGACATTATAGTGACGCTTGCATCAGGTGCATGCATGTAGTAAATGCACATATAGTAGGTGCACAATAACTATGAGAGTACAGCAAAAGGTCACTATAGATCACATTAAACAATATGGTCAAAGGGTAGCCTGTGATGGCGATATTATTAAGTATTCCCATATAGGCCCCTTGAGAAAGGTGTCCGAAACGCACGTCGGGGCGGACGCGGTCGTCAGGTGCGGTACAGTGCCTCGGTCTCCTACAAGCCACTGACGGGTAAATATATGGCTCAATTATGGGCACTCATTAATATGAAGTATTGATATATGGCTTGTGAGGAGTCTGAGTGCTGGTCAGTATACTGCTAATAATGGTCCTTACTTTGAGTGGATATTGACAATAGCTAAATAATTCCAGGTGGACATTTTTGCTAATATCTATATGGGAATACTTAATAATATCGCCATTATAGGCTACCCTTTGACCATATATGTTTAATGTGATCTATAGTGACCTTTTGCTGTACTCTCATAGTTATTGTGCACCTACTATATGTGCATTTACTACATGCATGCACCTGATGCAAGCGTCACCATAATGTCGCACTGTGTTTGTGTGTTTTCCTAGATCCTCCTTTAACTTGTACGTTATGTATGGTTTGTATTATAATAAAATTTATACTGTTTGATTAAGTTTGCCTATTGATCATCGTTTTTTTTGGAGCTGGTTTTGTTCAATATTGATGATAGGCTGTTATCCATATAGACCCATGGAAATAGAGAGTGATTGATTATGATTATACCATGAGTCTTGGTCTTACCTGTTGTTGATAATCTTCCATATAGTATAATGCACACCTTAGTCCTACATACTGTATAATACATTCCCCATAGTCATCAATATAGTACAATGCATCCCATGGTCCTGCATAAAGTATAATGCACCCCATAGTCCTTCATACAGTAAAATGCACCCCATAGTCCTTCATATAGTATAATTAATTCTCCATAGTCCTCCATACAGTATAATTCATTTCTCATAGTCCTCCATACAGTATAATGCATTCTCCATAGTCATAAATACAGTATAATGCAGCCCCATATAGTATAATGTACTCTCAATAGTCCTTGATAGAGTATAATGCATGCTCCATAGCGTATAATGCAGACTCCATAGAGTATAATGCGGCCTCGATAGAGTATAATGCGGCCTCTATAGTGTAAAATTCAGCCTTAATAGAGTATAATGCAGCCTGGATAAAGTGTAATTCAGCGTCCGTAGAGTATAATTCAGCTCCATAGAGAATAATGCTGCCCCATGTGATATAATGCAGCACCCATAGATTATAATGCAGCCTCAGCCCCTGGGTGGAGGCCACTGGGGGAGTGGGAGTCCTAGTCAACTGCCTAGTTTGCCTGTCCCTAATGCCAGCCCTTCGCTTATTCGAGCATATTTGCTCATCACGAACTATAACTAATCTTGGATTGGCCCACGGTAGAGTAGCTAAATTCCCCGGTGGGTCCTTGTGCAGGATTAGTTGAGCAGTGGGCCCCCATAGTCCAACATTCCACTATAGTCCCTTGCAACCCCTATTCTGACACTGTCCAATTATGCAAATAGTTTGACATTGGAGCTGTATACACAAAACAAATGTCTATATTCCAGATTATTTCTAAAACATTGCTTAATGTTTTACCTACTACATTTGTACACTGCTCAAAAAAATAAAGGGAACACTTAAACAACAGAATATAACACCAAGTAAATCAAACTTCTGTGAAATCAAACTGTCCACCTAGGAAGCAACACTGATTCACATTCAATTTCGCATGCTGTTGTGCAAATGGAATAGACAACAGATGGAAATTATTGGCAATTATCAAGACACACTCAATAAAGGAGTGGTTCTGCAGGTGGGGACCACAGACCACATCTCAGTACCAATGCTTTCTGACTGATGTTTTGGTCACTTTTGAATGTTGGTTGTGCTTTCACACTTGTGGTAGCTTGAGACGGACTCTACAACCCACACAACCCACACAAGTGGCTCAGGTAGTGCAGCTCATCCTGGATGGCACATCAATACGAGCTGTGGCAAGAAGGTTTGCTGTGTCTGTCAGCGAAGTGTCCAGAGGCTGGAGACGCTACCGGGAGACAGGCCAGTACACCAGGAGACGTGGAGGGGGCCGTAGGAGGGCAACAACCCAGCAGCAGGACCGCTACCTCCGCCTTTGTGCAAGGAGGAACAGGAGGAGCACTGCCAGAGCCCTGCAAAATGACCTCCAGCAGGCAACAAATGTGCATGTGTCTGCACAAACGGTTAGAAACCGACTCCATGAGGATGTTCTGAGTGCCCACTGTCCACAGATGGGGGTTGTGTTCACAGCCCAACACCGTGCAGGATGCTTGGCATTTGCCACAGAACACCAGGATTGGCAAATTCGCCACTGGCACCCTGTGCTCTTCACAGATGAAAGCAGGTTCACACTGAGCACATGTGACAGACGTGACAGAGTCTGGAGACGCCGTGGAGAGCGATCTGCTGCCTGCAACATCCTTCAGCATGACCGGTTTGGCAGTGGGTCAGTAATGGTGTGGGGTGGCATTTCTTTGGAAGGCTGCACATCCAGGGGTGGGATTCAGCCGGTTCTCCCCGGTTCGATGGAACCGGTTGTTCAAAAAGCAGCCGGTTCCCCGAACCGGGGAGAATCAGAGCGGCGATCCGGTACCATGGGCGTAAGTGTGCGCAGTGCACTGAGCTGCTGTCTCACCAGAGGAGCTCCTTCCTTCCTTCCTTCCTGGCGGCAGCAGCTGTAGTTTCACTTTCTGCCGTGCAGGCTCTGGTTGTCTCAGCTACACTGGGTCCTAGTGCCCTCTGTGTGCATACACTGGACACTTCCTGCTCCTGCCTCAGCCACTGCCTGCAAGCTTCATGGTAAGAGGGGATGGAATTTATTAAATTCATTCTGCTCAGGCATGTCATGGTCACTGTGGGGGAATGTGAGAGGATGGGGGTACAGTGGGGGAGGGGTACAGGGCACTGGGGTGAATGTAAGAGGATGGGGGTATTGTGGGGGCTAGGGCACTGGGGGGGTTAATGTGAGAGGATGGGGTATTGTGGGGGAGGGGTAAAGGGCACTGGGGTGAATGTAAGAGGATGGGGGTATTGTGGGGGCTAGGGCACTGGGGGGTTAATGTGAAAGGATGGGGTATTGTGGGGGAGGGGTACAGGGCACTGGGGTGAATGTAAGAGTATGGGGTATTGTGGGGGCTAGGGCACTTGGGGGGTTAATGGGGGAGTGGTACAGGGCACTGGGGTGAATGTAAGAAGATGGGGGTATTGTGGGGGCTAGGGCACTGGGGGGGTTAATGTGAGAAAATGGGGTATTGTGGGGACTAGGGCACTGGGGGGGTTAATGTGAGGATGGGGGTATTGTGGGGGCTGAAGTGGGGGAGGGGCAACAGGGCACAGAGTGTGAATATGAGAGGATGGGGGTATTGTGGGGAAGGGGTAGAGGGCACTGGGGTGAATGTAAGAGGATGGGGTATTGTGGGGGCTAGGGCACTGGGGGGGTTAATGTGAGAGGATGGGGATATTGTGGGGGCTGGCGCACAGGGGTTGATGTGAGAGGATGGGGTATTGTGAGGGAGGGTGGACAGGTCACTGGGGTTGAATGTAAGAGGATGGGGTATTGTGGGGACTGAAGTGGGGAGGGGCAACAGAGCACTGAGGGATGCATGTGAGAGGATGGGGGTATTGTGGGGTCAGTGGGACAGAACACTAAGGGGTGCATGTGAGACGATGGGCTGTTGGGGTGTGGGTGGGGGACAGGGGAGGTAGGGGGCTTTTTTTTTCTTGTGAGCTCCTTAATACTTTAATAATAGATTAATATTTCAGTATTATTATAACAAGGGCATAGACAGACGGCCGTATAACTCATGCGAGGATCGCACTGCTATCCTCGGACTTGCTGGTACCGCTCCTGACATGAGCGCGACTGCCATGTATAATATATGCTATATACAGCGTAGTGTCGCATACACTGCTGTATTATACAATATACAGCAGTTCTAATGCTCCATACCTAATATGCAGGATAATGTATAGTGTATATGATGGAACCTGTATAAGATGCGACATTGGCTTCCCCCCCCTAGTTTTGATCCTGGGTACGCCCATGTCCGGTACTATTTTGCAGCCAGCTTGCAGCGCCGCAACACACCGCCAGCCCCGGCCCCCGCGGACTGATCTCTGCAGTGCCGCGATTGGGTAGCGGCGCCGCCATCTTCTTTAGTCACGAGGCGGAGCCGGAGAGGAGAGAGGTACTGTGTGAGCTGAGCTGTGGCGCTGCCTGGGCCCTGGAGTGGAGCTGGAGGAGTGTGTCTGTGTGGACTGAGGTGGTCTGACCGGCGTCTATCTATGATAGATAGACGCCGGTCAGAGTAGTAAGGCCTCCATGGAAGAGCAGTTCTTCTAGCCCCCTGCGTTGTCTTCTTCTCTGGAGAGCTTGAGGTCTATGCTCAGCTGTCTGTAGGGCACAGCTGCAGAAAGCCACCCAGCTGGAGACAGACCACCAGCTCCCAGATCCTGGTGCCTTCTTAGACATTATTACCGAGAAGCTTGTAATCCACTTGTATGTACCCAGGTGTATAGAGTCACATTTACATCCTGCGGCTTTTTATACGGTCTGCTTTATATAGATGACAGTAATACCTATATCGTACCTTAGCTACTGTACATGCAGTGGTGGTGGGGGAACTGTAAGTCCCAGCATTGCATATTGGCATCTGATCTATAGAGATTACTGCAGGTAATACAATAAATATGTTCTATTATTACAATCTCTAGTATAAGTTCCAGCATCTCCCATTTGTCTAGATATTAGACACACGTTTATTATTCAGATATTATGTAGTATCGACTTTAGGCTGATCCAAACAATCATATTTTTGGTCAGAAGAAAAAATGGCAGCACGCACGAGTTGCATCCGATTATAGGATCGCACTCAGCCAGGCAAATCAGTGAGTCAGTGAAAAAAAAAATCAGACTGCGCTCGGATGACATCTGAGTGCAGTCTGATTTTCACAGCTTTACAGAATGAAGAAGATGGGGAACTTTTTATTTCCACCTTCTCCACATCCGCGAAAATCGGAGCACGCTGTGAGCACACTTTGATCAAACTCCGATCAGAGTGTGATTAGCTTAATCAGAATGATTTTCTCGGATGAGGCAAAATACGGTCGTGTGACCCTATCCTTAGAGAAATAAATACATTATTATTATTATTGATGAGCAAATGTGCTTGTTTGTTAGGCAATCCCTGCATGTGTTGCGGGTGTCGAACAGCCATGAGACATGCAACCGCGGGGACTGGAACATATTTTTTGAGCATGCAGAAGACATTCGGTTAGAACCCAAGCATGCTCAGATAACACCTTATCCGAGTACGTTCACTCATCACTAATTATTGTATATTGTATTTCTGGATAGAAGGTAGAACTGTAAGTCCCAGCTACATAATACTATAGTTTAATCTTCAGTTCAGTATAAGACTAGAAAGAGACTTCTTAATCAGAATGTAGTGCACAGCCTGGCCAGCCGGTCAGTCAAGTGAGACAGCTGCATAGAAATATATATTAGAAATATATGCAGCTGTCACACTCGGGTCAGGAGAGCCGCTGGCCAGAATGTGCACTGTTCTGATCCCATTCCAATTTATTGTTTTTCAACTGACTGCGCCCCTACTTATATGTTTGAGGAAAAGGTTGCGTGTGTGAATGGGTGTGGCTTTAAGAATGGGCGTGGCTTAAAATGGGTGTGACTTAAAATGGGTGTGGTTTTCCAACGCACAAACACAGAACCTGTTGTTAAAAATTTGAATCCCACCCCTGCGCACAGCCCTCCATGTACTCGCCAGAGGTAGCCTGACTGCCATTAGGTACCGAGATGAGATCCTCAGACCCCTTGTGAGACCATATGCTGGTGCGATTGGCCCTGGGTTCCTCCTAATGCAGGACAATGCCAGACTTCATGTGGCTGGAGTGTGTCAGCAGTTCCTGCAAGATGAAGGCACATAAGCTATGGACTGGCCTGCCCGTTCCTCAGACCTGAATCCGTTTGAGCACATCTGGGACATCATGTCTCGCTCCATCGACCAAAGTCACGAGTTGGCGGATGCTTTAGTCCAGGTCTGGGAGGAGATCCCTCAGGAGACTATCCGCCGCCTCATCAGGAGCATGCCCAGGCGTTGTAGGGAGGTCATACAGGCACGTGGAGACCACACACACTACTGAGCATTATTTTGACTTGTTTTAAGGACATTACATTCCACTTTAATTATGTGTGTGACTCCAAATCCAGGCCTCCATTGGTTAATAAATTTGATTTCCATTGATGATTTTTGTGTGATTTTGTTGTCAGCACATTCAACTTTGTGCGGAACAAAGTATTAAATGAAAATATTTCATTCATTCAGATCTAGGATGTGTTATTTGAGTGTTCCCTTTATTTTTTTGAGCAGTGTACATACCCATTATATTTGGATGCATTTAATGTCCTTTAACCAGTTCAAGACTGGGCTATGTGAACTGTTCACAAGCCGACATTTTTTTATTTTTCTCGTACACGAGGTTTTAAGTTTTTTTCTTTTGTCTTTTCAATAATTTTTTGCCATTTTAATTTTTGATACATTGGATCTAATTTTTACTAGAATTTTTTATTCATAAAAATTATCTGAAAGAAGGTGGAATGTTTTCTGTTTTCAGGCATTTAAAGCTCTGCTTCTCATCCAGTGTATTGTATTTGTCTATCATGTAAAACACATAGGAATTGCAATCAATTATTTCTTGTTTTATAACTTTGGTTTTTGATTTGGGTTTTCAACTTTTTGGTGACTTTCAAAAGGAATTTTATAGGTACTAAAAAAATGTAATAAAAAAAAAAAATTGAAGATATAATCTGGACATAAACTATAGATACACTGTTTCTCAAGTGTTTTTTAAGATGACAGCTATTCATTACAACGCTTCTACGCACATGCACGCATGGTTTGGCCTCATCAACAAGCCTTCTCCTTCTAAAGTTCTAATACAAGGCAATCATGGTCTACAAATAGAAAAAAAAATCTAGTGTACCCCCACAGTTTCTTTGTATTTCTATTTGGGTCCCTCACTTGTCTCTCTGATTCCTCTTCTGGTCAGGTTGAGAATGTGATCAATGCAACCAATCAGTGGAACCATGGATGACTAAAGCCTGTCTATGTATATCCTTTTTTGGCTGTACAGACATGTAATCAACCATTGGTAGCTGCAAGATGTCTTGGTCATCACTGTTGTAGTGATCACATGGTCATCCCCTGAGGAAGTAACAACACTGTTGCGCCACAAAATGTATGTTTCTATTTGTTTTCAGACTACATATGTCCCTGTATTAGAAGAAAAGGGGTGGACAACTTATTTAAGGACAAAAGGAAAGGGTATGTTGACATTGAACATGCTTAACCCTTCTTTTTCTAGAGTCTAATGTTCGAGGACAGTCGGGACACCACGGTACAAATTAGATGGTTGACTGGTCAAAAATAATATCAGCTTTGGCCCACTTCCTCTAATGTGCATGGCCATCTTAAGAAGGTTTACAAATAATCGAGCTTAGCATCTTCATTTAGATGACAGTCCTCCAGACTAATCTTTAGTTGATACCTAGAAACGCAGAATTTTCATGGGTCATGGTCTTATTGGTGACCTCTGGCTTGAACTGGAGAATTTATTCCTCACCTTCCAGTAACATCGATCTATTTTTACTCCACTGCATTCTCTCGCTGGATAATTACCACACATACAGTCTCATGCCTGTAGTAGTCATTGTTTTCGATAATGATCACAGCTGTTGCTCAGTATTCGGGTTACTGGGACAGACTGCTTCTGTGATTAGCCGGATCCTTTCATCTCAGCTACAAGCTTTTTACATTAAAAGACTCAAAGAAAAAGAAAGTAAAAAAAATACACTTAATTGTATGTTATTCCAGCTGTAATCTGGTAAGGCTTTTATCTTCTTTCTTGTTTACTATCAACAAAGGCGTTCTTCACTTAGATATATTAACTCTTATTAAGGGGAAACACAAAACATAAAGGCTTCAGATTGGACCATAATGGTGGTTAATATCTTTGTCCAAACAGTTTCCAGGTGTAACAACCTCGACTTGGAATTATTTTCCCATAACTACATCTTGTTTGATCACAGTGACTTTTATCAGGAAAATCCAAAGTGTATGTGACTTTCCATTATCCTTATTGTTTTGTCATAGAAAGTCTCAGGGGTACTGGCTCTCTTGAGGAGGTCCAGCTAGTGTGTGAAGACGTACTCACAGGCAATGCTTGATGGAAAAAAGTATGAAAATTACTGTTGGTTTCATTCAGAGGGGAAGAAAACTATGTAAATCATAGATTTCACAGATTGCCTGGTGGCGTATGTAGGCTTATAGTATATATGAACATCCCTCGAGAGCAAAAAGGTAGGCAAATTTGGTTTCCTCCATAAGGAAGAAAACTCATCTTAGCCTAAGTAGATACTCAACTGTTGACATGGACCATTTTCACTAAGGTCATCTCTAGTTACCAGTAGGATCTCCTGAAGAAAACCAGTACCCAATCAGAGTGTAATGTATGTAGTACAGTTCATATAGCGTCTTGTGCTTGGGTGCGATGAAAATACATGAGACACAGGTTTGATATAGAAGGTCTTGTATTACTTCATACAAGTGGCAAAAATAGTCACACAGTTTGCAGATACAGAAGCAGGAGACACAGCAGGCCAGAGTAACTTAAGCTCAGCAATCACTCTCCACAACAGGTTCAGGATCTTCTTCTCTGTTACCGTAAGTCCATGCAAACGTGGATCTTTCAAAGAGCAGGGTTCCAGAGTCCACAAGTGTTCAGAGTTCCTCAGTAGGAATAGCTGGAGTACATAGTCCAAGGCTTCCAGGAGTCAGGTCACAGGTTCACTGCAGGCTAGATTCTGAAGCACTGATTGCTCAGCTGTGGCTGCTTAAGAAGCAAGAGGGAGAGAATCAGGGCGGGAACATGAAAGCTGAAAACTCCATATTGACTGAGGGCAAGATAGCTGCAGCAAGACAGAAAGCAAAATGGCTGACGGAAAACTGAGTTTCAAGAACATGTACAAAGAACCTTACATTACTCCCCCCTTAGGGACAACCTCTGGATGGCCTCAGACCAGGCTTGTCTGGGTACCTCTGATGAAACTGGCGGAGCAAACGAGGAGCATTAACGTTATTGACTGGTTCCCATGAGTTGTCCTCCACTGGGTAGCCCTGCCATTTAATCAAATATTGTAACTGATTTCTGTATAACCTGGAATCTAGAATTCTTTCCACCACAAATTCTTCCTGACCATCGACTAGCACTGGGTCAGGGCAAGGAGAAGAACGTCCAGGAAACGTATTGGGTGTTGTAGCCTTTAGTAGGGATACATGAAAGACAGGGTGGATTCTCATAGTTCTAGGCAGTTGAAGACGACAAGCAACGGCACTTATAATTTTACTGATTTTATAGGGTCCAATGTACTTATGTCCCAACTTAGACGATGGAATCCTTAACTTAAGATTTCTGGTTGACAGCCAGACCAGGTCTCCTACCTTGAAAGCTGGTGCAGGTTTACGAAATTTATCTGCTGCTTTCTTGTACCTTTCCTGAGCCAATTCCAGATTCTCCTTTAGAAGATCCATATTCTTCTGTAAAGACGTGATTCTTTCGGCCACTGCTGGTAAAGGCGTTTCTATGGGAAATCGTGGAAGAATGTTAGGATGATAACCTAGATTGGAGTAAAAAGGAGACTGCTTAGTGGAGGCGCTCTGAGAGTTGTTATAAGAGAACTCAGCCAATGGAAGTAGATCCACCCAATCATCCTGTAGGTGGCAGATAAAGCAGCGGAGATACTGCTCCAGAGTTTGATTGGTTCGTTCGGTCTGTCCATTAGTCTGGGCATGAAAAGCAGAAGAAAGGTTTACTTTAATGTCCAATGCTGCACAGAAATTTTGCCAAAACCTTGAAGTGAATTGCACCCCTCGATCCGAAATAACCTCATCCGGTACTCCATGTAAGCAAACACATCTTTAATCATCAAATCTGATGTCTGTTTTGCAGTGGGTAAGCCGACACAAGGAATAAAATGAGCTGCCTTTGTTAAACGATCAACCACCACTAGAATGGTGTTTTTCCCTTGAGAGGTTGGTAACTCCACAATGAAGTCCATAGAAATGGATCCCCACGGGCGGGACGGGGGGGGAAGAGGTTGTAACAGACCAGTTGGTGAGGAGCGAGGTGTTTTGCATCTTGCACAGACTTCACATGAAGTGACATAGTTTAAAACATCCTTCCTGCAAGTGGGCCACCAAAAGAAACGAGAAAGAAATTCCTGTGTCTTTAGAATTCCTCTATGCCCAGCTATCTTGGAATCGTGGATGAGTTGCAATACTCTCAATCTGACTGTTTCAGGAATATACAGACGTTGTCCCAGAATCCACACACCATTCTTAAAGACAAGACTTACGTCCCTTGGGGGTTGTGCCAACAAGGAATCCGCATGGTATGCTTCCTTGATGTCCTTAAGTAGGTCTTGATTATGAATCACTCCCAGGAATCTAGAGTCAGGAAGAATAGTCTTAGGAGGAGCAAGTGGACGGGTCTCTGCTGAATGAATCCTAGAGAGTGCATCAGCCTTTCCATTGCGCGATCCTGGTCTATAAGAAATGACAAAATTAAATTGGTTTAAGAAAAGATTCCAGCGAGCCTGGCGAGGAGTCAGGCACTTAGCCGACCTGATAAATTCAAGGTTACGATGGTCTGTCAGGACGACTATTTGCTGTGCAGCTCCCTGAAGAAGGTGTCTCCATTCTTTGAAGGCGGCAATAATGGCCAACAACTCTCTATTGCCCACATCGTAGTTCCTCTCAGCCGAAGACAACTGCTGGGAAAAGAAGGCACAGGGATGCAAGACATTCTTCTCACCTGTTCTCTGAGAGAGTATAGCTCCAACGGCACAATCTGAAGCATCCACCTCTATTATGAAGGCAAGTTCGGGGTTGGGATGTACCAAGATAGGTGCGGTGGTAAATTTATCTTTTAGACGAGAAAATGCTTCCTGGGCTTGGGGAGTCCAGGAGAACCTAGACTCTTTCCGGGTAAGTTGGGTGATAGGTGACACTACCTCAGAGAAATTCCTAATGAAACGTCTATAGAAATTGGCAAACCGATGAAGCGCTGCACCTCCTTCACATTTCTAGGACTTGGCCAATCCTTGATGGCTTGGGTCTTACTTCCATCCATACTAATTCCTTGTGTAGACAGTACATACCCCAGAAATTGAATTTCGGTCCTATGGAATTCACACTTTTCAAGTTTGATGTAAAGATGGTTTTGTCTTAGACGTTCCAAGACCATTCTCACATGTCCATGATGTTCCTCTGTGGAGTTAGAAAAAATTAGAATATCATCCAAATAAATCACCACAAAAGTATCTAGGAGATCCCTGAAGATGTCATTCACCAAGTGTTGGAAAGTGGCTGGGGCGGTACTCAGACCAAAAGGCATAACTAGATATTCAAAGTGTCCATAGCGTGACCTGAATGCAGTCTTCCATTCATCCCCAGGTCTAATACGGACCAAGTTATAGGCCCCACGGAGATCCAATTTAGAGAAAATTTTGGCATGCCGCACTCTCTCCAATAACTCAGGGATTAAAGGCAATGGATAACGGTTTCTAATAGTAACCTTATTGAGTTCCCTATAGTCTACGCAGGGTCTCAGAGATCCACCTTTCTTTTTCACAAAGAAGATGGGTGCACCTGCAGGAGATGAAGAGGGGCGTATGAAGCCCTTGGCTAGATTTTCGTCTATGTAATCCTTTAAAGCCTTTAGCTCAGGCCCCGCTAGGGGGTAGATCTTACCAAAAGGTATCTCTGCTCCAGGCAATAATTCAATTGGACAATCATATGGACGGTGAGGGGGAAGCTGGTCAGCGTTCTTCTTGTCACATAAATCGACATAGTCCTGGTATACAGCTGGTAGTTCAGGGACTGACATGGTTCCTTTAGGAACAGAGCAAGCTGAAACTTCTGGACTCATCTGTTTCTCTGGAAAGTGTAATTCCTTGGTCTCCCAGTTAATGGTAGGGTTCTGAGCCTGCAACCATGGTAGCCCTAGAATAATGGGAAAGTGGGGAGAAGAGATAAGCATAAAGGACAGTTTCTCTTGATGATCTTTGCCCATAAGGACCCTCAAAGGCTCCGTTTCCTGATCCACTGGTCCAGAGGTCAGCAGGGAGCCATCCACAGTTTCCATCTGTACTGGAGTAGCCTTCTTCACTGAACGAATCCCCTGTTTCAGAGCAAAGGAGACATCCATAAAATTCCCACTTGCCCCTGAGTCGATCATAGCAGAGCTAGACACCCAGACTGAGTTAACCCAGAGTTTGATGGAAAGGAAGCAATGAGAATTGTTTTTCCTACAACTCAGCTGGGACACCACTGAGGAAACTTGAAAAATTGCAGCATTTACACAGTCATCGTCCTCAGAAGTAACGGAGTTTAAGTCCGAGAAATCAAGATCTGTTGCTGCAGATCTCTCTGGAGCCTGAGGCTCGGACCTGACAGATCTCCTCTCGCAACACTCACAGTGAATGAGTGCTACAGTAGTCTTACGAGAACGGCTGGGGCAGTTTATAATGAAGTGCCCTGACTTACCACAATAGAAACATAGATTTTCCTTAAAACGATGTTCCTTGCGTGCATCACTAACCCGTCTTTGTAAAGAGTCTACCTGCATGGGTTCAGGTTCAGGTTCCCGTGTGATCCTACTCAAAGGTTCCTTAGCTGGGGAGGAAGGTAGGAAAAGGTTAGTGCGATTGCTTTCGAACCATCTCTCTTGCCTGCGTTCAGTCAGGCGAGCATCAATACGGATGCAGTAGTTAATAAAGTCACCTAACGCAGTGGGAGGGTCGGCACGAGCAAGTTCATCCTTAATTAGTGGAGACAACCCCTTTCGAAAAATAGATTTTTTGGCGGAACTGTCCCAGGTGGTATCAAGGGCCCATCTCCTGAAATCCATGGCATATTCGGCTACCGAGTGCTTACCTTGGCGCAAAGTTAACATGGCTGCTTCAGCTGTTGCACCTCGATTGGGGTCATCAAGCACCTGCCCCATGGCTGAAATGAAAGCATCAAGATGATCCAAACATTCATCCTCAGTCTCAGTCAGAGGGTTTGCCCACATCAAAGCCTTGTTGGTAAGTAACATAATTATAGTAAGCACTTTAGATCGTTCAGTGGGAAATTGTGAAGCATGTGCAGAAAAAAACAGATTGCATTGGTTAATAAATCCCCTGAATTTTCACGTTCACCGCCAAAACGAAAAGGGGGCAACTTGGGAATCCCAGAACTTGGGGCTACGGCAGGAGCCTGGACTCGCTCCTCTAGAACCTCAATTCTGGCTCGCAAATCCTGGGCAGTCTGTCCAAACACTTGCAAATTGTGATTAGTGAGGTCCTGTAGGTTTGTAAAACGGGTTTTTATAGTCTGTAAATCTGCAAGGATATTATCAGTCACTCCGCAAAGTTCCTTTATGCGGGCCTCCATTTTCCAGATCTTTTAAGACAGGAGTACTGGAAGGAGAGGAGAAAAGAAAAAAAAAACAATAGTGTTTACCTGTGGTAACACTGCAGAGAGAAAAAAAAAATTAAGGGAACTGCTCACCTGGAATGGTTGTGAGAAGTCACAACCACTATCATCACAGAAAGTTCAACCGGACATCTGATATCCACAGTTACAGCAGACACAAAAGAGGGAAGAGAAAAAAAAAAAAACAATAGTGTTTACCTGTGGTAACACTGCAGAAAAAAAAAACTTAAGGGAATTGCCCACCTGGAATGGTTGTGAGAAGTCACAACCACTGTCATCACAGAAAGTACAACTGGACGTCTGATATCCACAGTTACAGCAGACACAGCCTTCCCAGACCCAGCAGACACTAACGTTTTGGCTTCAGAATCTTGTAATGTATGTAGTACAGTTCATATAGCGTCTTGTGCTTGGGTGCGATGAAAATACATGAGACACAGGTTTGATATAGAAGGTCTTGTATTACTTCATACAAGTGGCAAAAATAGTCACACAGTTTGCAGATACAGAAGCAGGAGACACAGCAGGCCAGAGTAACTTAAGCTCAGCAATCACTCTCCACAACAGGTTCAGGATCTTCTTCTCTGTTACCGTAAGTCCATGCAAACGTGGATCTTTCAAAGAGCAGGGTTCCAGAGTCCACAAGTGTTCAGAGTTCCTCAGTAGGAATAGCTGGAGTACATAGTCCAAGGCTTCCAGGAGTCAGGTCACAGGTTCACTGCAGGCTAGATTCTGAAGCACTGATTGCTCAGCTGTGGCTGCTTAAGAAGCAAGAGGGAGAGAATCAGGGCGGGAACATGAAAGCTGAAAACTCCATATTGACTGAGGGCAAGATAGCTGCAGCAAGACAGAAAGCAAAATGGCTGACGGAAAATTGAGTTTCAAGAACATGTACAAAGAACCTTACACAGAGCTGTGTCACATCTATCTCATCCAACTACCCTACCACTGCATCTACAGATAGATGTCTAGTAGAGTTTTCGTGAATCAATTCACAGGACTAGGTCCATCAGCCAAGTCAGTAATTTCTGGCCATTGGAAGGGAGTCCTGACTACTGCCTCCTACCTACTGGCATTGGCAACTCTTCCTTTGATTAACTGGCCTGGCACAACTTCATTTTTTGCAGAATGACACACATGACATTGCTCTATCCAGGCTAATCAAAAGAAGAGCAGTGAATGCTGCAAGGTAGAAAGGGTTTCTTAGTCCTCCCATTCAGCGATCAGAGATTGCTGACGTGACTGCTGGACTGAGTCCTACATATCTATTTGTACCAACTCTAGTGTCAAATTTTCTAATATTGAGCATGCACCCCTCTGTTCACTTCATTATCTGATAAAAACTGCCAAGTTTCATAAAAATGAATTGTGTGGTACCCAACCTCTACCCCATTTGTTTTATCAGAGTCCTGTTCTCAGGATAAGTGAGAGATATAAAATTACTTCAAAACTTGGCACAAACCTTTTAACTCGTCTCATTTCTTAAAGTAAAATGAAGACAAAATTGCTTATGATGTATGTACTGTAGAGAATAGTACCTTTTTAGCTTCACATCACCCCAAAGAAGATAAGATAAGAAGATAAGATCCACCAAAGCTAGGTCCTTTTCCTTTCTTTTAACCCCAAAGCACTTGCCTAAGTCCTCTAAGTCCTAGGTTCTCAATTTCTGGTATAGGAACCTCAGGGGATGGCAATACTATAGGGGACCTCAAGTAATACATTATGTCATCATACCCTTGGGAGGACCTTCAAAATCTTAGTTTAAGTAGGGTGTTCTTGACCGGCTGAGATGGATGAGCAAAAATTTGAGTTTCAAATATGAACACATACAATTCCCATATTCTTCTTTACCTTCACTGAGGTTTTTGGAGCTGCTATAAGAAGTTATACTGATGCGGCCTTTCTTACACTTCATGTTGGTGTAACATATCCTGAAACGAGTGTTAAAAGCAAAACTAGATTTTGCGGTATTCTGTCAGTAGATGTTTTTGCTATACGTGTCGGTAAGTGGTCGTTCAGTGGATGTAAATTAGACTGCCTGCATCCTATCAAGCGTTTTGCAACCATGTCCTGATAATCTTTTTAATTGGAGTCCTGAACGAAATCCGGAGAAGTATGGGTGGACACATCTGTATGTGCATGTGGATTGCCCGCCAGGGCAGTGGGCTACTTGGTACTGGGCCGCTTTTTAAAGGGGAAGTGTCACAGCGGCAGTGAACTGGTCCTGGCCCTGGGCGACCAATAAAAGGGGAATATTTACAGAGGATAAAGGAGTTTGTAATAAAGTGTTTGTGACGCCACCTGTGGTTTCTGGTCAGAGGTGATCAGAGCTGCAGTGCAGATCCTCTGGGACTGGTGGTGATGCAGCAGAGTTTGTATAGCTCTCCACAGGCAGAGCTTAGTCCCAGGGCAGCTGTAGTATGTTGAAGATGGTAATGTTGGTAGATGTAGCAGTGTTGGATGGGTGACGCATGAATGATTAGAGGACATGGCTGGGTGCAAAGCTTTACTCACAGTTCTGTCTGCAGCACAGATGCCTACTTGGTGAGGTGTCCTCCAGGTGAGGGGCTCAGCAAACTCCCAGGTAGATCAGGATACATTTTTCCAGGACTCCTTTCAATATGTCCCTTTCTCAATCGTCTCACTGTGCTGACTTTCCACCTTTCCTTCCTGTCCAACACCTCACAATCAGTGTCCCAAGCCAGGAGCCACGGACTTTGGCGGATAACGTCCTCTCTGCGTTTCCTTGCTTCCTTATGGCTACCTTTTTGAAGAAGATAATTGAGGTTCAGGAGCTGAGGCACCTAGAGATGCCATTGCCTCCGGCTTGCTAGCTGAGTCCTAAAGTTTTCCACTAGGCTAGGGGCTAGTGTCCCTTCTGCGACCTGGTCCCTCCACTATTGTGTCAGGCCCCATGGATGGATCACTCACTATCCGTTACCCTAGGACCCCTTCTGTCCTTCCAGAAGCTTCTCTCTCTGTTCCTTCTTATCTAACTTTCTCCGTCTGGGAACGAGCTGCTACCAGCTCAAGGTCCCCTCCTATTCTGCTCTTACAGAGTCTCTTTTCCTGCTTTCTAAGCTTCATTTCCCTTCCTTCTTACTCTCTCCACCCACCTCTCAACACTCTTTCCTACCCAGCCTGGGATGAGACCATCCACCCTTAGGGTACTTCCAGGGTGCCCGGCTGCTATAGTATGAGTTGGGTGCAAGTGTTAGAGTCCTGGGTGGTGCGCCCTCCTTACCTGAAAGTGGGGTATCACACCTCTGGATGAGGTGCAATACCTCTGTGGTGACTGAACCCTCAGGGGCGCCACACATGTGATGTGGGTTCTTGTAGACCCTAAAAAACACTCAGCTACATTTCTTTAAGCTAACCTATGCAGTTTCTCTACTAGTAACCCTTAGTTTGTTATCTCACATGGTACCCATCTACTAACTGGACTCTCCACTAGTGTTGAGCATTCCGATACCGCAAGTATCGGGTATCGGCCGATATTCGCGTTATCGGAATTCCGATACTTAATTCCGATACTTTTTCCATATCGTATACCGGAATCGGAAGTTCCCATAATTCTTTGAGAGGCAATGTGATTTTAGTCAGCCAATGAGGAATCCTACGAAGTGTGGGCACATCCTGTGATGCTGCGGTCATCTTAACTAATGGCATGGCTGTGATTGGCTGCTGAAATGATGTCAGAATGCACTATAAAAGGCGCCGCCGCCATTTTAGCGTCACTGTGCTGTGAACTCAGTAAGGGACAGAACGCTACTCTGCTCACTCTGAGGGACAGTTAGATATTGCGATTTTGTGTACTACTGTGCTTGAGGCAGGCTAGTTTACCAACCGCTGTGTAAAGCTTCATTTTGCCAGTGTTGTTTTAACAGCTCTGTGCAAGGTGTGTGTGTGACAGTGCAGGTGACGCTGCAGTTTGCTCTGCATCCACCGCTGTTTGTAGGCATCTGCACGTGTCCCTTTTTTTTTTTTTTTTTTTTTTTTTATTTTATTTAGTGGAATTGGTGCAGCTCCATTATATTAGAAAAAAATCAAATCTATTAGTGTGACGTGCTTCCATCCGTATACAATACATTGGTTGCAAACACTATAGAAGTACAGAAAGGAGCTTTTCACAGATTGTGGACAGTTGTGTTTCAGTGTTCACTTCAGTCTGTGTTTTTTACTTTTTTGAGTGCAGATCACGCTCCAGTTACATGTTCAAGCACTGCTGCTTGTACTCTGCTGAGCGTGTCTCAGTGGCTCATCCTTTTCATTTATCTCCAATTGGTTCTGCTACATTCCATTTAAAATAAATCTAATCTATTAGTGTGACGCGCTTCCATCCGTATACAATACATTGGTTGCAAACACTATAGAAGTACAGAAAGGAGCTTTTCACAGATTGTGGACAGTTGTGTTTCAGTGTTCACTTCAGTCTGTGTTTTTTACTTTTTTGAGTGCAGATCACGCTCCAGTTACATGTTCAAGCACTGCTGCTTGTACTCTGCTGAGCGTGTCTCAGTGGCTCATCCTTTTCATTTATCTCCAATTGGTTCTGCTACATTCCATTTAAAATAAATCTAATCTATTAGTGTGACGCGCTTCCATCCGTATACAATACATTGGTTGCAAACACTATAGAAGTACAGAAAGGAGCTTTTCACAGATTGTGGACAGTTGTGTTTCAGTGTTCACTTCAGTCTGTGTTTTTTACTTTTTTGAGTGCAGATCACGCTCCCAGTTACATGTTCAAGCACTGCTGCTTGTACTCTGCTGAGCGTGTCTCAGTGGCTCATCCTTTTCATTTATCTCCAATTGTTCTGCTACATTCCATTTAAAATAAATCTAATCTATTAGTGTGACGCGCTTCCACCCGTATACAATACATTGGTTGCAAACAATATAGAAGTACACAAACGGGCCTTTCACAGCTACTGAACATGGGTTTTTAATTTTTAACTAAAATATGTATTTTTTCAAATGACACAAATATAAGTAATGTTGAAGAGGAATAGTCCTACATCCATTGTTTGCACAATATTACAGGTGTACATCATGTCCCTTAATCAACAATGTATTATTATATTTACTTGTATGCTTTTATTTAAAAGCCAAGAACACAGAAGGATAACCTTCGCACTGCAGCTGTTGTCAAAGTTCAACCCACATTATGCACTTCCAACATTGCAGCATTTGAGGCATGATGTGAGTTGGATTGGTCAAAGTTATGGAGTGAGAAGGTTCACCATCAGTACCCTATAGCATAAGTATGCTTTTGTGTTAGCATTTGTGTTAGACATGTGGATATCTGCCATAATATGTCACAATTATTTAGTTACAGATTTGTTACCAACACTAATCATTGAATGGTTTTAAATTTGACGTTTCACTTGTTTACAGCTTAGAAATAAGGGTGTAGCCTGATATCTATGTGTAGCACTAGCCACTTTAACATGTCATGTTTTTTTAAACATGTGTAGCTAGGTAGCAGTAATTTTTGCCGGACACACAGCAGGGGAACAGCAGGCGTTACTGAACCCCACTATCACTATAGCTTGTGTATTGGTCTGTGGACACGACACTTCTGAGCAGCAACTGGCAGTGTTGTAGCCCAGGGAGTATAGCTCAGGTGGTAGAAAGATGAACATAACAGGAGACATGGAAAACGTTGCCAACCAGTTAGTTAATCTGAAACCGGACAGGCAAATTCAGGCGAGATCCATGCCTAGTTCATTTTCAGAAAAGTAAGCCGTTCTACATTATCGTAGGATAGTCGCATGCAACGGTCTGTTAGTACACCACCTGCAGCAGTAAAGACGCGCTCCGATAATACACTGCCAGCAGATCAAGCCAGCACCTCCAATGCATACTGGCTAAGCTCTGGCCATGTATCCAGCTTAGAGACACAAAACTTGAATGGGGAAGAGCCATCTGGGAGTACACTGAGAGGGCAAGACATGTAGTCTGTCACCATCTTACGGAAATGTTGCCTCCTGCTGACTGGAGCCGTCTCGGATGGTGTAGACATTGGTGGCGCTGCCACAAAACTTCGACACATTTGGAACATACTGTTCTTGCCCTGTGCAGAGGCGCTGCTTGTGCTCCCTCTTGTTGCAGAGCTGTCTCCACTGCCTCGACGCACAGAGCTGCTTTGTAAATCAGTAGCAGCAGCAGTGCTCTCGGCTGGAATGGAGAACATTATGGATTGCACCAGTGTGTCTTGGTACTTCCGCATTTTACGCTCCCGGTTCAACGGTGTGATGAGGCTTTGTAAGTTGTCCCGGTAGCGAGGGTCTAGGAGGGTGTACACCCAATAATCAGACGTGGTGTGAATGTGTTCGATGCGGCGGTCGTTTCTCAGCCACTGCAGCATGAAATCAACCATGTGCTGCAGGCTCCCAACTGGCCAAGAAACGTTGTCCCCTGCAAGAGGCGTCATCTCCGCCTGCTGTGCATCACCCCACCCTTGGTCTACATACTGACTAGAGCATTGTCTACCTCCCTCTGGAGCGATGTCTTCCTCCTCCATTGACTCCTCCTCATCCTCCTCACAAAGTCCTTCAAATACATATAAATTTACAAAATTTAAAACTCAAAATTTAAAAACTTTGTATCATAATTCTGTAACATCAGTTTATGGAAACACAATAGCATTACAAAAGGATAGACAAAAAATGTACATTATGTGCTTTGTAAATACATTAAAAGTTTGTAATGGTTATGAAAATATAGACAGCGACTCTGGAGGTTCAATTGTTGATACAGCATGGTACTTTGAAAGTCCTCCAGCCCTTTGTGAGGAACCACGTTGCGCTGACTGTCCAGAAGGTGATGGAATTTGTGACTCCTCATCCTCCACCTCTTCCAAAACCTCATGCCTTAGTGCTTGCAGTGTTTTTTGAAGCAGGCAGATAAGGGGGACAGTCAGGCTGACTAGTGCATCATCTGCACTCGCCATCCGCGTTGACTCATCAAACGCACGCAAAACGTGGCAGATATCCTTCATAGAGTTATTCGCCACTCATTACACTGGCAGTGGCTGCCCATTCATTATAGGATCCAATTCTAATTACTGGTTCTCACCAACATAGCTCTCCACAGCGCAGCACCCCCCTACATCTCCTCCCTTATTTATATTTATCGGCCTAACCGACTGCTGCACTCTGCAAACGACCTTCGACTAACCTCTGCACTAATCCGTACCTCCCACTCCCAACTCCAAGACTTCACCCGCGCTGCGCCAATCCTCTGGAATGCTCTACCCCAAGAAATTAGGACTATCCGCAATTTGGATGGTTTCAGGCGCTCCCTCAAAACACATTTGTTCACAGTGGCCTATCACATTCACTAATCAAAGTCATTCTATGTGTAATTCTGTGTGTGTAGCCCATTCACTATCTCCATGCATCCCTCACTTCCTTAAAATGGCTGGACCATCATTGTAAAAACACCATTGTATATAAACACCTGTACTTTGTATCTCCCACACCTCATTGTAGATTGTAAGCTTTCACCAGCAGGGGCGGCTGATTTTGCTTTAATTATTGTATTGTTAACGTTGTTACTTATGACTCGTGTTTTGAAACTGTTAAACTGTAAAGCACTGCGGAATATTATGGCGCTATATAAATAAATAATATTATTATTCTTATTATAGAGGCCCACTCAGTAGTGGTGAAGTGTGAACGCCGCAAATTGCGAGTTGACTGCGCCTGATGCAGCTGATACTCCATTACTGTTGGCTGCTGCTCACACAACCGCTCCAACATATGTAACGAGGAATTCCACCTGGTGGGTATGTCACATATAATGCGATGTTCATGAAGGTGAAATCTGCGTTGCAGAGCTGCAATCAGCGATCTGGCCATGCTGGAACGTCGCAAGTGAGCGCACTCTAGGCGGACCTTGTGCAGCAGTGCATCAAGATCCGGATAGTCCCTCAAAAAACTCTGCACGACCAAGTTGAGCACATATGACAGACATGGTATGTGAGTGAGGTTGCCAAGGCCCAGAGCTGACACCAGATTTCGGCCATTGTCACACACTACCAAGCCTGCCTGTAGATTCTCTTCCAAAAACCACACGTCGCTCTCCTGCTTTATGGCATTACAGAGCTCCTGCGCTGTGTGGCTAAGATTCCCCATGGAAATTAATTTCAGGATGGCCTGTTGACATTTGGACACGGCTGTGCTCATATCGGTCGCAACAGGTAAACGTTCACGGGTCCATGTGGAGGTAGACCGTGACGGCTCCTGCAGCGATGATTCTGAGGAACTGGAATAGGAGGAGGAATCAATGTGTACAGACTTGATTCCTGCAATCCTTGGAGTTGGCAGAACACGTACAGCGCCACTCGCAAGATCAGTACCCGGCTGCACAACATTGACCCAATGGGCAGTGAGGGAAAGGTATTGTCCCTGGCCATGGGTGTTAGAACCCTCTTGTTAGGTTTTGTTTCAGTTTGCTGGTCACATGACCTTTTTTCCCTATTTAGTCTGGCTCCGCCCTTCTGGCTTTGCTTGACTTCATTGTATTATCTACTGTTAAGCTAGCCGGGTGCTTAGGTGCCTTAATCTGTGAGTTTTGCTTGATGTTAGGATCACAAAGTATTTATTTTTCTGTTTAATTATCCATGCTACAATTTATGTTAGGACTAGGAGGTGTCCACCTTTTCTCCCAGTCCCTAGATCTTGTAGGGATTACTCCCTCGCAACTATAGGTCTTCGTTCACACTAGATGAGGACTTTAGCGGGTCTGGTCGCAGGATCAGGTTCCCCGTTACATCGTAGGGATTCAGCTTAGTTGTATTGTAGGGACAGAATTCCCTTCTTTCCTTACTGGTTGTAGCAGATCATAACAATGGGTACTGGTCCACGCATCGGTGGTCAGGTGGACCTTGCTACTGAGGGCTTTTAGTAGCGCATGTTTAATTTTTCCCTCAACATGCTTTTGCAGACCAGGGACGGCTTGCCTGCTGAAATGAAATCGGCTTGGCACATTGTATTGTGGGATTGACAATGATATTCAGTTACGGAAACTGTCTGTCTCCACCAGCCTGAATCACAGCATTTCAAGGGACAGGAGTTTTGCAATGCCAGCATTCAGAGCCTGTGCTCGTGCATGGTTTGCGGAGTATGGCCGTCTTTTATCCCATGCCTGTGCTACCGCTGGCTGTTTTGTGGCCTGGGAGTGTGAGGATGACAGGGAACTTGCTGCTGTGTGTGGAATAACAGTTTGTCTCTGGACAACAGTGGCCGAGGTTCTTCCATGGCGATCCTGTGAGGAAGCATAACCAGCTGTGTGTGAGCTCGATGAAGAGGCTTCAACACAACCTGAAGATGTAGGTGCTGCTGTAGGTTGGCCTACATCTCCAGTGTGTCTTTGTAACTCAACTACGTGCTTTGTCCGCACATGTTTCCACATATTTGTGGTATTGAGGTGACTGACACTTTTAGCTATTTTTAATTTTTGATTACACAGCTTGCATTTCACATAGCAAATATCATGTGCAAGTGTGTGAAAAAAGGACCACGCAGTGCAAGTCCTGGGAGCGCACGTTTTGACTTTTGGAAGACAACTGCTCCGAACAGGTGCCAAACTGGAGGCTACAGGCAACCGAGTCTGCAGCCTAACTCTCCCTCCTGTTTGTACCGTTGGGGCAATGTCTTCCTCTATCTTCCTTCTATCACTAACCATTTCTCTAGGCCTCTCCCAGCTTTCAACCAAAGTACTGGTTCTCACCCACAAAGCTCTCCACAGTGCAGCACCCCTCCTACATCTCCTCCCTCATTTCTATCTATCGGCCTAACCGACTGCTGCGCTCTGCAAACGACTTTCGACTAACCTCTGCACTAATACGTACCTCCCACTCCCGACTCCAAGACTTCTCCTGCTCTACGCCAATCCTCTGGAATGCTGTACCCCAAGAAATTAGGACTATCCACAATTTGCATGGTTTCAGGCGCTCCCTCAAAACACATTTGTTCAGAGCGGCCTATCACATTCACTAATCAAAGTCATTCTATGTATTCTGTGTAAGTGTGTGTGTGTCTCTAGCCCATTCACTATCTCCATCCCTCAGTCCCTTAAGATGGCTGGAACATCATTGTAAATGCACCATTGTATATAAACACCTATACTTTGTATCTCCCCCATCTCATTGTACATTGTAAGCTGTCACGAGCAGGGGCGACTTATTTAGCTTAAATTATTGTATTGTTAACGTTGTTACTTATGACTTGTGTTCTGAAACTGCTAAACTGTAAAGCGCTGCGGAATATGATGGCGCTATATAAATAAATATTATTATTATTCCTCTGAGCTGCTCCCACCACCTTCCTGTTCTTCATGCCATGTTGGGTATTGGACCTCATCATCTCCACTACCCTCTTCCAACACCTGCTGTTGGGTGGTCTGGCCAGCACCATGCTCAACAGAAACTGGCACCTGGGTCTCATCATCATCATCACATGCGTTCTGCGGTGTGCTGACCATCGGCACTGTCTCACCCGCCTCTTCAGATTCAGAGAGACACAGCTGTTGCGCATCACTGCATACTCCCTCTTCTTCACATTACAGAATGCTGCTTGGCTGGGCCCCTGTTTGCAAGCCAATAGATTCTGAGAACAGAAGCAGACACTCAGCTGGCTCCTGTACAGAACTCTCTGACTGCCTGGGCAATTTGCCAGGCGGTGAAGAGACAGATGGTTGCCCAACAGTGCTGTGGTCCTGAGAGGAGGTGGAAGCAATTGAAGTCGATGCATTGGCTGAGATCCAAACAACAACGGCTTTAATTTGTTCTTCCCGCAGCAGGGGGGTACTCCGAGCTCCTACAAAAGTGCGCATAAAGGAACGCTCACGGCCCGGGGAAAACTGGTGGATGCTGTGTCACTGGGGGCCGCAGCAGCCACAGAATCCCCACGTCCTCTCCCTGAAGAAACTCCACGACCACGTGCCTTACTCCCTGCCTTCTTCATCTTGGTAGATTGATAAAGAAAGTCTGAAAAGTTATAAGGCCTAAGTGTGGTTATTCCGCAGAGACTGCAGTGAACACTGCACACAACTGTTCAGTAGGTGTGAAAGGCCCCTTTGTGTACTTCTATAGTGTTTGCAACCAATGTATTGTATACGGATGGAAGCGCGTCACACTAATAGATTTTATTTATTTGTAATAGAATGGAGCAGCAACAATTAGAGAAAAATTTCAAGGATGTGCCAGTGACACACGCTCAGCAGACTACAACCAGCAGTGGTTGAAGAACTAACTGGAGCGTGATCTGCACTCCAAAAAGGAAAACCTCAGACTACAGTGAACACTGCACACAACTGTTCACTACCCAACGCGTCTCAGCAGGAAGGCAGTCTGTGCGTCAAAACAAAGGCGCAAGCATACATCCACGTACCCTGTTTATAAAGCTATATAAAAAAAATTATGTAGTAGTGACGCACACTTTATTGAGGTACAGTATTACATCGCCATTCACCATCTGTGGCTATGCAGTCTCATCTATATATACCTTATCTGTCCGTTGTCATGCTTGCAAGTCGACAGTCAGGCATAAATAGCAATTTTCGCTATGCACTATGCACTTTTTAAAGGTTATGTTTGTTAATAAACATGATTATTGCCACATATTATGAGTATTACATGATGGAAATTGTATAATTTTGTATAAACTGTTTAGTGACATTATTCAGCAAATGTAACATTTTAGTAATGTCACAGATAACTTGTAATGCTGATGATGTTTTTAAGTCAGACATTCATTGTCTATACAATAAAAATGGTGTACATACTGTTACTTATCCATCATTAATGGATTCAGATATGTACTTGTATGCTTTTATGTACAACCGTATAGCAGATTCCTTAACTAATTTATTTTGTGGTTTGCATTGCTGTTCAACATGTTAATGTATGTGTTTATGTTTGTCAATTCTTTATTTATCTAGATATTAGTTGAAATGAAATCATCATCTTATGGTAGTAAAGGTTATCTTTCTCTTGTTTGAAGTATAGACATTTAAAATTGACAGGTAACAAGGAAATTACTTGATCTAGTATTTAAACATCCTCCTTGACCCTGGGCTCCAACACCGCCAGTTGTTGCTCGGAAGTGCTGTTAGCACAGTCAACACTTGCTCCTGTGTTACTGGGGTTCAGTAACGTCAGCTGGTCCTCGGTTGTGCCATTGGCTCTTTTCCTTCTGCTGCCCCTCCGGGTTCCAGCACAGTCAGCTGGTCCTCGTTACTTGCATTGGCTCTTGTACCTTCTGCTACCCCTCCGGGTTCCAGTACCGTCAACTGGTTCTCCGCAGTGCCTTTGGTCTAGGTGCCTCCATCTCGGTATCCGAGTTCCAGCAACGTCTGCTGGTCCTTGGTAGTGCTTTGGAGCACAGGTACCTCCTGCTTAGTAACCGTGTCCCAGTAACGTCAGCTGGTCCTCGGTTGTGCCATTGGCTCTTTTCCTTCTGCTGCCCCTCCGGGTTCCAGTACCGTCAACTGGTTCTCCGCAGTGCCTTTGGTCTAGGTGCCTCCATCTCGGTATCCGAGTTCCAGCAACGTCTGCTGGTCCTTGGTAGTGCTTTGGAGCACAGGTACCTCCTGCTTAGTAACCGTGTCCCAGTAACGTCAGCTGGTCCTCGGTTGTGCCATTGGCTCTTTTCCTTCTGCTGCCCCTCCGGGTTCCAGTACCGTCAACTGGTTCTCCGCAGTGCCTTTGGTCTAGGTGCCTCCATCTCGGTATCCGAGTTCCAGCAACGTCTGCTGGTCCTTGGTAGTGCTTTGGAGCACAGGTACCTCCTGCTTAGTAACCGTGTCCCAGTAACATCAGCTGGTACAAGATTGTGCTACAAATACAAGATACGGAACAAGAGACACAAGAACAATAAGCAGAAGATCTAAAAGCAGAAGAACATGAAGTATAAGACCAAAATGAAGAGCAAAATATATGCTCTAAATTCTAAGCAGAAGAAGACTAAGCAGTGTATGGGGGTGAGTCCGTTCCTCCTCGTGGTGCCCCTGGAAAATGCCTGCTGCTGCAGGCTAAACTGAACACGGACAAATACTGTTGTAATTTAAATCTTTTGTGACAGCAAGAACGGAAGGATGAAAAATTCATACTTTGACAGATTACAAGTACAGGATTCTCTGTCACAAATAAGAATATGATGAAGAAGATGAAGCAGAATATGAATAAGAATAATAGTTTAATAAGAAGAATATGAGTAATGTTAACAAAGATGAATAGCAAGAAGTTTAAGAAGAAGATAAAGAAGGTGAAGATGAAGAATAATTTGATGAAAAAGATGATGCTGCAGAAGATTATGAAGGAGAAAGTGTGTGAAAAGTTAAAAAGGTGAAGATGAAGAGCATGGAAGTTGTGTAATATACATATTTGCCAAAATATAAAAAACGTTAACATTGTCAATTTCTTCGTCAATCCGAACATCTTTAAAAAAAAAAATATTTATGCTATTCCATTTGATTGGGTTAAACATCTATGCCTTTAATGTCTCCTCAACCTTCCCCAATACATTCTACATTACTCTTTCTTGTTTTCCTTCATGTACAATTAACCAACAAGGCAACAATGGGTTTTTTTTAATTTCGATATTTTGTTCCCATAGACTTACATGGGACTTCCGGTATCGATATCGGGTATCGCCGATATTTTAGTGATATCGGCGATACCATTCCGATTCCGATACTTTAGGATATCGGAAAGTATCGCTCAACTCTACTCTCCACACAAAGGGTCAGAGGCTGAGGTGGAGGAGGATTTTAGAATTTTCTTAGAAGTGGCTTTTCAGGGTTCAGTTCCTCATACTTATGAATGATCTGTTTCAGGTGATGTTCTCTAGCAAAGAAATGGAAAAGGAAGATAACCTAAGTGCCCTGGAGTTTACTCTTCCAACTGGAGCATGTCTAATCCATTCCATGTGGTATCCCCTACCACGTTACTGCAGAAATTTACATAATATATCTCAAAGCTATTAACCTTCTCATTACTGTATCCAGCAGATTTGTGTCAGCTTAGATGATTTCCAATAGTTACTTGATCATACAAATGCACAGAAAACTATTTTTGCTGCTATACAATGCATACAGCATCTGATTTCTTATTTAAAGAGTAACCGTCGTTTTCATTTTTATTTCATGAATCAATAGTACACATGAAAAAAAAAATTGTAATATACGTTTTCAGAGAAATCTTCTTTCTCCTCCTGGACTGATCATTCATTCTTAGATTTTACCAATGAATTTAGAGTAAAACATCAAATCGAGTAAAAAAAAGCAGATTTCCCTGATAAGATATATTACAAAGTTACTTATTTTCTTGTGCACTACAAATGAGAGAACGTGCTCGGTGATACACGGTTATCACTCGAGTATCATGGTCCTCGGATGTGTTTGTTACTCTGCAAGTAATTGGCGTTGCTTAATGTAAAACTCGAATCCCCGCCCCACATCTTTAGCACCTGTTACACAGCCCATAAGCATGCGGATATTACCTGTGAGTCACTGTAATGCCGCAGTCATCTTGGTTTTGGCATTATTGTGATTGGCTGGCCATGTGACATCATCAGAGGTTATGAAAGGACTGGTGCCATCTGGCTTGGCACACGGACACCATTGCACAGCTCTGAGACACTTTGTATTGGAGGGAGAAAGTGCTTGTCTAGGCCTGTGTGCATAGTATTACGAATCAGTGGTCTGTAGTGTTGATACTAGCGCTGAAGCTGAGCCATCATACTAACAGCCCTTCTAACGGCTAATCGTTTGTATCAATATAATCTGGATTTAGCCTAGGGAGGGACAGAGAGTCACAGGAGCAGGGAGAGTGACAGAATCTAGTCTGTAGACAGAGATTAGGCCTGTGCAGTTTGTTGGTAAATATATAGCCGTAGTTATTTTTTTGTGGGTACTGGAAAAATTGAATATGTTTTGATCCATCAAGTATTACATCCTTTGAGGTTCTTTTCTGTGTTATATAACACACACCGAACAATCATTGAAACATTTTCCTGGGCTATGTTTCTCATCCATACACTATTCTGTAGTGTGGAGTAAATTTCTGTGATCTCAGCGTTTAAAAATTTTGTAGGCCTACATTTCTCAGACAGTGTTATGTGGTCTGTGACAATTTCTGTGATCTGTAAAACTGCTAAAGAGCTTTTAAAAATTTTGTAGGCCTCCATTTCTCAGACATACAGTGTCATGTGGTCTGTGACCATTTCTGTGATATGTAAAACTGAGAAAGCATTAGAGCTTTTTTCTGGATTGAATTTGTCATCCATATACTTTAGCGTTTTTTTCTGTTACATTACGGTGGAGTAAACTGACAAAAAATGCTTTGATTCCTGCAGGTGATCAAGTTTTTTCCTTTTTAACCCCTTAACCCCCAAGGGTGGTTTGCACGTTAATGACCGGGCCAATTTTTACAATTCTGACCACTGTCTCTTTATGAGGCTATAACTCTGGAACGCTTCAACAGATCTTCGCGATTCTGAGAATGTTTTCTTGTGACATATTGTACTTCACATTAGTAGTAAAATTTCTTCAATATAACTTGCGTTTATTTTTGAAAAAATGCAAATATGGCGAAAATTTTGAAAATTGTGCAATTTTCAAACTTTGAATTTTTATTCCCTTAAAACAGAGAAATATGTCACACAAAATAGTTAAGAAATAACATTTCCCACATGTCTACTTTACATCAGCACAATTTTGAAACCAAAGTTTTTCTCTTAGGAAATTATAAGGGTTAAAAGTTGACCAGCGATTTCTCATTTTTACAACAAAATTTACAAAGCCATTTTTTTTAGGGACCACCTCTTATTTGAAGTCACTTTGAGGGGTCTATATAGCAGAAAATACCCAAAAGTGACACCATTCTAAAAACTGCACCCCTCAAGGTACTCAAAACCACATTCAAGAAGATTATTAACCCTTCAGGTGCTTCATAGGAGCTGAAGCAACGTGGAAGGAAAAAATGAATATTTAACTTTTTAGCCACAAAAATGATTTTTACAAACTTTTTTTTTATTTTTACAAGGGTAAAATAAGAAAATGGACAGATAAAGTTGTTGTGCAATTTCTCCTGAGTACGCCAATACCCCATATGTGGGGGAAAACCACTGTTTGGGCACACGGCAGAGCTCGTAAGGGAAGGAGCGCCGTTTGACTTTTTCAAACCAAAATTGGCTGGAATTGAGAATGGACGCCATGTCGCGTTTGGAGAGCCCCTGATGCGCCTAAACAGTGGAAACCCCCCACACGTGACACCATTTTGGAAACTAGACCCCCTAAGGAACTTATCTAGATCTGTTGTGAGCACTTTGAACCCCCAAGTGTTTCACAAAAGTTTATAATGCCTGGGTGTGAAAAAAAACAAAATTTTCCACAAAAATGATTTTTTTGTCTCAAATTTTTGATTTTTCCCAAGGAAATTGGACCCCAAAAGTTGTTGTCCAATTTGTCCTGAGTACGCTGATACCCCATATGTGGGGGGGGAACTGTTTGGGTGCACCGCAGGGCTTGGAAAGGAAGTAGTAACGTTTTGGAATGCAGACGTTGATGGGGTCATGTTCCGTTTGCAGTGCCCCAGATGAGCCTAAATAGTGGAAACCCCCACAAGTGACCCCATTTTGGTAACTAGACCCCCTAAGGAACTTATCTAGATCTGTGGTGAGCACTTTGAACCCCCAAGTGCTTCACACAAGTATATAATGCCCGGGCTTGAAAATAAAAAAATCCTATTTTTTTCCCAAGAAAATTATCTTTTAGTCACTAATTTTTCATTTTCCCAAGGGTAACAGGAGAAATTGGACCACAAAAGTTGTTGTCCAATTTGTCCTGAGTATGCTGATACCCCATATGTGGGGGGAAACCACTATTTGGGCGCTCGGCAGAGCTCGGAATGGAAGGAGCACCATTTGACTTTTTCCAACCAAAATTGGCTGGAATTGAGATTGGACGCAATGTTCCATTTGGAGAGCCCCTGATGTGCCTAAACAGTGGAAACCCCCCACAAGTGACCCCATTTGGGAAACTAGACCCCCTAAGGTACTTATCTAGATCTTTGGTGAGCAATTTGAACCCCCAAGTGCTTCACACAAGTTTATAACGTAGAGCCGTAAAATTAAAAAATAATATTTTCCACAAAAATTATCTTTTCACCCCAATTTTTATTTTCCCAAGGATAACAAGACTCCAAAAGTTATTGTGCAATTTGTCCTGAGTACGCTGATACCCCATAGTGGGGGTAAACCACTGTTTGGGTGCATGGCAGAGTTTGGAAGGGAAGGAGCGCCATTTGACTTTTTCAACGCAGAATTGGCTGGATGCCATGTCGTGTTTGGAGAGCTCCTGATGTGCCTAAACAGTGGAAACCCCCGAAAAATGACACCATTTTGGAAACTAGACCCCTCAAGGAACTTATCTAGATGTGTGGTGAGCACTTTGAACCCCGAAGTGCTTCACAGAAGTTTATAACGTACAGCTGTAAAATAAAAAATCTTTTTTTTTTTTTTACAAAAATGATGTTTTCGTCCCCAATATTTTATTTTCACAAGGGTAACAGGAGAAATTGGATCCCAAAAGTTGTTGTCCAATTTGTCCTGAGTACTCTGATACACAATTTGTGGGAGAAAACTACTGTATGGGCACACGTCGGGTCTCAGAAGGGAATTAGTGACATTTTGGATTGCAGACTTTTAATGGAATGGTCTGCGGAAGTCATGTCGCATTTGGAGAGCCCCTGATGCGCCTAAACAGTGGAAATCCCCAACAAGTGACCCCATTTTGGAAAATAGACCCCACAAGGAACTTATGTAGATGTGTGATGAGCGCTATGAAGCCCCAAGTGCTTCACAGAAGTTTATAACGTACAGCCGTAAAAACAAAAAAAATAATTTTTATTTTACAAAAATGATATTTTTGCCCCCAGTTTTTTATTTTCCCAAGGGTAACAGAAGAAATAGGACAAATTGCACAATAACTCTTGGGGTCCAGAGTACGCTGATACCCCATATGTGGGGGTAAACTACTGTTTGTGCACATGTCAGAGCTCAGAAGTGAAGGAGCACCGTTTGACTTTTTCAACGCAGAATTGGCTGGAATTGAGATCAGACGCCATGTCACATTTGGAGGGCCCCTGATGTGCCTAAACAGCGGAAACCCCCCCATTTCTAACTCCAACCCTAACCCCAACACCCACCTAACCCTAACCCAACCTCAAACCCAAACCTAACCCTAACACCCTAACCTAATCCAACCCTAACCCTAACTTTAGCCGCAACCCTAACCCTAATGGGAAAATGGAAATAAATACATTTTTTTAATTTTATTATTTTTCCCTAACTAAGGGGGTGATAAAGGGGGGGTTTGATTTACTATTTATAGTGGGTTTTTATGATTGGCAGCTGTCACGCTAAAAGACGCTTTTTATTGCAAAAAATAGTTTTTGCATCACCACATTTTGAGAGCTATCATTTTTGCATATTTTGGCCCACAGAGCCATGTGAGGTCTTATTTTTTGTGGTACGAGTTGACGTTTTTATTGGTACCATTTTTGAGCACGTGACATTTTTTGATCGCTTTTTATTTCGATTTTTAGGAGGTTAGAGTGAACAAAAATCATCAATTCATGAATTTCTTTTGGGGGAGGCGTTTATACCGTTCCGCGTGTGGTAAAATTGATAAAGCAGTTTAATTCTTCGGGTCAGTACGATTACGGGGATACCTCATTTATATCATTTTTTTAATGTTTTGGCGCTTTTATATAAAAAATTGTTATTTTTGCATCGCTTTATTCTGCGAGCTATAACTTTTTTATTTTTTCACTGATGATGCTGTATGGCAGCTCGTTTTTTGCGGGACAAGATGACGTTTTCAGCGGTACCATGTTTTTTTATATCGGTCTTTTTGATCGCGTGTTATTCCACTTTTTGTTCGGCGGTGTGATGATAAAGCATTGATTTTTTGCTTTTTTTTTTTTTTAAGGGGTTCACTAAAGGGGTTAACTAGTGGGACAGTTTTATAGGGGGGGTCGATACGGACGCGGCAATACCAAATATGTGTACTTTTATTGTTTTGTTTTTTTATTTACAGGAAGAAATGAATTTATTGGGGAATATTTTTTTTTATTTATTTATTTATTTTAGATTTTTTTTTAAAACATGTTTATTTTTATTTTTTAACTTTTTTACTTTGTCCCAGGGTGGGACATCACAGTATTTTATCAGATCGCTGGTGTGACAGTGTGCACAGCACTCTGTCACACCAGCGATGTGACAGGCAGTGCTGCAGGCTCCCTCCGTGTCTGCTCTCAGCAGGCACTGAGGAAGCCGCCTCCCTGCAGGACCCGGCGGCCATTTTGGATCCGGGTCCTGGGAGGGAGGAAGCCCTCAGAACAGCGCGATCACATCGCGCTGTTCTGAGGGTCTAAGGGGAGCTCGCAGGGAGCCCCCTCCCTGCGCGATCCTCCCCTGTGTCACCGGTACACCGCGATCATGTTTGATCGCGGTGTGCCAGGGGTTAATGTGCCGGGAGCGGTCCGTGACCGCTCCTGACACACAGTCCCGGGTGTCAGCTGTGATAATCAGCTGACACCCGGCAGCAATTAGCTGCGCTCCCCCAGGGAGCGCAGCTGATCGCCTATGACGTACTATTCCGTCCATGGGCAGAATGGCACGGGTTTTATGGACGGAATAGTACGTCTGATGGCAGAAAGGGGTTAAAAAATAAATTTTGTTTCAAGAGACGTTACAATTATAAAATGCGTAACTTGTGCATTAAGGGATGGGGAAGTGGAAATGCTGATAATGGTGCACGCAGATGTCGAGGACATGTGGAAGGTGTAATTACACCGGTTGCTGAAGCACAAGAAACACACCCATCCACGACACATAAGTTCCTGTCCCACTTTGCAAGGAGGCACGGGAAACCATGTCTGAAGCCAGAGCACTGTGAACAGGTGGTCAGTTATATAGCAGATAATGATTCCAGCAGGCTTGGCTGCACCACACAGTCTTCCACACGGTCCAGTCTCACTAGCCTAAGGTCTGGATCACTTAATCCTCACCCTGATCCTCCTTCCTCCCACCATGTTGAGTACCAGGAGACTAGTGATCCCACTCAAGGACACTCCGAGAAACACTTTACCACAACAATTCTGGACTGTGGCCTCTCAACCTGCATGCTCCAAGAGGGACAGGATGACATGCTGTTTAGTGATGCACAAAACTTAGAGCAGCCACGGCCACAAGAACATGATCGTGGGGAACGGCAAATTTGGGATAAGGAGGAGGAAAAAGATCATGAGACACAGTTGTCGCCAAGTCTTATTGTTGTCTAACACGAAGTCAAGAGGACCAAGGTGCGATGACGGAAGACAAGATGGTGGGTCACCGACCCAACCTGGAAAGCTGACATGCTCAGCGAGGCCAGCAGCAATGAGCGGGAGAAATTGGCAGCACTGAAACAGACAGGAAGAGGCAGTGGGGTGACCAGAGGGAGAAGGCAGGCAACTGTTCTGCAAAGCACCAACAGTCCTTAATTTCTCAGTCAAATATTTAGGTGTTCCCCAGTCTGGGACTTTTTTAAAGAGGGTTCTAAGACAAACAAAATGGCCATTTGCAGCTTGTGCCATGAAAAGATCAGTAGGGGCCAGACCACTAAGAACCTAACCACCACCAGCATGATCAGGCACATGACATCTAAGTAGACGACTCGATGGGCAGAATGCCTGGGTACATGATTGGTGCCATCGGGTGACACCATTGCCTCTTTCCCTGTGCTAGGTGCTTTCCAGTCTCCTGTTGAAAACACTTGCACAGATGCATCCTGGCCTGCACCTATCCTTGCACATTCTGACTTACCATCATCAGGGACTTCCAAACCCTCGTTCAAGCCCAGCGTTCAGCTGTCCATAATCCAGGCCTTGGAACGAAAAAGAAAGTTCCCAGTCACCCACTCACAGGCCCAAATGCTAAACGGGCACATTTCCATGCTGCTTGAAAATGTTACCATTTAGGCTGGTAAACACGAAGAATTTCCGCCAGGTCGGGCTCCAGGTTTTTGAGGGCCCCGGGCGAAAGAGTCTCAGTGGGCCTCTCCTTTAACACATACCACGATTCATGATGCACAGATACAGCAGAGAAATATAGGTATAGTACAATGCCAGATTTCACTTCTTACAGGAGTGATAGCTATTGTAAATTCTACAATACCATACAGCAGAGGGGCTTTATATAAGTCAACCCCTTACATGCCAATTTTTGTGACCTACTCCCTCTTCCTCAGTTACCAGTATGCATTTTATTGTTAGTTGAACTTGCTGCTAAGAAAAAACTGCATATATTCTGCTCCACCTGTATAACCACACACAGAACTGCAGAGGTCTGCTCCACCTGTGTAACCATGCACAGAACTGCAAAGGTCTGCTTCACCTGTATATCCACACACAGAACTGCAGAGGTCTGCTCCACCTGTAAAACCACACACAGAACTGCAGAGGTCTGCTCCACCTGTAAAACCACACACAGCCTGCTCTAATATGTTATCACCTTGTTTGTATGAGGGCTTGCTTATTTTGCAGGGTGAGCTTTAGTTTTATTAGTATGACACGGTGCCGCCGCTCTGTACTCACTGCTACTCACTGAGTCACTGCCGCAGGAGCCGCCACTCGGAGGAGCCTCAGCGAGCGCCGGGATGTGCCGGATCGTTTCTCAGAGCTGCGCACAAAGCTTTGGTCCTCAGCTCGCCTCGTCACTTCCTCCCTGTGGCACCCATGAGAAGAGATAGGGGAGCTCTCCACCAGTTACAGGAAGACAATCCTGACCGTCTGGACTCTGATTGGCTGACGGCACACAATCGTTGTCCTGAATGAATCTTATTTTGAATATGCGTCCAATAGAAGCTGACCCCACCATAGAGCTTTCATTGGTCACATTCCCAGACAGTGTGAGTGGGCCCCCCCCATCTCGCCAGGGCCCCAGCACTTGCCCGAATGCTCCGGGTGCTGACGTCGGCCCTGATTTCCGCCAACTCATTACGGCAGCCGTCTATTGGTACTCGGTCACCAGCCGCCACTTTTTCTCCCAGTGTGGCAACCCCACCTTATACCAGCACGTGCCCAGGAATATCTCCTGTTCCCTTACCAACATTCTGACTGGCATTGTCCACTTAACAACCGAAACATGGAAAAGCACTTGTGGCCTGGGAAGCTACATTTCCCTGACAGCACACTGGCTGAACATTGTGGAGACTAGGGCCGAGTCACACCCTGGCATGGCGCATGTGCTCCCGGCGCCGAGGATTGCTGGCCCTACTTCTAGCAGAGTTTCTTACACCTCCTACAGCAGTTCTTGCACCCACTTCTGCTCCTCCTCATCCTCCATCTTCGATGTGGTATCTCAGAGCATGTCATTCACATTAGCCAGAAGCTGGAAGCTCTGCAGCACTGCCTCAGCGAAAGCAGCAACAAAAAGAAAGAGAAGCCACCATGACCCCCCCATGCACCCCATCCTCGCCCTCCCTGTCTCTCCACCTCAGCCGCTCACATCCAGCAATGACGTTACTATGCTGTCCTCTTCTGTGGGCACAGGACCTGTGATGAGGTCACAGGAGGGGAGGAGTTATGTGTCACATGGTCAGGCTCCTCGGTATGTGTGCAGGACTCTGCTGTGCTGGTTGTCATGGTGCTAGATGAGGGTAAGTTTATGTATAGAGTCAGGAGGGGTTTACTGTGTTGATGTAGCAGTGCTGTAGTGTGTACGAGTTGGATGTAGCCGAGTCGTGTGTGTATGAGGTGTACAGAGCAGAGCCGTGTGTGTACTAGGTGTAGAGCGGAGCTGTGTGTACGAGGTGGATGTAGCAGTGCTGTAGTGTGTATGAGGTGTACGGAGTGGAGCCGTGTGTGTACGAGGTGTACGGAACGGAGCTTTGTGTGTGCGAGGTGTACGTTGGCGAGCTGTGTGTGTACAAGGTGTACGGAGCCGAGCCGCGTGTCTGTACGAGGTGTACGGAGCAAAGTCGCGTGTCTGAATGAGGTGTAAGGAGCCGAGCCACGTGTCTGTACGAGGTGTACGGAGCCGAGCCATGTGTCTGTACGAGATGTATGGAGCCGAGCAGCTTGTCTGTATGAGGTGTACGGAGCCGAGCCGCGTGTCTGTACGAGGTGTACGGATCCGAGCCGCGTGTCTGTACGAGGTGTATGGAGCAGAGCCGCTTGTCTATACGAGGTATATGGAGCTGAGACGAGTGTCTGGACAAGGTGTACGGAGCCCAGCCACGCGTGCCTGAGGTTTACAGAGCGGAGCCATGTGTACGAGGTGGATGCAGCAGTGCTGTGTGTGTAAGAAACAGAGCCCTGTGTGTACGAATTGTATTGAGCTGAGCCGCTCAGCTCCGTACACACAGGGATCCGTGCTTGAGCCGTGTGTGTAAGGAGCAGAGCAGAGTCGTGTGTGTACGGGGTGTACGGAGTGGAGCCTTGTGTGTATGTAGCGGAGCCTGGTCAGTATGAGGTGTATGGTGCAAAGCCGCATGTGTACAAGGTTTACGGAGTGGAGTCGTGTGTGTACAAGGTGTATGGAGTGGAGCCATGTGTGCAATGAGTGGAGCCGTGTGTGCGCGAGGTGGACGGAGCAGAGCCATGTGTACGAGGCATACAAAGCGGAACCATGTGTGTATGAGGTGTGCAGAGCCGTGCATGTACAAGGTGTATGGTGGGAAGCATTCATACCTCCCAACCGTCCCAAACCAGCGGGACACTCCCGATTTTGAGAGTCTTACTTTTCCTGTGGACACAGGAGTACATGGCGAAGCCCTGAGGAGCACTTTAAAATTCGCACATGACGTTCCACCGGAAGTGATGTGCTAGAAGCTGACTGGAAATGAGGTAATTTCGGGAGGAGATTTGTTGTGAACATGTTGGAAATGACTTCTGAGCTGAGGCTCCCTCTTGTGGTTGCTGATGGTATTGAAGCTGTATTCAATGACAAGACTTTATCACCTGGAAGCGAGGATTGGCAATCAGGGGAGACAGACTGGGCTGATATAAGTGAGTTGCCCTCCCATGATCCTCGCCGGTGATTAGTTTCCTCTTCCTGGTCTAGTTTTGAAGTCAGCTGGTTTTCTGTTGTCTCCTGTGAACATTCAGATAAGTTACTTTCTGTTTTTTTTTTCTGTGGTTAGATTTACTTTGTTTTTTGCTGCCTGCTTTGTGAGGTCAGCCGGGTCCCCTACAGGGGTCTGTGCTGGTCTCTGGTTCTCATTTGTTTCTGTTCATTTGCTCTGTTCCTGTTGTATCAGTGCTGCTGGGTAGCAGCGTGTTCACACCAGAGATCTGATTAAGTGGGGGCGAGATCGTGTGGTCTCAACATTTTTGGAATCAGAAGTGTTGGAATGTTTCCTAGGGTTTTGCTGGGTTGCAGACAGTATTCTTTCCTATCCTGTCTGTCTTGCCTAGATAGCTTTTGGCCCCAGCGTTTGCTTACTCTATTTTCTACCTGCATTTGTATTTCATCTTGTCTAACCGCCATTATATGTGTGGGGGCTGCCTATTCCTTTGGGGCTCTACTCCGGGGCAGTTAGCTTTCCTCTTTCTATCTTTAGGTGTAGCTAATCTCTCCGGCTGTGTCGAGGTGTCTAGGTCACCGTAGGTACGTCCCACGACTGCTTCTTGTTATGTGGTTAGTTTAGGGGTCTTCAACCTTTTAGTTCCCAACCTCTCTGGTGTTCGGCTGCCTTGGCTGTTTTTTGCTCCTGTCCTCCTCAGCTACCAGATCATAGCAGAGATTGTGACGGAACCATGGAGGCACTGCAGGGAATGCTTTAGATCCATCACCGTGTCCTCCTCCGACAGTGCGGACAGCGGGATAGCCTTGGAATCGGGGATGTTGGCCAAGTGAGCGGATCATGATATGTCCTGCATCGGGAGGCTCAGGTAGGCACTACAATGTGAGTCGGGCTGCTATAGTATCTTTATAGAATCTTTCTTTCTTTCTCTCTCTGTTTCTTTCTGTCTCTGTTCTTTCTTTCTCTCTGTTCTTTCTTTCACATCTTTCTTTCTCTCTGTTCTTTCTTTCTCTGTTCTTTCTTTCCCATTTTTCTTTCTCTCTGTTCTTTTTCTTTCTGTCTGTCTGTTCTTTCTTTCCCCTCTTTCTTTCTATCTCTCTGTTCTTTCTTTCCCCTTTCTTTCTTTCTTTCTTTCTTTCTTTCTTTCTTTCTTTCTTTCTTTCTCTCTCTGTTCTTTCTTTCTTTCTTTCCCAGCTTTCATTTCTCTCTCTCTGTTCTTTTTCTTTCTTTATCTCTGTTCTTTCTTTCCCCTCTTTCTTTCTCTCTGTTCTTTCTTTCTTTCCCCTTTCTCTCTTTCTTACCCTTCTTTCTTTCTTTCTTTTCTTTCTTTCTTTCTTCTTTCTTTCTTTCTTTCTCTCTCTGTTCTTTCTTTTCCCTCTTTCTTTCTCTGCTTTCTTTTTTTCTCTTTCTTTCTCCTCTTTCTTTCTCTCTTTCTGTTCTTTCTTTCTCTCTCTCTGTTATTCCTTTTTCTCTCTGTTCTTTCTTTACCCTCTTTCTTTATCTCTCCCTCTCTGTTCTTTCTTTCTCTCTCTGTTCTTTCTTTCCCCCTCTGTATTTCTTTCTCTCTCTGTTCTTTCTTTCCCCCTCTGTCTTTCTTTCTCTCTCTGTTTTGTCTTTCCCCTTTCTTTCTCTCTCCCTCTCTGTTCTTTCATTCCCCTCTTTCTTTTTTTCTCTCTCTGTTCTTTTTTTCTGTCCCCTCTTTCTTTCTCTCTGTTCTTTCTTTCTCTCTCTCTGCTCTTTGTTTCTTTCCCGTCTTTCTCTCTCTCTCTGTTCTTTCTTTCTTTCCCGTCTTTCTTTCTCTCTGTACTTTCTTTCCCGTCTTTCTTTCTCTCTCTGTTCTTTCTTTCCCCTTTTTCTTTCTCCCTCCCTCTCTGTTCTTTCTTTCCCCTCTTTCTTTCTCTCTCCCTCTCTGTTCTTTCTTTCCCCTCTTTCTTTCTCCATCTCTGTTCTTTATTTCCCCTCTTTCTTTTTTCTCTCTCTGTTCTTTCTTTTACTCAGTGCCAGTGTGCCCACAGTACCAGCCACTGTGCCCTCAGTACTAGTCAGTGTGATCAGCAGTGCTAAATGGGTGTGGTTGGGGCATGGACATGAGTATGACTAGTTGTGAAATGGGTGTGGTCAGTGCGTGGCCTAAGGCTTTGTGAGCAGAAGAGGCCAGCGGTTGAGTTCCAGCTCTAACACACCCGTCAGTATTCTGATCAGCCTCCACACATGACAACTGAAGAGTGGGCATGGATGACTGACATTTTTTTGGTTCTCCAAAACTCTGAGGACTCCACAAAAATGTGAGCAGCGACTATCCCTCTTTTGTGCCTACTTAAACAGTCTCTTCTCACAGTTAAACATGAAGATTTGCATGAGGACCAATTGGGGATGGAGGAAGACATAACACAGAGATTGTGGGCAGCTCAGCCTCATCTCAGTTGCTCAGCATGGAGTGGGTAACAATGAGGAGGTAGATGCTGAGGAGGAGGAAGAGGAGGAACAGAAACTGGTGGCTAGCGCAACAGAGACTATTAGCCACATAACCTTCGTCCGTCTCTCCTATGTGGATAGGATGAGGATAGGAATGAGGAGGAAAAGAGGGAGGAGGAGGAGATGGAGAATCATCATCAAGATGGAGACGGAAGTGTTGACTGTATGCATCTTGGCACATATGGCCAACTTTATGTACCGCTGCCTCTCCCGTGACCTTCACATTACATTTATCTTGGCAAAAAAGAGTAGTGTTGTGTTCACCCTGCTAGACTCACTCTACAAGGAAACCTTTATATCTCTTCTTCCTAAGGTGGAGAGGTCTTCTAAAATTGTGCTATACTTGAAGGTCATTGTGGAAAATATGTTGAAAATGTTTTTATAGACGGTCAAGCAATACCTGGCTGACCAAACCAGCATACTACATAATTCCTCTCCGACTTTTAACTATTGGGTCTCAAAGCTGGACACCTGACATGTGCTGTCCCTCTATGCCTTGGAGGTGTTGTACTGCCCCGCCACTAGCATTTTGTCTGAGTGAGTTTTTAGTGCCGCAAGGGGTTCATAACAGACAGGCTATTTTGCCCGTCAACAGAGAATGCAGACAGACTCACTGTCATAAAGATGAACAAAGCCTGAATTGGCCCACACGTTTCCACACCACCAGATGACAGCAGCACATAAATTGTTTTTAATATCCAATATTTTCTGTCTGACTTTGCACTTTCTACACAGGCTTTATGTATATATATATATTATATATATATATATATATATATATATATATATATATGTACATCAACTACACTTTTAAAATATTTTCATTCAAATTGTTGTTATGGATTCAATGACTCATCCATACAGTTTAACAAGGTTATTGTTGCATTATTTTGGTATGAAAAACATAAAAAAGCATAGAAAAATAGTCCAGGATTACATTACTCAGCCATACAGTATTACATGCTTTATGTCACATTTTTGTGGTATATAACAGTAGAAAAAAGTATTTGAAATTTTTTTTGTTTCTTCACATGTATCGGTATTCTATTGCTCATCCATAGTATATTACATCTTCTTGAGTAAATTTCGTTGCCATAAAAGCCTAAAAAAAACTTGTTAAAAATTTATTGATATTATATTGCTCATCCATAGACTATTTTGTGGTCTGGAGTACATTTCGTTGGTAAGTAACCCTCAAAAAATGTCTTAAAAAATTAAGGCTATGTGCACACGTTGCAGATTTGGTGCATTTTTGTTGCTTTTTTTGCATGGATTTGTGATGAAACTTGAAGCAAAACCTGATGCATGTAAAGTGAATGAGAAACCTGACGTGTCATGCACGCATTCAGTAATTTTGACTTTTTACAAATATGGTGCATAAAATAATCTGCTGCATGTCAATTCACTGTGCATTATTGCTCTACATTTTTCACCATTGACTTCACGCCAATCAATCAAAAACGCAGGCAAAAATGGACAAAAAATGCACGTTTTGCAGCTGCGTTTTTCCTGCCAAGAGATCCAGAAATGGTGCAGAAAAAATCTTGTATGTATCAGTATCTTGTAATGTATCAGTATTATATTGCTCACCCATAGACTATTTCGTGGTCTGGGGTACATTTTCCAGGGGTCTTCCCCATGCTGTTCTTCTTCCATTCAGCACTTTTCCCATCCATTTGAACATATTCACTGCCCCCAGAACTCCTTATAGGGTCTGCCGCAAAAAAGCTCAGCTTTCCCATTGACTCCCATTATACTCGTTGCTCAAAATGAGCATCCGAGTATTAGGAATTGCTCAGTTTGAACAAGGAGCACCCGAGCATTTCAGTGCTAACCCTAACGTATACTATTGATTTATGAAATCAAAATTAAAATGAAAGTTACTCTTTAATTAAAATGTATTTGTGTCTTACTTGGTTTTCAAAATTTTGGAAAGACCAATGTTCTGGTGGCTGATGGCCTCTGCCAGAAGAGTAATTTCTGATTGTTGCTTCTGAACATTTCAGCCTGAGAGATTGTGATCTAGGAAGTATATAGCCTTAAAAGATCATGCTTGCAATAAAATAGGGAAAGCATACAGCTAAATATGTTCAATATTGTGAGCACGTAGACTTTGTAATGAAAATGACCATCTCAGTGTAGTTTAGAGCTTAAATGTAATGAATGGAATGGAATGGACCTAACAAAATTTTGAACGTTTTCAAGAAAAGTTTCAAACTTCAGCACCAGCAAGAATTGACATGTCCTTCCTCAACTCTTGTGTAGGCCTGTAGAAGCGCGACCTAACGTGAAACGGCTAACATTCTCCTATTTTCCCATCCCCAATATAATGAGACCAGTATTGAATGAAGTTTTGAAGGTCTACAACCAGGGATTGCTGCTTTAGTCATAGTTTGAAAGAATCATCCTAACCTCTTGGTTTGTCTTATCCTGAGATGTGTTGTCAAAAATAACAAAAAAAAATTGATTTCCTGATACTCTGCCGAGAGATGATTTTGCTATTTTGCTATGTGCATCTATATGTGGCCACCCTTGTTATGATGTGAATTGCTGCCAGTTGAGATCTATGGGTGGACACACTTGAATATGCGTATTGCATAAATCACTGGAGCCAGTACTATAATACAACACGTTTTGGGAGTCTTTTACCTGCAATTACCCAGTTATTCTTAGTTTGTTTACTTTCATTGGCCTCCTCCGATGGCTCCTTGGTCCTGAAAATAATTAAAACAGGCACTTAAGTTCATTGATATCCGAATATACTAGAGCAAGGCAAGGATCAATAAACCTATAAATGTCAAAAGGCCTGACAAGTAGTATGACATTTCTCACCACCCGATCTGAAGGGAAATGTACCATGACAAAATAGAAAAAAACCTTTGGACATATTTCATGCTGTACAGGCAGTGTCAGACTGGCCTGCCAAGTGCCTTTGTACATAGTGATTCAAGTATATTGTGCCAAGTTCTGCTCATACAGTGGGGAAAAAAGTGGAGGACAGAGGAGCGTCTTAAAGAAGTTACATGTCTGTGAGAGCCAGAATTCTTGCATGTTTTTAGATGACCAAATTCTTATTTTCCACCATAATTTGCAAAATAAATCTTGCCAAATCAGACAAGGTGATTTTCTGGATTTGTTTTCTCATTTTGACTCTCATAGTTGTGGTCTACCTGTGATGTCAATTACAGGCCTCTCTCATCTTTTTAAGTGGGACAACTTGCACAATTGGTGGCTGTCTAAATACTTTTTTCCCCACAGTATAAGAGGGTGGGTCCACCGGAAGATTCTCCTGTGGGCTAGTCCAAGCCTGTGTACAGGTTCATTTAATAAATGTAGGATGTTAAAAAAAATAATACTCACCTTACCATTTCACACTGCTCACTTATGCCACCATCTAGTTCCATGTGGCTCTTCTTTTTGCCTTCCCCATAGTGAACAAAAAATACTCACCTTATTGCTCACTTGTCCCAATCAATGCCCACTTGTCCCACTGCTCCCTCGGCTTGCCATCCGGTCCTCCTTGTGTCTTCCATGCCTCATCATCTTTGGCAATACTTCACTCTATGACAGTTCTTCCATCGTTGACTAGGCCTCTGATATCACTGCGCAAAGTGCCATCGAAGAGCACGTCGTGATGGTACAACATGTGTCACCCAACTCCTAATCACGATGTTCCATGATGGCATTGCACACAATCACGACAGAGGCCTCATTTGTAGCAAAAGATCCAGTGTAGAATAAAGCAGGCAGGAAGAGGAAGAGGATGCATGTGACAGGGGATGGTAAAAAGAAGAGGTGCAAAAGACAAGACGGTAGGCGGGAAAAATGTATTTTTTTCCTCTTTTTAACCTTTTTCCAGAACTCTACAGTTCAGGAAATTGATGGCCACAGGTGGCCTCCATATTTCATAATTCACATTGAGCGAATTGCAAAAAATCCATATTCTGGAGAACATTAAATTTGTAAATTGAATACATATTCTCATCTCTGATCATGTTATACAATCTGCCTTTACTATATTTTGTGTTAGTGCAATTTGGAGCCTGACTACACTAACTGTAAAGAACCCTTTCCTACTTAGATGTCTTGATTTTCTAAAACTCAATCAATAGAGATGCGAAAAAGTAATACAGATTCACTTACACTTGCCCAGGAAATTCGATTTGAATCAAATGTGGGAATCCAAATTTTTTTTTTTTGAAAATTACAGGCAAATCTGATTCTTCTTGAATTGATTCATTCAATTTGATATAAGAAAAAGTTCAAAGGTATATTTGATTATTTTTAGGAACTAGCGCCACTATTGTTAAATGGTGGAATCTGAGATTGTAACTTTGCACTATTTAAATGCATAGGACTAAGCTGCACTACCAGAAATATCAAGCATGGCTGTTTCTGGAAACTGCACACAATTTCATTAGCCTTTTATAATTAGAATAATAAATAAATTAATTGATCCCATTTGAGTCCAAAATTGCCAATTCTGAATTGCAATAGTTGGCAACATTTACTAACACATTTATTTTCTTCATATTCAGTTTTTATTAAAAACAAAAGTTTTGTAGGTCTTGTTCCATATCAGCATCTTCCAGAATTCAGATAAATTATGACTTGAAGTCAATACTAAGTATGAGCATGTGTATATTTATTGTGTTATCTATAAAAAAAATTGAGTCTTACGAAGCGAAGACATTTCCATGATAATAAGATCACCCCAAGCATAAAAGGCAAAGAAAAAAATCTGTAAAAATAGGATTTGCAGAAATTGCGATCCTGAGATCTTTTGCTCTTTGATAGACGATGACATATGGTGCTAATGCTCTTCAAGATGTGACTAACTCACTTAATGAAAGGACATCCAGAGGACACGTGGAAACATGCTAGAGATAGACCTGGATCTGAATAGAGAACTGAAGATATCTGTGATGTCAAAGATATGTCATATATCTGGGTTTATCTTCACTGTTCCTCACTAGAGTTGAGCGATACTTTCCGATATCCTAAAGTATCGGAATCGGAATGGTACCGCCGATATCACTAAAATATCGGCGATACCCGATACCGATACCGGAAGTCCCATGTAAGTCTATGGGAACAAAATATCGCAACTAAAAAAACCCCATTCTTTCCTTGTAAACAGTAAATATACACACATAGAATACATATATATATATATATACATGTCATTGTGACATATATATATACATATATGTATAGTTTATACACTTCTACATAGTAAAATATCCTCTGATTTAATTGCCGGGTAAAGCCGGCTTCAGTGAAAAGACAGAAGCACCCGACATGAAATGACACTTGGTGTACATAGGGTTAACCATGTCTTTTCATGTCGTTTGCTATCTGATTTGCACAAACAATTAAATCAGACTATGTGTGCAAAATTTCACACCTGTAGGGGTTAATTAAAGGTGTAAATTCGTTGTAAAAAAAACGGACTTTTTTGCTAAGAATTTACACCTTTAATTAACCCCTACAGGTGTGAAATTTTGCACACATAGTCTGATTTAATTGTTTGTGCAAATTAGATAGCAAAGGACATGAAAAGACATGGTTAACCCTATGTACACCAAGTGTCATTTCATGTCGGGTTCTGCATTTTCACAAAAGCCGGCAATTGAATTAGCGGCTATTATACTATGTAGAAGTGTATGAACTACAAATATAAATATATATATATATGTGTCACAAATTCAATGACATGTATATATATATATGAGGTGTAAAATTGCTGAAAAAAAATGCGTGGGCTCCCGCCCTATTTTCGCAACCAGACAGACAAAGCCAGTGAGTGGGGGCAGATAATAATAGCCCAGAGAGGGACCATTATTTTTGCCCCCCCCGGCTACTAACATCTGCCCCCAGACACCCCAGGAAAGACAAATCTATAATTAGATTCGCCCTTTCTGGCACTTTGCCCGTCTATTCCCATTGCCCTGTAGCGGTGGCGAATGAGTTAATATGGGGTTATAGCCACCTTGCTATTGAAAGGTGACCTTAAGCCAGGTTAATAATTGAGAGCTGTCAATTAGACAACTATCAATTATTAATCCTATTGCATGAAATAAAAATAAAACACACACACTTTAATTAAAAATCATTTTAATGAAATAAAGACACATGTTTTTGACCATCTTTTATTTTACTGCAAAAACCATTTCCTGTAATAAAAATAAAATAAAAAAGCAAAATTATTCTTACCTATCCCATGCACAGTCAGGTCCCACGGTGTAATCCTTCAGAAAGGGTTAATGTTTACTGCAGGGACCGCAGCTAATGCTGCAGCCTCACAGTAAACCCCAAATGAATGAGTTCCTCTCCTGCCTGACAGGAGAGTAAAGGCTGGGTGTCACATAACGATACACCAGCGATCCCGACAACGATATGCACTTGTCAGGATCGCTGGTGTATCGCTACATGATCGCTGCTGAGCTGCCAAACAGGCAGCTCAGGCAGCGATCTGGGACAGCGACACTGCGGGTAACATCGCTTAAGAGCCCGTCTCACATAGCGATATCGCTACCGAGATCGCTGCTGAGTCACTAGTTTTGTGACGCAGCAGCGAGCTCACCAGCGATATCGCTGTGTGTGACATTCAGCGACGATCAGCCCCCCTGCCGGGTATCGCTGATCGTCGCAGAAATGTCAGGACCTTTTTTTGATCGCTGGTTTCCCTCTGACAGGCACGCATCGCTGCGTGTGACAGGCGGGAGACCAGCGATCCGCTGGTAACCAAGGTACACAGCGGGTTTCCAGGCACCGCGCAGCGCTTGGAAACCCGCTGTGTACCTTGGATACCAGCTCCCTGCATCAGGGCGCTGGTATCCAAGGTACACAGCGGGTTTCTAGGCACAGCCCCGCGCCTGGAAACCCGCTGTGTACCTTGGTTACCAGCGGATCGCTGGTCTCCCGCCTGTCACACGCAGCGATGTGTGCCTGTCAGCGGGAAACCAGCGATCAAAAAAAGGTCCTGACATTTCAGCGACGATCAGCGATACCCGGCAGGGGGGCTGATCGTCGCTGAATGTCACACACAGCAATATCGCTGGTGAGCTCGCTGCTGCGTCACAAAACTAGTGACTCAGCAGCGATCTCGGTAGCGATATCGCTATGTGAGACGGGCCCTTAAGTGGAAAGCTTAATTGATTGCTTTCCACTTTCACTTCAGGTCAGCCAGGGACACCATCAGTGACGTCAGAGGGAACTGATTAACAAAAATAGGGGTTCCCTTCGAAAAAAAAATGGCGTGGGGTCCCCCTATTTTTGTTAACCAGCCAGATGAAGCAGACCGCTGAGGCCTGGATTTTCAGGCTGTTAAGGAGCCAAGATCCATGGACCTTGCCAGCCTGATAATACCAGGCCACAGCAGTCTGCATATCTTGGCTGATTAACAAAAATAGGGGATCCCCTCGAAAAAAATTGGCGTGGGGTCCCCCCTATTTTTGTTAACCAGCCAGATGAAGCAGACCGCTGAGGCCTGGATTTTCAGGCTGTTAAGGAGCCAAGATCCATGGACCTTGCCAGCCTGATAATACCAGGCCACAGCAGTCTGCATATCTTGGCTGATTAACAAAAATAGGGGATCCCCTCGAAAAAAATTGGCGTGGGGTCCCCCCTATTTTTGTTAACCAGCCAGATGAAGCAGACCGCTGAGGCCTGGATTTTCAGGCTGTTAAGGAGCCAAGATCCATGGACCTTGCCAGCCTGATAATACCAGGCCACAGCAGTCTGCATATCTTGGCTGATTAACAAAAATAGGGGATCCCCTCGAAAAAAATTGGCGTGGGGTCCCCCTATTTTTGTTAACCAGCCAGATGAAGCAGACCGCTGAGGCCTGGTTTTTCAGGCTGGTAAGGATCCAATATCCATGGACCTTGCCAGCCTGATAATACCAGGCCACAGCAGTCTGCTTAGCTTGGCTGGTTAACAAAAATAGGGGATCCCCTCGAAAAAAAAACGGCGTGGGGATCCCCCCTATTTTTGTTAACCAGCCAAGTAAAATGCAGACTGCTGCGGCCTGGTATTAAAAGACTGTCAAGGACCATGGATTTTGGCCCTCAACAGCCTGATAATACCAGGCTACAGCAGCCCCACATTTGGCGCATCAAAAGATGTGCCAATTGTGGCACTTTACCCGGCTCTTCCCACTTGCCCTGTAGCGGTGGCAAGCGGGGTAATAAGGGGTTAATGTCACCGTTGATTGCACGGTGACAATAAGCCCGGTTAATAATGGAGAGGCGTCAATAAGACACCGATCCATTATTAATCCCAAAGTTATTAAATGTTTAAAAAAAAGACAAAGCAAGAAAAAAGTCTTTTAATGAAATAAAAGAGACAACACAGTTTTCATTAATTTTATTATACACTCATTCCTGCGACGCCATCGATCTCCTGTAAAAAAAGAAAAAAAACAAACCAACAGTATACCACCTGTCCGACGCAGTCCATAGTAACGACAGTCCCACGACGATCCAACTCTGCTACATCGCAATGACAGGCAGAGCCTGTCATCGCGACGCAGCACAGCTGATTACCTGCTTCCCCGGCGGTGACGTCATCGGACTGACTGCTTTACGGCCGGGATTACCCAGCAGTCACTGCAGTTATCGCGAGAAACTGCATGTGACCGCCGGGGAAAGAAGATGGCGGCCATGAAGCAGTCCAGGCCGTGACCGCCGGAGATCTTCTGCCAGGTAAGTGCCGCTGACTCCTGACAGACCCGACCGATGGACACTGACAGTGACAGTGACAATCCCGATTCCGGTATCCGATAAGACGAAAATATCGGAACTCGGAATCGGAAATCCGATACAGCCAATATCGGCCGATACCCGATATTTGCAGTATCGGAATGCTCAACCCTACTCCTGACACATAGTGCCTGGTGTCAGCTGTGATAATCAGCTGACACCCGGCTGCGATCAGCTGCACTCCCCCCGGGAGCGCAGCTGATCGCATGGGACGTACTATTCCGTCTCTGGGAATTAAGTACCAGGTCACATGGACGGAATAGTACGTCCCATGGGATTAATGGGTTAAACAGCTCTCAGGTCAGGTTAGGTGGCAAAACCTGGTGACAGATAACACTTAAAGGGGTAATATGATAAAAATCAAGTTGTCAGCTATCCACTCATACTGTAGGTGATAACTGCTAGATTGAAAGTGCACTATATTCCAAAATGTCTAGTTTGGAAAGAACATTGGAGGCTATAGAACCCAATAAGATTTATGCTATGTAAGAAGAAGGACCCGACCGGGGTACCTTACTTGCTCTGGGTACGGAACTGTCGGGGCTGTCACCTTTGCTGTCCGGGGGAAAGCTTAGAGACCTGGGCCAACCTTTGCACTCAACAGCAGGGGGCGTGACTGAGTTAAAAAGGTGAAATGCGCAAAAGGGAGAGGAGGCTTGGTGGGAACACGCTGCGCACAGCAGGGGAAGTTGGGTGTTCCGTCCTCTGAGCACCGTGACAGCACAGGCCTGCCTAGAATCCCCACTGCCGCGTACAGATACTGTGACCGAAGACTTGCCGTTGGATCCCGCAACTGGAGGTGCCAAATGCTCCGAGTCGTCCATGACCGCACGTGTGCCACCTAAGAAAGACCAGGTGACTCACCGAGAACCGCTCTTTCTCACCCGCATACGTTTGCAGAGCTACGTTAGGCCCCGACAGAGCTGGGGACTGTGCTTCACTCTTCATCACGAATCCGGGTCCCTGGACCCCACACAGGACACCCAGGACTCTCAATCACCAGTGGGAACCGGATCATCTACGCCTTCTGGAAGCCGTGTTGGTGCCACCGTCTTTGGGCCTAGGTCTGTCTGCAGCTAGGAAACCGTCGTACTGATAAGTTTAACCCTTCATGAACAGTTGCTATACTATTTACAATTGTTATCTCCCCTGCACATCTACCGGAACTGGAACCGGATCATCTACGCCTTCCGGACGACACCGGATTCATCACGCGCTGACTGCGTTGGACCACCATCTTTGGGCCTAGGACTCTCTACAGCCAGGAAGCCATTGGTTTGATAAGTTTAACCCTTAATGAACAGTTGCTATACTATTTACAATTGCTAACTCCCCTGCACATCTACCATGATCAAATCATCTGCCTTACCCCTGTTTCTCCTTTCTCCTCCCTGCATGGAGTATACCCCTGTTCAAGTAAAATTAACGTTAACCCTTGACTGCCTCCTGTCCATTACTGCATCCCGCAACCTGTCCACACTACATTTGGATGGATGAGGTGGGGAGTTCACGGATAGGGGTCACTTTCTTTAGGAGACAGTAGATAGTGGCCACAATGAGCGTTTCCCGCATTGGTGGACTTCTCGTGACCTGTCTGGTGCGTAGTTTATCCAGTGGTGATACTGCAGGGAAATTGAAGGCTTAATACCAGGTTTCTATGCAGATCCAATCTGATTGTTGGGGTTTCAGACAGGGGGATAAGTATTTCTTACCTTCCATGAGCCTGACACCAGAAAGCCTCCTTTGCCACTGTCTCATTTGCCTGTTTTCAGTGCTGATGTCCTGTTGACAGCTCTACAGACAGTAAAATGAGCTCAGCTCTTTTGGTCTACTAGGGCAAACCCCATGAGCTCAGTGATTGACTGCAACACTGTCAATGTGGCATCAGTGCTTCAGACATACAACAGAGACAGACAGCGTCAGAAAGCCGGCACTGGACCCAGTCTATGTTTTAATAGTTATGCCTTTTCGCAAAAAGTTTTCTGAAAGTGGAAAAGACCTTTGAAAGGACCCTTCCAACAAGCTGGGATCATCTAAATTGGATTTCTTATTTATTGTCCATTGGATAGAGAAGAAGACAGTAAGTGCAATCTCTTTTCCCTTTGAGACATATCCTAAATTATATTGGATCACCAGGAGCGGTCATGGACCGCTCCCGGCACATTAACCCCTGGCACACCGCGATCAAACATGCGCGCTCCCCTGAGATCCTCAGAACAGCGCGATGTGTCACGCTGTTCCGAGGGACTCTCCTCACTGCAGGACAACAGATCCAAGATGGCCGCCGGGTCCTGCAGGGAGGCGGCTTCCTCAGTGCCTGCTGAGAGCAGGCGCTGAAGAAGCCTACAGCAGTGCCTGTGCGATCCCTGGTGTGACAGAGTGCTGTGCACACTGTCACACCAGCGATCTGACCCTACACAGTGATGTCCCACCCTGGGACAAAGTAAAAATGTAAAAAAATAAAAATAAACATTTGAAAAAAAAATCCTAAAATAATGAAAAAAAAATATTCCCCAATAAATTCATTTCTTTAATGTAAAAAAAAAAGCCAACAATAAACGTACACATATTTAGTATCGCCGCGTCCGTAACGACCCGTACTATAAAACTGTCCCATTATTTAACCCCTTTAGTGAACCCCTTAAAAAAAAACAAGGCTAAAAAACAATGATTTATCATCATACCGCCAAACAAAAAGTGGAATAACACGCGATCAAAAAGATGGATATAAACAAACATGGTACCGCTGAAAACGTCATCTTGTCCCGCAAAAAAAGCCACCATCCAGCATCATCAGTGAAACAATAAAAAAGTTATAGCTCGCAGAATAAAGCGATGCAAAAATAATTATTTTTTATATATAATCGTTTTTATTGTATAAAAGCGCCAAAACATGAAAAAATTATATAAATGAGGTATCACCCTAATCGTACTGACCCGAAGAATAAAACTGCATTATCAATTTTACCACATGCGGAACGCTATAAACGCCCCTCCCCCAAAAGAAACTCATGAATTGCTGTTTTTTGTTCATTCTAATCTCCCAAAAATCGTAATAAAATGCGATCAAAAAATGTGCCCAAAAACGGTACCAATAAAAACGTCACCTTGTCCCGCAAAAAATAAGACCTCACATAACTCTGTGGGCCAAAATATAGAAAAATTATAGCTCTCAAAATGTGATGATACAAAAACTACTTTTTGCAATAAAAAGTGTCTTTTAGCGTGTGACAGCTGCCAATCATAAAAACCCGCTATAAATAGTAAATCAAACCCCCCTTTATCACCCCCTTAGTTAGGGAAAAATAATAAAATTAAAAAAAATATATTTATTTCCATTTTCCCATTAGGGTTAGTGTTGGGGCTAAAGTTAGGTTAGGGTTGGGGCTAAAGTTAGGGTTAGAGTTGGGGCTAAAGTTAGGGTTAGGGTTGGGACTAGGGTTACGGGTGTGTTAGGGTTAGATTTGTGGTTAGGGTTATGATTAGGGTTGGGATTAGTGTTAGGGGTGTGTTGGGGTTAGGGTTGGAGTTAGAATTGGGGGGTTTCCACCCCAAAATATAGAAAAATTAATATGCTCTCAAAATGTGATGATGCAAAAACTACTTTTTGCAATAAAAAGCGTCTTTTAGCGTGTGACAGCTGCCAATTATAAAAACCCGCTGTAAATAGTAAATAAAACCCCTTTATCACCCCTTAGTTAGGGAAAAATAATAAAATAAAAAAAATGTATTTATTTCCATTTTCCCATTAGGGTTAGTGTTGGGGCTAAAAGTTAGGTTAGCGTTGGGGCTAAAGTTAGGGTTAGAGTTGGGACTAAAGTTAGGGTTAGGGTTGGGACTAGGGTTACGGGTTTGTTAGGGTTAGGTTTGTGGTTAGGGTTATGATTAGGGTTGGGATTAGTGTTAGGGGTGTGTTGGAGTTAGGGTTGGAGTTAGAATTGGGGGGTTTCCACTGTTTAGGCATATCAGGGGCTCTCCAAATGTGACATGGCATCTGATCTCAATTCCAGCCAATTCGGTGTTGAAAAAGTCAAACGGTGCTCTGTTGTGAATACTCTGGAGGTGACTTCAGAGCTGGGGCTCCCTCCGGTGGTTGCTGAGGGTAATGAACTAATTGCTGAATGGCCTTCAGCTGGCTCTGAATGGTCTGATATAAGTGATCTGAGTTCCCATCAGCCTTGCCGTTAATCAATTGTTCTTCCTGGTCTTGCTTGGAGCTCAGCTTGCATTCCTGCTCTCATTCAGATAAGTGTTTTGCTGTTTTTTTCCTCTGGTTGGATTTTCCTTGCTTGTTTGCTGCTTAGCAGTAGACTTCAGCCTGGTCCCCTTTTGGGGCCTGGCGCTGCAATTGTGCTCAGTTTGTGTTTGCAATTTTGCTCTGTTCCTTTGTCACTTTTTATTTGCTGAATTGCTGTGTGTTACACCAGAGATCTGATTTAGGTGGTAGAGATCGTGTGATCTCAGGTTTTTTGTTAATCAGAAGTGTTGATATTTTTGTCAGGGTTTTTTTGGGTTGCAGTCAGAATTCTTTCCTATACTTTTCTATCTAGACAGATTGGGCCCCAGCGTTTGCTCATTCTATTTTTTGTCTGTGTCCGTATTTTCTTCTTGTCTAACCGCCATTACATGTTTGGGGGCTTCCTATCTCTTTGGGGTTCTGCTACGGGGCAGATAGCTTTCATCTTTCTGCCTTTAGGTGTAGCTATCTCTCCGGCTGTGACGAGGTGTCTAGGATCACCGTAGGTACGCTCCACGGCTACTTCTAGTGTTGCGGTTAGTATAGGGTCCTGCAATCCAATAGGTTCCAGCCTCTCTGGTGTATTGCTACTTTGCTATTTATTGCAATTTCTCATGAGCTACCGAAACATAACAGTGTTCCTTCCCTTCTGAGCTCTGCCATGCGCCCAAACAGTAGTTTACCCCCACATATGGGGTATCAGCATACTCAGGGCAAATTGCACAATAACTCCTGGGGTCCAATTTCTTCTGTTACCTTGGGAAAATAAAAAATTGGGGTGAAAATATCGCTTTTGTGGAAAAAAATATGATTTATTATTTTTATGGCTCTACGTTATAAACTTCTGTTTAGCACTTGGGGGTTCAAAGTTCTCACCACACATCTAAATAAGTTCCTTTGTGGGTCTAGTTTCCAAAATGTGGTCACTTGTGGGGGGTTGCCACTGTTTAGGCACATCAGGGGCTCTCCAAACGCGACATGACACCCGCAGACCGTTCCATCAAAGTCTGCAATGCAAAACGTCAGTACTTCACTTCCGAGCCCCGACGTGTGCCCATACAGTAGTTTTCTCCCACATATAGGGTATCAGCGTACTCAGGACAAATTGGAAAACAACTTTTTGGGTCCAATTTCTCCTGTTACCCTTGGGAACATAAAAAACTGGGGACTAAAAGATCATGCTTGTGGAAAAAATATGATTTTTTTATTTTCACGCCCGGGCGTTATAAACTTCTGTAAAGCACTTGGGGGTTCAAAGCGCTCACCACACATCTAGATAAGTTCCTTTGGGAGTCTAGTTTACAAAATGGGGTCACTTGTGGGGGGTTTCCACTGTTTAGGCACATCAGGGGCTCTCCAAATGCGACATGACACCCGCAGACCATTCGATCAAAGTCTGCATTACTAAACGTCACTACTTCTATTCCGAGCCCGACATGCGCCCACACAGTAGTTTTCTCCCACATATAGGGTATCAGCGTACTCAAGACAAATTGGACAACTTTTGGGGTCCAATTTCTCCCCTTACCCTTGGGAAAATAAAAAATTGGGGACTAAAAGATCATTTTTGTGAGAAAAATAGGATTTTTTATTTTCATGCCCGGGCATTAAAAACTTGTGTGAAGCACTTGGGGGTTCAAAGTGCTCACCACAGATCTAGATAAGTTCCTTTGGGGTCTAGTTTCCAAAATGGGGTCACTTGTGGGGGGTTTCCACTGTTTAGGCACATCAGGGACTCTGCAAACTGAACATGACACCCATCAAAGTCTGCATTCCAAAATGTCATTATTTCCTTTCCGAGCCCTGCCGTGCACCCAAACAGTATTTCCCCCCCCCACATATGGGGTATCAGCGTACTCAGGACAAATTGGACAACATCTTTTGGGGTCCAATTTCCTTGTGAAAAATCAAAAATTGGAAAATTGGGGATTAAAAAATCATTTTTTGTGGAATTTTTTTTTCACACCCAGGCATTATAAACTTTAGTGAAACATTTGGGTGTTGAATGTGCTCCCAACAGATCTAGATAAGTTCCTTAAGGGGTCTAGTTTCCAAAATGGTGTCACTTGTGGGAGGTTTCCACTGTTTAGGCACATCAGGGGCTCTCCAAACGCGACATGGCATACATCCAATTCTGCGTTGAAAAAGTCAAACTGCTCTCCTTCCCTTCCGAGCTCTGCCATGCACCCAAACAGTGGTTTACCCTCACATATTGGGTATCAGCGTACTCAGGACAAATTGCACAATAACTTTTGATGTGTTGTTACTAGAGTTGAGCGATACTTTCCGATATCCAAAAGTATCGGAATCGGAATGGTATCGCCGATACCCAAAAAATATCGGCGATACCCGATACCGATACCGGAAGTCCAATGTAAGTCTATGGGAACAAAATATCGAAATTAAAAAAAACCCATTCTTGCCTTGTAGGTTAATTGTACATGAAGGAAAACAACAAAGAGTAATGTAGAATGTATTGGGGGAGGTTGAGGAGACATTAAAGGCATAGATGTTTAACCCAATCCAATGGAATAGCATTAATTTTTTTTTTTTCAGGAAATACGTTTGGATTGACGAAGAAATTGACAATGTTGTTAACCTTTTTTCTATTTTGGCAAATATTTATGTTTCACAACTTCCATGCTCTTCACCTTTTTAACTTTTGCCACACTTTCTCCTTCATAATCTTCAGCAGCATCATCTTTGTCATCAAATTATTCTTCATCTTCACCTTCTTTATCTTCTTCTAAAACTTCTTGCTTTTCATCTTTTTGTTAACATTACTCATATTGTTCTTTTTAAACTATTCTTCTTCTTCATATTATAGTCCTTCATCTTCTTCATCAAATTCTTATTTGTGACATAGATTCCTGTACTTGTAATCTGTAAAAGTATGATTTTTTCATCGTTCCGTTCTTGCTACCACAAAAGATTTAAATTACAACAGTATTTGTCCGTGTTCAGTTTAGCCTGCAGCATCAGGCATTTACCAGGGGCACCACGAGGAGGAACGGACTCACCCCCATACACTGCTTAGTCTTCTTCTGCTTATAATTTAGAGCATATATTTTGCTCTTCATTTTGGTCTTATACTTCATGTTCTTCTGCTTTTAGATCTTCTGCTTATTGTTCTTGTGTCTCTTGTTCTGTATCTTGTATTTGTAGCACAACCTTGTACCAGCTGATGTTACTGGGACACGGTTACTAAGCAGGAGGTACCTGTGCTCCAAAGCACTACCAAGGACCAGCAGACGTTGCTGGAACTCGGATACCGAGATGGAGGCACCTAGGCCAAAGGCACTGCGGTGAACCAGTTGACGGTACTGGAACCTGGACGGGTAGCAGAATGTACAAGAGCCAATGCAAGTAACGAGGACCAGCTGACTGTGCTGGAACCCGGAGGGGCAGCAGAAGGAAAAGAGCCAATGGCACAACCGAGGACCAGCTGACGTTACTGGGACACGGTTACTAAGCAGGAGGTACCTGTGCTCCAAAGCACTACCAAGGACAAGCAGACATTGCAGGAACTCGGATACCGAGATGGAGGCACCTAGGCCAAAGGCACTGCGGAGAACCAGTTGACGGCACTGGAACCCCGACGGGTAGCAGAAGGTACAAGAGCCAATGCAAGTAACGAGGACCAGCTGACTGTGCTGGAACCCGGAGGGGCAGCAGAAGGAAAAGAGCCAATGGCACAACCGAGGACCAGCTGACGTTACTGGGACACGGTTACTAAGCAGGAGGTACCTGTGCTCCAAAGCACTACCAAGGACAAGCAGACATTGCAGGAACTCAGATACCGAGATGGAGGCACCTAGGCCAAAGGCACTGTGGAGAACCAGCTGACGGTACTGGAACTCGGACGGGTACCATAAGGCACCCATGAAAATGTAAGTTGACAGGCCGCAAGCCGTCTGCAGTTACCAAATCACACAGTCCTACAGTGGGTGCTTGTCCTATTTTCACAACGGAAAGAGCCTTTATTTACATATCCCACAGCACACATAGGAATCACCTAAACTGCAGGCACCATAGAGTCGGATAACCGGAATGCAACATGACAGGACAACTTATTGGAGGCTAATTTACGTTGACACTGCCAGGAAACAGCTGTGGTGCTGTAACCAGGGTGGGCATGAGTCAGTCCCTGTGCCAATTACTTCCGAGCAACAACTGGCGGTGTTGGAGCCCAGGGATGAGAGGAGGACAGGGTGGAGGCAGCATGACTTTTTGTCGTACACACAGCAGGGGAACAGCTGCCATTACTCAACCCCAGTAACACAGGAGCAAGTGTTGACTGTGCTAACAGCACTTACAGGCAACAACTGGCGGTGTTGGAGCCCAGGGTCCAATGCATCGACTTCAATTGCTTCCACCTCCTCTCAGGAACACAGCACTGTTGATCAACCATCTGTCTCTTCACCGCCTGCCAAATTGCCCAGTCAGTCAGAGAGTTCTGTACAGGAGCCAGCTGAGTCTCTGCTTCTGTTCTCAGAATCTGTTGGTTTGCAAACAGGGGCACAGCCAAGCAGCATTCTGGAATGTGAAGAAGAGGGAGTATGCAGTGATGCGCAACAGCTGTGTCTCTCTGAATCTGAAGAGGCGGGTGAGACAGTGCCGATGGTCAGCACACCGCAGAACGCATCTGATGATGATGAGACTCAGGTGCCAGTTTCTGTTGAGCATGGTGGTGGCCAGACCACCCAACAGCAGCAGGTGTTGGAAGAGGTTAGTGGAGATGATGAGGTCCAAGACCCAACATGGCGTGAGGAACAGGAAGGTGGTGGTAGCAGCTCTGAGGAAGCGATTGCCCCAACGGTACAAACAGGAGGGAGAGTTAGGCTGCATACTCTGTTGCCTGTAGCCTCCATTTTGGCACCTGTTCGGATTTCTCTTACAAAAGTCTAAACGGACGCTCCCAGGACTTGCACTGCGTGGTCCTTTTTTCACACACTTGCAGATGATATTTGCTATGTCAAATGCAAGCTGTGTAATCAAAAAGTAAAAAGAGATAAAGTGTCAGTAACCTCAATACCACAAATATGTGTAAACATGTGCGGAGAAAACACGTAGTTGAGTTACAAAGACACACTGAAGATGTACAGTCTATAGAGAATCACTGCACAAGTTTAACTGCATATGTCATGGTTAAATTTGAAATTTTTATTGCACACTTGATGTGAAAAAAGAAAATAGCTATGAGACTACTGACTGACGTTTTGGGCAACTCAGTGGCCTTTATCAAATAGTCGCTGGAAGAGATAGAAAAATTTACAGTCAATGACAATGTATAATATATACAATATATACAATATATACATAGGGTGAAGAATATATATACATAGCAATTAGGCAACATGTTAAACATTTGGGTGATACTGTAGAACACGGAGAATTATCCCTCTAGGGTATGCGGGTGGATAATGTAGTTTTTTGTTGATTTTTGGGAGTGTGTATAAAACAGGGGTGATGGGGTATTGAATATTAAGGAATGTCATAGTCTTACAGTCTATGGTGATCAATTAAAGATGTTTTGTCAGGATACGATCAATTTTTTGACAGATGTAAAATGTAGGGTCACAATTGAGTTGTCTGTAGGTTAGGTTAACTGACAGTTGTCTATGAATTTCGGCAATAGATTGGGTCTTATTCATAATAACGATAGCACCCCCCTTATCTGCTGGTTTAATAATAATGTTGGGGTTATCTTTCATAGATTTTATGGCTTGTTTATCTGTGGGTGTCAGGTTGTGGCGTATCGGGTGTAGGCCCAATCTCGGCAAACCATCCACGAGCACAGGCTCTGAATGCTGGCATTGCAAAAACTCCTGTCCCTTGAAATGCTGTCATTCAGGCTGGTGGAGACTGACAGTTTACGGAACTTAATGGCATTGGCAGTCCCACAATACAATGTGCCAAGCTGATTTTATTTCAGCAGGCAAGCCGTCCCTGGTCTGCAAAAGCATGTTGTTGAGGTTAAAATTAAACATGCGCTACTAAACTCCGTCAGTAGCAATGTCCACCTGACCACCGCTGCGTGGACCAGTACCCATGGCCAGGGACGATACCTTTCCCTTACTGCCCATTGGGTCAATGTTGTGGAGCCGGGTACAGATCTTGCGAGTGGCGCTGTACGTGTTTAGGCAACTACAAGGATTGCGGGAATCAAGTCTGTACACATTGACTCCTCCTTCTCCAGTTCCTCAAAAACATCGTTGCAGGAGCCGTCACGGTCTACCTCCACATGGACCCGTGAACGCTTAATAAGAATCTTTAGTTATATAGCGCCAACAGATTACGCAGCGCTTTACAGTTTAACAGTTTCCGAACACAAGTCATAAGTAACAACGTTACCAATACAATAATGAAAGCAATATAATCCGCACATGCTCGTGAGAGCTTACAATTTACAAATATGTGGGGGAGATACAAAGTACAGGTGTTTATATACAATGGTGTATTTAGAATGATGGCCCAGCCATTTTGAGGGAGTGAGGGATGGATGGAGATAGTGAATGGGCTACACACACACACTTACACATAGAATGACTTCGATTAGTGAATGTGATAGGCCGCTATGAAGAAATGTGTTTTGAGTGAGCACCCGAAAACATGCAAATTGTGGATAGTTCTAATTTCTTGGGGTACAGCATTCCACAGTATTGGCGCAGCGCGGGAGAAGTCTTGGATTCGGGAGAGATGTTCTTTAGGTGTAGGTGGCAATAGCGGGCAACAGATTGTATATGGGAGGTGAAGGAGAGATTGGTGTCAAACATAACACCCAGACAGCGAGCCTGTTGACCGATATGAGCACAGACGTGGCAAACGTCAACAGGCCGTCCTGAAATTAATTTCCATGGGGAATCAAAGCCACACAGCGCTGGAGCTCTGGAATGCCATAAAGCAAGAGAGCGACATGTGTATTTTGCCAGCGAATCTCCAGCCAGGCTTGGTAGTGTGTGACAATGGCCGAAATCTGGTGGCAGGTCTGGGCCTAGGCAACGTCACTCACATACCATGTCTGGCACATGTGCTAAACTTGGTCGTCCAGAGTTTTTTGAGGGACTATCCGGATCTTGATGCACTGCTGCACAAGGTCCGCCTACAGTGCGCTAACTTGCGACGTTCCACCATGGCCAGATCGCGCATTGCAGCTCTGCAACGCAGATTTTGCCTTCCTGAACATCGCATCATATGTGACGTACCCACCAGGTGGAATTCCACGTTACATATGTTGGAGCGGTTGTGTGAGCAGCAGCCAGCAGTAATGGAGTATCAGCTGCATCAGTCGCAATCAACTCGCAATTTGCGCCGTTCACTTCACCACTACTGAGTGGGTCTCTATAATAATAATCTTTATTTATATAGCGCCAACAGATTCCGCAGCGCTGTACAGTTTAACAGTTTCATAACACAAGTCATAAGTGACAACGTTAACAATACAATAATTAAAGCAATATAAGCCGCCCCTGCTCGTGAGACCTTACAATCTACAATGAGGAGGGGGAGCTACAAAGTACAGTTGTTTATATACAATGGTGTATTTACAATGATGGTCCAGCCATTTTCAGGGAGTGAGGATGGATGGAGATAGTGAATGGACTACACACACACACAGTTACACATAGAATGACTTTGATTAGTGAATGTGATAGGCCGCTCTGAACAAATGTGTTTTGAGTGTGGAAGTAGGGCTGTTAATGGGGATGTTGAAGTCTCCAAGGATAAGGGTTGGTACTTCTGAGGACATGAAAGTGCGGCAGCCAGGCAGAGAAGTGGTCAAGGAACTGTGTGGGCGAGCCTGGGGTCCGATATATTACCGCTACTCTGAGGGAGAGGGGACGAAAGAGCCTGATGGTGTTGACCTAATAATTTGCAAAATCTTAATATAAAATTTACATGTTACATATTTACATCTAGTATAAAACATTTAACCATTAAGCCTACTTACAGAACAAGGAAGTGTAAAAAAAACTTGTGCTTAAAAAAAAAAGTGAAAATAAAATGTGAGAAGGGCAGTGTAACAAATAATTTAGGAAAAAGATAAACTAACATCAAGTGCTGTGTGCTGTGTAAGAGCCAGACACATTAAGGGTGAGTTTCCACGATCAGTAAACGCTGCGTGTTTGGCGCTGTGCGCTGGCGCAGCGCCAAACACGCAGCGTCCAGATGTTACAGCATAGTGGAGGGGATTTCAAGAAATCCCGTCTCCACTATGCGTATCAACACGCAGGTGGCAGACCTGCGTAAACGGACATGCGGCGCGTCTTTTCAGACCGCAGCATGTCCTCGCGTGTTGCGGCGACGGTGCGTCGCCGCAACAGAATTTCACACAGGGCTATGTAGCCCTGCGTTCTTTCCGGAGGTGTTCCGGAGGTGTCCTGAACACCTCCGGAAAGAGCGCGCGTCAGAAAGGGGGCGGGGCTTAGACGGAGCGGAATTTTCCGCTCCGTCAAAAGCGCTGTGGTTCCGGACCGTGGAACCACAGCCTAACATTAAATCAGTCTGGAATAGCGGTGATTTTCTCCCCATAACCGAGTAACATTCTGGGGAGAGGGGTGTAGAGTCAACGATCAGCAACTAGCTACGGTAGATCAAATACCTGAAAAAAAAAAAAAAAGTTATTTAACATTCATAAGATACATTTTATTTTATAAAAAAAAAAAAAATTATTTAACATTCATAAGATACATTGTATTTAAAAAAAAAAAAAAAAAGGTATTTAACATTCCTAAGATAATTTTTTTTTAACACATATAAACTATAATACACAGCAGGATCTTTAGTAAAAACCAGACTTACCACTGTAACCTCTTAATCCTTGCAAGCTTCAACACAACGTTGACAAGGTACACAGCAGGGGTGGTCGGTCTCCTAGACAACGAGCAAACTCCTTCATGTTGAGAGAGGCCACCATCTCCTTAGCTTTCTGGTACTTTTCTGTGGGAATGAGCTTGTCTCCAACCAGCCAGGAATATCCATTGAATGGCACACCATGGTTTGGTATTAGCACCCAGTACCAAAAGTGAAGCCAACCACAGTTCCCATTTCTCATGAACTTTATTTGATATACTGGCTGGCCAAACATTAGTTTCTCACAAAGGAGCTGAAGACCCTGAGTGGCAGTAGGTGCAAGTCTCTCCAGCATGACCTGTTTGTTAGATATTTGCCGTCTACACCTAAAGAACATCTCTAGAATCCGCCCTTTTCTCACCATGGAAACAACAAAACCCCTCACTGTAGCATTGATCCACTCCCGCCTGGACTACTGCAATGCTCTATTACTTGGCCTCCCCATTACTCGACTATCCCCTCTCCAGTCCACCTTAATGCAGCAGCCAGGGTCATCCATCTGGCTAATCGGTACTCGGACGCGTCCGCTCTACGCCAGTCCTTACACTGGCTGCCCATTCATTATAGGATCCAATTCAAAGTACTGGTTCTCACCCACAAAGCTTTCCACAGTGCAGCACCCACCTACATCTCCTCCCTCATTTCTATCTATCGGCCTAACCGACTGCTGCGCTCTGCAAATGACTTTCGACTAACCTCTGCAGTAATCCGTACCTCCCACTCCCGACTCCAAGACTTCTCCCGCGCTGCGCAAATCCTCTGGAATGCTCTACCACAAGAAATTAGGACTATCCACAATTTGCCTGGTTTCAGGCGCTCCCTCAAAACACATTTGTTCAGAGTGGCCTATCACATTCAATAACCAAAGTCGTTCTATGTTTAAGTGTGTATGTGGACTGGAGCCCATTCACTATCTCCATCCATGCCTCACTCCCTCAAGATGGCTGGACCATCATTGGAAATGCACCATTATATATACACACCTGTACTTTGTATCTCCCCCACCTCATTGTAGATTGTAAGCTCTCACGAGCAGGGTCGGCTGATTTTGCTTTAATTATTGTATTGTTAACGTTGTTACCTATGACTTGTGTTTTGAAACTGTTAAAGTATAAAGCGCTGCGGAATATGTTGGCGCTATATAAATAAAGATTATTATTATTATTATATCAGAGGGAGAAGAGGATTGGGCCTTGACAAGTTGCCCGATTGCATCTTAAGTCTTATTGAATGTTGGAGCCAGTCCACCGTATAAAAGCAGCCATAGAGTGTCCGGGTACCTGCTTGGATTTCGATCAAAATGAAGACTACTTTGATGTACATGTACACCAATTCGAGAAAAATGACAAGGATGGGCAGTAAGACACGCTCAGCAGAGTACAAGCAGCATTGCTTGAAGAAGTAACTTGAGCGTGATCAAAATTGAATAAATTAAAATCTCAGACTACAGTGAACACAACTCTTAGCTGTGAAAGGGCTTTTTGTGTCCTTCTACAGTGTTTTCAACCAATGTATTGGATACGGATGGAAGCACGTCACACTATAATTTCAATTGAATGGAGCAGTAAGAATTACACTAAAGAAAAAAAAAAAAAAAGAGTGTGAGAGTGACATGTGCAGATGCCTACATACAGCGTTGTATGCCGAGCAAACTGCAGCGCGTCACCTGCATCACACACACACCTTGCAGAGCTGTGAAAAAAACCTGCAAGGCAAAAGGAAGATGTACACAGCGGTTGGTAAAGTAGCCTGCCTAAAGCACAGTACGCAAAATCGCAATCTCTAACTGTCCCTCAGAGTCAGCAGAGCAGCGTTCTGTCCCAAACAGAATTAACAGCACAGTGACGCTAAAATGGCGGCTTTATCCGGCAACAATACCTTCCTGTGTCACGGTTAGGGTAGCGTGTGTCTATTATATGAGTGTCTGTAAAATGTAACGTTACGCAGACTTATTCTGCCCTTGGACGCAAAAAATAAGACAGCAGTAATCATTTACTGTTAAAACTCCACCTATGCGCAACAAAACAAGCACGTTCCCTCTTACGGTTCCTGCGCTGACATGTGAGAGGGAGTTTGGAGACGTTCCTGAATTTATCCCAGGTATCCAAGCATATCAGGCGATAGGAGAGCATTAAAACTACCACGGTGGTGACTTAAATATGGTGAATCGAACCAGTGAAGAACTGTAGGTCGATGCGAATGAATGTGCGATCACATGACACACGTTTATAATAACCCTTGCTAGACATGAGTAACTTTGTAGACATTTGGACACCTGAACCCAGATGGCAGTGAATATTCATTCTATTCGGTGCCACATGACTCTTGGTCCAGAATAGATTATATATTGCTAGCACAGGAGCTATTAAGGGAGTGGAAGAGGCAGATGTGCACAACGTAGCTATATATGACCAGCGCCCGTATCAGTGCCCTGCCAGATATGGTGCAGATGGGGCCAAACAAACTTGGCGTTTCCGACCTATTTGTTATGGATGAGAAGTTTCGACTTTCACGTGAAGCAATGGTGTTTTTAATATGTAAGGGATAATGGAGATATAGGGATAGGCCGGAACTTTTATGGGCAGCAGGAAGGGAGTAATGCGCGGGAAACTAATAGGTTATCAGACAACGCTAAAAAAGAAGATCGCGACAAACTACTCGCAGGCTAGCAGGATATTATACATAGGTTTAGGTTAGGATAGGTACACGGCAAACAAGACAAGTTCATCAACACAGGTTAAAAATAGATGTAAGCAGGCTAAGGCTGACTTACACGTATGGGTATATCGACGAGAGAGAAGCAGTAATAACAATTTTAGAGCCGATGTATATCGTTATGGTAGCAAATGAGGGAGACTATTAGCACGACTAGCGAAAGGAAATCACATTCGTCATCAACATATTACAGCGTTAACGAATAAACAATGGGATCATGAACACGACCCTCGAACCATAAACACCATTTACAAGAATACTACTCAGACTTATATAAGGTGGAACATACGGATATTGCGGAGGGTAACCACCTTTGTAGAGGGGATACGGTTTCACCATCATCACAACTATCAGCTTCTCCTTTTAAAAAAACAAATTGAGGTGAGTAAGTGACAGCGGCGATAAGTTACTTTAATACGGGAAAGCTCCGGACCTGAGGGTTTACAGCCAAATTATTTAAATTATTGAGTGAGGAATTCCGTCCACATTGGTACGCACCTTAAATTTCATATATTGGAGACAGGAGGGTTGCCCAGCCATTCAAACATGTCACACATGAAGTTGTACTAAAACCAAACAAACCTTCAATCTGCCTGGATCCTATCGTACATTCTCATCATTGACCATTATATCAAGATTTTGTCCAGGATCATGGCAGATCTTTTGAGTAGCATTGTTCCTACGCTGATAGGGCGATCACAAGTGGCCTTTGTTAGTACTTTGTTGGCTACTATCAGTCTCACTATGCATAACACATGTGTGCGTGGGCTGTATTACCTTTGCCTTCGGTGGAGTAGGAAAAACCCCTCCTATCGAAGTGTTTGTTGGGGAGATGGAAGATTTGACACGGGACCTGAATTGTAATATTTAAATGTGACAGGTGACAAATTTGTTAAGGCGCAACTCGCGGCCCTACGTTGAGTCTACCCCGTGAAAATTTACTGGTTGTCAATGGGGAACCCCAACACCCCGGGGCAGCTACAGTATTTAAACAATTAGAGCTGAACCAAGATTTGCTGTATCAGGTTTATAAAATACATGTTGAAATTTTTTAGCAATTGTGCTAACGCAGTCATATCGGAGGTTGGTAATGGACTTAGCGCATGCGCATGTACTAGGGTGACATTTGTGCCAAAAGAAACCCTACACAGAATTATACAACGGTTTTACTGGCTGGGGGTCTATCAAGAAGTTAAACGGTATTGTAACTCTTGTCGCATGCGCCAGGTACACAGTCCTCAGCCTCATTTAGTGGTCCCTTGGTGCCATTAAAAATTTTAGAGGTCCATTTTGAGAGAATACCCATGGATCTGGTGGACCCGGTTTAAATAAATCAGCAAGGGGTCATCAACAGTGGCAATAAAAGGGGCACTGTGTGGGTCACCAGTTTTGAGCACACACCGAGTTCAAAAGAGAATTCATTGTCCAGAATGATGCGTCAGGGTAGGTCTGGGTGCCGTGTTGTCTCAGGACTGGAGCTTAACGGGGGGGCATCCCATTAGTTTCCTGGTCGAAAAACTTACTCCATCAAAAAACAGAGACAGCATTGTAGAGAGAGAGTGCTGGCGATAAAGTGGGCACTGGAGTCGTTGCGCTACATTTGTTGGGGATAACATTTTGTTTTGTAAATGATCATTCCCCTGTGACTGGCAGTTTGTAGCCCAGGGAGTAGAGTTCAGGTGGTAGAAAGATTAACATAACAGGAGACTTTGAAAACTTTGGCAAACAGTTATTTTAATCTGAAAACGGAAGGCAAATTCAGGTGAGATCCATGCCTTGTTCATTTTTCAGAAAAATAAGCCGGTCTACATTTGTCTGAGGATAGTCGCATGCGACGGTCTGTTAGTACACCACCTGCAGCACTAAAGATGCGCTCAGATATTACACTGGCAGCAGGGCAAGCCAGCACCTCCAAGGCATACCAACATCAAATACAAATATAACAGTAATAATATTATTAATAAAAAAATGAAATTGCACACACGTACACAGACACAGCTCATATGTGTGTATGAGAGAGTGTTTCTGTGTGTAGTTCATGCCTCTAGCTAGAAGATCAGTCTTGCTAAAATTTTTAACACTGACCCTGTTCTGTTCTTTAAAATGGTGGATGCTGAACTGCTTCTCAGCCCCCTCATACCCAATCATTATGTGCATGCTGGGCTCAGTCAGAGGCATCAGATTGAACTAGGCTGTCCTGGTCATTCTCATAGAACATTTTGTTCAGAGGTCACATGATGCATTTCCTATCAGCTCCTCACAGGATAGGGTGGAGAATAACTTAACTAAATGAATAAAATGAATCTAATCTTTTGAACTATTCTTTTCAGTGAACTAGTTCATGGTGAACTAATCACCAAAATTAACTAGATTTCCATCACTATGGTGTACACCTTGGTGGCGCTGTCACAAAACTTCGCCACATTTGTAGATAAGCTCTTGCCCTGTGCAGAGGCGCTGCTTGTGCTCCCTCTTGTTGCAGAGGTGTCTACATGCCTCGACGCACAGAGCTGCTTTGTTAAGCAGTAGCCAGCAGCAGCGCTCTCGGCTGGAATGGAGAACATTATGGATTTCAATGTGTGTCTTGGTCTCCAGCATTTTACGGTCCGGTTCAACGGTGTGATGAGGCTTTGTAAGTTGTCCCGGTAACGAGGGTTAGGAGGGTGTACACCAATAATCTGACGTGGTGAGAATGTGGCCGATGCGGCGGTCGTTTCTCAGGCAGTGCAGCATGAAATCAACCATGTGCTGCGACTCACAACTGGCCCAACAAAACGCTGTCCTCTGGAAGAGCGCACACTATAGATTTTTGTAAATGTAAAAATAGAAGAATAGCAGCAGCAATTTTTGAAAAATTACAGGATGAGCAGTGACAGACACTCACAGGTACACGCTGCGGTGGTTGAAGGTGGGGCGGGATTACACTCTACAAAAAAATTAAACCTCAGACTAGAGTGAACACTGAAACAAACTGTTCACTTGCTGTGAAATGCCTTTTTGTGGACTTCTATTATGTTTGCAAGCAATGTATTGTTATTTTGATGGAAGAGCGTCACCAATAGATTTGTGTAAATTTTAAATAGAAGAAAGCAGCAGCAATTTTTGAAAAATTACAGGATGAGCAGTGACAGACGTCAGCAGAGTACACGATGCGGTGGTTGAAGTAAGTGGAGCGGGTCTACACTCCTACAAAAAAAATTAAACCTCAGAACTAGAGTGAACACTGAAACACAACTGTTCACTTGCTGTGAAAGGCCTTTTTGTGGACTTCTATTATGTTTGCAAGAATGTATTGTTTTGATGGAAGAGCGTCACACTAATAGATTTTTGTAAATGTAAAATAGAAGAAAGCAGCAGCAATTTTGAAAAATTAAAGGGAGCCGTGCAGCGCTCAGCC
>JARQOD010000003.1:440198898-440377182 GCA_033576555.1 Oophaga sylvatica | reverse complement strand
CGGTGCAGAAGGTATCTCTTTAAGGCGGGATAGGAGCTGTACCTTGGGCTCAGTGGAACAGCCGCTGTGGTTGACATCTCTGCGCTGGATGACTCCTTGTTTGTGGTAACGAAGTTCGGGGTTGGATCGTTGGTAACCGGCGTAGACTGGTCGATGAGGTGCATCAGGGCTGTCATCCATGCCGGAATGTTGACGGACGTATTCTGCGACACGCTGCGCTGGATCTTGCTGTCCTAGATCTGGTCCACGAATGTTGCTGCGTCTCTCATAATCAGGATCCTTCATACCTTCCAAATACTCTGCTTTAGCAATTGCAGCTGCTGTCTCTTTGTCTGTCGCAAGTCTTTCTAGCTCTGCTCGCAAATGTGCAATTTCCGCTTCTCTCTCTGCTTGCAAACGTGCAGTTTCAGCTTGCAGGCGTGCGGTTTCGGCCTCTCTCTCTGCTTGCAAATGTGCACTATCTGCGTCTTGCTCCGCCTGCCTCAGCTTTAGGTAATCTCTCTTTCAGCGAAGGAGGATCTTGCTTTGACTGCCTCAGCTTCAGCACGGGCGACAGCAGCGAGCTCTGCTAATGACGACTTGCTGGAGCTTGCTCGTGACCTTGTTTTGAGTGAGGATGTGCTGTTTTGAGACATTGTGCGCTTAGCTGCGTACTGCTGAGTATATTAGTGGGAAACAGTCTATGCGCGGCGGCTTCTGCATTGCGGGAATGATGAAGCGCCTGATGGCGGGCTGCTCTCTTGGTACTTGTGACTGTATGGTGGCCGCTGCAGTATCTGCAGGCAGTGCGGTGTGGGTACAAGCAGCTCCTTAAGTCTTATTCACTATAGCAGGCGTCTAGCATCTGTTTTACTGTTCTGCCTTCATACACGATGACACGGTGTGCAATCTAGCATACAGCTAAACCATCATTCTATCTTCCAAATAAGCAGACTGTCCTCTGTTGTCTAACTTGTTTATTGGTAAACAGTATAGAACATGCGCACGGTAAAACTATAAAAAATACAAATGACATAGATAAGTATTGGGCAATAATCACACAGCTGACACTTTACAATTAACAAGAAAGTATACAGTATGATGCAACTATAACATGAGAAAACACAGGATTCTAATAACATCTCCTATGCACTGGCTGCTATACAGTTAATAGCCTCCTAAACACTGCACTGCTAGAGAAGATATTGATCTTACCAGATATGCTTTACCAGGATAGCAAACTCAAGTTGGAGAGGTTACAGGAGAGCACATGAAACACGTGTATTCCCTGAAGTACATGGAAGAAAATTGAGTTTCTTCTTCCCAGAATACCTTGCTTCAATCCCACAATGCAATACTCTAACTGCTTGTTAAAGGCACAGGCTACAAATTCAGCCACCACTAGATGGTGCTATAACAAACAAAACCAGCACACAATAAGAAACATGCTGCCCAGCACTCAGAATGGGCAGAACACTCCTTTCTGATGAAGATTGTTCTTAAAGGGAACCTGTCACACCAGGTTTGGCAGCTATGAGATGAGGCCACAGCCTTTCAGAGCTTAGATACAGCATTCTATAATGATGTGTATCTGACCCCAACAGGACCTATAATAGAAGAAAAATAACTTTTATTATACTCACCTGCGGGGCGGTCCAGTCCGAAGGGTATCGCTCTTTTTGGTCCGGCGCCTCCATTCTGCGATGCCATCCTTCTTGCTTGATGGGTCCCTGCATCATCCAAGTTTCGCATCAGTATGCGAGGTACTCTCTGACGTTGAGGCAGGCAAATCCTGCATGCGCAGCACTGTGCTCCTGACCTTTTAGGACTGCGCATGCATATTTGCTCTGCCCTCAACAGGACAGAGAATTATGCCGACGCACAGTTGCTTAGCTGCACATCACAGCTCCATTGACGGAATAATGGCTGCGGCAGGGAAGTGCCCATCCGCCCCCTAGTGATTTGAATAGGGGGCGGATGTGCAGTACCCGGCTGCAGCCACTATATACACACATGGTCAAAATTGTTGGTACCCCTCGTTTAATGACAGAAAAACCCACAATGGTCACAGAAATAACTTGAATCTGACAAAAGTCCTAATAAATCAAAAATCTATGAAAATGAACAAATGAAAGTCAGACATTGCTTTTCAACCATGCTTCCACAGATTTTTTTAAAAAATAAATCTCATGAAATAGGCCTGGACAGAAATGATGGTACCCTTAACTTAATATTTTGTTGCACAACCTTTTAAGGCAATCACTGCAATCAAACGATTCCTGTAACTGTCAATGAGACTTCTGCACCTCTCGACATATAGAACAGTCCCAGCAAATACCCAAGATGGTGCAAATGACAGAGTCTCATCCTTTCACTGACTTGCCGGGATTAGAGCTGCTTCCAGGGCAGACTACCCCCACCAGTGGCTCCCCACTTTGGGTGGGCTCCCACAGAGAGGAGGTAATGACAAGCATAAGAAGCTGAGATCAGTGAGGTATGTGGCCAGGTGAACCTATTGTATCAACCTGGATTCTTCAAGATGTCTCTGGGGTTTCAGTGATGGTCAATTAAGTAATCCTGTGTTCTTTCAGCTGGAGCCATGCTCCACTAAGGCCTCTTTCACATATCAGTCTTTTACAATCAGTGACAATCCGTCAAAGTTGGAAAAATACGGATCCTGTGCAGATTGTAAAAAACTGATGCAACGGATTAGTTTTTTGCTTGATCTGACTGCCCTACCTGGTAATAATAATTGGAGCATGCTCAGTTTAAAAAAACGGAATCCGTCGCTGGATTCCGTCATTTGACGGACAGCGATGGATCCTGTGCCCGTATGCTTCCATTATAGCCAACGACGGACGGCGCTGGATCCGTCGCTATCTGACTTTTCAACGGAGACAAAGAAAACATTACTTTGTACGTTGTCTCCAGACGATGCATAAACAAATTCCAACAGATCCAGCGCACGACGGGTGAAACGTGAGGCCATCCATCACAATCCGTTGCTAATACAAGTCTATGAGAAAAAGATGGATCCAGCAAAATCATTGCTTTTTTTCACAAAACGATGGATTCTGACTGAAGCAAAAAAGCTGATGTGTGAACGAGGCCTAAGCTGACATCCTGTAGAGTCTCTTGGAACAGAGGAAAAAGTCTCCTATTATAGTTCACAACTGTCCTTCAACCAACATCCAGAGAAAGATGTGATGAGGTTAACTTCACATTGTTTGATTATATAATCTGTTTGCATAGTTTTTCCTCCTCTGTTTTGCAAGTCAACAAACTAGCTGGCCTGGACAATGTGTAATCAACGTATCAGCAAACATCATTGTTCAATGACCCTATATCACTGTCTTGCAAAGATAGTAGACAATAAGTTGTAGGAGCTGATATAAGATGCAAAATTTTAACCATTCATCCATTTAGAAATATCAATTTAACCTACATGAAGAGTCAATACTTCAGACAACAGTTTATGATTCTTGTCCTACTAAATTTACATCTGGCATAATTAAGAAGAAATGCTGTGTCGTCACAAGCATGCATATAGAGGAAACTGTCAATCACTGATTAGGACCAGGTGTGGTTTTACTCAGCAATTAACAGCTATTTCTATATTCATACTCATACAGGAAAGACTGTCAATAACTGAGTAGGACCACCTACTGTATTTCTTAACTCCCAGAATGAGCAAGGATTTACAGTATGTCATACTGAACATTTTCCCACAGTGTTGTATATTAATCAATCAATAATCATGCTCTATAATATTCTGCCTTCAGTTTGAATGTTTGATGTAACAGATTCCTATTAAGGAGTTGTCTCACAAAGACCGGGCATATGGAAGTTATGGAGGGGGCCATTCTATAAACTAAAGTGGACAGACAGCCAGCAACACAGGGTGGCTGTCAATCTAAATTGAAAATGTTCATATGTTATATGGTTGGCCATTTATTTAAAGGTTACATGTTAGCCTACCAAAATTAACAACTGTTAAAGAGCCAAAATCAGGAGAATTAAGCCACACCCAAAGGAACAGCCCTAAAATGCTCAGAAATGCCACAAAAGAACCCTACTATTTGATGACTTGCAAAATCTTTGACCAATTTGCTGTCTAGTTCATGGGATTTTCCTGGCAAAATCAGGACTTTTGGCAAGTATATAATACATTTCATCTGTCTTAATCACAGCATGGGGAGTGCACAGCTAACAACAAACTTTGGTTTGCAAGGGTTGTGAGATTCCAAAAATGTGGATTCAATCTATGTGGGCAGCACGGTGGTAATTCTTTAGATATGAACACTATTTATTTGATTTGTTTATAGCTCTTTACCTTAAAGCCCGATCACTAGAGATGAGCGACTTTGCCTTTTTTTGGGTCGAGTAGGGTTTCGGACCACCCGACTTTCGCAAAATTCGAGTCGAACGAGATCGGCCAACTAGCTCGCGGCAAAAGTCGGAGGTCGACAAAAAACTAAACCCGACCCCAATGCAAGTCAATGGGGAATAACAGCTGGCCCCCCGCCCACGTGCTCTTCCACCATACTTCCTCATGTTTTGGAAAATGTACCAAACATACCAGCAAATATATGGTACTGTATCAGTAGCGTTCAGCTGTATACAGTGTTGGGGTAATTTTAAATATCTGTATATATTTCCGGAGTAACACACAGACGCTCACTCAGTATGGATTTGACAGTAATACAAAGAGCAGATATACGGTACTGTATCAGAAGCGGACAGCTGTATTTGGTGTAGGGGAAAATTTCAATCTCCGTATATATTTCCGGAGTCACACACAGATAGTCAGCATGTATTTGTCCGTAAGACCAGCCGGTACATGGTAGTGTGTGAGGAGCGTACAGCTCTATACGGTGTGGGAAGAAATGAACGCTCGGTAACTGTGCAGAAAAAAAGAATTAAAGTATCAGTGCTGTGCAAAAAGCAGTGTCCACAGCAGTGTACACACAGCAATACAGCTAGAAGGCAGCCTAATAACCAGCGCTGCTGCACACAAGAAAATCCTCCCGTGTCACTGCACACTAACTGTACAGCACAATTGCTATCAGCACAAGCACATAAGAACTTCTCTTTCCAGCCCTAACTCTCTCCCTACTGATAAACAGCGTCAGCAACCTCTCCCTACTGTTAAGATCAGCAGAAGTAAAATGGAGGTTGGCGGTCAGGGCTTTTATAGACACTATGATGCCCCCCAAAGCAAGCCAATCACTGCAATGCCCTTCTCTAAGATGGTGGTGGACGCTGCCCATGTCATCTCGTTGCACACAGTGTACGCCCTAGCTCATTGGCTGAAAAAAGGCGCCTGAGAGCATTCTGGGAAACTCGACTTTGGCACTTGTTTCGACGACCGCATGGCCGACCTCACGCTATGGTCGTGTTTCGGTCAACGAAACCCGACTTTTGAATCTGACCGACTTGTTTTGCTCAACTCTACCGATCACCTCTCCTTTTTTAGTTTGGAAAGAATGTACTCAAGCTGGTCATGATCAGGAGGTAACAGTATGGTCTAGAAATCCTGCCTAGCCTCAAAACAGTGCTTACAAGCTCAATAGAAAAGATCTTGTAAGCAATGTGCATGTTCTGCTTTCAAGCAGCGGTGGTCGGTCTCCAAGGCAGTGAGCTGTAAATAAAATAAAAACATGAATATCTCAAGAACGTCTGAACATTTTAATAAGCAGTACATTGCAAAATTCCTTGTATATACAAACATTATCCGAAAGTACCCATTTAAGAACATGGAAATAAACCTTTAAGTCAATAGTCAATGCCCCTAAGGCTTCTTCCAATATCTGATATGTCTTATATTATATCGGGCACGGTCCAAAATATTTATGCACCTATTCAAACCCATCATATTGTGAGTCCCTGAGGGTAAGGATAGAAGTCTAACCTTGGCTGTCAAAATTAGAAGACCCTCTTTTCCATATTAATGTGCGTTTAAGTGATGCTGTGCTTGCCTCATGCAGGTATGCAATGACTTGTAGCTGGTAGATAGTGGCCCTTTTGGAATAAGTAATACAGGTCCTATCTACAGTGTCCACTCTATTATCATTGGGTACCTCTCCAGGACCCCTTGTTTTATCCAGTTGTTTTAGTGAGTCATTTTACTGCCCAACTGAGCAGTGATTGATGATCAGCGCTCATTTGAGAACCCATTTGCATGAACGGATTTCTGATTAAACGAGCACCAATCCGAAATTTTGTAAAACAGGTCGATGAGCACAGGTTACTATATTTGGTGTCAGGGGGCATTAGTTGCAACTATCTTTTTGGCTATGTGTAAAATTGACACAACCGTCTGAAATAAACAAAAATTATAGGACAAATCGAAAATGAAAAAACCCTAATGAAATGTCAAAGTAAAGAAAAACAGATATAAATAGAAGGTTAGAACATAAAATGTTCTTGACAAACAAGCATGAAACTGAGAAAATGAGACTTTTCACAAGGTGATAATTCTGTTTAGGATGTCATCTAGGTTTTCATAACGGATAATTATATCTGATTTAAAGATAACATTATTGATTCACAGTAAAAACTCAGCCCAATAGAATATTTCCCAAAAGGAGTTGGGATTGATGATAGTCATGTGAAATATTAGTCTGCAACAAGAATATGTAGTGTAGATAAATAGATAGTTTTTAATTCAGTCTTTGCTGAAGAAGGATCTACATATCTCAGTACTGAGAATATACTTAGTTGGCAGCCAGAAGACGCTATGATGAAAAAGTAGAAACAAAGCAGGGCTTTTGAGCCAGTATAAGTCTATAAAGCCGCGATTGAAAAATGGAGTCAGTAAAATCGAGCTAAGATTGGTATGTGGAGTCCGCATAGGTCAGGACAGGAGGATTCAGGCCAGAAAGGTGAAGCCAGGATAAGAAAGTAGAGCTAAGGCTGGTATGTGGAGTTAGAATAGAAACGTGGAGCTATGACTGGGATGTAAAGTCAGTAAACAAGGTTGACTAGTTTGAGAAACCAGGATTTGAAAGTAGAGCCAGGACTGGGATGTGGAGCTTGGATAGGAGGATGGAGCCAGGATTAGGATGTAGAGCCAGGCTAGAAAGTTAGTTCCTGGACTGGGTTGTGGAGCAAGGACAGGAACTCTGAAACCGGACTAGGATGTAGAGCCAGGACATAAAGGTGGTTACGGAACTGGGATGTGTATACAGGACATGAACATAGAGTGAGGAATGGGGCTTGAAACCCGAACAGGAAGATTGATCTAGGAGTAGGATGTGAAAATGTGAAGCTAGGACTGGCATATGAAACCAAGACCGAAAGGTTGAACCAGGAGTGGGATGTGGCGCCAGGAAAGGAAGATGGGTCCCAGACTGGGATATGGAGCCAGAACATGAACATGGAGCCAGGATTGGGATATGAAGTTTGGATAGGAAGTTTGAGGCAGGACAGGGACGTGAAGCCACGAAAGGACAGTGGAGCCAGGAATAGGCCATGCAGCCAGTACAGAAAGATGAAGCTTGGATTGGGGTGTGGAGCCCTAACATGAACATGGAGACATTACAGAAAGGTGGAGCAAGAACTGTAATATAGAGCAAAGACAAGAAGGTGATACCAGGACTGGGATGTGAATTTAGAAGAGAAAGTTTGAGACAGGACCTTGGAGGTAGAGTCAAGACTGATAGTTGGAGGCAGGAAAGGAAGATGTAGCCAGTGCTAGGATTTAGACCTAGGAAAGGAAGGTGGAGTTGGGACTGGAACATTGAGTCATGAAAGAAATGTGGAGCATGTAAACGGGACTGTGGTTGCAGGACAATAGCAGGATAGGAGCTCTAACCAGGGAGCAGAAATAGACCAGGAAGTGGCATGACAATCAGAGGTCTCCTGGAGACCTCTATAGTTTTCACTGCTGGATTGCAATGAGCGCCGCCCGGTGTTTGGCGCTCATAGCAAGTTAGAAATTCTGCTACATACAGGTGATCTGTTCATCGCTGTATGTAGCAAAGCCGATCAGGTTATGGCAGCTTCTAGTCTCCCATGGAGACTATTGAAGCATGCCAAAAGTGAAAAAAATGTTTTTAAAAATATAAAAAAAATTAAAAATATAAAAGTTCAAATCATCCCCCTATCGCCCCATTCAAAATAAAACAATAAAAAAATCAAACAAACACATATCTGGTATCACCACGTTTAGAATCGCCCAATCTATCAATAAAAAAAGATTAACCTGATTGTTAAACGACGTAGGGAGAAAAAAAAAGTAAAAATGCCAGAATTATGGTTTTTTTGGTCACTACAACATTGCATTAAAATGCAATAACGAGCGATCAAAAGATCGTATTAGCACCTTTATAGTATCACTATAAACGTCAGCTCAGAGCACAGAAAATAAGCGCTCATCCAACCCTAGATTGCGAAAAATGGAGACGCTACGGGTATCAGAAAATGGCGCATTTTTTTTAACAAAGTTTGGAATTTTATTTCACTACTTTGATAAAAAAGAACCTAGACATGTTTGGTGTCTATGGACTCGTAATGATCTGGACAATCATAATGAAAGGTCAGTTTTTATTGAACCTCACAAAAAAGCAAAACAAAAAACAAGTGTGGGATTGCCCTTTTTTGCAATTTCACCGCACTTGGATTTTTTTTTCCATTTTTCGAGTAAACGACATGGTAAAACCAATAGTGTCGTTCAAAAGTACAACTCGTCCTGCAAAAAAATAAGCCTTCACATGGCCATACTGACCAAACAATAAAAAAGTTATGGCTTTGGGAAGAAGGGGAGCAGAAAATGAAAATGCAAAACCAAAAATACCTCTGGTCGTTAAGGGGTTAAAGGATTGACCTTCTTTTATATCTTGTTACTTTGCCATTTTTTATCCAATATATGTTTCATAAATTTCGATCAATGTAAGTCTTTGTGATATAAGACAAAAATTGAAGCTTCAGGACAAAATCTGTGATGGGACCTCTGAAATTTTCCACTTAATACTGTTGTCTTGTAATATATGGCATAGGGGCATTTGGCCACTGTTAGGCATCAGGTACCAAGTGTGATTGCTGCCGCTTTACCTTCCTACCTTATAGCTATGCCAAACGAAAAAAGGAGACTTGTACCAACGGATGCTCTTTCTTTTACTTTATCTAATTGTGTGGCCAACGACCAATATTTTCATGAGTGGATTCATATGCAAGTGACAGCCACAGGGTGATGACCCAAAAGATGTTGTAGAAACATAAATGTACTGTATGTAGTACTTGTCTTCAGCACTGATTACTTAATGTTAAAGAACAAAATGGGCCTTAAAATTCCACACCCTCCAATGAATCATTTACATGAACTATAAGTCTATGAAACATGGCCTGAAAACATGGCACCTGATCATTGTTTCACTGGCAATCTTAGGCTATTATGTCTGCATTTTCAGTGCACTGTACGGCATGTTTTTTTTTTTATGCATGCTCTTATTTGGGTATTGTTGTATAGTTCTATTCTATTGTGGTATGATGTAATTGTTTGGACACAAAGTTATATTCGTAACAATTTTTGCCATTTATAGCATATTGGCCAACTCTCATAGACTTTTCAGAAGGTTCCTGGAAAAAGTGGAGACCTCTCAGTCTGTTAGAAGAGATAATCTTTCGAGAGGTTGCAAAAGCCTTTTAAAACCACTGTGAAAGCAGAAATTTTAGAAGTTTTACCTTCGGTTGTTCATTTATGTGATCACACTCTGTCATCCAGGGCATAGGCTAGTTGCAGCATCTGTTCTGATTCATTTCTCCTATGTTTCTGCTTTGGCTGATGAGTAGCTTCACGTCTTCATTGCTTATGACACGTGATAGCACCAGTCCTTTTTTTGCCTGTGACTCTTGGTGCTGCTATGAGGTTAATTATGGTCTAGTTTTTGATCACTCTTTCCTGAGAGCCTTGGGTGTGGAAGTCAGCTATTTAAACCTCTGAAGCTCTGACCCCCACTGCCATTCAATAGTGTTGCTTTCCAGGTGTATATTGCTGTGCTCCTGTTTGCTTTTCTGATTATTCAAGTTCTTTGACCTAAGTTTGACTTTTGACTACCAGCTAGCTTTACAATTTTTTACCTGATGTGACCTTTTTGCTTTGACCCTGCTTGACAACACTTCTTGCTTCTAGTTCACTCTTCTGGATGGCAGCCCTTACGTGGAAGCAATCCATTGGACCCATTTGTAAGACTATATCCTTGTACGGGTGGGGGTTAAAGAGTAGTCAAGGGTTTCTCTGGAATCTGACAGACGGACTGGCTTGTGTCAAGTCTGTCCAAGGTAGCCTTTTAGAACTTGTGGCTTCTGACACTCATGAAAGCGATCCAAACTTCATTTATTTCAATTCTCAGCTCTTACTCTCCCTTGTAGAAGAGAAGGGCAACTTGACCCTCTATTTTTTTCATTCTCCACCTGACAAAAGCCTTGGAAAACCAATTTTTAGACTCAAAGTATTAGGATAGATTTACATTTCTTACTTATCTATATGACAATGTAAACTATTTACATTAGTTTTGATACAAAGGTGTCACCAACCCCACAATTATGAACCCCACTTACTACCGTCACAGGGCAAGTGGAAAGAGCCAGGCAAAGCACCAGATTTGGTGCATCTAATAGATGTGCCTTTTGTTTGGCGGCTGTGGGCTGCATTTTTAGGCTGGGGGGGCCAATATAAATGTCCCCTTACCAGCCTGGGAATACCAGCCCCCCAGCTGTCTGCTTTAGCTTGGCTGGTTGTCAAAAATACGCTGGACCCCATGCCTGTTTTTTATCTACTTAAATAATTGAAAATACGGCGTGGGGGACCCCTCTATTCTTGATAACCAGCCTTTCTGAAGCTGACAGCTGAAGTTTGTAGCCTGCAGCTGTCAGTTTTGCCTGGCTGGTTATCAAAAATACAGGGGAACCTCATGTCTTTTTAATTTATTTATAGCGCAACCGGCGGCTGATGAATACTTCCATCAGCTGATGCCTGCTCTCGCTGTTAACAATTGAATACAACCACTCAACATTGTCCCCTGCTAGTGTTGATCGCAGAGCGTGCAGGGGACTGTGATGAGAGCTGTCTTCACTACAGCACTCGGCACTAGTGAACAGTGCGAGCAGTACCTCTGATTCTCAGACGCTGGTATGTGTCACAATGATGACACAGGGATGGCATCTGTGTGTCATTAGTGTGCACGTGTGTGAGACATTTTGGGGCCCGTGCTGCTACCAGAAACACTGATGTCTGCATGAGCCCTTAATGAACTCGGTCATTTGCCAACCTTTGGTCTACTGTTGCCGATTTTTATGAAAAATGGTCGGAAATCTGAACATGAATCTGAATGAGCTATCTTCTGGACGAATTTGAAATTGGTGAACGTTTTCCAAACAAGTTTGCTCATCTCTAATCAGTAGTTTCCAATACTGTGGCTCTCCAGCTTATCGACATCTGTCATAGGATTTTGGAAGTTGACAGTTTTGCAATGGCTAGAAAGCTTCAGGTTGTAGACTGCTGATCTACATCTATGTTACTAAGATTTGATGAGCGTTAATGCAAGGAGCAATCGCTATGTTGTCAAGATAATTGCTTTAATTTTAGCACCGAGTTGATGCATTCATTACAGCACATGTTATGGATTTTGTAGAGACAGGATCATGTGCTAGGATGCCCACTTTCTGTTTGTCACTATCGAAATTACTTTATTCGGAAGACTTTACGAGAACAACTTGATGAAAATTAAAAAGCAAATAAGAATTGATGGGTAGAAGATTGACCACTCTGTTTTCTAGAAGAAAAGGCTGAGCATTGCTGGGAAAGTAATATGCAACGATTCAGAAAGAGAGAGATCAGCAACCGACCTCCTCATGTAACCGCCAAGGTGCTGGAAAAATTGTATCCACTGTAGAAAATCAAAGCTTATGTCAAGGCTCATAATTTATATTAACTAGAGATGAATGAATCGATTAGAAAACAATCAAATTAATTTCAAATGTCTCCAAAAATTCTGATTTGATAGAACTTGATCACGTTGCATCCCTGACATGGCCTCAAGTAACATCATGATGTATGGCAAAAGGAGCATCTGAGAATTAATTGAATATATAAAGTGCTCAAAATGTTAATGTTAGAATGCAAGGAGGGGTCATCAACAGTATCCTGTTACAATACAGGAGTTCCTATTGCTCTTCCTGTATAAAAAAAACTACCCAGCAGTTGTCCCCATAACCCTGGAATCTGCATGATCAAGCTCAACGCTAATGGCAGCGCTAACACACTCTTCTTTTAATCTCGTCAACCATAAACTGAACCATACTAATGCCAAATACCAGATTAAATGGGGAAGCTACATGGTAGCGTTAGATAGCAGAAAAATGTAAAGATATCCATGCATAGAAATGGACTTTGTAATAGCCATTGCTGTTGCCATTCGTGTAATTTATTGCAAATGTACATGTTCTTTTGAATGAGCAGAAGGCCAAAACAGTCTATACTGCAAATTTTGGTAACATTTGGTATCAGGGGAGCAGTGTGCTCCTGAAGATGAGAGTTTGAGAACACCCTATTAGCATATGCCCATGTTGCATAGAATAGAAGAAAAAAAGGAACAAAACCATCAGTTCACCAAGTGTAGTGAAAAATGTCCACAGATTCAGAGTATTGACCGATGCACAGACCTTCGGAACGAGTATCCACGAATAGATAAGAGGGAAATGGAATAGTATACTCCGGCACCGGGACCATTTAAAAAATCCAATTTTATGTAGTCTACAGAAAAATAAACCAAGGTAGAGAATGCAACACTTTAGGCATTTCAGACAGTAATGCGTTAGGCGATTATTGTCCAAATTGCGTAAGTTATAAAATTGGATTGTTTTGATTGTTCCGGTGCAAGATTACCCATTCCATTTCCCTTTTCATTTTGAAGACAAAATGACTGAAAATACGTTCATAGAAACCCATTCTAAGACATAATTACCTTACATTTGGAGACTCCCACAAGAGAATTAACCTTGCTGAGGGTCAATTATAGCTGAAATCACTATAGAGGGTTGAATTGTTTGACATGTATAGTACTATACTTTCTCCCTATAGCAATCCGTGACTCGCCTATTCCTTCTGTAGACCATAATGGTATCGGTATCATTACAATTACAGTTAAAAATAATTTATGTAAAGTTTTGACATCAGAAACCCCCCGCTTATCCCTCATATTACATCTGCCTCCTTTGTGTAGCCCTTGGACCATTCCCTACACAGCAATGATAGTTTAACATTAATGTCAAAATTAATACCTGAAACTAGTAGTACTGTTATAAATGTCACGGCTCCCTGGTGAGATATCATCCCGCAGGATATATAGGGATTTTGTGTGCTGGAGTAATATAACAGGATAAGCTGTATTATTACAGAACTGTGTATCCAAACCCTGCAGCAAACTTCAGTTCAGGCCAAAGTTTTGTGGACTATTTTTCTGCTGTTTAAACCACAGCGGCGAGAGTGAGTGATATGGTAATATATGCTGTAATGTCTCCGAGCAGCAAGAAATTGCCGTCAATTTCCAACACAAAACACCAATAATAAAAACCAAATAAATAGCGCCATTAAAGTAATGTTTTAGTAGCCAAAACAAGGTCATAATTTACCCACAGTACATAATGTACTTAATAAATCACTACTTTAAAGGCTGCAGGGAGGCCTGTGCGCTGCTGCTTAGTAAGCACCTTTCTTCTGATGGTGGATAATGCGGGCACTCGACATTTTTCCATGGCAAAGTAATTATTTGTTACCAATTTATTACCAGCAAATCTTTTGAGGTTGCAGAGATCCCTTTAGTTTTCCTTGAAGTCACGTTACTAGATACTTGCTTACATTTTGTACATTAAGGGCTCATTCAGCACTTTCTGAAATCATTCTCTTATGGGAAAAAAACATCATTTTACACTAACAAAAAAATAAAATTTCTAAAATGTCCTTTACACCCTAGCTTTTTTTTTCACCTGAGGTACATTTTTTTTAACAAAAACGCAGCATGTCAATTCTTTCAGTACGTTTACAGCACTTTTTTTCCAATTGAGGTCTAAATGGCATAGCAAAAATGTGTATAATCTAGGCGACGACATTTTTTATCACAAAAAAACACATGATAAAAGCTTCATGTGATTATATCCTAAGAAGGAAACAAAACTATTTTATAGCATCTGCGTGTTTCACTTCTGTAGCTAATTACTGTGCTTGGCGGCTTGTGCCATCTACTTCCCCACAGCCATTGACCGTGGCTAATTAATGAATGAATGAATTATTTTATTTATATAGCAGTAACATATTCCCCAGTTCTTCACAATTAAGCAGGGACATGTACAGACAAAAAAGACATCACAAAGTAACATAGTTCAACACGTACAGGAGAAGTGTGGTTCTTGCTCACAAGCTTACAATCTATAATGAGATACAATAGGTACAACGTTCTCGTCATAACCAAGTCCAAATGGGTAGAGTTGAGCGAAACAGGTCGGTCAGATTCATAAGTCGCCGACTTTCGCCAAAGTCGGGTTTCGTTGACCGAAACACGACCATAGCTGCAGTCGGCCATGCGGTCGGCAAAATGAGCGCCAAAGTTGGTTTTCCCAGAATGCTTTCAGGCGCCTTTTTTCAGCCAATGAGCAAGGACGTACACTGTGGGTAACGAGATGACATGGGCAGCGTCCACCACCATCTTAGAGAAGGGCATTGCAGTGATTGGCTTGCTTTGGGGGGAGTCATAGTGTCTATAAAAGCCCTGAGTGCCGACCTCCATTTTACTTCTACCGATCTTAAAGGGAGTCACCCCATTTTTGCCATATCAACTAAAGATATGACTGAATAGTGCGTCCCATAAGCAAGCTATCGGTAGGTATCATATATCCTGATACCCCCGTTTTGATAGCAAAATACCTTAGTAAAGTCGGGATTCTTTTCTGTAAATCAGACCGGTCCGATCCGGAGGGCGGCGTTTTCACTCCTCTCTCCCCCCACTCCTCGCATGTCTTGCGTATCGCCGTCTATGAGTAGCACAGATGGCGTTCTGCTTCCCGCGATAGCGCTTTTCAAATTCCCCCCCGCGCCTGCGCAGTGTGCTTTGCCCAACAGTGGGCAAAGCATAAAATTATTACAGCGCATGCGCAACTCTTTCCTTGCCCCGGAAATGACTGCTTGCCTTGGACGACTTTCGGGGCAGGGAAGGTAAATGATAATAGTTGCGCATGCGCTGTAATAATTTTATGCTTTGCCCACTGTTGAGCAAAGCGCACTGAGCAGGCGCGGGGGGAATTTGAAAAGCGCAATTGCGGGAAGCAGAACGCCGTCTGTGCTATTTACAGAAGGCAATACGCAAGACATGCCGAGGAGCGGAGGAGGGGAGAGGAGTGAAAACGCCGCCCTCCGGTCCGGACCGCCCTGATTTACAGAAAAGAATCCCGACTTTACTAAGGTATTTTGCTATCAAAACGGGGGTATCAGGATATATGATACCTACCGATAGCTTGCTTATGGGACACACTATTCAGTCATATCTTTAGTTGATATGGCAAAAATGGGGTGACAGTTTCCCCTTTAACAGTAGGCAAAGGTTGCTGACGCTGTTTATCAGTAGGGAGAGAGTTAGGTCTGGAAAGAGAAGTTCTTCTGTGCTTGTGCTGATAGCAATTGTGCTGTACAGTTAGTGTGCAGTGACAGGGGAGGATTTTCTTGTGTGCAGCAGCGCTGGTTATTAGGCTGCCTGATAGCTGTATTGCTGTGTGTACACTGCTGTGCAGAGAGCTTTTTACACAGCACTAATACTTTTATTCTTTTTTTCTGCACAGTTACCGAGCGTTCATTTTTTCCCACACCGTATAGAGCTGTACGCTCCTCACACACTACCGTGTACCGGCTGGTATCACGGACAAATATATGCTGACTATCTGGGTGTGACTCTGGAAATATATACGGAGATTGAAATTTTCCCTACACCGTATACAGCTGTCCGCTTCTGATACAGTACCGTATATCTGCTCTTTGTATTACGGTCAAATCCATACTGAGTGTGACTCCGGAAATATATATGGAGACTGAAATTTTCCCCTACACCGTATACAGCTGTCCGCTTCTGATACAGTACCATATATCTGCTCTTTGTATTACGGTCAAATCCATACTGAGTGAGCGTGTGTGTGTGACTCCGGAAATATATACGGAGATTAAAATTTTCCCCTACACCATATACAGCTGTCCGCTTCTGATACAGTACCGTATATCTGCTCTTTGTATTACGGTCAAATCCATAATGGATGAGCATCGGTGTGTGACTCCGGAAATGTATACGGAGATTGAAATTTTCCCCTACACCATATACAGCTGTCCGCTTCTGATACAGTACCGTATATCTGCTCTTTGTATTACGGTCAAATCCATACTGAGTGAGCGTCTGTGTGTGACTCCGGAAATATATACGGAGATTGAAATTTTCCCCAACACCATATACAGCTGTCCGCTTCTGAAACAGTACCGTATATCTGCTCTTTGTATTACGGTCAAATCCATACTGAGTGAGCGTCTGTGTGTGACTCCGGAAATGTATACGGAGATTGAAATTTTCCCCTGCTCCATATACAGCTGTCCGATTCTGATACAGTACCGTATATCTGCTCTTTGTATTACGGTCAAATCCATACTGAGTGAGTGTCTGTGTGTGACTCCGGTAATATATACGGAGATTGAAATTTTCCCCTACACCGTATACAGCTGTACACTCCTCATACAGTACCATATATCTGCTGGCATTTTTGGTACATTTTCCCAAACATGAGGAAGTATGGTGGAAGAGGCCACGGACATGGGTGGGGTGCCAGCTGGTACTGATGGTGGTGGTGGTGCATCTGCTGGTAGTGCCAAAAGCACAATAGCACCTAAGGCAGGAGGTGTTAAGCCTGCGTCATCGTCTAGCTCAAGAAGGCCTGGAAGGCTCCCTTTTCTGGGAGTAAGTAAACCGCTTTTAAAGCCGGAGCATCAGGAACAGTTTTTGGCTTACATTGCCGAAACAGCCTCCAGCTCTATCGCCCCCTCTTCTGAAGTTTCAAAAACTGCAAGCACTGAGTCGTCAGTGCAGGCTCCTGGTCAGGAACAACACCTTTCCTTGTGTCCTTCACCCCCACCAAAAGTGAAGGATGCGGCAGGCCACACTTCAGATTACTCCCTGGAGCTTTTTTCACATACCATGCCTGGGTTAGCAAGTGAAATCCTGAATTCCCCAGTCCAAGATGAATATGACATGGAGTGCACTGATGCACAGCCACTGCTAGATGATTCTGCTGGTACATTCACCCAGAGCACTGCATTGCCCTCACAGTCTACTGAGCCAGGTTCTGACTCTAATGAAATTGAAGAGGAGGTGATGGATGACCCAGTTGTTGACCCGGATTGGCATCCATTGGGTGAAGAGGGTGCCGCTGGCAATAGCTCAGAAGAAGAGGAGGATCCGCAGCAGGCATCGACATCGCAGCTGCGGTTATCTGGCAGGCCCGTAGCCGTCCAAAAACGTGTTAAAAAAACAAAAAGAGTTGCAGGACAGCTTGGCCAGACGGTCAAATTAGCACAGCGTGCAAGCCCTAAAAAATTTTCCCGTAGTAGGAAGAGTGCAGTGTGGCACTTTTTTGACCAAAATCCTATTGATGAGGCAAAGGTTATCTGTAAGAAGTGCGGAAGGACCTTTAGCCGAGGGAAAAATCTCCGAAATTTGAATATCAGTTGAATGCTTAGACATGTAAACATCATGCACTTGCAAGCGTGGACGGACTGCAGAACCTCACTGGCTTTGAACACCTACATTGCCAAACTGATCTCATAAGAGATGATGCCCTTCCGTTTGGTTGAAAGCGCAGCGTTCCGAGAGCTCATGGCCTACGCTGTCCCACGCTATGACTTACCCAGTCGGTGCTTCTTTTCTAGAAAAGCCATCCCTGCCCTCCACCTGCATGTGAAAGACCACATTGTCCATGCACTCAAACAATCAGTGAGTGGAAAGGTGCACCTCACAACAGATGCATGGGCCAGTAGGCATGGCCAGGACCGTTACATGTCCATCACTGCGCACTGGGTTAATGTGGTGGATGCAGGGTCCACAGGGGACAGCGGTGGTGGGACAGTGCTGCCTAGCCCACGGTATAGGCAACAGTTGGCTGTAGGCGTGCGACCCTCCTCCTCCTCCAGAAGTGAAAGCTCGTCGACAGAGCGCAGTCGCACGAGCACTCCATCCGCAGCTGCCAGTGTTGCACAAGAGGTGTCCCACTATCGAACAGCTAGTGGTCAGCGTCAGCAGGATGTTTTAAAGATGATGTCTTTGAGCGACAACAGACACACCGCGGAGGTACTGGCTGACTACTTGCAGCGAGAAACTGAGTCATGGCTGGGCAGTCTACACCTTGAGCCAGGCAAGGTAGTCAGTGATAACGGCTGTAATTTTGTGGCGCCCATAGCCCTGGCAAAACTCAGACACATACCTTGCCTGGCTCACACCTTGAACCTGGTGATGCAGTGCTTCATAAATAATTATCCGGCCCTGCTCCATAAGGTGCGAAGACTGTGCTCGCACATACGTCGCTTGCCCGTAGACTTCAGTCGCATGCAGAGGCTGCAGCGATCGCTCCACCTCCCCAAGCACCGCCTAATCATAGACGTTGCAACAAGGTGGAACTCCACCATGTACATGGTTGAGAGGCTGTGCGAACAGAGGCAGGCTGTAATGCATTTGTGGGAGGATACACGGGCAGGCAGTTTGAGGGCAGACATCGAGTTGTCGGTGTGCAGTGGTCAAAGCTGAAAGACCTCTGTAAAGTCCTTCAGTGTTTTGAGGAATGCACATGGCTGGTAAGCGCAGACGACGCCATCATAAGCATGAGCATCCACTTATGCGTCTGCTCATGCAAACTTTGACGCACATTAAGGATCAAGCGTCTGCAGCGGAGAAGGAAGAGGAGGAGGAGGAGGGAAGCCTTGATGTCAGTCAGCCATTGTCTGCTCAGGCAACTGTCCTGGATGAGGTAGAGGAAGAAGAGAGAAGAGGAAGAGGAGGATGAGGGGGATGATTATTTTGGGGAGGAGGATGCTTCTCAGGGGGCAAGAGAAAATGTTGGCTTTCCAAGGTCAGGTACAAGGTTTGTGCGTGACTGCAGGGATGTGGATTTGGCAGAAAGTGCTCCTCCACCCACCACTGGCAGTGCATCATTGACACCTGGAACATTGACCCTCATGTGTGATTATGTCTTGCGGATCCTAAAAAGGGACCCCCGCATTGCCAAAATTATGAAGGATGACGACTACTGGTTGGCCAGCATCCTCGATCCACGCTATAAAGGCAAATTACAGAACATCATGCCACAGAAGAACCTAGAGCTAATATTGGCGAACAAACAAGCAACTCTGGTAAACCGTTTATTAGAGGCATTCCCAGCACACAGCAGCGGTGCAGGTTCTACGACGAGCCGTACTGGGCCAAATGGAAGAGGTGTTCGTGGTGCACACAGCCGAAGTGGCGTTGGAGACAGGGGTTTCATGACCATGTTGTGGACTGATTTCTCGAGTTACGCTCACACGACTGGTAATACTGAATCGATTGCAACAGACAGGAGACAGCAGTTGTGAACTATGGTTCAAATTTACCTCACCTCCCCATCGATGTTCTCCCTCACTGGTCATTCCCCTTTGACTACTGGGCCTGTAAACTGGACACCTGGCCTGAATTTTCACGTTATGCCTTACAGGAGCTCGCTTGCCCTGCTGGTAGTGTGCTATCAGAAAAAGTCTTCAGTGCTGCTGGATCAATCCTGACAGAAAGAAGGACCCGGCTGTCAACCCAAAATGTTGGTGAGCTCACCTTCATTAAAATGAACCATGCCTGGGTTTCAAAGGATTTTCTACCACCTTCCCTGATGACACATAGGTTGCCAGCAAAATGGCTCGCTTTGTCCTCCTCTTCCTCCGACTTCTCCAATTCATCCATTTGCAGCTGCTGAACGTCCAGCCTACACCTCAACATATGCCAGTTTTTCCACCTCCCTAACTGGTCTGTACCCCCGCTAGGGCCGGCGTCAGCACCTGGCGCACCAGGGCAATTCCGGGGCCCTGAGCAAGTGGGGGGGCCCACTCGCCGTCAAAGACACCGGCGTACTATGAGGGGCCCTGTGCCAGTGCCGGCGCCCTGGAATGGGCCCCCCCGCTTGCTCAGGACCCCAGCACTTGCAATACTTACCTCTCCCTGCTCCACCGCTGTGAAGTTTTCCGCGTTTCCTGACAGTGACATTCAGGTCAGAGAGCGCGATGACGTCACGTCTGTGCGCCCTCTGCCTGAACAGTCACAGTGCAGAGAGCTGGAAGATGGCGATGCTGAGGAGTCCAGAGTAGAGCAGTGCCCAGTGAGGAGAGGTATTTCATTTTTTTAATGTTTGGAGCAATATATGGAGCATTATACTCTGGAGAATTATATATGGGACCCATCATACACTTGAGCATCATAGATAGGGCCCATTATACACTGGAGCATTATATATGGGGCCCATCATACAGTGGAGCATTATAAATGGGGCCCTTCATACACTGGAGCATCATGTACGGGGCCCATTATACACTGGAGCATCATATATGGGGCCAATTAATACACTGGAACATCATATATGGGGCCCATTATACAATGGAACATCATATATGGGGTCCATTATATATGGAGCATTATACAGGCCCATCATACACTGGAGCATCATCCATGGGGCCCATCATACACTGGAGCATTATAAATGGGGCCCATCATACACTGGAGCATCATATACGGGGCCCATGATACACTGGAGCATCATATATGGGGCCCATTATACAATGGAACATCATATATGGGGTCCATTATATACTGGAGCATCATATGGGACCCATTATATATGGAGCATTACATAGGCCCATCATACACTGGATCATCATCCATTGGGCTAATCATATACTAGAGCATCATATGGGGTTCATTATTTATGGGGCATCATATAGAGCCCTTTATATATGGAGCATCATATTGAGCACATATGGGGCCTATTCTGTATGGAGCATTATATGGAGCCCATTCTGTATAGAGCAATATATGGGGCTCATTATTCTGTATGGCGCACTATGTGGTGCCCATAATACTGTATGGAGGACTATACTGTCTGGTTTTTGAGCTATTGTAGAATTTACAATAGATATCACTCATGTAATGTAAGAAGTGAAGTATTTGGCATTGTACTATACCTATATTTCTCTGCCATATCGGAGCATCATGAATTGTGGTATGTGTTAAAGTTAAAAGGGCCCACTGAGACTCTTTCGCCCGGGGCCCACGAAAACCTGGAGCCAGCCCTGCCCCCCACAACTTTAGCCAAATAACCCCAGTTTTCAATGCGTTACTATTATTATAAAGTTTATTAAGGTTGACAAGCTTAAATAATAAGAATTGATGTCGTTGGCATTGAAATGGGCACTGTAAGCGTGTTTACTGTCCTCCACTCATTGGCAACTGTTATTCCCCATTGACTTGCATGGGGGTCGGGTTTCGTTTTTGGCCGAACTTCGACTTTTGCCGTGAGCTAGTCGGCCGATCTCGTTCGACTCGACTTTTGGTAAAGTCGGATGGTCCGAAACCCGAATCGACCCTCCCGGAGGCAAAGTCGCTCATCTCTACTAATGGGTGCATGGAGCATGTGAAACCAGATGAATAGGAAGGACCAGATTCTGCAGCAAATTTAGAAATAGGTAACAAGGAACAGTCAGATTAGTGAAGTGATCTGATAGACCTGTCTAAAGAGATGTGTTTTAAAAGCATGCTTAAAACTGTGGGAGCTGGGTGTGAGTCAGTTCGTCCAGGGTAGTGCATTTCAGAACAATTGTACAGCATGAGAGAAGTCTTTTAGATGGTTAAAACTGTGGGAGCTGGGTATTAGTCAGAATGTCCGGGGTAGTGCATTCCAGAATACTGGCGCAGCACGAGAGAAGTCTTGGAGAAGGAGGTGCGATGTTTGGAATATAGAGGATGTTATTCTTAGTTCAGTCACAGAACAGAGAGCGAGGGTAGAGTGATAGACGGAGATGAAGGAGGATATGTATAATGGTGCAGAGCTGTAGATAGCTTTGTGGCTGAGAGAGATCAGTTTATATAGTATTCTGAAGAGGATGGGTAACCAGTGCAATGACTGGCACAGGGTAGAGGTATCGGTGAAGTGGCTGGACAGAAATAGGTCCTGGCTGACGCATTTATGATGGATTGCAAAGGAGAAAGTTTGGTAAGAGGGAGACCAATCAGTAGAGAGTTAGAATAGTCCAGACAGGAATGAATAAGAGGGACAGTAATAGTTTTTTCAGTTTCAAAGGTGAGGAGAAATCAGAATCTGGAGATGTTTTTAAGATTCAGGTTGCATGAGCATTCAATGTAGGGAATAAAGGAAAGTTTTGTGTCAAATATAACCCCAAGACAGCGAGTGTGCCGTTTGGGTGTTATGGTTGAACAACCCAAGGCAATTGCAATATTGGGTATAAGAAGGTAATTAGAGGGAGGAAAGATGAGAGGTTCAGTTTCTATAGAGGGAGGACATGATGTTAGAGACAGCGGACAGACAATCCCTGGTATTTTGTATTCAGGTGGGTGTGACAAAGTGCGAAGTTGGCTTTAGGCCTCATACTCACTGGCTGGAAAAAAATCGGTCCGTTTTCTGCAGGAAAAAAACGGTACATTTGTTGTAAAAAGGCATGCGATTTTGATGCGATTTTAAATCGCACCATGCGTTTTCTGTCAGTTTTCCATCAGTTTTCCATCTGTATGCAATGCGATTTTAACATGAAGTTTTACATAGAGCAGTTATCTCTATGTAAAAAGTCATGTAAAAATCACATTGTAACAAAAAAATTTACACAAAAAGCAAATAATTATATATATTAATATATACTATATATATACATCTAATATATATATATATAAATATATATATAGGTCATACACTTCTACATAGTATAATAGCCGCTAATTCATCCCGGCTATACTGTAAAATCACACTGACAGCTTTAATAAAGAATAGAAACAATACATATACACAAATAGAATACATATATATATATATGTAATTGTGACATATATATATACATATATTTATAGTTCCTAGACTTCTACATACTGTAATAGCCGCTAATTCAATTGCCGGCTTTTGTGAAATCACAAAAGCCGACATGAAATGATACATTGTTTCCACACAGTTAACCATGTCATTTCCTGCATTTTGATATATGGTTTGAACTTACAATTACATGAGTGTATTTGTACAAAATTTCAGACATGTAGGGGTTAATTAAAGGTGTAAATTCGTTGAAAAAAAATGCGTGGGCTCCCGCTGTATTTTCTCCACCAGACAGACAAAGCAAGCGAGTGGGGGCAGATAATAATAGCCTAGGGAGGGTACATTTTTTTTGTGTCCCCCCTGGCTACTAACATCTGCCCCCAGACACCCCAGAAAGGGCAAATCTATAATTAGATTCGTCCTTTCTGGCACTTTGCCCGTCTATTCCCATTGCCCTGTAGCGGTGGCGAATGGGTTAATAAGGGGTTAATGTCACCTTGCTATTGAAAGGTGACCTTAAGCCATGTTAATAATTGAGAGCTGTCAATTAGACAACTATCAATTATTAATCCTATTGTATGATAGAAAAATCAAACACACACAGTTTAATAAAAAAGAAGTTTAATGAAATAATCACAGTTTTTGACCATATTTTATTTTCCTGCTAAAACCATTTCCTGTAATAAAAATAAAATAAAAAAGCAAAGTTATTCTTACCAATCCGATGTACAGTCAGGTCCCACGGTGTAATCCATCAGAAAGGGTTAACAGGTTACAGTTAACAGTGAGCTAATGCTGTCTCCGAGCTGTATTCCCATGAATGAATAACTTACTCTCCCAGCGAAAGGAGAGGAAGAGATTCATGAATGGAGCTTAATTGATTTATTGCCACTTTCACTTGAGTGACCTGACCTAAGGTGAAAGTGGGATACAATCAATTAAGCTTCATTCATGAATCACATCCTCTCCTGTCGGCAGGAGATAAGCTCATTCATTCAGGAGCTAAAAGATGAGCACGCAGGATTACTTGCGCTGCTTATCTGATTGCTAGTTAACCCTTTGTGAAGGATTACATTGTGGGACGTGACAGATCGCCAGATAGGTAAGAATAATGTTGTTTTATTATTTTATATTTATTTTAGAAGAACAAGGGCTTCGAACGGATTAAGAGTTAAATAAAAGATGGTCAAAAATATGTGTTTTGATTTCATTAAAATTATTTATTCTTAAAGTGTGTTTGTGTTTTTTTATTTACTTCAATAGGATTAATAATTGATAGTTGTCTAATTGACAGCTCTCAATTATTAACATGGCTTAAGGTCACCTTTTAATAGCAAGGTGACATTAACCCCTTATTAACCCATTCGCCACCGCTACAGGGCAATGGGAATAGACGGGCAAAGTGCCAGAAAGGGCGAATCTAATTATAGATTTGCCCTTTCTGGGGTGTCTGGGGGCAGATGTTAGTAGCCAGGGGGGGCACAAAAAAAATGTACCCTCCCTAGGCTATTATTATCTGCCCCACTCGCTTGCTTTGTCTGTCTGGTGGAGAAAATACAGCGGGAGCCCACGCATTTTTTTTCAACGAATTTACACCTTTAATTAACCCCTACATGTCTGAAATTTTGTACAAATACACTCATGTAATTGTAAGTTCAAACCATATATCAAAATACAGGAAATGACATGGTTAACTGTGTGGAAACAATGTATCATTTCATGTCGGCTTCTGTGATTTCACAAAAGCCAGCAATTGAATTAGCGGCTATTACAGTATGTAGAAGTGTAAGAACTATAAATATATATATATGTATGTGTTACAATGACATGTATATATATATATATGTATTCCATGTGTATGTATCTACTGTTTTGTGAGCTGTCAGTGTGATTTTACAGTAGCCGGGGATGAATTACCGGCTTTTCAAAGGAGACTGGTGCATATAAATCGGACAGCACGTGCATGGTGCGAGTGCTGTTCGTTTTTTAATCGCACCCATTGACTTGCATTGGCGATTTTCATCCCAAAGTCGCATCAAATCGCAGCAAGCTGCGATTTTTGTCTCACACCAATATCTGATGAGAAAAAAATCGCTAATGAGAACTCACCCATTGACTAACATTGGTCAGATTTGCATCCGATTTTTTATCGTCTGATTTTCATCCGTTTTCGGCACCAGTGAGTATGAGGCCTTAAAGGGGATATGTGCTGAAGATGTGAAGTCACCACTGCACCCACAACGCTGAGACCCAAGCAACGGTGGGAGCCGGTGCTGTACACGGAGAGGGTGAGAATCAGATATGTTTGTTATTTTACAGCATTTTTGGTTACTTTCATGAAAGTGGAAAAATCCTTTCAACCATTGATTCGCACCATTTCTAATGCCGATACATTGGCTTAGATGCTCCCAATACCTATTCTAACGTTAAGATATACAAAATTACTCTGCGTGGCATGCATTTACGCCAATGGATTAAATTAGCTTCCGGTTTAGACATATGTAATGGTTAGCATTGTGCAATTACATCAAACAGGTTTTATTCAAACGTGTTCCCCCTTGCTCTCCAGTGTGCACCAGCCACATCTAGCGGGTCATTTATGTATTAAGCTCCATAATCTTCTATAATATATTTTCTTTTACATTTCCAATCTTTGTCAGTTATCAGTGGAGCACTTAGCGGTAATAGCAAACTTTAATGCAATGACTTTTTTTTGGAGAGGTCTGCACTCATCAAATTAAATCTCGTATTTTATTTAATATGAAGATATTAAGCTGCTAGACTGTGCCATTGATTATTAGCCTTCCTATCTCCGATCCAATTACTAGTATTAATCGCAGCACAGAGCAAAGCTTTCGGAATTATCAGACCTTATAGAGCCGAGCTCAGAAGCCAGGTGATTACTGCAAATAATAATGAGCGGACGTGTATACTTGTTTTATCTTAGTACACTACATTATTTATATTACAATTTTCTCATTTTTTTCATATCACAATTTTCTTTTGCTCCCTTTTCCATTTTTCCTACATACCTTCTCTGGAAAATTGCGCATTCAACCTTTACAGATAGTTCCCTTTAAACAATCCTGACAACAAGTGTTCTATTTCCCTGCAGTGCCTCCGCAGGGGAATGGAAGCATTACACATTCAATCTGAAATCACTGACAAAGGATTCCCTTTATAACCATACCCTTAGTTGACTGTACAGAACACTTTAGTTAAACATTGTCCTAGTACATTAGACCATATTGTAAAGATGAGCAATTTGATTTGTGGTGCCCTAGGTTGACCTCCGGTGCTGTCCTTCATGGCAACCGGTATTCACTTCAGTATGCAATCGGTGGCACGGGTAAAAGGGCATTGGCTCATTGACTAGCCGTTGCATGCTGATCAGCCAGACAATCTAATTGGTCAATAGTAGTGTTTATCATGAAGACTGACAGGTCAGGAATAATCAGTGAGGGAGCAGAAATGTGTATGTTTGTAGCAGAAAACCCTTCATAAATACTTTTATTTCCAGAATCTATTGTCTTGGGTCTACCTTTGCGTGGATAGTGACAAATGAATCAAATTCAGCAGTTCTCTTAAATTGCATCACATTTATTCAATGCAAATTGAATGCCCCTTATTACTGTCAAGAAGCTCTGTGTGTGGTAGTTTGGCAGGTCTTAATACGGATTCTACAAACTGGCCTTGCACTAACCACTCTTTCTAGCAGATCCTAGAGGGTGCCCTGGTCTTATCTATAAAGTGATCTGGTCTTGCACAGGGAACCCTGACTTGGGTCAATGTACAGTCATGGCCAAAAGTTTTGAGAATTACACAAATATTATATTTTCACATGATCTGCTGCCCTCTGGTTTTTATGTGTGTTTGACAGATGTTTTTATCACAGACAGAAATATAATTGCAAACATATGAGTAACAAAAGCTTATATTGACAGTTAGAATGAGTTAATGCAGCAAGTCAATATTTGAAGTGTTGACCCTTCTTCTTCAGGACCTCTGCAATTCTCCCTGGAATGCTCTCAATCAACTTCTGGACCATATCCTGACTGATAGCAGTCCATTCTTGCACAATCAATGCTTTCATTTTGTCAGAATTTTTAGGTTTTTGTTTGTCCACCCGTCTCTTGATGATTGACCACAAGTTCTCAATGGGATTAAGATCTGGGGAGTTTCCAGGCCATGGACCCAAAATCTCTATGTTTTGTTCCCTGAGCCATTTAGTTATCACCTTTGCTTTATGGCAAGGTGCTCCATCATGCTGGAAAAGGCATTGTTGATCGCCAAACTGCTCTTGGAGGGTTGGGAGAAGTTGCTCTTGGAGGACATTCTGGTACCATTCTTTATTCATGGCTGTGTTTTTAGGCAAGACTGTGAGAGAGCTGATTCCTTGGCTGAGAAGCAACCCCACACATGAATGGTTTCAGGATGCTTAATAGTTGGCATGAGACAAGACTGGTGGTAGCGCTCACCTTGTCTTCTCCGAATGAGGCGTTTTCTTGATGTCCCAAACAATCGAAAAGGGGATTCATCAGAGAAAATAACTTTACCCCAGTCCTCAGTAGTCCACTGTCTGTACCTTTTGCAGAATATCAGTCTGCTCATGATGTTTTTTCTGGAGAGAAGTGGCTTCTTTGCTGCCCTCCTTGAGACCAGGCCTTGCTCCAAGAGTCTCCGCCTCACAGTGCGTGCAGATGTACTCACACCTGCCTGCTGCCATTCCTGAGCAAGCTCTGCGCTGCTGGTAGCCCGATCTCGCAGCTGAAACACTTTTAAGAGACGGTCCTGGCGCTTGCTGGTCTTTCTTGGGCACCCTGGAGCCTTTTTGGCAACAATGGAACCTCTCTCCTTGAAGTTTTTGATGATGCGAAAGATTGTTGACTGAGGTGCAATCTTTCTAGCTGCGATACTCTTCCCTGTTAGGCCATTTTTGTGCATTGCAATGGTGACTGCACGTGTTTCTTTAGAGATAACTATGGTTAACAGAAGAGAAACAATGATGCCAAGCACCAGCCTCCTTTTAAAGTGTCCAGTGGTGTCATTCTTACTTAATCATGACAGATTGATCTCCAGCCATGTCCTCATCAACACCCACACCTGTGTTAATGGAGCAATCACTGAAAAGAGGTTAGCTGGTCCTTTTAAGGCAGGGCTGCAATGATGTTAAAATGTGTTTTGGGAGATAAAGTTCATTTTCTAGCCAAATATTGACTTTGCAAGTAATTGCTGTTAAGCTGATCACTCTTTATAACATTCTGGAGTAAATGCAAATTGTCATTAGAAAAAGTGAAGCAGTAGACTTTGTAAAAATTAATATTTGTGTCATTCTCAAAACTTTTGGCCATGACTGTAGTGGCTGTTCGCAAAGGATGGTCAGGAAGACAAGTCAATATCACGAGGTCTAAAATTGGAGAAGCATCGTCAGGGAGCAAAATAGTCAAAAACATGGCACGTGGTCAGAAATCAGAATAAAACTATCTGAGCAGTAGCAGGGAAACAGGAGTGAACAAGGGTAAGATAACTTACAGTGGGTACGGAAAGTTATCAGACCCCTTTAAATTTTTCACTCTTTGTTTCATTGCAGCCATTTGGTAAATTGAAAAAAGTTCATTTTTTTCTCATTAATGTTCTGCACCCCATCTTGACTGAAAAAAAACATAAATGTAGAAATTTTTGCAAATTTATTAAAAAAGAAAAACTGAAATATCACATGGTCATAAGTATTCAGACCCTTTGCTCAGACACTCATATTTAAGTCACATGCTGTCCATTTCCTTGTGATCCTCCTTGAGATGGTTCTACTCCTTCATTGGAGTCCAGCTGTGTTTAATTAAACTGATAGGACTTGATTTGTAAAGGCACACACCTGTCTATATAAGATCTCACAGATCACAGTGCATGGCAGACCAAATGAGAATCATGAGGTCAAAGGAAGTGGCCAAGGAGCTCAGAGACAGAATTGTGGTAAGGCACGGATCTGGCCAAGGTTACAAAAGAATTTCTGCAGTACTCAAGGTTCCTAAAAGCAAAGTGGCCTCCATAATCCTTAAATGATTACACAAGAGAACAGAGCAAAAACTCAGAGCATAATCCCCAAATTTAATAAAATATGTCACTTTAATATTATTAAGATTGAAGTCTATTAGGCGGCTCATTTAACTAAGTACCCTATATTATTTGTATCACTTTTTTTTCACTTTTTTAATAGTTTTCATAATGGGTTTACCTTAAAAATTAAACTTAGTATTTTATGGTATGATTCATTTATTGTTTGGTGTACAATTTATCTTAATCTGATTTAGGTTCTTATGCGGTGGCATCTGTTCACTGTCTGTATATTTAATTGCCGCATGATTTCATTTCACTTCTTTATCACATATTTACCTATTGGAGGCATATCTGCGTCGTGGACTCTCCAGTGCGCATGTGTGGCTGGTTTCTCACCAGATTCTCTATGACGCAGACATTGGAGCGCTATGCGCACTCGTCGTCTCCTTGACGACGGGTGTGCTTGCGTTCCGTGCCACGGAGTGGAGAGTCCTTCCTGGGGGTAGCAACAAGAAAAAAAGGTAGCACACTGTAGCGCTATAGCTTGCAAACACGAAATATGAAAAATATGAAAAATGAATTGCATCATTACCTTAGAAATATGAAAAATTGAACCTGTTGTAATCAAAAAGCCTGTGACCACCAGGTGGAGAGCTCAGGTAGAAGGTAAATGAATACATATCAAAAAATTGATATGTATTCATTTACCTTCTACCTGAGCACTCCACCTGGTGGTCACAGGCTTTTTGATTACAACAGGTTCATCGCCTCTCCACGGAGATGTAGATTTTAGTCTGAAGAGAGGATTCATATGTTCCCATGCAGACAGACTTTTCTAAGCGAGGATAGGCATTAGTTAGGACCTAATATACGAGAAGAGCCTTGACGTGGCTATCAGGCTCACATAATTTGGCCATCTTATGCGCTAAGACTTCTCAATTTTTCATATTTCTAAGGTAATGATGCAATTCATTTTTCATATTTTTCATATTTCGTGTTTGCAAGCTATAGCGCTACAGTGTGCTACCTTTTTTTCTTGTATGTATATGAGTTGGTGACTCTAGGTTTAGCACTTGTTCACACTGAATCTTCCTGGGGGTAGCGACCGACTGCGCATGCGCAAGTTACGGGGAGTTCCGTGACTGCTTGACATACTATTCAGCTGCAATTAAATTAGTTTCAAACATGTACACACTCCTTGATGGGCCCCAGTGATTGGCGGCCGGTACTATGTAGTCTGCTCCATCCCTCCCCCAACACACGCCTTCTGGTGAAGTTCTAAATTAAATGTGCATTCGGGCGATGGGGAGCACTTTGACTGACCTCCTAGCCAGTGAGTATTATAACTTTTATTATGATCCACACTTTGATTCAGTGAATGGTTTAGTTTGAGCCATAGATTATTTTTTTTACTTAGATTCCTTTATTGCTGGCCACTGTTTTCACTGATCAGTTCAGTCTCTATTTGTTAAATCTATAGCAAAAGGTATCTGGCTTATACTGATATTGTGTGTAGATTTTAGTGGCATTTATTTATTCACCATTGTCTGGAGATTCATATTTAATTGTGGATCCTCATAAATTGGTCAGTTATTTTGCTCCTCGTATGTGCTGAGTAGTCTCTGTTTTATAGATGTTCTTTTAAATTTGTCACATAAAATATATTTATTAAATTCTGAGATTATGCTCTGAGTTTTGCTCTGTTCTCTTGTGTAATTATGTCAGCAATGAGTTATTCCTGGTTTACTCATATGTGGGCATTTGTGTAACATAATCCTTAAATGGAAGAAGTTTGGAACCACCTGAAGTCTTCCTAGAACTAGCCGTCCAGCCAAACTGAGCAATCGTGGGAGAAGAGCCTTGGTGAGTAGAGTTGAGCGAAACAGGTTGGTCAGATTCATAAGTCGCCGACTTTCGCCAAAGTCAGGTTTCGTTGGCCGAAACACGACCATAGCGTGAAGTCGGCCATGCGGTCGGCAAAACGAGCGCCAAAGTCGGTTTTCCCAGAATGCTTTCAGGTGCCTTTTTTCAGCCAATGAGCAAGGACGTACACTGTGGGCAACAAGATGACATGGGCAGCGTCCACCACCATCTTAGAGAAGGGCATTGCAGTGATTGGCTTGCTTTGGGGGGCGTCATAGTATCCATAAAAGCCCTGAGCGCCGACCTCCATTTTACTTCTGCCGATGTTAACTGTAGGGAGAGGTTGCTGACGCTGTTTACCAGTAGGGAGAGAGTTAGGGCTGGAAAGAGAAGTTCTTCTGGGCTTGTGCTGATAGCAATTGTGCTGTACAGTTAGTTTGCAGTGACAGGGGAGGATTTTCTTGTGTGCAGCAGCAGAGCTTGTTATTAGACTGTCTGATAGCTGTATTGCTGTGTGTACACTGCTGTGCAGACTGCTTTTTACACAGCACTAATAGTTTTATTATTTTTTTCTGCACAGTTGCCGAGTGTTCATTTTTTCCCACACTTTATAGAGCTGTACGCATCTCACACACTACCGTGTACCGGCTGGTATCACGGACAAATACATGCTGACTATCTGTGTGTGACTCTGGAAATATATACGGAGATTTAAATTTTCCCTACACCGTATACAGCTGTCCACTTCTGATACAGTACCGTATATCTGCTCTTTGTATTACGGTCAAATCCATACTGGGTGAGCGTCTGTGTCTGACTCCGGAAATATATACGGAGATTTAAATTTTCCCCTACACCGTATACAGCTGTCCGCTTCTGATACAGTACCGTATAGCTGCTGTTTTTATTACGGTCAAATCCATACTGAGTGAGCATCTGTGTGTGACTCCGGAAATATATACGGAGATTTAAATTTTCCCCTACACCGTATACAGCTGTACACTTCTGACACAGTACCATTTTTCTGCTTTTTGTATTACGGTCAAATCCATACTGAGTGAGCGTCTGTGTCTGACTCCGGAAATGTATACGGAGATTGAAATTTTCCCCTACATCGTATACAGCTGTACGCTCCTCATACAGTACCATATATCTGCTGGTATTTTTGGTACATTTTCCCAAACATGAGGAAGTATGGAGGAAGAGGCCGCGGACGTGGGTGGGGGGGCCAGCTGGTACTGATGGTGGTGGTGCATCTGCTGGTAGTGCCAAAAGCACATTAGCACCTAAGGCAGGAGGTGTTGAGCATGCGACATCATCTGGCTCCAGAAGGCCTGGAAGGCTCCCTTTTCTGGGAGTAGGTAAACCGCTTTTAAAGCCGGAGCATCAGGAAAAGGTTTTGGCTTACATTGCCGAAACAGCCTCCAGCTTTATCGCCTCCTCTTCTGAAGTTTAAAAAAAATGCAGGCTCCTGGTCAGGAATTCACCTTTCCTTGTGTCCTTCACCCCAACCAAAAATGAAGGATGCGGCAGGCCACACTTCAGATTACTCCCTGGAGCTCTTTTCACATACCATGCCTGGGTTATCAAGTCAAATCCTGAATTCCCCAGTCCAAGATGAATATGACATGGAGTGCACTGATGCACAGCCACTGCTATATGATTCTGCTGGTACATTCACCCAGAGCACTGCATTGCCCTCGCAGTCTACGGAGCCAGATTCTGACCCTGATGAAACTCAGGTGCCCCTTCCTGCATACTATACCACCTTACACGGTGACACAGAGGAAGGTGCAGATGAAATTGAAGAGGAGGTGATGGATGACCCAGTTGTTGACCCGGATTGGCATCCATTGGGGGAAGAGGTCAGAAGAGGAGGATGATCCGCAGCAGGCATCGACATCAAAGCTGCGGTTATCTGGCAGGCCCGTAGCAGTCCAAAAACATGTTAAAAAAACAAAAAGAGTTGCAGGACAGCTTGGCTAGACGGTCAAATTAGCACAGCGTGCAAGCCCTAAAAAGTTTTCCCATAGTAGGAAGAGTGCAGTGTGCCACTTAACCTTTGCCTCATCAATAGGATTTATCTGTAAGAAGTCAAAAAATATCTCCAAATCATAATTAATCATACAGTGATGGTATACAATCCACCTCGTATATTTATTACATAGCAACTGCGACTCATAGCCAATGAATAAAGGAAGGGAGAACCTGAGTCAATGCTAATATTAAAAAGTAATAACTTTTATATGGTACATTAAAACAATATTTTGTATATAGAAAATTTGTAGAAAAAGCCATTAATATACACAGTAGAAGAAAAACACTAGTCACTAAGTATAAGTGAGCAGACACACTTAAAATAAATATGCGAGATTCCTTGGGCAACCTTTAAACCCAATACAATAGCATAGGTATCCTGCTTCCACATAGAGGCTTATGGGGCATGGAAAAAGAGGCCTCAAACGTGTCGTTAACTCCACTGAACAAATCGGGACAGTAATGAAGATAGAGACAATGGGGGAGTAAAAAAAGGGGATATTTCCCAAATATATAGCTGCTGATGCTAAAAACCTCCAAGTAGTGAGCTAAGCTATAAACTTGCGGGGTAATTAAGTTAATCAAAGCAGACTAATTAATGAAAGTCCAAGCCATTGTCAAAAGACAAGAAGATAGAATGTCCCAGTTCACATATGAGAGATGATGCCCTTCCGTTTGGTTGAAAGCGCAGCGTTCTGAGAGCTCATGGCCTACGCTGTCCCACGCTATGACCTACCCAGTAGTCACTTTTCTGGAAAAGCCATCCCTGCCCTCCACCTGCATGTGAAAAACCGCATTGTCCATGCACTCAAACAATCAGTGAGTGAAAAGGTGCACCTCACAACAGATACATGGGCCAGTAGGCATGGCCAAGGCCATTACGTGTCCATCACTGCGCACTGGGTGAATGTGGTGGATGCAGGGTCCATAGGGGACAGCGGCGGTGGGACAGTGCTGCCTAGCCCATGGTTTAGGCAATAGTTGGCTGTAGGCATTCGACCCTTCTCCTCCAGAAGCGAAAGCTCGTCGACAGAGCGCAGTCGCACGAGCACTCCATCTGCAGCTGCCAGTGTTGCACACGAGGTGTCCCACTATCGAACACCTAGTGGTAAGCGTCAGCAGGCTGTTTTAAAGATGATGTCTTTGGGCGACAACAGACGCACCGTGGATTTACTGGCCGACTACTTGCAGCCAGAAACTGAGTCATGGCTTTGCAGTCTACATCTTGAGCCAGGCAAGGTAGTCAGTGATAACGGCCATAATTTTGTGGCGGCCATAGCCCTGGCAAAACTGAGACACATACCTTGCCTGGCTCACACCTTGAACCTGGTGGTGCAGTGCTTCATAAATAATTACCGTATTTTTCGGACTATAAGACGCACCAGACCATAAGACGCACCCCAAATTTTGGGGGGAAAATAGCAGAAAAAAGATTTTTACAATATGGGGGTCCGTCTTATTGTCCGAATTTTAAGGTACCTGAAGGCTGGCCGTGGTACAGCAGGGTCACAGGAAGTGACGCCGCGGCCTGGTGTCCACAGGGGGTTGCGGCAGTGGTGTGGCAGAAGTGCGGTGATGCTGATACAGGGTCCCTTCCTTAGGTGTGTTGATGCCGCGGCCCGGTGTCCAAGGCAAGCAGGAAAGCCAGGTTAATCACAAGTTTCTCGGTGGTGGCGGCCATCTTCCTGAGGCCGCGAGTGCGCAGATAGAGCACTCTGCTTCCTGGGGCTTCAGGAAAATGGCCGTGGGAGGCAGCGCATGCGCAGATGGAGATTGCGGTGACCATTTTCCTGAAGCCGAGCTCTCAATCTGTAAACTTGGCTTCAGGAAAATGGCCGCCGCGATCTCTATCTGCGCACGCGCGGCCTCCCGTGGCCATTTTCCTTAAGCCACGGGAAGCAGAGAACTCAATCTGCGCACGCGCGGCCTCAGGAAGATGGCTGCCGCCACCGAGAAACCCTGCTCTGCTCTCCGTGGACACCGTGCCGCGGCGTCACCTAACCTGAGGAAGGGACCCTGCTCAGGTGCACGCCGCCCACCGCACCTCTTCATCGCCGCACCTCTGCCACCACCACACCACTGCCGCAACCCCCTAGTAAGCCTGCATTCGGACTATAAGACGCACCCCCCATTTTCCTCACAATTTTTTTTGGGAAAAAAGTGTGTCTTATAGTCCGAAAAATACGGCATCTGGAGTTATCAGCCATGCTCCATAAGGTGCGAAGACTGTGCTCGAACATACGTCGCTCGCTCGTAGACTCCAGTCGTATGCAGAGGCTGCAGCGATCGCTCCACCTCCCAAGCACCGCCTAATCATAGACGTTGCAACAAGGTGGAACTCCACCATGCACATGGTTGAGAGGCTGTGCGAACAGAGGCAGGCTGTAATTAATTTGTGGGAGGATACATGGGCAGGCAGTTTGAGGGCGGTCATTGAGTTGTCGGGTGTGCAGTGGTCAAAGCTGAAAGACCTCTGTAAAGTCCTTCAGTGTTTTGAGGAATGCACACGGCTGGTAAGCGTAGACAACGCCATCATAAGCATGAGCATCCCACTTATGCGTCTGCTCATGCAAACTTTGATGCACATTAAGGATCAGGCGTCTGCAGCGGATGAGGAGGAGGAGGGAAGCCTTGATGACAGTCAGCCATTGTCTGCTCAGGGAACTGTCCTGGACGAGGTGGAGGAAGAAGAGGAAGGGGAGGAGGATGAGGGGGATGATTATTTTGGGGAGGAGGATGCTTCTCAGGGGGCAAGAGAAAATGTTGGCTTGCCAAGGTCAGGTACAGGGTTTGTGCGTGACTGGAGGGATGTGGATTTGGCAGAAAGTGCTCCTCCACCCACCACTGGCAGTGCATCATTGACACCTGGAACATTGGCCCACATATGTTATTATCTCTTGCAGATCCTAAAAAGGCTATAAAGGCAAATTACAGAACATCATGCCACAGGAGAACTTAGAGCTAATATTGGCGAACAAACAAGCAACTCTGGTAAACCATTTGTTAGAGGCATTCCCAGCACACAGCAGCGGTGCAGGTTCTACCACGAGCCGTACTGGGCAACATGGAAGAGGTGTTCGTGGTGCACACAGCCGAAGTGGCGTTGGAGGCAGGGGTTTCATGACCATGTTGTGGACTGATTTCTCGAGTACCGCTCACACGACTGTTAATACTGAATCGATTGCAACAGACAGGAGACAGCAGTTGTCAACTATGGTTCAAAATTACCTCTCCTCCCCTATCGATGTTCTCCCTCACAGTTCATTCCCCTTTGACTACTGGGCCTGTAAAGTGGACACCTGGCCTGAATTGGCACAATATGCCTTACAGGAGCTCGCTTGCCCTGCTGGTAGTGTGCTATCAGAAAGTCTTTAGTGCTGCTGGATCAATCCTGACAGAAAGGGGACCCGACTCTCGACCCAAATGTAGGTGATCTCACCTTCATTAAAATGAACCATGCCAGGGTTTCAAAGGATTTTGTACTACCTTCACCTGATGACACATAGGCTGCCAGCAAAATGGCTCGCTTTGTCCTCCTCTTCCTCCGACTTCTCCAATTCCTCCATTTGCAGCTGCTGAACGTCCAGCCTACACCTCAACATATGCCAGTTTTCCCACCTCACTAACTGGGCAACTGGGCTGTACCCCTCCCACAACTTTAGCCAAATAACCCCCAGTTTTCAATGCGTTACTATTATTATAAAGTAAATTAAGATTGACAAGCTTAAGTAATAAGAATTGATGTCGTTGGCTTTGAAATGGGCACTGTAGGTGTTTTTACTGTCCTCCACTCACTGGCGACTGTTATTCCCCATTGACTTGCATTGGAGTCGGGTTTAGTTTTTTGTCGAAACACCGACTTTTGCCACTTGTTAGTCGGCCGATTATGTTCGACTCGACTTTTGGTAAAGTCGGATGGTCCGAAACCTAACTCGACCCTCCCCGAGGCAAAGTCGCTCATCTCTATTGGTGAGAGAGGTAAAGAAGAACCCCAAGATCACTGTGACTGAGCTCCACAGATGCAGTAGGGAGATGGGGAAAGTTCCACAAAGTCAACTATCACTGCAGCCCTCCACCAGTCGGGCCTTTAAGGGAGAGTGGCCCGACGGAAGCCTCTCCTCATTGCCAGACATATGAAAGCCCGCATAGAGTTCGCTAATAAACACATGAAGGACTCCCAGACTATGAGAAATAAGATTCTCTGGTCTGATGAGATGAAGATAGAACTTTTTGGTGATAATTCTAAGCGGTATGTGTGGAGAAAACCAGGCACTGCTCATCACCTGCCCAATACAATCCCAACAGTGAAACATGGTGGTGGCAGCATCATGCTAAGGGGGTGTTTTTAAGCTGCATGGACAGAACGACTGGTTGCAATTGAAGGAAACATGAATGCGGCCAAGTACAGAGATATCCTGGATGAAAACCTCTTCCAGAGTGCTCTGGACCTCAGATTTGGCTGAAGGTTCCCCTTTCAACAAGAAAATGACCCTCAGTACACAGCTAATATAACAAAGGAGTACTCTGTGACCATTCTTGACTGGCCCAGCCAGAGCCCTGACCTAAACCAAATTGAGCATCTCTGGAGAGACCTGAAAATGGCTGTCCACCAATGGTCACCATCCAACCGACAGAACTGGAGAGGATCTGCAAGGAAGAATGGCAGAGGATCCCCAAATCCAGGTGTGAAAAACTTGTTGCATCATTCCCAAGAAGACTCATGGCTGTACTAGCTCAAAGGGATGTTTCTACTCAATACTGAGCAAAGGGTCTGAATACTTATGACCATGTGATATTTCAGTTTTTCTTTTTTTAATAAATTTTCAAAAATTTCTACATTTCTGTTTTTTTTTAGTCAAGATGAGGAGTGTACATTAATGAGAAAAAAATGAACGTTTTTGAATTTACCAAATGGCTATAATGAAACAAAGAGTGAAAAATTTAAAGTGGTCTGAATACTTTCCATACCCACTGTATAACTGGCATCTAGAAGTAAAGGCCCCGTCTCACATAGCGAGATCACTAGCGAGATTGCTGCTGAGTCACAAATTTTGTGACGCAACAGCGATCTCGCTATGTCTGACACGTACCAACGATCAGGCCCCTGCTGTGAATCGCTGGACGTGTCAGGAATGCCTGGACTTTTTTTTGATCGCTGGTCTCCCGCTGGCCAACACGCATCGCTGTGTGTGACAGGTGGGAGACCAGCAATCAGCCAGCCGGAGCTGGTAACAAAGGTAAACATCAGGTTTCCATGCGCCGGGCGGTGCCTGGAAACTAGATACCAGCGCGCTGATGCAGGGCAGGTGGTAACCAAAGTACACAGCGGGTTTCTAAGCACCGAGCGGTGCCTAGAAACCCGCTGAGTTCCTTGGTTACCAGCTCCCTGCACCAGCGCGCTGGTATGCCGGTAACTAAGCGACATGTGTCGCTTGTTACCAGCGTACTCGCTGTCCTGATCACTGCTGAGATCTGCCTGTTTGGCAGCTCAGCAGCGATCATGTAGCGACTCAGCAGCGATCCTGACAAGTTCACATCGTTGTTGGGATCGCTGGTGAGTCGCTATGTGAGATGGTGCCCTAAGATTTGCATAGTGTGAGCCACACCCAAGGGTCACAAATGGGAATAAACTAGATAACCAAGATAAGGAGTTAACTCTCAAGCTCCTTGATTGGACAGCACCTCTAGTCCAAGAATATCAACCCGAACTGCTGCACTCTCACCCAGGGTCACCCAATGAAAGAAGCAGATGAATTGAGCACAGGCACGGTATCTTCTCTACTTGACCACAGGCATGGTATCTTCTCTCCAATGAGCGCAATGTCTTCTTCCTTCATCTTTATTCTTCATCTGGGCTTCTGGAGCTGAGTTGGCCTCTTGCACCATGATGTCCATTGCCCAGGACAATAACACGTTATCAAATGCCTAATCTGAGTGAGAAGCCTCCGTGCAGAGTGAAGATGGCGGAAAAGTACATTGCGTACAGAGGAGGAGTAAAGAAGAGGCCAGGATGAGCTGCGCAGAGGACTGTAAAGTAGACTGTGGTGGTAGGTTAGATAAGTTCTCAAGTATTATTTTCACACCTCCTTTCCGACCCTTAGCAAACTATGGAAATGGTGACCGGTAGGCTGCCATTTTTGCTGAAGTTGCACAAAAGAAATCCCCAAAAATTCAAGAGAATCCATATTTTTGGTATAATTCAAGGCAAATTCAATTTGCCTCAATGTTATGAACTAATCTCTAAAATATGGCAAACATTTTTACAACATACATCAAACATTATATTGGGTACCAAAAGTTCAGCAGTAGTCTTATGGGATGACTCACGAATAACCTGCTAGATCCTATTAATGGCACGTCTTGTGTGTACAAGTATACCATTATAAAGGATAATTCCCATGTTCCGTATAGATGGAGCTTGGACCCCCAGAATCATCAACCAATAGTCAAGGGACCCCAGTCTGACCCGTCTACATGTCCTATACAGTATATGACTATGGTGTAATATGGATTCAGGATTCTTTATTCTTGATAATTAATTGCTTTATGTAAATATTTCCCGGCAGTCGTCATTAATAAAAAGGTAAGTAACGATGTTCACAGCGTAGCTAATGAAATGAAGAACAAGTTTCTTTGAATACGACGATGATATTCGCTGTGCTGAAAGGAGGTGGAATATATTGTACATCTCCCAAATCAATACTGATAAAATACCAAATTTTAATTTTATGCAATATTACAGTACATTATTTCAAGGCTTTTTATGTCTTTGTTTTTACCACAGAGCAAGGCTATGTTTTTTTTCCTTGTACATAAATGGACGTAAATAAATCCCCCGATGGATTTTTCTGTCTTACTGTAATTTGTCCATGTCATCCAGAATGATTTATGGATTTTGGTTATTAGTTTGTGTGTCTTACAGTCTTCTATGTCTTAGGTATTTTTCCATCAGACTGGTCTTACAGTCTTCTAATATTGCTAGGGTATTCCTGGGTGATAGGAGTCTGACTTCTGGGACCACCAACAGGGGTGTAGCTATAGGGAGACCACGGTGGTGACTGAGGGAGTCCAAAGTCTCCACCATCACTTAAAGAGACTACAAAAAAATAATAAAGAATATATATAGTATAAGAAAGTTTAACTTTGCATTGTACATTGCAAAACCAGGGGAGGAGTCCAAAACCAGGGGATGAGTCCCGAGGAGATAATTTGCATATTCCCAGTGCCTTCTGGGATAAGTGAAGAGTCTCCGCGAGCTCAAGGAACACTGGATTTTGGCTGTTGCAGCTGAAAGGAGGACATCAGTAAACCAGGGGAGGAGTCCCGAGGAGATAATTTGCATATTCCCAGTGCCTTCTGGGATAAGTGAAGAGTCCCCGCGAGCTCAAGGAACACTGGATTTTGGCTGTTGCAGCTGAAAGGAGGACATCAGTAAACCAGGGGAGGAGTCCCGAGGAGATAATTTGCATATTCCCAGTGCCTTCTGGGATAAGTGAAGAGTCTCCGCGAGCTCAAGGAACACTGGATTTTGGCTGTTGCAGCTGAAAGGAGGACATCAGTAAACCAGGGGAGGAGTCCCGAGGAGATAATTTGCATATTCCCAGTGCCTTCTGGGATAAGTGAAGAGTCCCGCGAGCTCAAGGAACACTGGATTTTGGCTGTTGCAGCTGAAAGGAGGACATCAGTAAACCAGGGGAGGAGTCCCGAGGAGATAATTTGCATATTCCCAGTGCCTTCTGGGATAAGTGAAGAGTCTCCGCGAGCTCAAGGAACACTGGATTTTGGCTGTTGCAGCTGAAAGGAGGACATCAGTAAACCAGGGGAGGAGTCCCGAGGAGATAATTTGCATATTCCCAGTGCCTTCTGGGATAAGTGAAGAGTCTCCGCGAGCTCAAGGAACACTGGATTTTGGCTGTTGCAGCTGAAAGGAGGACATCAGTAAACCAGGGGAGGAGTCCCGAGGAGATAATTTGCATATTCCCAGTGCCTTCTGGGATAAGTGAAGAGTCTCCGCGAGCTCAAGGAACACTGGATTTTGGCTGTTGCAGCTGAAAGGAGGACATCAGTAAACCAGGGGAGGAGTCCCGAGGAGATAATTTGCATATTCCCAGTGCCTTCTGGGATAAGTGAAGAGTCTCCGCGAGCTCAAGGAACACTGGATTTTGGCTGTTGCAGCTGAAAGGAGGACATCAGTAAACCAGGGGAGGAGTCCCGAGGAGATAATTTGCATATTCCCAGTGCCTTCTGGGATAAGTGAAGAGTCTCCGCGAGCTCAAGGAACACTGGATTTTGGCTGTTGCAGCTGAAAGGAGGACATCAGTAAACCAGGGGAGGAGTCCCGAGGAGATAATTTGCATATTCCCAGTGCCTTCTGGGATAAGTGAAGAGTCTCCGCGAGCTCAAGGAACACTGGATTTTGGCTGTTGCAGCTGAAAGGAGGACATCAGTAAACCAGGGGAGGAGTCCCGAGGAGATAATTTGCATATTCCCAGTGCCTTCTGCGATAAGTGAAGAGTCTCCGCGAGCTCAAGGAACACTGGATTTTGGCTGTTGCAGCTGAAAGGAGGACATCAGTAAACCAGGGGAGGAGTCCCGAGGAGATAATTTGCATATTCCCAGTGCCTTCTGGGATAAGTGAAGAGTCTCCGCGAGCTCAAGAAACACTGGATTTTGGCTGTTGCAGCTGAAAGGAGGACATCAGTAAACCAGGGGAGGAGTTAGGTAAGAAAGTGAAAGAACTGGGAGCGCAGGTGGTCTTCTCTTCCATCCTCCCAGTGGATGGCCATGGAACAAGGAGGTGGAATAAGATTCTGCAGGTGAACAACTGGCTACGTCGATGGTGCCGTCAGCAAGGATTTGGATTTCTGGATCACGGAGTGAATTACCTATACGATGGACTACTTGCTAGAGATGGGGTGCACCTTACGAAGACTGGAAAACATGTATTTGGAAGTCGCCTTGCTACACTCATCAGGAGAGCTTTAAACTAGAACAATGTGGGAAGGGAAGCAAAACGCCAGCAAAAGCCATACACTTGACAAATACTATTGAGATTTCTGCTATTAGAAGTGAAGGGGAAGAACAAAGACAAAAAAATTTACATAATAAAAAATATTGAAGGAAGAGAAACCAATCACAAACTAAAGTGTTTCTATACGAATGCACAAAGCATGGGCAACAAACAAGGAGAACTGGAGCTACTAACGCAGGAGAAGAAATATGATGTCATTGGAATCACTGAGACTTGGTGGGACGATACACATGATTGGAATACAAGGCTAGAAGGATACAACTTATTTGCAAGAAACAGACTTGATAAACGAGGAGGAGGTGTTGCATTGTATGTTAGAAAAGCGTATATCTGCACAGAGATTGACGCTTCAGAGACTGGGAGTTCTGTGGAAACTGTTTGGGTAAGAATACAAGGACAGAACAATGGAAAGGACACCATTGTAGGCATTTACTACAGGCCGCCTGTGCAAGCTGAAGATATGGATGAACTCTTCATGCATCAAATGGCCAAGTTCTCCAAAAAATATGACATAGTGGTCATGGGAGATTTCAACTATCCAGACATTTGTTGGGAATCTCTCTCAGGCAAAACTAACAGGTCCAGGAAATTCTTATCCTCTCTTGCTGACAACTTTATCTTCCAAAAGGTAATGGAGAAAACAAGGGGATCTGCTACCTTGGATCTAATCCTCATAAACAGGGAGGAAATGGTGGAGGAGGTAAGAGTGGCTGGGACTCTAGGAGGTAGTGACCATGCTATTTTAGAATTTTGGATAACAAGAGGAGGAAGACCTGTGAAGACTCAGACGTCAAGGTTAGATTTCAGAAAGGCAGATTTTAAGGAACTCAGAAAGAGAATTGGAGGGATCCAATGGCTGGCTATCCTTAAGGACAAAAATGTCCAGGAAGGATGGAAAATCTTGAAAAATGAGATTCTCAAAGCACAATCGTTAACAATTCCGAAAAGAGGGAAGAATGGGAAGCATTTAAGGAAACCAGGATGGATGAACATAGAACTTAAACACATGCTAAAAAGGAAGAAAGAAATGTTTATCAAATGGAGAGAGGGAGGCATATCTAAAGAAGAATATAATGCCGTCTGCAGAACCTGCAGGGCACAAATCAGATTATCTAAAGCTGACAATGAATTAAGGCTTGCAAGTGACGTCAAAAGCAACAAAAAAGGATTTTGGGGATACGTCAAAAGTAAAAGAAAAGTCAAAGATGCTATAGGATTTTTACAGGATGAAAATGATGAAATGGTAAGTCAGGATGTTGAGAAGGCTGAACTTTTAAATTCCTATTTTGCATCTGTTTTCTCTCAGAAAGGAAATGTAACATCAACTGATCTTCACTGTCCTATTAAAGGAATAGAAGAATCCAGGATATCTATAAACAGAAAGACAGTGAGGAAACACTTAGCTAACATAAATGAATTCAAGTCTCCAGGTCCAGATGAATTACACCCCAGGGTACTGAAGGAGATAGCAGAAGAAATTCTTGAACCACTGTCCATAATCTTTGAAAATTCTTGGAGAACAGGAGAAGTCCCAGAAGACTGGAGAAGAGCAAATGTTGTTCCTATCTTCAAAAAGGGGAAGAAGGTGGACCCAGGGAACTACAGGCCGGTGAGTCTGACTTCTATACCAGGAAAGATCTTTGAACAAATTATTAAAGAACATGTATGCAAGTACCTGGATAAGAATGAAGTGATTAAACAGAGTCAGCATGGGTTTGTAACTAATAAGTCATGTCAGACTAACTTAATTTCCTTCTATGACAGAATCACTGACTGGGTGGATCAGGGAAATGCTGTAGATATAGTATAGCTTGACTTCAGCAAAGCATTTGACAAAGTATCTCACACAATCCTTATTGAAAAAATGACTAAGTATGGAATGGACAAGGCAACTGTTAGGTGGATTCATAACTGGCTTAGTGATCGGACCCAAAGAGTGGTTGTAAATGGCTGCACATCCAGTTGGAAGAATGTCTCAAGTGGGGTACCACAAGGCTCTGTTTTGGGCCCTGTATTGTTCAACATCTTTATCAATGATTTAGATGAAGGAATTGAGGGTAAACTGATCAAATTTGCTGATGACACAAAGCTAGGAGGGGTAGCTAATACTAGAGAAGAGAGAGAGAGGATTCAAAAAGATATACATAAACTGGAGCAGTGGGCAGCAACTAACAGAATGGATTTTAACAGGGAAAAATGCAAAGTACTACATCTGGGCAATAAAAATGAAAAAAGCATATACAAAATGGGAGGAATAGGGCTAAGTAACAGCACATGTGAAAAAGACTTGGGTATACTAATTGATCACAGACTTAACATGAGTCAACAGTGTGATGCAGCAGCAAAAAAGGCAAATGCAATTCTAGGATGTATCAACAGAAGCATACAGTCTAGATCACGTGAGGTCATTATTGCCCTCTACTCCTCTTTGGTCAGACCTCATCTGAAATACTGTGTCCAGTTTTGGGCACCACATTTTAAAAAAGACATCAACAAACTGGAGCAAGTTCAGAGAAGAGCCACCAGAATGGTGACCGGTCTGCAAACCATGTCCTATGAGGAACGGTTGCAGGATTTGGGAATGTTTAGCTTGCAAAAAAGAAGACTGAGAGGAGACTTAATAGCTGTCTACAAATATCTCAAGGGCTGTCACATTGTGAGAAGGATCATCTTTATTCTCATTTGCACAAGGAAAGACTAGAAGCAATGGGATGAAACTGAATGGGAGGAGACACAGATTAGATATTAGAAAAAACTTTTTGACAGTTAGGGTGATCAATGAGTGGAACAGGCTGCCACAAGAGGTGGTGAGTTCTCCTTCAATGGAAGTCTTCAAACAGAGGCTGGATAGACATCTGTCTGGGATGATTTAGAGAATCCTGCTTTGAGCAGGGGTTGGACCAGAAGGCCCAGGAGGTCCCTTCCAACTCTACCATTCTATGATTCTATGATTCTATGATTCTATGAAAAGGATATGAGTTCCATCTGGGATATTTTCATAAAAAAAAAAAACATTTTTGCATTTGGGTTTTATTCAAAATGTTGCACTTTACTAGCTGCAGAATGAGTCAACTGGGGATTCCTTAGTGAGTCTCTCTGTTCTGACAAAGTTTTTACCTCTTGTACTTGTATTTCTCAGAGCTTCTCTTAGATGATTTATGACAACAGAAAAGTTCAGCTCAACTTCAATAGGGTCTATAGTTAAAAATCATCACAGAGTAGTTAAAAAAAAAGAAGAATAAAAGAGTTCTAGACTCCCTGTCAGAATGAACTCACTGATGGAATCTAAGTCAATTCTTTCTAGAGCCAGCATTATGCAGGAAAAAAAGTCCAAAATTTTTAATAAAACCCAATTACAAAAATGACTTTAAAGATCAACCATCGTTTTAGTTTTTACTTCATAAACTGATAGTAAAAATAAGAAATTTTGTAATTTATCTTGTCAGAGAACTCCGCTTCTTTATTCTCTTGGACTGATCTTTTATCTCAATTCTTGGGTAAAACCTGTATTCAATGGAGACATATTTTCTCATTACAGAGATAGGAAATGACAGGTGGTGCTTTTAAAATTCAATGGAGGGAGGAGCTAGAGGAGGGAGGAGCTAGTTCTTTTGAAATGCTAGTTACAGTTCTCCATAGACTTTTATGAGCACCAACTGTCATCTCCTATTTCAGAAATGAGTAGACAGATTTTATCCATAAATTGAATATTTTGAGACTGAATGATCAGTCCAGAAAGAAGCAGGTATCTCTGATAAAATTGTGAACAGGTTGCAGGATGCAGCAACGGACAGGAGGCAGATCAAGGGTTAACAGATATTTACATAGAAAAGGATATAACTCCTCGCAGGGAGATGGGGAAACCGTGAGGTAAAATGCAGTCAGAGAAGGGAATATAAAGGTTTGGTTGGGGGGGGTAAACAACGCAGGAATAACAAATAAGATAGTTCTCAGAGATGTCACTTATCAACCAGACGTATTCCTGACAGGAAAGTTCCCGGGGTAGAGGATGGAGGTGCGGTCATGAAGAAGGCGACGGTACGTGCCCGGTCGGCAATGTTGAGTCTTTGAAGCGTCCTGTGTAGTCCTCAAAATGGAGACTCCTGTGACCTGACAGGGTATGGGCCACAGTGCTGACAGGGTTAAGCGAGGCTTGTCCATTGTTCACCGAGATTTCAAGAAACCATCCCCGATAAAAGTCACAGTCTCTATCAGGCATCACGGAAGCACCCCTGACTGTAGCGGAGCGATTGGCACCTCGAAGAATCGGAGTCAGCCTGCACCCGGTGCGCTTCTTGTCAGAGTACATGTGGTAAGTCCCTGTCACAGCCGGGCATGCAACTGCGTCACTAAAGGTCTCTGAAGCAGGAACCCTCCTTAGCCGCGCGCTGCGCCTTCCCGCCAATTCCGTCTGTCTGTTCCTGCGCGCTGCACTGCCTCTGGTAACACTTAGCCATACCCCCTAGGTCCCGAGGAAGGTCCCACCGGCTAAAGCTTCCCCCCGGGAACAGGGGACGCAACCTCATCAGTTCCCGCCCTGGCACGCAGGTACTCGCGGTGCAGTTGTCCCCCTTACAAATATATTTTACAAAAGTTGCTTATTTTCACACGTACAATTGAATTATAAAAAAAAAAGATTAAAACAGCAGTGATGCTATAATCTGAACCTCTCATCAGTTTTTGAATCTCCGAACAAATGCCAACACCTTTATCTGCTCCTGTACGGCATGAACCAAATGTGTCTATCATCTCCTGACTCCCCCTGTATATCTCCCAAAATACCATTTCAATAGCTTCCATCCATTGCTGTATGCAAGTGAGGACGGTCCGGTCCGATGGACGTCCTCGCTGTCGCATCTGGGCCTCCTCTCTGTCCCTAATCGCCGGCTTTGAGTGATCTGGATGATGCGTCATTCATCATCCACATAACGAAACGAGATCTCAAAACTCGAAAACTGGTGACAGTTTCCCTTTAAACGTCCCCGAAAAGCGTTAATATTCTTATGTCATAAAAATAAAAAAAACCTTTTACATCTAACACGGACGATTATTTACCAAAGGAGATGAAAATGACCAGAATGGGGTTATACGGGAGCCGTACATTAGATTGTCTCCCTTATTACTTGACAGCTCTGATATTGGTTTTATTAACATCCCAAGGTCTAGGAGCTGAATATTGATCATACATAAAAATAGCACAGTGTCTCATATCATCCTTAAAACCCCCCATACCCTTCAGGGTCCATGAAGAGACAACTTAAAAAAAAAAAAGGAAAAAGTCTTCCACTTTGTATCTCTTGCAAATAAAAATGATTAAGATCCCTTAGACGAGCAATGCCAGCGATGGCAGCCAAGCAAGCGATGTTTACAGCCTCCTGTCTTTTTTTTCTTCCATCTTCTAACAGTGCTCATTGAAATAAAAAAGGATTAAATATCCACTGTCTTTACAGGGAACACTTATCATATCAGATGTCGGATGGAAAAAATTATATCTGCCTTATAAAAAGATTTGCTGACTTGCAGATCGCCTTTTTTTTTTACTGATGCGGTTCCTGTCTGTTTCTCTCGTCCATTGTTGCAGCGATTCACGGGTTAAGACCGTGCTTGATACAGAAAGGGAGGGACAGAGCAATGCATTCCGGGTAAAAAAAAAAAAATCAATATGTTTTTATCCACATCAGAATATTAAGTGGCATTGTAGATTCTTCGCTCTGTCTGAGCAGTCGATCCTTCTGCGCTTCCCTGTTACATTTTCAAAGACCAACGTGAGGGTTCTATTGTATCAGAGGATTTATAGCCTAAAGCTATGGGGGAAGCTCCGAGTTTGATCTGTCTTTTAAATTCTTTTTTCTTTTCGAGATATAAAGAGAAAAAAAATTCAAGTGCTGACAGATAATCCCAAACAGACCCATCAGCTGTATAAAGATTGGAATTTTTTGGTATGAAATTAATAGACTTTGGTTAATTTAAGTTCTCACTTTCTCTTCTTTTGGCTCATATGAGATCCAGAATATGTACCATTGGGTAATAAATATTATTTTCGCTCGGCTACTCAAATATTTCTGGAGAGAGTCCCACGCAAAGCTTTGCCAGGATTGGCATTATGGTATTATGGTGACAGATTGTGTAACGTTGAGCATTTTAAGAAATGTTGTCCAAATAAGGAGTCATCCATTGATCCTCTGTAGGGATCATCTCATATCTTCCAAACCTCATGCACTGGTGTCTTCCAATCAGGGATTCCCAGATAATGGCTAATTGAGGAAAAGAGGTCTCTCCGGGTCAGAGGCTTTTCCAACTAAGAAGAACTCGGATATTTATTGTGAGGTCTTTTCTTTATTAAGACAACACGGAAGACCTCGGCATTTCTTAGACACAAAGTGTGATTCTTCTTTTGTAGGTAATCGAATAAAAAATACATGACGTTTGGGTCTACAATACATATCAAGAACTTTTTCAGACTCATGGATTGCCACAGTTGCAAAAGCAGATCTAATATGAGTGTAATGCTATTGGAGATCCATCAATAGTGGTTAGATAAAAGCTGATCGATCCTTGAAGGATCAAGTTTGAATCAAATTTCCAGAAGTTTGATGCAAATTCGAACAATTTGAAATTTGAGTCGTGGTTCAAAAACAAAAATGGCAGGGTCCAACACCATTTTCGCATTGATGATGCATCAGAGAGCAGTCTCATGTCTTTTTACGAAATAATGCATCCCCCCCATAATGCCTTGCAGCTATGACATCTAGCGGATTATCACATTTTATACAGTGGTGTCATCACAGATCAGCGGTTCCCAGTGGAGCACAGTTCAGACATCAGAGTCATTTTCTATCTCTAGAGTCACTGGGTAAGTTTTTCCTCTCTCTCCTGCAGAGTGTATGCTCCTTTGGTCAGCGGGGTCCTCTTTCTCCTGTAGAGTATAAGCTCTTATGGTCAGTGGGGTCCTCTCTTTCCTGTAGAGTGCAAGCTCTTAGGGTCAGCGGGGTCCTCTCTCTCCTGCAGAGGGTATGCTCCAATGATCAGCGGGGTCCTCTCTCTCCTGTAGAGTGCAAGCTCTTATAGTCAGTGGGGTCCTCTCTCTCCTGTAGAGTGTAAGCTCTTATGGTAAGTGGGGTCCTCTCTTTCCTGTAGAGTGTAAGCTCTTATGGTCAGCAGGGTCCTCGCTCTCCTGCAGAGTGTATGCTCCTATGGTCAGCGGGGTCCTCTCTCTACTGTAGAGTGCAAGCACTTATGGTCAGCGGGGTCCTCTCTCTTCTGCAGAGTGTATGCTCCTATGGTCAGCGGGGTCCTCTCTCTCCTGTAGAGTGCAAGCACTTATGGTCAGCGGGGTCCTCGCTCTCCTGCAGAGTGCATGCTCCTATTGTTAGCGGGGTCCTCTCTCTCCTGTAGAGTGCAAGCACTTATGGTCAGTGGGGTCCTCTCTCTCCTGTAGAGTATAAGCTCATATGGTCAGTGAGGTCCTCTCTCTTTCGTGTTGAGTGTAAGCTCTTATGGTCAGCGGGGTCCTCTCTCTCCTGCAGAGTGTATGCTCCTATTGTCAGCGGGGTCCTATGGTCAGTGGGGTCCTCTGTCTCCTGTAGAGCATAAGCTCTTATGGTCAGTGAGGTACTCTCTCTCTCTCCTGTAGAGTATAAGCTCTTATGGTCAGTGGGGTCCTCTCTCTCCTGTAGAGTGCAAGCTCTTATGGTCAGTGGGGTTCTCTCTCTCCTGTAGAGTGTAAGCACTTATGGTCAGCAGAGTCCTCTCTCTCCTGTAAATAGTAAGCTCTTATGATCATTGGGGTCCTCTCTCTTCTGTAGAGTGTAAGCTCTTATGGTCAGCGGGGTCCTCTCTCTCCTGTAGAGTGTAAGCTCTTATGGTCAGTGGGGTCCTCTCTCTCCTGTACAGTCATGGCCAAAAGTTTTGAGAATGACACAAATATTATATTTTCACATGATCTGCTGCCCTCTGGTTTTTATGTGTGTGTTTGACAGATGTTTTTATCTCAGACAGAAATATAATTGAAAACATATGAGTAACAAAAGCTTATATTGACAGTTAGAATGAGTTAATGCAGCAAGTCAATATTTGCAGTGTTGACCCTTCTTCTTCAGGACCTCTGCAATTCTCCCTGGCATGCTCTCAATCAACTTCTGGACCAAATCCTGACTGATAGCAGTCCATTCTTGCACAATCAATGCTTTCATTTTGTCAGAATTTTTAGGTTTTTTGTTTGTCCACCCGTCTCTTGATGATTGACCACAAGTTCTCAATGGGATTAAGATCTGGGGAGTTTCTAGGCCATGGACCCAAAATCTCTATGTTTTGTTCCCTGAGCCATTTAGTTATCACCTTTGCTTTATGGCAAGGTGCTCCATCATGCTGGAAAAGGCATTGTTGATCACCAAACTGCTCTTGGAGGGTTGGGAGAAGTTGCTCTTGGAGGACATTCTGGTACCATTCTTTATTCATGGCTGTGTTTTTAGGCAAGACTGTGAGAGAGCCGTTTCCCTTGGCTGAGAAGCAACCCCACACATGAATGGTTTCAGGATGCTTAACAGTTGTCATGAGACAAGACTGGTGGTAGCGCTCACCTTGTCTTCTCCGAATGAGGCGTTTTCCTGATGTCCCAAACAATCGAAAAGGGGATTCATCAGAGAAAATAACTTTACCCCAGTCCTCAGCAGTCCACTGCCTGTACCTTTTGCAGAATATCAGTCTGTCCATGATGTTTTTTCTGGAGAGAAGTGGCTTCTTTGCTGCCCTCCTTGAGACCAGGCCTTGCTCCAAGAGTCTCCGCCTCACAGTGCGTGCAGATGCACTCACACCTGCCTGCTGCCATTCCTGAGCAAGCTCTGCACTGCTGGTAGCACGATCCCACAGCGGAAACACTTTTAAGAGACGGTCCTGGCGCTTGCTGGTCTTTCTTGGGCGCCCTGGAGCCTTTTTGGCAACAATGGAACCTCTCTCCTTGAATTCTTGATGATGCAATAGATTGTTGACTGAGGTGCAATCTTTCTAGCTGCGATACTCTTCCAAGTTAGGCCATTTTTGTGCATTGCAATGATGACTGCACGTGTTTCTTTAGAGATAACCATGGTTAACAGAAGAGAAACAATGATGCCAAGCACCAGCCTCCTTTTAAAGTGTCCAGTGGTGTCATTGTTACTTAATCATGACAGATTGATCTCCAGCCATGTCCTCATCAACACCCACACCTGTGTTAATGGAGCAATCACTGAAAAGAGGTTAGCTGGTCCTTTTAAGGCAGGGCTGCAATGATGTTGAAATGTGTTTTGGGGGATAAAGTTCATTTTCTAGCCAAATATTGACTTTGCAAGTAATTGCTGTTAAGCTGATCACTCTTTATAACATTCTGGAGTATATGCAAATTGCCATTAGAAAAAGTGAAGCAGTAGACTTTGTAAAAATTAATATTTGTGTCATTCTCAAAACTTTTGGCCATGACTGTAGAGTGTAATCTCTTATGGTTAGTAGGGTCCTCTCTGTCCTGTAAAATGTAAGCTCTTATGATCATTGGGGTCCTCTCTATCCTGCAGAATGTAAGCTCTTATGGTCAGTGGGGTCCTCTCTCTCCTGTAGAGTGTAAGCTCTTATAGTCAGTGGGGTCCTCTCTCTCTCCTGTAGAGTGTAAGATCTTATGGTCAGTGGTGTCCTCTCTTTCCTGTAGAGTGTAAGCTCTTAGGGTCAGCGGGGTCCTCTCTCTCCTGCGGAGGGTATGCTCCTATGATCAGCGGGGTCCTCTCTCTCCTGTAGAGTGCAAGCTCTTATAGTCAGTGGGGTCCTCTCTCTCCTGTAGAGTGTAAGCTCTTATAGTCAGTGGGGTCCTCTCTTTCCTGTAGAGTGTAAGCTCTTATGGTCAGTGGGGTCCTCGCTCTCCTGCAGAGTGTATGCTCCTATGGTCAGCGGGGTCCTCTCTCTCCTGTATAGTGCAAGCACTTATGGTCAGCGGGGTCCTCGCTCTCCTGCAGAGTGTATGCTCCTATGGTCAGCGGGTTCCTCTCTCTCCAGTAGAGTGCAAGCACTTATGGTCAGCGGGGTCCTCTCTCCTGCAGAGTGTATGCTCCTATTGTCAGCGGGGTCCTCTCTCTCCTGCAGAGTGCAAGCACTTATGGTCAGTGGGGTCCTCTCTCTCCTGTAGAGTGTAAGCTCTTATGGTCAGTGAGGTCCTCTCTCTTTCGTGTTGAGTGTAAGCTCTTATGGTCAGCGGGGTCCTCTCTCTCCTACAGAGTGTATGCTCCTATTGTCAGCGGGGTCCTATGGTCAGTGGTGTCCTCTGTCTCCTGTAGAGCATAAGCTCTTATGGTCAGTGAGGTACTCTCTCCTGTAGAGTATAAGCTCTTATGGTCAGTGGGGTCCTCTCTCTTCTGTAGAGTGCAAGCTCTTATGGTCAGTGGGGTTCTCTTTCTACTGTAGAGTGTAAGCACTTATGGTCAGCAGAGTCCTCTCTCTCCTGTAAATAGTAAGCTCTTATGGTCATTGGGGTCCTCTCTCTTCTGTAGTGTGTAAACTCTGATAGTCAGAGGGGTCCTCTCTCTCCTGTAGAGTGTAAGCTCTTATGGTCAGTGGGGTCCTCTCTCTCCTGTAGAGTGTAATCTCTTATGGTCAGCGGGGTCCTCTCTCTCCTGTAGAGTGTAATCTCTTATGGTTAGTAGGGTCCTCTCTCTCCTGTAAAGTGTAAGCTCTTATGATCATTGGGGTCCTCTCTATCCTGCAGAATGTAAGCTATTATGGTCAGTGGGGTCCTCTCTCTCTTCTGTAGAGTGTAAGCTCTTATGGGCAGTAGGGTCCTCTCTCACTCCCGTAGAGTATAAGCTCTTATGGTCAGTGGGGTCCTCTCTCTACTGTAGAGTGTAAGCTCATATGTTCAGCGGCGTCCTCTCTCTCCTGTAGATTGTAAGCTCTTATGGTCAGTGGGATCCTCTTTCGTCTGGAGAGGGTAAGCTCTTTGTTATGTTATGGTAGCTGAGGAGGCAGGAGCAAAAAACCGCATAGGCAGTCTAACACCAGAGAGGTTGGAAACTAATAGGTTGCAGACCTCTAAACTAACCGCACAACTAGAAGCAGCCGTGGAGCGTACCTTCGGTGGTCCTAGACGCCTCGGCACAGCCGGAGACATAGCTATCCCTGAAGATGGAAAGAGTAAAGCTAACTGCCCCGGAGTGGACCACAAAAGAATAGGAAGCCCCCAAACATATAATGGCGGTTAGACAAGATGAAAATACGAACACAGACAGAAAATAGATTGAGCAAACGCTGGGGCCCAAAACTGTCTAGATAGGACAGCACAGGAGAGAATACTGTCTGCAACCCAGAAAAACCCTAGGAAAAACTCCAACACTTCTGTATCCAAAAACACTGAGTCCACACGGTCTCGACCATCTATATCAGATCTCTGGTGTGGACACGTAGCTACCCAGCAGTAAAACATCACAAGAACTGAGCAAATGAACAAATACAAAAAACGAACGGAGGCCAGCCAAAGTCCCCCAAAGGTGACCCGGCTGAAGAAAAAAAGCAATGCAGCAAAAAGCAAGGAATTCAAATCACAGTAAAAAAAACTGAAAAAGACTTATCGGAAAGCAAGCAGGAGACAGCAGGAAAGCAAGCTGAATTCCAACCTAGACCAGGAAGCACAATTGATCACCGGCGAGGATCATGGGAGGTCAGCTCACTTATATCAGGCCAGTCAGTACCACCTGACAACCACTCGTTATCTGCAGGTGTAGGACTCTTGGTATTCAACATAGGTTCAATACCCTCAGCAACCACCAGAGGGAGCTTCAGCTCCGAAGTCATCTCCAAAACATTCACAACAGCTCTTATGGTCAGCAGGGTACTCTCTCTCCTGTAGAGTGCAAGCTTTTATGGTCAGTGGGGTCCTCTCTCTCTTGTAGAGTGTAAGATCTTATCATCAGCGGGGCCCTCTCTCCTGTAGAGTGTAAGCTCTTTTGGTCAGTGGGGTCCTCTCCTGTAGAGAGTAAGCTCTTATGCTCAGTGGGGTCCTCTCTCCTGTAGAGTGTAAGCTCTTATGGTCAGTGGGGTCCTCTCTCTCCTGTAGAGAGTAGGCTCTTATGCTCAGTGGGGTCCTCTCTCCTGTAGAGTGTAAGCTGTTATGGTCAGTGGGTTCCTCCCTCTCCTGTAGATTGTAAGCTCTTATGCTCAGTGGGGTCCTCTCTGCTGTAGAGTGTAAGCTCTTATGGTCAGTGGGGTCCTCTCTCTCCTTTAGAGAGTAGGCTCTTATGCTCAGTAGGGTCCTCTGTCTCTCCTGTAGAGTGTAAGCTCTTATGGTAAGTGGGTTCCTCCCTCTCCTGTAGATTGTAAGCTCTTATTGTCAGTGGGGTCCTCTCTCTCCTGTAGAGTGCAAGCTTTATGGTCAGCGGGTCCTCTCCTGTAGATGAAGCTTTATGGTCGTGGGGTCCTCTTCTCCTGTAGAGTGTAATCTTTATGGTCAGTGGGGTCTCTCTCTCTAGAGATTGAAGCTCTATGTCAGTCGGGGTCTCTCTCTCTCCTGTTGATGTAGCCTTATGTCAGTGGGTCCTCTTCATCTGTAGAGGTAAGCTCTTATGGTCAGCAGGGTCCCTTCTCTCTGTTAGTGTTAAGCTCTTATGGTCAGTGGGGTCCTTCTCTCTCGTAGAGTGTAAGTCTTATGATCAGCGGGTCTTCTCTCCTGTAGAGTGTAAGCTCTTATGGTCAGTGGGTCCTCTCTTCCGTAGAGTGAAGTATTATGTCAGTGGGGTCCTCTGCTCTGCTGTAGAGTGTAAGTCTTATGGTCAGTGGGTCTTCTCTCCTGTAGAGTGTAAGCTCTAATGGTCAGTGGGTCCTCTCTTTCCTGTAGAGTGTTAACTCTTAGGTCAGTGGTGTCCTCTCTCCCTGTAGAGTGAAGCTCTTATGGTACAGTGGTTCTCCCCTCTCTGTAGAATTTAGCTCTTATGGTAAGGGTTCTGCTCTCCTGTAGAATGTAAGCTCTTATGGTCAGTGGGTCCTCTCTATCTCCTGTAGAGTGTAAGCTCTTATGGTCAGTGGGGTCCTCTCTATTCCTGTAGAGTGTAAGTCTTATGGTCAGTGGGGTCCTCTCTCTACCTATAGAGTGTAAGTCTTATGGTCAGTGGTTTCCTGTGTTCTCCTTAGAGTGTAGGCCCTTATGTCAGTGGTCTCTCTCTCCTGTAGAGTGTAAGCTCTTATGGTCATGGGTCTCTCTTCCGTAGATTAGCTCTTATGGTCAAGTGTCTCTAGCTCTTATGTCAAGGGTCATCTCTCTCTCTGTAGAGTTTAAGCTCTTAGGTCAACTGGGTCCTTCTATCCTGTATGAGTGTAAGCTTTTATGGTCAGTGGGGTCCTCTCTCTCCTATAGAGTGTTAGCCTTATGTCAGTGGTTCTCCTCTGTGTGTAGCTTTATGTAGGTTCCTTATTTCAGTGGTAGTCTACTCTCTTAGAGTGTAGCTCTTATGGTCATTGGTGTCCTCTCTTTCCTGTAGGTGTAAGCTCTTATGTCAGTGGGGCCTTCTTCTCCTGTGGTGTAGCTTCTTTGTAGGTAGCTGGTCATGGTCTTCCCTGTAGAGTGTAGCTTTATGGTCAGTGGGTCCTCTCTTTCCTGTAGAGTGTAAGCTCTTATGGTCAGTGGGTCCTCTCTCTTAGAGTGTAGCCTATGTCAGTGGGGTCCTCTCTCCTGTAGAGTGTAACTTTATGGTCAGTGGGTTCCCCTCTTCTATGTAGAGTGTAAGCTCTTATGGTCAGTGGGGTCCTCTCTCCTGTAGAGTGTGACTCTTATGGTCAGTGGGGTCCCTCTTCCTGTAAGTGTAGCTCTTATGTCAATGGGTCCTTTCTCTCTCCTGTAGAGTGTAAGCTCTTATGGTCAGTGGGTGTCCTCTCTCTCCTGTAGAAAGTAAGTATTATGGTCAGTGGGGTCCTCTGTCTCTGCTGTAGAGTGTAAGCTCTTATGGTCAGTGGGGTCCTCTCTCTCCTGTAGATTGCAAGCTCTAATGGTCAGTGGGGTCCTCGCTTTCCTGTAGAGTGTTAGCTCCTATAGTCAGTGGTGTCCTCTATCTCCTGTAGAGTGCAAGCTCTTATGGTCAGTGGGTCCACTTTCTACTGTAGAATGTATAGCTCTTATGGTTAGTGGGTTTCTGTCTCTCGTGTAGAATGTAAGCTCTTATGGTCAGTGGGGCCTCTATCTCTCCTGTAGAGTGTAAGCTCTTATGGTCAGTGGGTCCTCTCTATCCTGTAGTGTGTAAGTTCTTATAGTCAGTGGGGTCCTCTCTCTCCTGTAGAGTGTAAGTTCTTATGGTCAGCAGGGTTCTGTCTCTCCTGTAGAGTGTAAGCTCTTATGGTCACGTGGTCCTCTCTCTTTGTAGAGTGTAAGCTCTTATGGTCAGTGGGGTCCTCTCTCTCCTGTAGAGTGTAAGCACTTATGGTCAACGGGTTCTCTCTCTCCGGTAGAATTTAAGCTCTTATGGTCAACAGGGTCCTCTCCTGTACAGCGTAAGCTCTTATAGTCAATGGGGTCCTCTCTCTCTCCTGTAGAGTGTAAGCTCTTATGGTCAGCAGGGTCCTCCTATTCCTGTAGAGTGTAAGCTCTTATGTCAGTGGGTCCTCTCTCCAGTAGAGTGTAAGCTCTTATGGTCAGCATGGTCCTCTCCTGTAGTGTGTAAGCTCTTATGGTCAGTGGGGCCCTTTCTCTTATTTCATGGTCCTCCGTCAGTAGAGTGTGAGCTCTTATGGTCAGTGGGGTCCTTTCTCTCTCCTGTAGAGTGTAAGCTCTTATGGTCAGTGGGGTCCTCTATCTCTATCCTGTAGAGTGTAAGCTCTTATTGTCAGTGGGGTCAGTAGTGTAGGAGGGGTACCTTTCGTCAAACTCAATCTGACAGGTCGTCACGCCCCCTATCATTTAATCCGTCTCCCTGTGATTTGATCTGTCTGGGAAATCAGGACTGCTGAATCTGGGAAGTTTTATCAAAGTGATTCATGAATTTATTTGTCTCTATTTATAGTTTATCCTTCTCCTTGTGGATTTGATCAGTCTGTGGTGTTGTGGAAAGGTGTATCAAGGCGAATCTTGATTTTATAAGGCTCTTTTTTGTGGGGGCTCTTTTAAGTCCCCAGTAAATGTATGTAAAGGGATTTTCTAGCATGGGTGGCATTAAATCTGAGTGTGTGCTTCACTCGCTGTAAAGTTATATCTTAGTAGTCTATGTACAGGCTAAAAGGAGTTTATTCTACAGTATTATCCAGTATATAGGAAGTTTTTCCACATAGAGAATTAAAGATAGGATCCGTATCTTTTTAGCAGGAGTGCACCAGTGATATGTTGTGACAAAGTACAATTGAGAGAAGCTCGCATCTTAACAGGCTATTTAGATATGGTAATTCACTTGATAGAAATTACGCATAGTAATTAGCCCTGTATTGTGTATAGCCCGGCATACTCAGCTTAGCCCTGACATGTCCGGGCATGCCAGGACAAGTCCTTTAAATGGTCACGGGCATATTATGTATATGGCCATGTTACAATATTACACACGCGAATGATTTATTCGTATTTTTAAAAAAGCAATGACACGGTATTGTAAAACAAGGTTACAAGATTTTATTGTAATAAATAAATACATCTCAAAGACATTTCAAGCATTTAAAAGTACATACAGAATGATATAAAAAGTGTCACATGCACAATTAACAAATCGCATCACACACACGATAAAATAGATAATTAACAAGTACATAGGCTACATCGTGAGCCACATGGCTGGCAGTATCGGTAGAGACTAGTGTTGAGCGATATTGCTCGATATCTAAAAATATCGTATCGAAATTGTATCGCCGATAGCACTAAATATCGTCGATATCCGATTTCGATACCGGAAGTCCCATGTAAGTCTATGGGAACAAAATATCGAAATTAAAAAAAACCATTCTTGCCTTGTTGGTTAATTGTACATGAAGGAAAACAACAAAGACTAATGTAGAATGTATTGGGGGAGGTTGAGGAGACAATAAAGGCATACATGTTTAACCCAATGCATTGGAATAGCATTCATATATTTTTTTTTGGAAATACGTTTGGATTGACTAACAAATTGACAATGTTGTTAACCTTTTTTCTATTTTGGCAAATATGTATGTTTCACAACTTCCATGCTCTTCACCTTTTTAACTTTTGCCAGTGCCACACTTTCTCCTTCATAATCTTCAGCAGCAGCATCATCTTTCTCATCAAATTATTCTTCATCTTCACCTTCTTAATTTTCTTCTTAAACTTCTTGCTATTCATGTTTTTGTTTACATTACTCATATTGTTATTATTAAACTAATTAATCTTCTTCATATTCAAATTCTTCATCTTCTTCCTCTTCATCTTCTTCATCATATTCTTATTTGTGACAGAGATTCCTGTACTTGTAATCTGTAAAAGTATGAATTGTTCATCCTTCCGTTCTTGCTGTCACAAAAGATTTAAATTACAACAGTATTTGACTTTGTCCGTGTTCAGTTTAGCCTGCAGCAGCAGCAGGCATTTTCCAGGGGCACCACGAGGAGGAACGGACTCACCCCCATACACTGCTTAGTCTTCTTCTGCTTAGAATTTAGAGCATATATTTTGCTCTTCATTTTGGTCTTATACTTCATGTTCTTCTGCTTTTTGATCTTCTGCTTATTGTTCTTCTGTCTCTTGTTCTGTATCTTGTAGTTTGTCTTAACCTTCTTTGTCCTGTTGGTGATCTTCTTCTTGGTAATCTTTTATTTTTTCTTTGTGATGGTGTTCAGGCTGGTTGGCTTCATGCTCGTCGTCCTTGTTGTCGTCATCTTCTTCTGGGTGGTCTTTAATGTCGTCTAATTTCCGAGAAACAGCTGACGTTACTGGAACCCTGACTGGTATCAGATGGAGCAAGAGACAATGGAAGTAACAAGGACCAGCTGACTGTGCTGGACCCCGGACGGGTAGCAGAAGGAAAAGAGGCAGTGTCACAACCGAGTACCAGCTGACGTTACTGTGACACGGTTACTAAGCAGGAGGTACCTGTGCTCCAAAGCACTACCAAGGACCAGCAGACGTTGCTGGAACTCGGATACGGAGATGGAGGCACCTAGGCCAAAGGCACTGGGGAGAACCACTTGACGGTACTGGACCCCGGACGGGTAGCAGAAGGAAAAGAGGCAGTGTCACAACCGAGTACCAGCTGACGTTACTGTGACACGGTTACTAAGCAGGAGGTACCTGTGCTCCAAAGCACTACCAAGGACCAGCAGACGTTGCTGGAACTCGGATACGGAGATGGAGGCACCTAGGCCAAAGGCACTGGGGAGAACCACTTGACGGTACTGGACCCCGGACGGGTAGCAGAAGGAAAAGAGGCAATGTCACAACCGAGTACCAGCTGACGTTACTGTGACACGGTTACTAAGCAGGAGGTACCTGTGCTCCAAAGCACTACCAAGGACCAGCAGACGTTGCTGGAACTCGGATACGGAGATGGAGGCACCTAGGCCAAAGGCACTGGGGAGAACCACTTGACGGTACTGGACCCCGGACGGGTAGCAGAAGGAAAAGAGGCAATGTCACAACCGAGTACGAGCTGACGTTACTGTGACACGGTTACTAAGCAGGAGGTACCTGTGCTCCAAAGCACTACCAAGGACCAGCAGACGTTGCTGGAACTCGGATACGGAGATGGAGGCACCTAGGCCAAAGGCACTGGGGAGAACCACTTGACGGTACTGGACCCGGGTAGTAGAACGCACCCATGAAAATGTAAGTTGACAGGACGCAAGCCGTCCGCAGTTACAGAATCACACAGTCCTACAGTGGGTGCTTATCCTATTGTCACAATGGAAACCGCCTTTATTTACATATCCCACAGCACACATAGGAATCACCTAAACTGCAGGCACCATAGAGTCGGCTAACCCGAATGCAACACGACAGCACAATTTATTGGAGGATAATTGACGTTCACACTGCCAGGAAACAGCTGTCGTGCTGTAACCAGGCTGGCCAGGAGTCAGTACCCCTGCCAATTACTTACGAGCAACAAATGGCGGTGTTGTAGCCCAGGGAGTAGAGTTCAGGTGGTAGAAAGATGAACATAACCGGAGACATGGAAAACGTTGCCAAACAGTTATTTAATCTGAAAACGGACAGGCAAATTCAGGTGAGATCCATGCCTTGTTCATTTTCAGAAAAGTAAGCCGGTCTACATTCTCTGAGGATAGTCGCATGCGACGGTCTGTTACAACACCACCTGCAGCACTAAAGACACGCTCAGATAATACACTGGCAGCAGGGCAAGCCAGCACCTCCAATGCATACTGGCTAAGCTCTGGCCATGTATCCAACTTAGAGACCCAAAATTTGAAAGGGGAAGAGGCATCTGGGAGTACACTTAGAGGGAAAGCCAAGTAGTCTGTCACCATCTTACGGAAACGTTTCTTCCTGGTGACTGGAGCCGTCTCGGATGGTGTAGACCTTGCTGGCGCTGTCACAAAACTTTGCCACATTTGTAACATACAGCTCTTGGCCTGTGCAGAGGCGCTGCTTCTGCTCCCTCTTGTTGTAGAGGTGTCTACACTGCCTCGACGCACAGAGCTGCTTTGTAAAGCAGTAGCAGCAGCAGCAGCATCTCTCTCGGCTGGAATGTACAACAGTATGGATTGCACCAGTGTGTCTTGGTACTCCTGCCTTTTATGGTCCCAGTTCACCGGTGTGATGAGGGTTTGTAAGTTGTCCCGGTAGCGAGGGTCTAGGAGGGTGTACACCCAATAATCTGACGTGCTGAGAATGTGGGCGATGCGGCGGTCGTTTCTTAGGCACTGAAGCATGAAATAAACCATGTGCTGCAGACTCCCAACTGGCCAACAAAGGCTGTCCTCTGGAAGAGGCGTCATCTCTATCTCCTCTGCATCACCCCACCCTCGCTCTACATACTGACTACAGCGTTGTGTACCTTCCTCTGTAGGGATTTCTTCCTCCTCCATTGACTCCTCCTCCTCTTCATCCTCCTCACAAAGTGAGCCCTGCCCAGCCCTTTGTGAGGAACCACGTTGTGCTGACTGTCCTGAAGGTAATTGAATTTGTGACTCCTCATCCTCCACCTGTTTCAAAACCTCTTCCTTTAGTGCTTTCAGTGATTTCTGAAGCAGGCAGATAAGGGGGACAGTCATGCTGACTAGTGCATCATCTGCACTCGCCATCCGCGTTGAGACATCAAACGCACGCAAAACGTCGCAGATGTCCTTCATAGAGGCCCACTCAGTAGTGGTGAAGTGTGAACGGCGCAAATTGCGTGTTGATTGCGCCTGTTGCAGCTGATACTCCATTACTGCTGGCTGCTGCTCACACAACCGCTCCAACATATGTAACGTGGAATTCCACCTGGTGGGTACGTCACATATGATGCGATGTTCAGGAAGGCAAAATCTGACTTGCAGAGCTGCAATGCGCGATCTGGCCATGCTGGAACGTCGCAAGTGAGCGCACTCTAGGCGGACCTTGTGCAGCAGTGCATCAAGATCCGGATAGTCCCTCAAAAAACTCTGCACGACCAAGTTGAGCACATGTGCCAGACATGGTATGTGAGTGAGGTTGCCAAGGCCCAGAGCTGCCACCAGATTTCGGCCATTGTCACACACTACCAAGCCTGGCTGCAGATTAGCTGACAAAAACCACACGTCGCTCTCCTGCTTGATGGCATCCCAGAGCTCCTGCGCTGTGTGGCTTCGATTCCCATGGGAATTAATTTCAGGACGGCCTGTTGACGTTTGGCCACGGCTGTGCTCATATCGGTCGCAACAGGTAAGCGTTCACGGGTCCATGTGGAGGTATACCGTGACGGCTCGTGCAGCGATGATTCTGAGGAACTGGAGTAGGAGGAGGAATCAATGTGCACAGACTGGATTCCTGCAATCCTTGGAGTTGGCAGAACACGTACAGCGCCACTGGCAAGATCTGTACCCGGCTCCACAACATTGACCCAATGGGCAGTGAGGGAAAGGTATCGTCCCTGGCCATGGGTACTGGTCCACGCATCGGTGGTCAGGTGGACCCTGCTACTGACGGCGTTTAGTAGCGCATGTTTAATGTTTCCCTCGACATGTTTTTGCAGAGCAGGGACAGCTTGCCTGCTGAAATAAAATCGGCTTGGCACATTATATTGTGGGACTGCCAATGCCATAAAGTTCCTGAAACTGTCAGTCTCCACCAGCCTGAATGACAGCATTTCAAGGGACAGGAGTTTTGCAAGGCCAGCATTCAGAGCCTGTGCTCGTGGATGGTTTGCCGAGTATGGCCGTCTTTTATCCCATGCCTGTGTTACCGATGGCTGTTTTTTGTACTGGGAGTGTGACGATGACTGTGAACTTGCTGCAGTGGGTGGAATAACAGTTTGTCTATGGACAACAGTGACCGAGGTTCTTCCATGGAGATCCTGTGAGGAAGCCAAAACAGGTGTGTGAGAGCTGGAGGTATAGAGGCTCGAACATGACGTAAAGATGTAGGTGCTGCTGTAGGTTGGCCTACATCTCCAGTGTGTCTTTGGAACTCAGCTACGTGCTTTGTCCGTACATGTGTCCACATATTTGTGGTATTCAGGTTCCTGATATTTTTACCTCTTTTAACTTTTTGCTTACACAGCTTGCATTGAACATAGCAAATATTATCTACAAGTCTGTCAAAAAAGGACCACGCAGTGCAAGTCATGGGAGCGCCAATTTTGACATTTCTAAGAGAACTGCTCCCAACAGGTGCCAAACTGGAGGCTACAGGCAAGCGAGTCTGCAGCCTACCTCTCCCTCCTCTTTGTACCGTTGGGACAATCTCTTCCTCAGAGCTGCTCCCACCACCTTGCTGTTGCTCACGCCATGTTGGGTCTCGGACTTCATCATCTCCACTACCCTCTTCCAACACCTGCTGCTGTTGGATGGTCTGGGCAGCACCATGCTCCACAAAACCTGGCACCTGAGTCTCATCATCATCATAAGATGCGTTCTGCGGTGTGCTGTCCATCGGCACTGGCTCACCCGCCTCTTCAGATTGAGAGAGACACAGCTGTTGCGCATCACTGCATACTCCCTCTTCTTCAAATTGCAGAATGCTGCTTGCCTGTGCCCGTGTTTGCGAGCCAACAGATTCTGAGAACAGAAGCAGAGACTCAGCAGGCTCCTGTACAGAACTCTCTGACTGCCTTGGCAATTTGACAGGCGGTGAACAGACAGATGGTTGCTCAACAGTGTTGTGTTCCTGAGAGGAGGTGGAAGGAATTAAAGTCGATGCATTGGCTGCCATCCAACCAACAACGGCTTCAATTTGTTCTTCCCGCAGCAGGGGGGCACGCCGAGCTCCTACCAAAGTGCGCATAAAGGAACGCTCACGGGGATAAATGGTGGATGCTGTGTCACTGAGGGCGGCAGCAGACACAGAATCCCCACGTCCTCTCCCTGCTGAAACTCCACGGCCACGACCACGTGCGTTACTCACTGACTTCTTCATCTTGGTAGATTGATAAAGAAAGTCAGAAAAGTTGTAACTTAAGGCCTAAGTGTGGTTATTACGCAGAGACTGAAGTGAACACTGAAACACAACTGTTCACAAATCACAATCTGTGAAAGGCTACTCCTTTGTCTACTTCTATAGTGTTTGCAACCAATGTATTGGATACGGATGGAAGCGCGTCACACTAATAGTTAAATTGCATGGAGCAGCAAGAATTACACTGAAGGAAAAAAAAAGAGTCTGTGAGTGACAGGTGCAGATGCCTACAGACAGCGTTGCATGCAGAGCAAACTGCAGCGTCACCTGCACTCACACACACTTTGCAGAGCTGTTAAAACACTGCAGGCAAAAGGAAGCTTTACACAGCGGTTGGTGCTAGCCTGCCTACAGCACAGTACACTAAATCACAATCTCTAACTGTCCCTCAGAGTCAGCACAGCAGCGTTCTGTCCCTTACTGAATTCACAGCACAGTGACGCTAAAATGGCGGCGGCGCCTTTTATACACTGAAGAAAAAAAAAAAGAGTCTGTGAGTGACACGTGCAGATGCCTACAGACAGCGTTGCATGCAGAGCAAACTGCAGCGTCACCTGCACTCACACACACACCTTGCACAGAGCTGTTAAAACAACACTGCAAGGCAAAAGGAAGCTTTACACAGCGGTTGGTGCTAGCCTGCCTACAGCACAGTACACTAAATCGCAATCTCTAACTGTCCCTCAGAGTCAGCACAGCAGCGTTCTGTCCCTTACTGAATTCACAGCACAGTGACGCTAAAATGGCGGCGGCGCCTTTTATAGTGCATTTTGACATCATTTCAGCAGCCAATCACAGCCATGCCATTAGTTAACATGACCGCAGCATTACAGGATGTGCCCACACTTCTTAGGATTCCTTATTGGCTGAATAAAATCACATTGCCTCGCAAATAATTATGGGAACTTCCGATTCCGGTATTCGATAAGACGAAAATATCGAAACTAATTATCGAAAGGCCGATAGAGCTAATATCGGCCGATAGCCGATATTTGCATTATCGTATCGCTCAACACTAGTAGAGACCTTTTTTTAGGTAGTAGAGTTCCCCTTGTGGTGCCTAATGACGGCGAGTGCAGAGAATGAATTGTACGGTGTGAGGGGTCTACCCTCATCGGTGTAGATACACCAGCGCTGGAGGCCATTTTTAATTTGTCTAAATGCTGCCTAGTAGTGGGATTACCCACAACTGTAGAGGGTATATTCAACTCGGCCATAGCTCGCATAAACGATTCCCAACCCCTAGGTAAATTCCTGACGGTCAGAGCGTGACTCTGAGTTGTAATACGTACCAAATCCACTAAGTTAGACCCGGGTATTACAGCGCCTTTGAAAATAAATTAGTCTTTATCATTCCAGTCTGTCACATTTTTATTCTGGAGTAGCCTGTTTAGTAAAAATGCAGCATTCTTTTTATATCTTTGGTTTTATGGCCTACAATTTCAGCGATCTCATGATTTTTTTTATCGGAGTCGGTATTTGACAGCTGTTGATGCTCAGGACCATGAGTGCTGACGAGATTTAAAGTTGTTAATTCTTTCGAGCAGCGTTTCGTATGTACCAAGTAGCGCTCCAGCACGGTGCTATACATTTTAATTTTCACATCGTCAGGGATGTTGCGGCGCTGTAAAATGGAGTTAATTTCATCATCGAGGCGGCGAATAACAGTTTCGCGTATGCTCTCGGTGGTTGGTGGCCTTAGCTTGTGTAGGTCCTGTTTGGGGACTAGATACATTTTCTCTGCATGCTCCATTATTTGCCCGCGAGCAGACTCGTTATTATGGGTATTGCAAAACCTAAAAGAGGACCGATAAAGCCACCGGTCTGATTCAGTACTCGCTTCTTTTTCTTTATGGACTGCGCTCTATCACTCATGGTTCTTATAGCTTTACGCCACTTCTTCAGTATGCCTTTTTGGCGCTCTTTCAGCGGGATTCTGCCTTTTAAGATGTTTAAAGCAATCTTACCTATAGCGGTGATTAAATCCACGCTTGCATTGCGCAAAATAGATTTCCGGACGGATGGGGTTGCCTTCACCAGTGTTTTCAAGAGAGCCGAGTTACGCCGGAGTCTCTCGGACATCTTTACAGCACAGCGCACACAGCGTGGAATGTGCGAGCCCGCATAAAATTCACTTTTTAGAAGCGGTTTTCTTCTGCACATAGACAGCTGGCAACGCCGGTGGAAACAACCCCGTCCGTAAGCGGTGATCCTCAGGTGTATTAGCTCTCAAATCGACCAGCAAATACCCATAAGGCTCCCGCGTAGCATCCTCAAATACTTCTAGGAAAAAACGTGTTTTTCCGGGGTACATCTGGCGAGCTAGTGTTAAAATTTGTAATTTATCTCGAGGGTTGTTAAAAAGAACCATGTACTTTGTGTTTAAATTTATGGTGCGGCTTTTCTTACCCTGACAAAATATGTTTTGTACCAGGTAGAAAATACTGAGATTTCTGTGGTGCACATACTTGGTGAACGCTTTTTCTATCTCACAATTTTCGCTAGCACTATCCATGAGATCATCAACAATCGCCAAATTCACCTTGTCCGGTGGGAATAATTCGTCATCCACGAATGTATTCGGCAGACCCTCCACAAATCTGGTGTTGGGAAAAGAGAGAGAGATTTCATCATATAGTTTCTGCCAGCATGAATAAAACCAAACAATATTATCAGGCTTGTGAGAAAAATTACTTTCAATATTATACAGCATTTGTTTTACAAAATAACTCTTTCCAGAATTAGACGGCCCCGCTAGAATGCACGAGAGCGGATGTTGTAGCCGCGTATCCATCACAATACTGTGCTAATAGCCATACAGCAGGGTGGTGAATTCGTCTAGTAGTCGGCGCTTTGTGTAGACACACTTCTGGGTCTTTTGTAGGACACGAGATTCAATATTCCAATATTTTTTATCTCTCACAATGCCCTGTTGCTGTACGACAATGCGCTTCTGAGTTTCAGGGGCTGAATTACGGGGGTAGTCCAGAACTAGGTCTTTCAGACTGCTAAAATTTATAGATTGCGAGTTAACAACATTTAGCGTTATCCCCTTCACTTTTAAGACAGTTTTTCCTGTGTTGAGCTTGTACCCGTAAGTTTTGGGCCCTGCAGAAACAAACTCTGTGATGTGTGTGCCCTCGGGTATCTCACTCGTCAATTCCCCCAGGTAATCGCCTAGAGGCGGCTGCCACTCACCTTCCCTGTGCACAAAAATAACCAAATCTGTGTCGTGATAAAGGCACCTCTCCTGCAGCCGGTCCAGCAGAGAATAGAGCTCTAGCCGCGCATACGCGGTGGTAAAGCAGGCTATAAAGATGTTTGTGTTTTTGTTGACTGTGTGGTGCCCTTCCGCATATTTCCAGTTAATGGTTGCAGTTTCATCATCGATAAAATCCAGCGTAGAAATGTCATAGTAGGGCAGGAAGAGATACCTAAAAAGCTCATCAGGATCCCTAACAATCTCGGTGCTTGCTAGATTGGCCCGCTGAGCAAACTTCCCCATAAAGAATTTAAGAAAAGTTTGGAGAACTGTCTTTTAGCGGGGTTGACGGCTATATTTTCAGGTCGTAACCGTACACCCTCTTTTTCAAGAAATCTGTCAATGTACTGCTTTTTCTTGGCATCATCAGTGCGCCAGCTAGGATACCCTGATTCCTCCTGCTTATCCCTAAGGTGTAATTTAATGTAGGGGGCAAACAGATCATCGCTGGTGTTTGGAAAATGCCATATTTCATAGATGTGGGTGATCCGGTACCCTTTATCTATCGCAAGCTCGAGCTCTATAGTGCACCAGGTACCTGTCAGGGAGCGTTCTTCATCACTATGTCTGCATTCCTCTGCCTGTGAGTTTACAGCGCATGTATAGCAAAGGGGGAACATCAATTTTTTGTCGAGTTTTACCGGTAGAACGGGAAAAAATAAATCTCTCGGGGGATAGACTTTGACTTTAGCTAAGCCAAAGTATTTTTTAATGAAACCAAAGTTGTCATAGATGATGTCGGGGTGTCCCACAGGGTATGTTTTAGTTTTGTTTACAAAGGGGTACAGGCTGGTGAAGTCGTAGTAATGTAAAGTCTCATCAGCTTCCACCTGGTGATAGAGCTTAATGGCGTTAGTTCGACCCCCATAAAGCACATCGCGGGGGTCTAAGGGAGCAGGGAAATCCATTTGATGGAGAAATGCCTGGAGGTTAGAATCATTTTTAACCATTTCACGCCACTCATGCTCCCACATCACTCTTATGGTGTACCCGCACATCTGCAGGTAGCGCTTTTTAGGTAAGAAAGCATGATATAATTGACCGTAGGTAGTGTTTGTAACTTTATTTGTATCATTCTCATTATAGCACGACGGGCAGCCGTGGAAAAAACAGCCCTGAAATTCAAAAGCTATGTGCTGTCCGTTAACATATGCATAACCATCTAGAAAATATTGACCGAGTTGTTTCTCACCCCCTCTCAAGGCATGCTGAATGTCAATGTTCTCGGTATGCGCTACATACATGAGCCACTGTATAGCGGCGGATGAGTAGCGCTTTTTCACCTTGTGATAATTATCACCCGGTAAAATGGCGATCGTTTTTTCTGGTAGAAATTTAAATCGATACATTGACATACATACAGAGGCCAGGGTGATGAATTGAAAAGGGTCAATACAGCTGCTCTCCACAACCATTTCTTTTTGAATGTCACAGTATTTTTTAACACTTTTCAGCGTCATTTCCATAATACGCTCTCTATAGATCACACAGGAGCGTCTCAAAATTTCAACATCCTGTTTGCAGTATGATTTTAGTTCACTCTTGAAGTCAAAAACTGTGTGTTTCTGACCCTCATGCCAGGCCAGGAACTCTACCTTCTCACCCGGTGCCATGTACTCTAACCCATAATATCTCACATCGGGTATGGGACCTACATAGTTTTGGTTTTCTCGGGTGTTAAAAAAGTGTGGAAAATGACCTTTGGCACCTGAAAAGCCCATGGCCTGAGGTAATTTACTGAGCTTCATGGGGATAAAATTTAGCGAGTCTATGAACCTTAAAGACAAATCGGGCACCGTCACACACAAGAGCCGGCCACCTTGGGCTATCAGCTTTACCTGTAGTTTTTCAAAAATCAGCTCCTTAACAATAAAGTAAGAATCGTAGCGCCCTGCATTGTGTGCTATAAATGTATACCCTGAAAATTTCCCGCTGGTAAAGAACAGTAAAAAGTCATGCGTGCAGCTATCACCTTTAAACTCCCAGGACTGCTCACCACTCAGTGTTGTGGCATAAATGTAATTTGGGATGTGGGTACCTGTCTCCTGCATACATTCAAAATCGTAAAAGATATAACAATCTGTCTCGTCCCCCGGTACATAGCGTCGCATGTAACAGAGATGGGCGTCAAATTTATTTACACGAGCACGACATACGGGGCAACGTAAACCGGCACATTTATGCACGCCCTCACTATTCCTGAACACAAAGCGATGGCACTCATCACAAAATATTTTAAGCCTGCAGAATGGCGGATCAACCAGAGCTAATTGTTTGTGGCGATCTAAACACTCACTAGAGCGACAATGAACACGACATACGGGGCAACGCGGGGTTTGTTGTACACCTGTACTCTCCACACAACCCACTCTTTGGCACGCTTTACAAAAATATTGACATGAATGGGTGTTCTTGTTAGTGTACAATGAATTGCAGAGCTCACAAAAGTAATCACTACCGATAAAACCTTTCATATTCTTGATACCGTAGTAGTGGTTATCATGGAACAATATGAATACAGTTTTACCACTAGATGCATTGTCGGTCTGAAAGTAGCGCCAATCACCCTGACTGTAGTACAGTACTTTAATGGTGACCCCCAAATATTTCTCAAATGCTGGAATGTCGCTAAAACTCACTAATCGCTCATCAGGGATCCCCAGCGCCACGTGTATGTTTTTAGAGCGATTCAGTAAAACCGCATCACCGACATCCGCGTCCTCTATCAGGGCGCACACACTAGCGGCCAAACACAGATTTGTACTGTAATTGTTAAAATCATACAGCCACTGCATCTTTTGTTTAATGATTCGACTGCTCGCTATAGATTTCAAGCGTCTTTTTACACCCCTCGACGGTTTTTAACAGTGGTGATGACTAGTTTTAGGGTATTGCTTGCCAAGCATTCAGCATTACTTTGAAGTGTGCGAGCAACAGCATTTAAAAAAGATTCAGAATTAAAATCCTCGCGGCTCTGCTTTGTAGTGAAAATGGGGTCTAAAGCATCGCCACCTTCAAGCCTTAACTGCACAAAGTCGCCAGGTTCAATGTCCCTAATGACTCTATCAAGTAATGACTGAATACTGTCGTGAACAATGTTCACAGCCTCGACAAATGATCGTACACGCTCCAAATTTACAAACCTAAAATGATCGGTATGTATGCGCGCACTGAAATTACGGTTGTCCCTCTCGTGATGATGGAAGTGTTGTAAAAATACTGTATGGGCTGATCCCCTCACATCATCAGCAGAGTCAGCAGCCGCATCAGAGGCTTGTGAGCTTTGTGTACCTGTACGGCCGGCATTTTCAGGGACATCATGGCTATGTGAGACAGGAGCATCTGTGTGTGGTGGCTCCCGGGCTGGCTGTGGTGATATAGCAAGACAGATGCCTCCACGCCGCCGCCTAGCGCATAGTGCGCGTCGAGCACTGACCAGTAGTTTTAGAGCTCGTTTTATAACTCTGGACCTATTATAACGGGCTGTTTTAGTTGGTTTATGCAGGCCCGAACCGATCATATTTAGTCATGACGGGTTAGCACCATCTGGTATCTCGGTGTCTACTTGCAGCCGGCGAAGCGCGTATAGCTCGGCCTTACGAGCATCTGTTGTGATTGCTTCAGACAACAATCTTTCAAAAGTATCGCAGAAAAACAGTATTTTGGGTACCCAGATTTTGTAGCGTAAGTAACGATCTAACTGCCCCTTAAACACTGCAGCTTCGGCGGGGGCCCACCCAATGCCGTCATACATCTGCGCTGTAGCGGTCGCAGATACAGAATCCGCACTGCTAACAGGTACAGAGTCTGCAGAAGCCGCAATGCTAACAGGTACAGATACTGCAGAATCCGCACTGCTAACAGGTACAGAGACCGCAGAATCCGCACTGCTAACCGGTGCAGACACAGCTGTATGAAGCCTCGGCTTTTTACACACTTTATGCTTAGTAGTTAACACTCTCTTTAACCCCATCACAACATTAACTGGATTAGATACATCAGCGTGAGATGTGGTGGGTAAATTAATGGTATCTGACAGTTCAACACCTGTGGAATTAGCGGACACCGTTACAGATGGCGGTAACTGGTGTATAGTATGAGTGGTCCGTATAATGAGCGGTTCTACGGTGCGCTTCTTACCATCAGCGAGCTGATCAATCTCACGGTCAAGCGCCTCACGAGTCTGTTGGGTTGTGGGATTCATGGCGGCAAACGTGACGGGTGATGTTTCTGAAGCATGCTTAGTTTTCTGCGTGGGTTTACGTGGCCGCTCCTGCACTTCAGAGTATAGTTCAGCGTCATTCACAAGACTGCTGGATGGTTGCGCGCCGCTTGAATGGGGACCACGCCGTGCATCACATAGAGCTGCTGTTGCGGCTGTAGTCTATCAGGGCCCATAGGTGTCTGTATTGGAGTCAAGAATGGCGCTGCGTGGTTCTCGTTGATGCTTAGTGGTTGCAGAGGGCTCGTGGTTGTTTTTCTCTCGACTTTAGATTTATCTGTGGATGAGATTGTACATGTGTCAATCTGACTTTACAACTATCTTTAAGGAAAGATTCTACATGTAACGGATACGTGCGGAACATCGTGATCCTAGGTGTGACATGAGTAACATACGTTGTATTAAGTCTAGTCTGATATATCAAAATATACACTTACCGATTAACGATGATGCCTGCACGGTTGTAGCAGTGGTTTCTGGGGCGCCTGAGGTGTTCTCCACTAGCAGGTGTATATTCTCTTTTGTAAATATCATCCCCCTAGGTTTCACTTTACGCCCTATAAATAATAATAATCATTAGTAGGGGGATCAACAATTTTCTTCATCCGTTTGGGCAAAACAGCTTTTCATGCAGCACGTACCTTTACCTTTCTTGACCACCGCCAGGCTCCGCTTTTTAGGAGCTTTAGAAAATGCGGTGTCTTCTTGGGCGCTGTTAGTGCCAGGGTTCATAGGCATTTCGGGTGAATCCCGCGCCGCCATCATCGCGACATCTGTAAGGTGTTAATATTCACTTACACGCTTAAATTCACATAGTTAAGAGTTATATATATTTGTATATATATATATATATATATATATATATATACAGCCACACATAAACACAGCGTACCCTCGATGCCCGGCGCTGAAAGACCGTCCCAGGGCCCAGCAGCGCTAGAACTGCTACAAGCGGTGCCGGGTAAAATACAGGCCTCGGGATCCGAATACTTCAAGGTGGCAAAAACCTCATCAGGCACGTCGCATCTCATTATACTCGGTTCTTAAAGAATAAAGCAAAAATAATATACTTACACGCTTAAATTCACATAGTTAAGAGTTATATATATTTGTATATATATTGTGAGACAGTGAGTGAATATGTGATGAATGGGGTGTACATTTCACCTAGATATAAGGGAAATGTGTGGCTTTGTAAACCTAGTGGTAGAGAAAGGTCACTACACCTCACATTCAGCACACACTTGCAGCACAAGCCTGAAACTACTCAGGTCTTAATTAGGAGACCAGAAGTAGGTGTCTGCAAACACAATCGGAGAGCTAGTTTAGCCTGGACACAGGAAGGTGTCCTGGCACAAGAAACAGTCTCCAAGAGTGTTAGAGCTGTCTTTAGCCTGGACACAGAGAGGTGTCCTGGCACAAGGAAGCAGTCTCCAAGAGTGGGAGCACTCTCAGTCTGGACACACAGGAAGGTGTCCCGGCACAAAGAGCGTCTCCAGGAGTGTGAGCTATCTCAGTTTGGGTGCAGGAAGTACCCCGGACACAGGTGTAGTCTCAGTGCGAATCCGTGTGAATAGCGGCTGAATAGGAGTGGATCTCTCTCAAGTCTGGACATGGAAGGTGCCTTCAGACACAAGGAGGAGTATCTGTGAAGCTCCATACTGGTAACATATGTGATATGTGTTGTTTTGGGCACAGACTGGTAGAGTCTGGGTCCCGGATAGAGAGGGCCATCTATCTAAGTGTAATTAGAGGCTAGACAAGCCCAGGTTTTCTGTTTATGCTTTGTTTTAATCTGTTTGCTGTGGACTTTAATAAAGCTGGTTGCGGCCAGTTTTGCACCAGAACTGCTGTCTGAATGAACTGTTTTCATGCCATTCTGTCTACCCAGACAGTGATCCTAGAGCTAAATCCCCTGGAAAGCTTACAATATATATATATACAGCCACACAGAAACACAGCGTACCCTCGATGCCCAGCGCTGAAAGACCGTCCCATGGCCCGGCAGCGCTAGAACTGCTACAAGCGGCACCGGATAAAATACAGGCCTCGGGATCCGAAAGACCTAGTTCTGGACTACCCCCGTAATTCAGCCCCTGAAACTCAGAAGCGCATCGTCGTACAGCAACAGGGCATTGTGAGAGATAAAAAATATTGGAATATTGAATCTCGTGTCCTACAAAAGACCCAGAAGTGTGTCTACACAAAGCGCCGACTACTAGACGAATTCACCACCCTGCCGTATGGCTATTAGCACAGTATTGTGATGGATACGCGGCTACAACATCCGCTCTCGTGCATTCTAGCGGGGCCGTCTAATTCTGGAAAGAGTTATTTTGTAAAACAAATGCTGTATAATATTGAAAGTAATTTTTCTCACAAGCCTGATAATATTGTTTGGTTTTATTCATGCTGGCAGAAACTATATGATGAAATCTCTCTCTCTTTTCCCAACACCAGATTTGTGGAGGGTCTGCCGAATACATTCGTAGATGACGAATTATTCCCACCGGACAAGGTGAATTTGGCGATTGTTTATGATCTCATCTATAGTGCTAGCGAAAATTGTGAGATAGAAAAAGCGTTCACCAAGTATGTGCATCACAGAAATCTCAGTATTTTCTACCTGGTACAAAACATATTTTGTCAGGGTAAGAAAAGCCGCACCATAAATTTAAACACAAAGTACATGGTTCTTTTTAACAACCCTCGAGATAAATTACAAATTTTAACACTAGCTCGCCAGATGTACCCCGGAAAAACACTTTTTTTCCTAGAAGCATTTGAGGATGCTACGCGGGAGCCTTATGGGTATTTGCTGGTCGATTTGAGAGCTAATACACCTGAGAATCACCGCTTACGGACGGGGTTGTTTCCACCGGCGTTGTCAGCTGTCTATGTGCAGAAGAAAACCGCTTCTAAAAAGTGAATTTTATGCGGGCTTGCACATTCCACGCTGTGTGCGTTGTGCTGTAAAGATGTCCGAGAGACTCCGGCGTAACTGGGCTCTCTTAAAAACACTGGTGAAGGCAACCCCATCCGTCCGGAAATCTATTTTGCGCAATGCTAGCGTGGATTTAATCACCGCTATAGGTGAGATTGCTTTAAACATCTTAAAAGGCAGAATCCCGCTGAAAGAGCGCCAAAAAGGCATACTGAAGAAGTGGCGTAAAGCTATAAGAACCATGAGTGATAGAGCGCAGTCCATAAAGAAAAAGAAGCGAGTACTGAATCAGACCGGTGGCTTTATCAGTCCTCTTTTAGGTTTTGCAATACCCATAATAACGAGTCTGCTCGCGGGCAAATAATGGAGCATGCAGAGAAAATGTATCTAGTCCCCAAACAGGACCTACACAAGCTAAGGCCACCAACCACCGAGAGCATACGCGAAACTGTTATTCGCCGCCTCGATGATGAAATTAACTCCATTTTACAGCGCCGCGATATCCCTGACGATGTGAAAATTAAAATGTATAGCACCATGCTGGAGCGCTACTTGGTACATACGAAACGCTGCTCGAAAGAATTAACAGCTTTAAATCTCGTCAGCACTCATGGTCCTGAACATCAACAGCCGTCAAATACCGACTCCGATAAAAAAAATCATGAGATCGCTGAAATTGTAGGCCATATAAACCAAAGATATAAAAAGAATGCTGAATTTTTACTAAACAGGCTACTCCAGAATAAAAATGTGACAGACTGGAATGATAAAGACTAATTTATTTTCAAAGGCGCTGTAATACCCGGGTCTAACTTAGTGGATTTGGTACGTATTACAACTCAGAGTCACGCTCTGACCGTCAGGAATTTACCTAGGGGTTGGGAATCGTTTATGCGAGCTATGGCCGAGTTGAATATACCCTCTACAGTTGTGGGTAATCCCACTACAGTCATGGCCAAAAGTTTTGAGAATGACACAAATATTATATTTTCACATGATCTGCTGCCCTCTGGTTTTTATGTGTGTTTGACAGATGTTTTTATCACAGACAGAAATATAATAATTGCAAACATATGAGTAAAAAAAGCTTACATTGACAGTTAGAATGAGTTAATGCAGCAAGTCAATATTTGCAGTGTTGACCCTTCTTCTTCAGGACCTCTGCAATTCTCCCTGGCATGCTCTCAATCAACTTCTGGACCAAATCCTGACTGATAGCAGTCCATTCTTGCACAATCAATGCTTTCATTTTGTCAGAATTTTTAGGTTTTTGTTTGTCCACCCCTCTCTTGATGATTGACCACAAGTTCTCAATGGGATTAAGATCTGGGGAGTTTCCAGGCCATGGACCCAAAATCTCTATGTTTTGTTCCCTGAGCCATTTAGTTATCACCTTTGCTTTATGGCAAGGTGCTCCATCATGCTGGAAAAGGCATTGTTGATCGCCAAACTGCTCTTCTAGGGTTGGGAGAAGTTGCTCTTGGAGGACATTCTGGTACCATTCTTTATTCATGGCTGTGTTTTTAGGCAAGATTGTGAGAGAGCCGATTCCCTTGGCTGAGAAGCAACCCCACACATGAATGGTTTCAGGATGCTTAACAGTTGGCATGAGACAAGACTGGTGGTAGCGCTCACCTTGTCTTCTCCGAATGAGGCGTTTTCCTGATATCCCAAACAATCGAAAAGGGGATTCATCAGAGAAAATAACTTTACCCCAGTCCTCAGCAGTCCACTGCCTGTACCTTTTGCAGAATATCAGTCTGTCCATGATGTTTTTTCTGGAGAGAAGTGGCTTCTTTGCAGCCCTCCTTGAGACCAGGCCTTGCTCCAAGAGTCTCCGCCTCACAGTGCGTGCAGATGCACTCACACCTGCCTGCTGCCATTCCTGAGCAAGCTCTGCACTGCTGGTAGCCCGATCCCGCAGCTGAAACACTTTTAAGAGACGGCTCTGGCGCTTGCTGGTCTTTCTTGGGCGCCCTGGAGCCTTTTTGGCAACAATGGAACCTCTCTCTTTGAAGTTCTTGATGATGCGATAGATTGTTGACTGAGGTGCAATCTTTCTAGCTGTGATACTATTCCCTGTTAGGCCATTTTTGTGCATTGCAATGATGACTGCACTTGTTTCTTTAGAGATAACCATGATTAACAGAAGAGAAACAATGATGCCAAGCACCAGCCTCCTTTTAAAGTGTCCAGTGGTGTCATTCTTACTTAATCATGGCAGATTGATCTCCAGCCATGTCCTCATCAACACCCACACCTGTATTAATGGAGCAATCACTGAAAAGAAGTTAGCTGGTCCTTTTAAGGCAGGGCTGCAATGATGTTGAAATGTGTTTTGGGGGATATAGTTCATTTTCTAGCCAAATATTGACTTTGCAAGTAATTGCTGTTAAGCTGATCACTCTTTATAACATTCTGGAGTATATGCAAATTGCTATTAGAAAAGTGAAGCAGTAGACTTTGTAAAAAATAATATTTGTGTCATTCTCAAAACTTTTGGCCATGACTGTACTAGGCAGCATTTAGACAAATTAAAAATGGCCTCCAGCGCTGGTGTATCTACACCGATGAGGGTAGACCCCTCACACCGTACAATTCATTCTCTGCACTCGCCGTCATTAGGCACCACAAGGGGAACTCTACTACCTAAAAAAAGGTCTCTACCGATACTGCCAGCCATGTGGCTCACGATGTAGCGTATGTACTTGTTAATTATCTATTTTATCGTGTGTGTGATGCGATTTGTTAATTGTGCATGTGACACTTTTTATATCATTCTGTATGTACTTTTAAATGCTTGAAATGTCTTTGAGATGTATTTATTTATTACAATAAAATCTTGTAACCTTGTTTTACAATACCGTGTCATTGCTTTTTTAAAAATATGAATAAATCATTTGCGTGTGTAATATTGTAACATGGCCATATACATAATATGCCCGTGACCATTTAAAGGACTTGTCCGGGCATGCCCGGACTATGCCTGGCTATACACAATACAGGGCTAATTACTTTGCGTAATTTCTATTAAGTGAACTAATATTGTAACATGGCCATATACATAATATGCCCGTGACCATTTAAAGGACTTGTCCTGGCATGCCCGGACATGTCAGGGCTAAGCTGAGTATGCCGGGCTATACACAATACAGGGCTAATTACTATGCGTAATTTCTATCAAGTGAATTACCATATCTAAATAGCCTGTTAAGATGCGAGCTTCTCTCAATTGTACTTTACTGGACATGTCACAACATATCACTGGTGCACTCCTGCTAAAAAGATACGGATCCTATCTTTAATTCTCTATGTGGAAAAACTTCCTATATACTGGATAATACTGTAGAATAAACTCCTTTTAGCCTGTACATAGACTACTAAGATATAACTTTACAGCGAGTGAAGCACACACTCAGATTTAATACCACCCATGCTAGAAAATCCCTTTACATACATTTACTGGGGGACTTAAAAGAGCCCCCACAAAAAAGAGCCTTATAAAATCAAGATTCGCCTTGATACACCTTTCCACAACACCACAGACTGATCAAATCCACAAGGAGATGGATAAAATATAAATAGAGACGAATAAATTCATGAATCACTTTGATAGAACTTCCCAGATTCAGCAGTCCTGATTTCCCAGACAGATCAAATCACAGGGAGACGGATTAAATGATAGGGGCGTGACGACCTGTCAGATTGAGTTTGACGAAAGGTACCCCTCCTACACTACTGGGGTCCTCTCTCTCCTGTAGAGTGTAAGCTCCTATGGTCAGCAGAGTTCTCATTATATCTCCTGTAGAGTGTAAGCTTTTATGGCCAGCGGAGTCCACTCTTTCTCTCTCTCTTCTGTTGAGTATAAGCTCCTATTGTCAGTGGGGTCTTCTCTTTCTCCTGTAAAGTGTGAGCTCTTATGGTCAGCAGAGTCCTCTCTCTCCTCTACCCAATGTGTTTTTTCCAAGGAATTACAAGCTTTCTAGTATTTAGATTTGCTCAAATGTATTTGCCACAAATCAAATTTTGGGGGAAGATTTGGCAAACTCGGTTTCAAAAGATTGGCTCATCTTTAGTCAATGCAACTAATTAAGAATATAATGTAACACATGAATTGTGTAATGCTTTATTTGGGAAGCCTTTGGGAATAGACATAAAAGTTGAGTTTTCAAGGAATGGAAGAGATGCATTGTAGTTCCTGATGGTAATAAGGTTCATAATAAGGATCATGCAACAAGAGCTGAGTTTTCAAGGAATGGAAGTGTGGAGCCCAACTGCGCTCGGTTCCACATATCCTAGAAGGGTGCATGAAGGATTCGTCCACTAGAGGTCTCACTACATACACACACCTTCACCCGTCCTCAGTCCACCAGAGGGAGCCCTGATTGGGGTATAAAAGGGGGTGAAGGCAGGAAGTCAGTTAGTCTGAAGTCTGGAGTCTGAAGTCAGCAGTCTGAAGAGCAGAGTGAGTCTGCAGAGCAGTTCTGTTCAGTCTAGCTAAGGAGTCTAGCAAATCAGGCTAGAGAGCTAGGAGCGTGCCGACGCTCTGAAGAGCTGCAGAAGAGGCAGCCCACCAACTGCCAGTGTGTATAACCTTGTGAGGGCCCAAGTAGGCCGGAGGCAAGAGGAGAGTAGCAAAGGGGTAGAGGAGTCTTATCAGCTCACCCCAGCAAGTACAAACCGGACACCGGGTCCGAGTCTACAGGGATCTCCATGACCCAGTAGGAGACAAGTTAGGCCCAGCTACAGGCAGGCCAGAAACTCATTACGGAAAGGCAAGGAACAGGAGGCCTTATACTTGCTCAGTGGGAGAATCTGGATGTGCACCCTTCACCCTACAATGCTCCGGGATGTACCTGCACCATCTCCAGTAAAGGTACCAAACTGACTTGTGTGTGTGTGTCCACCTTCTTGTTCCTACCCTGCCGGATTCCCTCCGTCCTGCATCCCTACACTCTATGCTGCCCTGAAGGCCTGCTCCACCTGTGGGGAGTGATACCACCCTAGCTGCCATAACACCAGCCTCAGTGGACTGCTGCAGTGCTGGTGATCCTCACCAGACACCACAGGTGGCGTCACGATCTGCTGACATTCTTCCCCATAAATATTCCCCTTTTTGAAGGTGAGCGCCCAGGGCCACGGACAGATTTGTGGCCGCTGTGATATTCCCCATTGAGATCAACGGGCTCGGGTCCGAGTTCCCCAACAGTCCCAAGGGCGGCTCATCTGACTGGAATCACGAACAGGATTGTGTGCCCTGCAGCAACGGAAGAAGTGGTGCCCATTACTGCCGGGTACTGTGCGCTTTACTAAAAAACTGTATCTCGTATAGTGGTGAAGATTTCCCGCCATTGTCCGCCATTATTGTGTCACCGCAGGAAAACTAGGAGGCGTACCTGTAAAAAGCTCGCTGAGTTCTGGACACGCCCCCACGCGCTGATGCGGCGGCAGGTCCTGACAAGGAGCTCCAGTGAACGCTCTGACGTCAGAGCGCCGGCGACGCAGGTCCTTCAAGCGACTGTGCCCTGCGGAGCTGTAGCCTACAGAGGAAGGTAGGCCACGGTTCACTAGGGGGGAGCCAGGATGTCACAGCCCCCGTCCAACGGCACGGCCCAAGCCGACAACCCTGATGATCAGCCCTCGACCGCTACCCCCTCACCTGGGCCTGTGGCCCCGATAGTACCGCTAATGCTGCCGTACATGCCTGGAGCAAAGTGGCTTCCCCTGTACTGCGGCAAGCCAGACACCCTTTCGGGATTCAAGCGCAAAATATGCAGCATACTGGACATGTACTCTATGTCAGATAAGCAAAGGGCTGCAGTAGTAGTGGGACAATTAACTGGCGCTGCGGAGAGAGAAGCGGAAACGTGGTCGGCTTCAGACCAGGAGTCAGTGCCCGCAATTTTCCTAAAGTTACAGACCGCCTTTGAGGACCGCACCGAAACAGACCTCCGAATGAGGTTCTACCAATGCTCCCAGAAATCAGAGGACAGCGTGCGGGATTATGCCTGCCATTTACAAGGGGCCCTGCGAGCTCTCAAACAGGCTAATCCCATGAGCGTCACCAATGAGAATAAAATGCTAAAGGAATAATTTGTACGGGGACTGAGGTCCCAAGCGGAAAGCAGGACTGTGCGTTGGTGGTCCTTGGATCATCCAGATGCTACTTTTGATGTCCTTAAGGTACATGGCTATAAAGGGACTCCAACCCCTGGAAACAGCAAATACGGCAACCCAACGATACCAGGGTGAGGCTACTCCAACGCCAGCAGCCCCCACCTTTTCCCCGCTGGTTGCTGAAGCCAAAGCGCAGGCAGTGCCCTCTACTGAGCTGGACTGTCTGCGCTCAGAAGTGCGCCAGCTGACCAAAAACCTGGCTACTGTAACGAGTGCCCTGCAACTGCGGACGGAACCGGAGACAGAAGGAAAGATCCTGCTAGCCGACTGCCCTGAGGATGCCCCTGGATGAACCGGAGGAAAAGGAGGATGTCGCCACCCCGGAGGAGGACAACGCCACCCCCAGGAAGGACCAACGACCAGCGCCATCCTCACCGAGGGATCGTCTGCTACCGCTGCCAGAAGGAAGGTCACACCGCATGCCAGTGTCCTTTAAACGGGCAAACCCTGGGTCCGAGGGCCAGCACCAGGAATAGACTCATCAGGCCCCTCAGACTGGCACCGCAGGTTTGTGGGAGGAAGACCTTTCCTGTCCATCATACTGGACGGGATCGCAATACCTGCCCTGCTGGACACCGGATCCCAGGTAACCGTCATACCTGATATCCTTTATAACTTTTACTGGTCTATGGACAACCTCCAACCCCAAACCTTGACTTTGCAGTATACGCCTCTAACGGTCTCCCTCTTGACTTACTGGGGGCTAAAAACGTAGACGTAAAAGTGGGAAGGGTGGAGTTAAAGGACCAGGGACTTATTGTAGTAAAAACTGTTAATGAGGAAAATGGACTGAATGTGGTTCTAGGTACTAACATTATTGGTAATTGTTTGGAGGAGGTTGTGTTCTTACTCCAACAGCTTGCCGATGTTGCCAGACCAGGGCGAAAGAAAGCGATCCAGATGGAGATCCGGGCCCTGATGTGCCAGCAGCAAGTGGACCTGACCGGTGGTAAGATTGGTAATGTACGGGTAACAGACCCGAACCGCATTGTGATACCCCCAATGAGTGAAATGCTTATTTGGTGTAGAGCAGCAATAGGTCTGAGAGGACAGAGCTACCAAGCAGTAGTAGAACCCCTTTGTTCAGAACACAGACCTACACTCTTAACTGCCAGAGGGGTAGTGGAGGTACACAATGGGAGGGTGCCATTGCGTCTTCTCAACTGGGGGGAAGATGAAGTCAAATTACCACGTTATGCCACTGTTGCCAAGCTACATGCTGTAGATAATAACTCCATTCACACAAAGGAGTCCTTAGCCTCCTCAAAACCAGTGGAGGATAATGGCCCGGCAACCAAGGTGGCAGATTGGTGGCAGTAGATCCATGTTGGGACAGACACCACTCCAGCTCACCAGAAACAGGGGGTACATCGGGTGGTCCAGGAATATTCACAGGTATTCAGCAAACACCCACTTGATTTTAGGAAGATTAAGGGAGTGCAACATCATATCCCCACAGGCAACCATCCTCCCATTAAGGAACGGTACAGGCCCATACCTCCAGCACACTACCAGAAAGCCAAGGAAATGTTGCAGGACATGAAAGAGGCAGGGGTGATAAGGTATAGTTGTAGTCCCTGGGCAGCTCCCCTAGTTCTAATCAGGAAAAAGGATGGAAGCATGAGGATGTGTGTAGATTAGACAAGTAAATCGCATTACACATAAAGATGCATACCCTTTACCACGTATTGAGGAATCTCTGGCTGCCCTAAAGTCTGCTAATTACTTTTATTACTTTTCCACCCTTGACCTCACTAGTGGGTACTGGCAAGTAGCTGTAGCTGAGGAGGATCGAGAGAAGACGGCCTTCACCACCCCGATGGGACTCTGTGAGTTCGACAGAATGCCGTTTGGACTCAGCAGTGCCCCCGGCACGTTTCAGAGAGTGATGGAGTGCCGCCTGGGACACCTCAACTTCGACACTGTGTTACTATACCTGGAAGACGTAATTGTGTACTCCAAAACGTATGAAGATCACTTGAAGCACCTGGCAGAGGTATTCGAGTCACTGTCCCAGTATGGGATGAAACTGAAGCCTTCAAAGTGCCACCTGCTCAAACAAAATGTACAGTACCTGGGACATATTGTCAGCTCAGAGGGAGTAGCGCCCGACCCGAGAAGGTCACCACCATCCAGAAGTGGCCAGAGCCGAAGAACCTCAAAGAGGTGCGTCAGTTCCTGGGACTGACAGGATACTACCGGAGGTTTGTAAAGGATTACACTGAGAAAGCAGCGCCTCTGCAAGACCTTCTAGTGGGACAGTCCCTCAAGAGCAAAAATTCTCCATTCCACTGGGGTAAAGAACAGGCTGAAGCATTCAAAGAAATGAAGGAGATCCTGACAGGTGATGAGATCGTAGCCTACCCTGACTACATCCAACCGTTCCTGCTGTATACGGATGCCAGCAGCGAAGGATTGGGAGCTGTCCTAAGTCAGAAGCAAAATGGCCTAGAGAAAGTCATCGCATATTCAAGCAGGAGGCTCCGCCCGACCGAGAGGAACCCAGAGAACTATAGCAGGATCAAGTTGGAGTTCTTGGCGCTGGTCTGGGCCATTACTGAAAGGTTCAAGCACTACCTAGCCTCCAGCAAGTTCATGGGCTACACTGACAATAACCCCTTAACGCATCTGGAAACAGCCAGACTGGGAGCCATGGAGCAACGATGGATGGCTCGGCTGTCAAACTATCGATTCACCATCAAGTACGGGGCCTGCCGCAAAAACGCCAACGCTGATGCCCTGTCCAGGATGCCTCACCAGTCGGACACAGAAGAGGAAGTGGATGACCTGGAGGAGATTGAACTACCTGCCTTTCACAGGAATGGGAAGAGCAACGAGCCTTCAGGAGGCAGCGTGGTAAGACATTAAACCATTTACCTCACCACAGCTGGAAGGAGACCCAGGATAGTGATCTGGTTGTCAGTCGTATCAAGGAGCTGATAACTCAAGAAGGTTCCTCCTTGGAGAAGGATGCGTCTCCACAAGCAAGGCAGCTGTGGAATGAGAGAAGCCGGCTGTTTATCTACCGTGAGAAGCTGTGCCGGAGGTATGTCAATCCAAAAACCCATGAGATGGTATGGCAGATAGTAGTGCCCAGGACAGACATCCAGATGGTGTTGGAAGCCTACCATGATCAGGCGGGGCACTTTGGCTGGAAAAAGCTAGAGAATCTGTTGAAGTGTCGATTCTACTGGGTGGGAATGCGCAGCTCCATTGAGAGATGGTGCAGAGACTGTGGACCCTGTGGCCTCAGAAGAAAAGACTACAGCAGCTAGAAGGCACCCTGCAACCCATCAAGACGACTCGTCCCTTGGAGATCGAGGCCCTGGACCATGTCAAGTTGTCACCCAGCCGGTCAGGATACTCCTATGCCCTGACCATGGTGGATCACTACTCCAGGTTCCTGGTGGTCACCCCTGTCAAAGATCTGATGGCAGAGAGAGCAGCAAAGATGTTCCAAGCGTATTTATGCAGACCCCATGGATACCCTGAGCAGGTGCTAACGGAGCAAGGCCCAGCCTTCGAGGCCGAATTGTTCAAAGAGTTCTGCCATCTGTACGAATGTAAAAAGATAAAAACCACACCGTACCACCCACAAACCAATGGTCTCTGTGAAAAGATGAACAACATCGTCATCGACCTGCTGAAGACCTTACCACTTGAGGAGAGAAATCAGTGGCCAGACCTACTACCTGACCTGGTAGACCTGTACAATCACATACCTGTGAGTTCCACCAATTGCACCCCAGCTTATCTCATGCGGGCAAGACCAGGAAAGCTGCCAATGGATCTGGAGCTTGGTGTTGTAGATCCCGAAGCAGATGTGACCACCGAGAACTGGGATACGACCAGACAGGAACAGTACAGAAAAGTACAGGCCTGCGTTGAAGATAGTCTCACTCGGATGAGAGACAAGCAAGAGACTCGCTACAACAAATGTGCACCAGCAGAACCCTTCACACCTGGTGAATTCGTGCTGAAAAGAAAGAGGAGGATGCACAAACTCGATAATCAGTGGGAAAGAGAGCCCTTCACTGTGTTGAATTCCAGGTTTGATAACAGGAAAACGTGTTTAATCAGTAAAGATGGAGGGAGAACGACTACAACTGTATCCAGGGACCACCTGAAGTTGTGTCCGGATCTGTTAAAGCTCCAGGAAGAAGAGCCTTTCGTCACTCCAGAGGAACCTGATGGAGCAGTCATACATACTGAGTTGGGAGACTTTCCGGCAGATTGGCCTCGAATTGGAGAAGCAGTTATAATCACAGTACTCCAATTCTTTCAACAGCAAGAAGAACCTGTAAGTGCTGCAGAAGAGCCGGTTGCCGCAGTGGAGCCTGTTGAAGAAGAATCCCAAGAAGAAGAATCCCAAGAAGAAGCAGAGCCAGATGGTCCAGCTAATGGTATACTTGCCAGTCCCCTAGAAAGGTTAAGGCAATTTTATAATTTACCCCCACGTAGGGCAGCCAGGGTAACAGAAAATACGAACATCGATACCTCACCGACCCCAGCACCACGTAGATCAGTACGTAGTACCAGAGGACAAATCCCCGCTAGGTATAGAGAATAGTTACCATTGGGGTACTGTATATTATTGTATCATATTGTTACTTCTATTATGTCTTGACCTAGTTGCTTATTAATTTTGTCTTTTTCTCCTAATAACAATTCAAGTGAAATGGACACTGCTCAATTGTTTTCTATTACCCTTTGAGCAACCTTTCCAAAAGAGACTCAGACTTTTGGTTACTCATTTTTCTAACTGCTTTTGCCATGTGTGTATATATATATATATATATAGTTACTTACCTTTTGCGCAACAATTCAAGTGCCCTCACTTCCCGTAAAGGAAAGATTGTTGATAGTTAATTGTTATTGTTATTTTTGGAACAAAAATGTACTTCAGCCCGGGAGTGCTGAGCTGTACTAGGGGGGAATGTGGAGGCCAGCTGCACTCGGTTCCACATATCCTAGAAGGGTGCATGAAGGATTTGTCCACTAGAGGTCTCACTACATACACACACCTTCACCCGTCCTCAGTCCAACAGAGGGAGCCCTAATTGGGATATAAAAGGGGGTGAAGGCAGGAAGTCAGTCAGTCTGAAGTCTGGAGTCTGAAGTCTGCAGTCTGAAGAGCAGAGTGAGTCTGCAGAGCAGTTCTGTTCAGTCTAGCTGAGGAGTCTAGCAAATCAGGCTAAAGAGTGGCAGAAGAGGCAGCCCACCAACTGCCAGTGTGTATAACCTTGTGAGGGCCCGAGTAGGCCGGAGGCAAAAGGAGAGTAGCAAAGGGGTAGAGGAGCCTTACCAGCTCACCCCAGCAAGTACAAACCGGACACCGGGTCTGAGCCTACAGGGATCTCCACGACCCAGTAGGAGAAAACCAGAATTCTGAGGACTACAGGTCCCAGGAGCACCACAGAGCTGATATGTAACAAGACCAGGGGACACGGAGATACGATAAGCAGGGAAAGTGTACTCCAGGAGAAGGTCCTACCACAAGGTCAGCCGGTGCAGGACAGAGACTAAGTTAGGCCCAGCTACAGGCAGGCCAGAAACTCATTACGGAAAGGCAAGGAACAGGAGGCCTTATACCTGCTCAGTGGGAGAACCTGGATGTGCACCCTTCACCCTACAATGCTCCGGGATGTACCTGCACCATCTCCAGTAAAGGTACCAAACTGACTTGTGTGTGTGTGTCCACCTTCTTGTTCCTACCCTGCTGGATTCCCTCCGTCCTGCATCCCTACACTCTTTGCTGCCCTGAAGGCCTGCTCCACCTGTGGGGAGCGATACCACCCTAGCTGCCATAACACCAGCCTCAGTGGACTGCTGCAGCGCTGGTGATCCTCACCAGACACATCAGGTGGTGTCACGATCTACTGACATTCTTCCCTGTAAATATTCCCCTTTTTGAAGGTGAGCACCCAGGGCCACGGACAGAGCCGTGGCCGCCGTGATATTCCCCATTGAGATCGACGGGCTCGGGTCCCAGTTCCCCAACAGTCCCAAGGGCGGCTCAGAAGCGCCGATGTATAGGGGTTTCTGGTGATAATAAGATTCAGAATAAGGATCATGCAAACACAGGCCAACGAAATAGGAATCTGGACAACCCTCTCATGTTCTAGGAGTAATGAAGGAAACTAGAGAAGAGCAACTTGAACTCCAGAACCTGTACTTGACCCCAAGACAATAGTGTGCTTCATGCAATAAAGGAACAGCCCTACAACTGAGTCCTTTTTTCAGTCACCAGTATTGTTCTTTGCAGCTCTTGGATGGATGTAGTGAATTAAAAGCAAGGTATCCAAACTCTGTGATCTTGACTAAATTGTACCAACTCCTGTTAATAATTAAAAGTAACTAGCTGTAATTAATCAACTGCGCGGTGTGGACAACGATCCTTTAGAATGGAAAGTCTCATCGTGTGCAATAAATTGCGTTGTTTCTTTCTTGGTTCTTGAAGTCAATCAATTCTGAACCATGTTATTTGCCTGTCAATAGTCGTGTTCAGACAGAGAGTTCCAGCTGCCATTCTCATGCATGTAGGAACGTGACAATGAGACAACTGCTTTGCAGCTAATAATAGCTTGACTTTATCCCAAAATTAACCTTTGATTATGTTTCTAATTAGTTTTTGCTTTTAATTAATTTTTGGACAACTCATTTATCTTGAAATGCACACATGTATCTAGCAGGACGTTTAATCATTATTTAATCATGCCCATCATAAAGAAGTCATTATATCCTTTTGTTTCCTAATCTAGGTATGAGATTTCATGTGACTTATGGGATTTCCTACAAGATATTCAAGAAGTAAATAAGTCACTTAAAGCCATGCTGTTGTGAGTACAGTACATGAGGTATAGCACTATGTCTTACCATTATATGACTTGTTTCCTCCACTACAGACTCTATTCATTTTCCGTTCTCTCTGAGCTAGTGGGTGGTATCTAGCTGCTATGATGTCTCCCATACACATAGAAGGATTCCTGTCCATGTAGCACATATTCAGCATGGACGACATTATGCACCAGTACTGAGCAGAGCAGTTGTGAATACAGCAGAGGAGTGAGATAACACACTCACTTGAAAGATGAGATGTATATCTTCGTACCGTGTTAGCCAGTAGATAGAAAAATATTTAGACTTGAGAGTCCTCAGTGGTTGATACCTTTTAATGGCTAACTGAAAAGATGGTAACAAATTGCAAGCTTTCGAGACTACTCAGGTCTCTTCATCAGGCAAAGACTAAAACAAAAACTGAAGAATCACATATTTATACACAAGAGGACACAGGAATAATGCAATAGGTAAGACATGTGACGTGAAGCAGAACTGTCATTATGGCAGAGGGATGAACATAAATATTGGAACAGTTCATAGATAAGGAGTGAGAGTTCTCACTCCTTATCTATGAACTGTTCCAATATTTATGTTCATCCCTCTGCCATAATGACAGTTCTGCTTCACGTCACATGTCTTACCTATTGCATTATTCCTGTGTCCTCTTGTGTATAAATATGTGATTCTTCAGTTTTTGTTTTAGTCTTTGCCTGATGAAGAGACCTGAGTAGTCTCGAAAGCTTGCAATTTGTTACCATCTTTTCAGTTAGCCATTAAAAGGTATCAACCACTGAGGACTCTCAAGTCTAAATATTTCACTTGAAAGAAGCAGCATGAGTTTATCTGTGTCTTTCTGCCTTTTTGATTTTGCCTCTTCCTCTCCCTCAGCTCACTGTAGACTTCAATAAGCAGTTCCAATCTGATCCTTCACTGAGCTTGGTCACTGTTGTACTGAAAATAGTAGCTTTATTCGGTCATTGGATAACAAGCAGATATAATAAAAAACAAGCAACAGCTTGCATGAAACCCTTACAATCTTTTGCCTGCCTAAAACTACACACAAAACTGAAGATAATCAAGGATAATTTAGCATTTTTTTTAGATTGTAATTTTCTACTTTTGCTAATAAATTTTGTTTAGCTTTGATCAGGGCCGGTGTCAACAATGTTCAAAAGGGGGCAAGTTTCGGTTCATTGCATCTGTCTCTTATCCTACTACTGACCAAATTGCTAATCGAAAGGACTAATTCGACTTCAATCATAGTTGGAGCAGCAGACAGATTCCTGTCTTCTTGATCAAATTATTGGTATGGGGTAGCATCAAGTGTTGAGGCAGGTGCTGGGAAAGCAACACTTAGGGGTAAAGATCAGTAACCTTTGGCACTCCACAACTGGTTATTGAGTGTTAAAACCAAAACTCCAAATGTGCCCTCAGTTTATGACTGTAAGGGAATGCTGGAAGTTGTAATTTTGCTGGGCTGTCAAAGGTTGCTGATTCCTGCCATAATGACTGCTGCTAAAACCCAAAATTGTGACAGAAGTTGGGTCCAAAGATACCGCTACGCATTAGAAAAAAGGATTTTTTTTAATGTGCTCATTTCCAATGGGTGGTCAAACTATTGCATGTGTCCAGATTCTACTCTGACAGATGTTTGAGAAACAATGATCATACACGTTGAATTACAATGCTAGATTGTTGAGTTCTGAGAGATCATAAGCTGCCGACATGGGTAATTGGCAGCTGCTTACCCTGCTCCTCCCACTAAAAACTTACATGTTTGGCTGAACTGAGGGCTTTGAGGAATAGCTGTCAGCCAAATCAGAGTTTTATTGACAATTATTATAGGTGTATATATTTTAGAAAGGAAAAAAATGACATTGGCACACATAGGGAATTAAAATCTTTGTCCGTGGATTCAGTTTGTACTAAAATACCATGTAGAAATCCAAAGACGTGGTTGTGGTCACGTGGAAAGATAGACAATGTAAATCAAGAATGTCATGGCACTCACATAAGTTTATTCTTGATTCTTATATTTGAAAACACTGGACGCATTTCAGTCTCTGCTGTTGAAAGTTTTGAATGGACTGAAACGTGTCCAGTGTTTTCAAATAAAAGAATCAAGAAAAACGTAGGTGAGTGCCGGGACTTTCTTGATTTTACATTGATATAAACGATGGAACTGCTCTTTACTCACTATCCCCAGATCTAATACAGAGTCTCTGTCGCTGCTCCAGTTATTGGCTGCAGCTCTGACATCAAGTACAGTCATGGCCAAAAGTTTTGAGAATGACACAAATATTAATTTTTACAAAGTCTACTGCTTCACTTTTTCTAATGGCAATTTGCATATACTCCAGAATGTTATAAAGAGTGATCAGCTTAAAAGCAATTACTTGCAAAGTCAATATTTGGCTAGAAAATGAACTTTATCCCCCAAAACACATTTCAACATCATTGCAGCCCTGCCTTAAAAGGACCAGCTAACCTCTTTTCAGTGATTGCTCCATTAACACAGGTGTGGGTGTTGATGAGGACATGGCTGGAGATCAATCTGTCATGATTAAGTAAGAATGACACCACTGGACACTTTAAAAGGAGGCTGGTGCTTGGCATCATTGTTTCTCTTCTGTTAACCATGGTTATCTCTAAAGAAACATGTGCAGTCATCATTGCAATGCACAAAAATGGCAAACAGGGAAGAGTATCGCAGCTAGAAAGATTGCACCTCAGTCAACAATCTATCGCATCATCAAGAACTTCAAGGAGAGAGGTTCCATTGTTGCCAAAAAGGCTTCAGGGCACCCAAGAAAGACCAGCAAGCGCCAGGACCGTCTCTTAAAAGTGTTTCAGCTGCGGGATCGGGCTAACAGCAGTGCACAGCTTGCTCAGGAATGGCAGCAGGCAGGTGTGAGTGCATCTGCACGCACTGTGAGGCGGAGACTCTTGGAGCAAGGCCTGGTCTCAAAGAGGGCAGCAAAGAAGCCACTTCTCTCCAGAAAAAACATCATGGAAAGACTGATATTCTGCAAAAGGTACAGGCAGTGGACTGCTGAGGACTGGGGTAAAGTTATTTTCTCTGATGAATCCCCTTTTCGATTGTTTGGGACATCAGGAAAACGCCTCATTCGGAGAAGACAAGGTGAGCGCTACCACCAGTCTTGTCTCATGCCAACTGTTAAGCATCCTGAAACCATTCATGTATGGGGTTGCTTCTCAGCCAAGGGAATCGGCTCTCTCACAGTCTTGCCTAAAAACACAGCCATGAATAAAGAATAGAATCAGAATGTCCTCCAAGAGCAACTTCTCCCAACCCTCCAAGAGCAGTTTGGCGATCAACAATGCCTTTTCCAGCATGATGGAGCACCTTGCCATAAAGCAAAGGTGATAACTAAATGGCTCAGGGAACAAAACATAGAGATTTTGGGTCCATGGCCTGGAAACTCCCCAGATCTTAATCCCATTGAAAACTTGTGGTCAATCATCAAGAGACGGGTGGACAAACAAAAACCTAAAAATTCTGACAGAATGAAAGCATTGATTGTGCAAGAATGGACTGCTATCAGTCAGGATTTGGTCCAGAAGTTGATTGAGAGCATGCCAGGGAGAATTGCAGAGGTCCTGAAGAAGAAGGTCAACACTGCAAATATTGACTTGCTGCATTAACTCATTCTAACTGTCAATATAAGCTTTTGTTACTCATATGTTTGCAATTATTATATTTCTGTCTGTGATAAAAACATCTGTCAAACACACATAAAAACCAGAGGGCAGCAGATCATGTGAAAATATAATATTTGTGTCATTCTCAAAACTTTTGGCCATGACTGGTAGACAGCTTGGAAGCCAATCAGTGAAGTCATCAGCTCTGAAGGGGGTATTTCGTCTACACGGTCAAATCCACTAAGCTCACTGATTGGTTGCTGCAGTTTTCTATATGAACTAACATAGCACACTGGGAGCGGTACCCGGGTCTGTAGCAGCTGACCGAAGGGTCAGAGGTACAGTACAGGAGGGCAAAGACAGAGTGGTCAAACGGTCCTAAGTTAGGGGCAGGCTACACAGGATAAGTCTGAATAATCAGGATTAGAAGTGGAGAGGAGACAGGACGGGAAACGAGCGGGGTCGGTAATGAGAAACAGAATATGTGATAGCATGCACAGGAACAAATGGGGTAGGAACCGAACATTCAGGCAAAGAATGGTGAGAGGAGCTGCCTTATATAGAACCTGCTTATATGGGATAGGCTGGAAAGCCATGTCTCTGCAAGACACAGCAGGACTAAATTCCTGCAGAGACCAGCCATGACCCCCTAACTCAAGATGTAGCTTGCTACACCATGTAGCATGCTACACCATGCTGTAGCAGCCATGCAGAGGAGTGCAGGAGACAACAAATTTTAGCGATACGTCCTGCCGTGAGGAGAAACTGAATGGTGAGTGGGGTGGCGCTGAGAAGCCATGCAAGTTTCCGCTGTGACACCCAACATTTTGGTTTTATAAATTATGAGTCATTCTACTTTCCACCGGAGGTAGACCTTAGGTTTGACCCAAGCACAAAACTCAACATCTCATTTTTATAAATTCTGAGCCATATTACTTTCCACTGGAGGTAGACCTACGGTTTGACCCAAGCACAAAACCCAACATTTTAATACAAAAATATTGCCAACAGCTGCATCGGGGTCCATTTATTTTACTGCCGTCATTGTGTGTGAACAATAGCCAGTTCCAGGCAGGCGAGAGACTGAATGTGGCAAATATCAATCTCCCTGACCCCATAATAAGGAATAATCTCCTAAAATTCTAAAGCTACGGCTCACAGAGTGCCGGGAATAAGCCGTCTAACTATACGGACATACTTGACTGTTTTACAAAACAGGCTTAAGGCGGATAATGCAGTCTCAGGCTGTAAGCTATAATTGTAAGAGGATAAATAGCATTTTATGTAAGGAGGAGAGACACGGTCAAGGGATTCTCTGCAGAAGGTAAACAATGGGATGATTGTGCTTGCCAAAGAAGCAAGCGACCATGAAAATGAATATGCATGAATCTGGATTCCGCAGTCAACCAGAAATGTATCATAAAAAATAAATATACAAGTAAGTCAGCAGAAATAAAAAACAGGATGGCCCACCCAGTGTCGGACTAGGTTGGCAAAGGCCCACCAATAACATTGATTCTTAGCACAATATACAAAAATAACGTGACCCTAGTGCACAAATTTACTCTTGCTTCTGTGTAATATTAATTTTGTCTAGCTTGTTTAATTAATGATTAGATGATACCCTTTTCTTCATATTGTGAATTAAGTGTAATAGCACTGATCATCAGCACTCCTTCACAGGGGCCTACCAGAGGATTCTCCTGTTCTCCTGTGGGCCAGTCCAAGCACGGTCCACCACATAGGCTCAAAGGCAATATTTCTAATAATGCGTAGTGGTATAGATGAAAGAGTCTTTAGAACTGGTATAAAAAAATGTTCCTGGTAGGACTCTGAGTTCTGGTTTTTATACCTTGTGATGTGATAATTTTGTGTAAAGTTGATACTTCATCTATTCAGCCATTTTAGAATTATTTCAGTATGGTGGATTCTGATTTTTTGGCTGAATTTCTACTCTACTTCATATTTCCTCTGGTTAAGTGATAAATGTAGTGTATATAGTGGAAATACAACTTTTATATTCCAAGGAAGATCTGAAACAATTAACCCAAGCTGAACGCCTGAGCCATGACTGTACTTCAGAAGGAACATTACACCCAACACCAGTTTTATTACTTTAAATTTACAATTCCTTTTCTGCAGAACAAAACATATCATGCATACAAATAGCTATCTTGAATGCACTTAATGTACTAAAAAAATTCTTTGAAGGCACCTAAATATACATCAAGTGATAACAATATGGAAATATGAAAGGCGGAATGTGAATGTTGTCACATTTCCATACATTTCATTTTTGTTTTTTGTTTATTACATAAAATTCAACAGCTTCTGGTTTTAAAGTGATAAAATCTGTGCATACTGTTCACCGTCTGCTTCTCTAAAGGATGCACAAGTCACAATGAGACCTCTGTTCCTGTTTCGGCTCATAGTATTTTATCCCCTGCAGTACAGGGTATTGGGATTTGTGCAGGAGGACTGGAGCATGTTTTCTGAAATTGTATTACTAAGGCTACTTTCACACTTGCGTTTTATCGCGCAGCGCATCGTGCACTATCGGACGCATGCTCCCCATCTTTAACATGGCGGGCGCAGGGTCTAGCGCTTGCACGCGTTCATCAGCGTTTGGTGTGCGCTGCGCATTTTCCAGGTGTGCGTCCATACGCGCTAGACGCTACATGTTGCATTTTTTTTTCCGCCCAACCGCTTTAAAAAAACGCGTGCGCACGTGTGCGCATGCTATGCACAAAAAGTAACATTGCAGTCTATGGGTGCGCCGGCGTGCGCATGGCTTTGCGCTCGTCAGCGCTTTTGCGCGCACGCGATTTTGGAGTAAATAATGTCTAAACACTTGTTTAAACCACCCCTACACAAGATACATTGTTTGTGAGGAGTGTAGATAAAAAGTTGATAGAGACAGATGATAGAGATGATTGAGACAGAGATGATAGAGACACAGATGATAGAGACAGAGATTATAGAGACAGATGATAGATGATAGAGACAAATGATAGAGACAGATGATAGAGACAGAGATGATAGAGACAGAGATGATAGAGACACAGATGATAGAGACAGAGATTATAGAGACAGATGATAGATGATAGAGACAGATGAGAGACAGATGATAGAGACAGAGATGATAGAGACAGATGATAGATGATAGAGACAGATGATAGATGATAAACAGATGATAGAGACAGATAATATGAACAGAGATGATAGAGACAGAGATGATAGAGACACAGATGATAGAGACAGATGATAGAGACAGAGATGATAGAGACAGAGATGATAGAGATGATAGAGACAGAGATGATAGAGACAGATGATAGAGACAGAGATGATAGAGACAGATGATAGAGACAGATGATAGAGACAGAGATGATAGAGACAGAGATGATAGAGACACGGATGATAGAGATAGAGATGATAGAGATGATAGAGACAGATGATAGAGACAGAGATGATAGAGACAGAGATGATAGAGACAGATGATAGAAACAGATGATAGAGACAGATGATAGAGACAGAGATGATAGAGACAGATGATAGATTATGATAGAGACAAAGATGATAGATTATGATAGAGACAGATGTTAGAGACAGAGATGATAGAGACACGGATGATAGAGATAGAGATGATAGAGACAGATGATAGAGACAGAGATGATAGAGACAGAGTTGATAGAAATGTGATACGTAGACAACCCATGCGCCGAAAAAACGCAAACGCATGCAAAAACGCTTGAAATCGCATACAAACGCTGCGTTTTTTGGTCATAATGCGCACGCTGATGCTACTAAATATTGCAGAGTTTATAAGCGTTTGCATGCGTTTTTTTTAATGCTTTTCATGTGCGCACGATGCGCTGCGCAAAAAACCGCAAGTGTGAAAGTAGCCTTATGCAGAAAAACAGTACTGAACTTAGTTCATTATATCCTCTTGTTTGCTAACCTATGGCTTTGGAGAGGAGCTCTTTGAAAGCCAAAACCACTAATCATGAGATCTTAATGGCCTTGACAAAGGTAAGTTTTATGTCATACATATAGTTGGCCTTTTCATTTAAAAGCATCATTTAAAGATGTTGTCTTCCTTGAAAAAACTTTTTTAAATAGTGTATCTCCAAAGATAAAGCTTTAGTTTAACTGTTTGAACCCCTTAATCAGGTTATGTTGACTAGGGAAACATTTATTCCCTGGAGTGATTCTACAAGAAATATGAAGCCTTGCATTATACCAATTGAACCAATCAATAATGTTCATTGATTTCAAGAAAAGCCATCCGCTCTTAAGAAACAAGAGCCTAGTTCAACAAAACTCTTGGCTTAATAATTTAATAGTCAAGATAAGTCCAATTCCAGATTAGGTCCATATACCTCCTAGACTAGATAATAGGTTATATCCAGATTATTCCTAGGCTAGATAACAAATTGGGTCCAGATAACTCCTAGACCAGATAAGTTATGATAAGTTATGATGCCCAGATAACTTATAGACCAGATACCGATGTGCTCCCGATGATAACTCCTAGACCAGATAATAGATGGGTTCAGGTAAATAAATAGGTTTCTCCATAGTGCCTTGCCACTATCACATCACATGGTATAGCACAGCCAATCAGGAGAGACTATTATAGCCTACATAAAAGCAGAGACAAGGAATGAAGCAGGCCTTTTTTCAGTATCAATTTGGATTTTGAGAGGACATCACATCTCACAGTTAATGAATAAACAGAAAAAGGCATAAAACACTGAGTAAACGTTACAGATAGTGTGTAACAACACAACAGTCAAAAATGTTTACCATAGCCAGATACAGTGGTGGCCAAAAGTATTGGCACCCCTGCAATTCTGTCAGATAATACTCAGATTCTTCCTGAAAATGATTGCAATCACAAATTACTTGCTATTTTTATCTTCATTTAATTTGCTTGCAAAGAAAAAACACAAAAGAGAATGAAGCAAAAATCAAATCCTTGATCATTTCATACAAAACTCCAAAAATTGTCCAGACAAAAGTATTGGCACCCTCAGCCTAATACTTGGTTGCACAACCTTTAGCCAAAATAACTGCGAACAACCGCTTCCGGTAACCATCAATGAGTTTCTTACAATGCTCTGCTGGAATTGTAGACCATTCTTCTTTGGCAAACGGCTCCAGGTCCCTGATATTTGAAGGGTGCCTTCTCCAAACTGCCATTTTGAGACCTCTCCACAGGTGTTCTATGGGATTCAGGTCTGGACTCATTGCTGGCCACCTTAGAAGTCTCCAGTGCTTTCTCTCAAACCATTTTATAGTGCTTTTGGAAGTGTGTTTTGGGTCATTGTCCTGCTGGAAGACCCATGACCTCTGAGGGAGACCCAGCTTTCTCACACTGGGCCCTACATTATGCTGCAAAATTTGTTGGTAGTCTTCAGACTTCATAATGCCAAGCACACGGTCAAGCAGTCCAGTGCCAGAGGCAGCAAAGCAACCCCAAAACATCAGGGAACCTCCGCCATGTTTAACTGTAGGGACCGTGTTCTTTTCTTTGAATGCCTCTTTTTTTTTTCCTGTACACTCTATGTTGATGTTTTTTCCCAAAAAGCTCGACTTTTGCCTCATCTGACCATAGAACATTCTTCCAAAACGTTTTAGGCTTTCTCAGGTAAGTTTTGACAAACTCCAGCCTGGCTTTTTTATGTCTCGGGGTAAGAAGTGGGGTCTTCCTGGGTATCCTACCATACAGTCCCTTTTCATTCAGACGCCGACGGATAGTACGGGTTGACACTGTTGTACCCTCGGACTGCTGGGCAGCTTGAACTTGTTTGGATGTTAGTCGAGGTTCTTTATCCACCATCCACACAATCTTGCATTGAAATATCTCGTCAATTTTTCTTTTCCTTCCTCATCTAGGGAGGTTAGCCACAGTGCCATGGGCTTTAAACTTCTTGATGACACTGCGCACGGAAGACACAGGAACATTCAGGTCTTTGGAGATGGACTTGTAGCCTTGAGATTGCTCATGCTTCCTCACAATTTGGTTTCTCAAGTCCTCAGACAGTTCTTTGGTCTTCTTTCTTTTCTCCATGCTCAATGTGGTACACACAAGGACACAGGACAGAGGGTGAGTCAACTTTAATCCATGTTAACTGGCTGCAAGTGTCATTTAGTTATTGCCAACACCTGTTAGGTGCCACAGGTAAGTTACAGGTGCTGGTGATTACACGAATTAGAGAAGCATCACATGATTTTCAAACAGTGCCAATACTTTTGTCCACCCCCTTTTTTAGGTTTGGTGTGGAATTATATCCAATTTGGCTTTAGGTCAATTCTTTTTGTGTTTTTTCATTGAAGACAAACTAAATGAAGATAATAATACCAAAGAATTTGTGTTTGCAATCATTTTCAGGAAGAAACTGAGTATTATCTGACAGAATTGCAATACTTTTGGCCACCACTGTATGTTGAGCTCACTTTGATATTACAAACGCCGTGTTTGCGTTAAAGATCTTGAAATTAGCCATTTCATGCAGTCTTAGGAGACCTCACAGTTTGATACACGTCTTTTCAGGGCAATTGGAGTAATTGCAATATGCCACAAATTTACAATTTTGGCAGAATTTTATGTATCTGGGAATCTGAATTTCCAAAGAACCACTCCTCTCTTTTGGTCACACATGCTCATTTCTTTTATATTCACATAATTTTTTTTAAAAGGATATTCTCAAGTTGTATCTTTAGGAGCGCACCACTCCGGTGTCTACCTGCTTCCTCCCTTGCTGGATGGCAGTATGCTCCTGAAGATTGACAGTTCAGACCAGTCGCATTGTTATGCCACTGGTCTGAACTGTGCATTTCCAATGCTGCTAGCAGACGCAGCAGGGTGACGGAAGCTGGCTGGAATAATACAGCTTGCAAGTGGAGCATACTTCTTACCTAGGTAACTGGCCACTCTAAGACTGCAGGTTGGCCGCTTACCTAGGCAATGAGCTTTACACCATACTATCAAAAATGCCTCCGTTCTTGAGAATGGTGAGGATTAGAGTTGAGCGATACTTTCCGATATCCTAAAGTATCGGAATCGGAATGGTATCGCCGATATCACTAAAAAATCGGCGATACCCGATACCGATACCGGAAGTCCCATGTAAGTCTATGGGAACAAAATATCGCAACTAAAAAAACCCCATTCTTTCCTTGTAAACACTAAATATACACACATAGAATACATATATATATATATACATGTCATTGTGACATATATATATACATATATGTATAGTTTATACACTTCTACATAGTAAAATATCCTTTGATTCAATTGCTGGGTAAAGCCGGCTTCAGTGAAAAGACAGAAGCACCCGACATGAAATGACACTTGGTGTACATAGGGTTAACCATGTCTTTTCATGTCGTTTGCTATCTGATTTGCACAAACAATTAAATCAGACTATGTGTGCAAAATTTCACACCTGTAGGGGTTAATTAAAGGTGTAAATTCGTTGTAAAAAAAACGGACTTTTTTGCTACGAATTTACACCTTTAATTAACCCCTACAGGTGTGAAATTTTGCACACATAGTCTGATTTAATTGTTTGTGAAAATTAGATAGCAAAGGACATGAAAATACATGGTTAACCCTATGTACACCAAGTGTCATTTCATGTCGGGTCACCCGACATGAAATGACACTTGGTGTACATAGGGTTAAACATTTCTTTTCATGTCCTTTGCTATCTAATTTTCACAAACAATTAAATCAGACTATGTGTGCAAAATTTCACACCTGTAGGGGTTAATTAAAGGTGTAAATTCGTTGTAAAAAAACGGACTTTTTTGCTACGAATTTACACCTTTAATTAACCCCTACAGGTGTGAAATTTTGCACACATAGTCTGATTTAATTGTTTGTGAAAATTAGATAGCAAAGGACATGAAAATACATGGTTAACCCTATGTACACCAAGTGTCATTTCATGTCGGGTCACCCGACATGAAATGACACTTGGTGTACATAGGGTTAAACATTTCTTTTCATGTCCTTTGCTATCTAATTTTCACAAACAATTAAATCAGACTATGTGTGCAAAATTTCACACCTGTAGGGGTTAATTAAAGGTGTAAATTCGTTGTAAAAAAAACGGACTTTTTTGCTACGAATTTACACCTTTAATTAACCCCTACAGGTGTGAAATTTTGCACACATAGTCTGATTTAATTGTTTGTGCAAATTAGATAGCAAAGGACATGAAAAGACATGGTTAACCCTATGTACACCAAGTGTCATTTCATGTCGGGTTCTGCATTTTCACAAAAGCCGGCAATTGAATTAGCGGCTATTATACTATGTAGAAGTGTATGAACTACAAATATAAATATATATATATATGTGTCACAAATTCAATGACATGTATATATATATATATATGAGGTGTAAAATTGCTGAAAAAAAATGCGTGGGCTCCCGCTGTATTTTCGCAACCAGACAGACAAAGCCAGTGAGTGGGGGCAGATAATAATAGCCCAGAGAGGGACCATTATTTTTGGCCCCCCCCGGCTACTTAACATCTGCCCCCAGACACCCCAGAAAGGGCAAATCTCTAATTAGATTTGCCCTTTCTGGCACTTTGCCCGTCTATTCCCATTGCCCTGTAGCGGTGGCGAATGGGTTAATAAGGGTTAAAATTACCTTGCAATTGAAAGGTCACTTTAAGCCAGGTTAATAATTGAGAGCTGTCAATTAGACAACTATCAATTATTAATCCTATTGTATGAAAGAAAAATCAAACACACACACTTTAATAAAAAAGAAGTTTAATGAAATAATCACACAGTTTTTGACCATATTTTATTTACCTGCTAAAACCATTTCCTGTAATAAAAATAAAATAAAAAAGCAAAATTATTCTTACCTATCCCATGCACAGTCAGGTCCCATGGTGTAATCCTTCAGAAAGGGTTAATGTTTACTGCAGGGACCGCAGCTAATGCTGCAGCCTCACAGTAAACCCCAAATTAATGAGTTCCTCTCCTGCCTGACAGGAGAGTAAAGGCTGGGTGTCACATAACGATACACCAGCGATCCCGACAACGATATGCACTTGTCAGGATCGCTGGTGTATCGCTACATGATCGCTGCTGAGCTGCCAAACAGGCAGCTCAGGCAGCGATCTGGGACAGCGACACTGCGGGTAACATCGCTTAAGGGCCCGTCTCACATAGCGATATCGCTACCGAGATCGCTGCTGAGTCACTAGTTTTGTGACGCAGCAGCGAGCTCACCAGCGATATCGCTGTGTGTGACATTCAGCGACGATCAGCCCCCCTGCCGGGTATCGCTGATCGTCGCAGAAATGTCAGGACCTTTTTTTGATCGCTGGTTTCCCTCTGACAGGCACGCATCGCTGCGTGTGACAGGCGGGAGACCAGCGATCCGCTGGTAACCAAGGTACACAGCGGGTTTCCAGGCACCGCGCAGCGCTTGGAAACCCGCTGTGTACCTTGGATACCAGCTCCCTGCATCAGGGCGCTGGTATCCAAGGTACACAGCGGGTTTCTAGGCACAGCCCCGCGCCTGGAAACCCGCTGTGTACCTTGGTTACCAGCGGATCGCTGGTCTCCCGCCTGTCACACGCAGCGATGTGTGCCTGTCAGCGGGAAACCAGCGATCAAAAAAAGGTCCTGAGTCCATTTCAGCGACGATCAGCGATACCCGGCAGGGGGGCTGATCGTCGCTGAATGTCACACACATCGATATCGCTGGTGAGATCGCTGCTGCGTCACAAAACTAGTGACTCAGCAGCGATCTCGGTAGCGATATCGCTATGTGAGACGGGCCCTTAAGTGGAAAGCTTAATTGATTGCTTTCCACTTTCACTTCAGGTCAGCCAGGGACACAATCAGTGACGTCAGAGGGAACTGATTAACAAAAATAGGGGTTCCCTTCGAAAAAAAAATGGCGTGGGGTCCCCCCTATTTTTGTTAACCAGCCAGATGAAGCAGACCGCTGAGGCCTGGATTTTCAGGCTGTTAAGGAGCCAAGATCCATGGACCTTGCCAGCCTGATAATACTAGGCCACAGCAGTCTGCATATCTTGGCTGATTAACAAAAATAGGGGATCCCCTCGAAAAAAATTGGCGTGGGGTCCCCCCTATTTTTGTTAACCAGCCAGATGAAGCAGACCGCTGAGGCCTGGATTTTCAGGCTGTTAAGGAGCCAAGATCCATGGACCTTGCCAGCCTGATAATACCAGGCCACAGCAGTCTGCATATCTTGGCTGATTAACAAAAATAGGGGATCCCCTCGAAAAAAATTGGCGTGGGGTCCCCCCTATTTTTGTTAACCAGCCAGATGAAGCAGACCGCTGAGGCCTGGATTTTCAGGCTGTTAAGGAGCCAAGATCCATGGACCTTGCCAGCCTGATAATACCAGGCCACAGCAGTCTGCATATCTTGGCTGATTAACAAAAATAGGGGATCCCCTCGAAAAAAATTGGCGTGGGGTCCCCCCTATTTTTGTTAACCAGCCAGATGAAGCAGACCGCTGAGGCCTGGTTTTTCAGGCTGGTAAGGATCCAATATCCATGGACCTTGCCAGCCTGATAATACCAGGCCACAGCAGTCTGCTTAGCTTGGCTGGTTAACAAAAATAGGGGATCCCCTCGAAAAAAAAACGGCGTGGGGATCCCCCCTATTTTTGTTAACCAGCCAAGTAAAATGCAGACTGCTGCGGCCTGGTATTAAAAGACTGTCAAGGCCCATGGATTTTGGCCCTCAACAGCCTGATAATACCAGGCTACAGCAGCCCCACATTTGGCGCATCAAAAGATGTGCCAATTGTGGCACTTTACCCGGCTCTTCCCACTTGCCCTGTAGCGGTGGCAAGCGGGGTAATAAGGGGTTATTGTCACCGTTGATTGCACGGTGACAATAAGCCCGGTTAATAATGGAGAGGTGTCAATAAGACACCGATCCATTATTAATCCCAAAGTTATTAAATGTATAAAAAAAAGACACAGCAAGAAAAAAGTCTTTTAATGAAATAAAAGAGACAACACAGTTTTCATTTCTTTTATTGTACTCTCATTCCTGCGACGCCATCGATCTCCTGTAAAAAAAGAAAAAAAAAAAACCAACAGTATACCACCTGTCCGACGCAGTCCATAACGATAGTCCCACGACGATCCAGCTCTGCTACATCGCAATGACAGGCAGAGCCTGTCATTGCAACGCAGCACAGCTGATTACCTGCTTTCCCGGCGGTGACGTCATCGGACTGACTGCTTTACGGCCGGGATTACCCAGCAGTCACTGCAGTTATCGCGAGAAACTGCATGTGACCGCCGGGGAAAGAAGATGGCGGCCATGAAGCAGTCCGGGATGTGACCGCCGGAGATCTTCTGCCAGGTAAGTGCCGCTGAATCCTGACAGACCCGACCGACGGACACTGACAGTGACAGTGACAATCCCGATTCCGGTATCCGATAAGACGAAAATATCGGAACTCGGAATCGGAATTCCGATACAGCTAATATCGGCCGATACCCGATACTTGCGGTATCGGAATGCTCAACACTAGTGAGGATATTTAATACTAGTTAAATTTCAAAATTGCTTGTTTTTACAAACACTATGCAATTTTAACCTTTGTTAGAATTTCAAACAAATACCTTTCAGAACTAAGTTTCCTTTGATACAACTTCAAGACATTATCATGACATGCAGCCATGCTCGGACTGACCCATAGGGTAACAGGGGAATCCCCCGGTGGGCCCCTGTGCAGATCTGGGCCCTCAACTCCACTGTATGGGCAGTACGTGGCACAATTCACTTGATTCACTCTGTATAGAAAAAACAGCATCTCATCATTCATTAACCAAACTGCTATTAGGATATCACAGATAGACGTGTACTTCTCTAGACCCCCTATATTAGCCAAAGTTAGGATAGGGCCACACAACAGTTTTCTCTGTAACGGGGAAAATTGATCCGGTTATTCTTGGGTTTGATCAGAGTGGGAACCAATTTTCTTGGACGTGGAGAGAATAAAAATCTTTCTCAACCTCCTCTATTATGTCAGTCTGTGAAAATCGGATGTCATCATATTTTTTTTCATGGATCCATAGACTTAGGCGAGATCCATCCAATTCTCGGAGGCAAATCGTCCATGCTCAGATTTTTTTCCTCGGTCGGTGGAAAAATTGGACATGTGTATAGCCCTCTAGAATAATATGGTTTAAAACCATCAAAACCACAGATAGCACTTGTCCGATTTATACAGTCGTCGGCACGAGCCCTAAAGAGCCACTAACAAAGACCATTTCATGCTTTGATAGTCCCAATATTTCATAGTCAGAATTTCCCACATTTATGAACCTATGGATGTAAGGCTTCACACAATTCCTTTAAATTATATCATATCATAAGCATATATTGTTTTTATCTTATAGCAAATGACCCTCCATAAATAATGAGCTCTACATCCAGACCTCACATGTATATTATTTCACTTAGTGGACAGTGCGGCGCGGAGGATTTCTGTAGATGGTCAATTCAGTCATCAAATCAGCTGCAATGTTGTTGTCACTTTTAATTTATCGCTTCATCCTTGAATCCTATCAATCAGTCTTTAATGGATATTGTGATGACACAGGAGCTCGGCAGCTAGCATTGCTGCCCTACAGCCCTGGGGCCCGGGATTCAGTTTCCTTCGGAGCATTGACTATATCTGGAGATTGTATGTTCTCTTCATTAGTGAATGGGTTTCTGAGGTTATATATCTGGATAGAAGCTAGGTGTGAAGGAATGCATGGGGTAATATAATATGTGAAATTGTGCAATTAGTATTAATTAAAAGTAATAATTACTAATATTTAATTAGAAAAATATTTAGACTTGAGAGTCCTCAGTGGTTGATACCTTTTAATGGCTAACTGAAAAGATGGTAACAAATTGCAAGCTTTCGAGACTACTCAGGTCTCTTCATCAGGCATAGACTAATACAACATCTGAAATTTAATTGTTTCTTGTTTTATAATGTCTCACGTTAATGGCTAGTAAATAGAGATGAGCGAGCACTAAAATGCTTGTATGTCCGTTACTCGAACTAATCAATTCTTAATACTCGAATGCTTGTTTCAAGTAACGGGTATAACGGGAGTCAATGGGAATCTAAACATTTTTCCAGTAGACCCTACAAGGAGGTCTGTGAGGCAGTAAAAATGTTTAAATGGATGGGAAAAGTGCTGAATGTAAGGAGAACAGCAAGGGGTAGACCCCTGGAGGTATTTCTGACTCCCAGATCGCTGCTGAGAACATTGCTATCACACTTTTACTCCACTTTAAGGAATCACAATAAATCATTCAAAATTAAAGACAAATTGGAGTTTACAGGAAAAAAGAAGAAGAAACATTCTTTCCTGTACAATGACTTGCATATAAGGCACATTTAGAAAGGATTACAAAAATAATTTAAGTAAACCAACATTGATTTTTTTATTAATTTTTATTACATTTTTGTATTATTTTTTATATTAAAAAATTGGAAATGTCAGTGTAATTTATTAAGGAAGCAAGAACTTCCAAAACTTAGATGGAACAGGGACTCAGATATATACTGTATTAGCCGTAAAGGAGGGCCTCATACACAATATGTTCAAATTGTCATGAAGTGGTACTCCTAGACTCTTAAAGGCTATACACTTAGTGCAAAGCCTGCCAAAAATTACAAACAGGGTCATCCATATTTCCTTCAAGACACCAACTGTAGTGCCTCATTCAAATATTGTATACAAAGTGCAGTTGTGGTACTCCTACACTCATAAATGCTCCACACACAGTGCAAAGCCAGCTAGAAATTGCAAGCATTGTCATTCATACTCCATTGAAGGCACCAACTGTAGTGCCTCATTCAAACATTTTGTACAAAGTGTAGTTGTGGTACTCCTAAACTAATAAAAGCTCTGCACACAGTGCAAAGCCTGCCAAAAATTACAAGCATGGTCATCCATACACCCTTGAAGTCTGCAACTGTAGTGCCTCATTCAAATATTGTATACAAAGAGCAGTTGTGGTACTCCTACACTCATAAAACTCTAAAGGAATAGCTCTGGTTTAGAAGAAATCAAACAAATGAAACATCATGGATAGTTACTGTATTAGTGATAAAATCATAATGTATATTTGATGTAAGACTGATGTTCGTTTGGGTTATGTCAATGAAAAAAGTATTTGGCACAGTGAATTTCAGCATGCACAATCTGTTTGTTCTTGCTAGAAATAAGCTGCCACTGTAGTTGTCTTAAAACAGGTTACTTTTGGTCTTTGTTCAGAACACATGCATGCTTGGCAGTAACGAATGTGCACGTGTCTTGGTAAGTTGAGAGGAACAGCTTATGGCCAAACAAGCTTTTGACTTACCTATTCATACCCATTCAATAGTTGTATGCCCACCTGTCTGAGTGAGAGTCACAGGTGGTGAATTCTTGCAAAGTTGACCATCTTAAGACCAAAGTTGTCCATCTTAAAATATATAAATAGTCTTTTCAGAGAGGAAGAGGACAAGAACTCTATTGGAATTAGTTATCCTAAAAGTTAATATCAACCCTTTAAAGGGCCTCTAAAGTTTACCATTCCCCCATCACTCCTGTTGATGTGATGCCACTGGTCTCTGTATTTCATGTTCAGCCCTGAGAGGAAAATAACAGCTGCAGACAATCATTCACCAAAGCAGTTATATGTTGGTCAGTGCTGAGGACAATGATTGCTGCAAACTTGGTCAGTCGAGGCATAGGAGTGGGGAATACATAAGGCGGGCATACTTTTTATAATAATTATTAAAAATTCTGGATTTTTTTTATTCAATAGTGGGCAAGAACCACTTCAAGATGTATTCCTAGTTTGGACATTTACGGTATATCTACAAAATTTGTCTTGTCTGTTTGATGCAGGTCCTACTGTTAGGAAATGAGCCTATCTGGAGAATTGACTTGTGGTCACTATCTGTGGAGAGGTGGCCATGCGTGTGTAGCTCTTTCTATTGTTGTCCCCACTCCAAGACAAGAGCTTAGGGGACTCCAGTTCTGGAGAGATGTGTGGGTTGTTGTGAGTGGTGGGACCAACAACTATTAGACTTTTGACCATATTCTGTGTCTTTGCCACAAATGTACCTTGAAGAGCTTTCACCATTTCTGTAGCCCGTCCTTGGCCACCTCCTATTTTGCAAATGTCTTTGGGTTACGTGAGGTCTCCAGAACTGGATACAGAACACAAGATATTGTCTCACTGGAGCTATATACAGAAATGAAGTTGTGGACCTCAGTGTGGCGAAGAGACGAATGAGAAACACATTGACTTGAGTCCTTTATTACAGAAGGGGATGACTCTACATTAAAATGGTCTACACCTCGGAAAAAATGGTGACAAAGAAACAAATCTCTTTCATAAGTACACAAATATATTTAGTTCAGTTTCAGCAGTTTCTTGCACTGTAATTTTCCCGCTGCCCTCCGAAATCTATAGCCTGATGCAGAAAAAAATAAACATAAAAAAATCCACAAAAAATATCAAAGTATCTTTGTGTTTTGTTACAATCCACTCAATTTTAGTGAAATCACCAGCTACAGAAGGTAATTTGTTCTTGAGATACCATGCTGAGAACAGATTTTACGATCTTTCTTACTCCAAAGCGCGAACGTTGCCAATAGCTTCAAATAATGGATGATCATACATTAGAGTCGAATATCTCGGAGGATACCTGACAGCAAGCTAAATGGGGCCTAAACACTCAAACAATTGCAAGGGAAATGCACAAATCAGCTCAGTGGTGGGTACACAGCTCAGGAGCTACATAATTAAGAGGTGTATGATGTAGAGTGAGAGGAGCGGGGCTATTGTGGTATGGAGTATGGAAAATAGATGTACAGCAACCGAACGATTCCCTCATAATGATACTCTGTCTAGCTCACTGCTAATTTTCTTCAATTCCTCTACAGTCCTATAGGCGCTGACAAGTAATCCAAGCGTATATACTGTCAAATAAATAGTAAAAAAATTGAAGCCTTTACGTTTTGAGTGTAAAATGTTCTTAATCATAGCACTAAAGTGTTGATTAAGAATGTTTTATGCTCGAAACGCGTTGGACTAGTATTAAAATTTTGAACTACTTTTTTTACAGTATATCAATAAAATATGTTTTATAATTATATATATATTATTTTTTCCATAGCAGGATACCTTTTTCTACAATCATTGCCCACCTGAAAACCGGTCCAAGCCTTCTTTCCATGCACCGCGCCTTTTGAGAATTTATTGTTGAGTTGATGTGAATATATCTCCCTGCTAATTTATCGTTATTAGAGGGCAGGGAATCAAAAAGGACCTGTCAGCAGGTCAAAAGTGGCCAGTTTTTGCTCTTTTTGTACTGCCTCTCTTCACCTGAGTATGGCGGTTTTTGTATTTTTTTTGATCTGCCATACAGTCCCAGAGATATGAGACTTTTTATTTTGGGCTATTGTTATGATCTTTACCTAAGAGGCGTAGATCACTGGATCCTCTGGGGCGTATCTTTAGACTGTTGTGCATAATTACCCTGTGAGCCACACCCACTTAGTAAGGACCATAAAAATAGCACCAAATAACAAGGCCCATATTTCTGGAACCGTATGGCGGATTTAGAAAAAAACAAAAGCAGAATACTCAGGGAAAGAGCGGGAATAAAATAAGAGCAAAACCTGACCACAATTGACCAAGAAAACGATCCACTTTAAAGAGGATATGCCATAAGATTCTGTAATTGTAAGACCCACACCCATTTCAAGAACAGTGAGGAGGAACACACAGGTAGTTGATCTCTTCATTCACTTCTACGAGTGGCCTGAAAATTTCAGTCCATGTATTCATCAATTTTTCTGAAGTCTCAAAGAATTAAATAGAGCCAGAGGTGGGAAATTATTAATTAGATTTAGTTTATGCCATAAGCGTTTGAGAAGGGGATACCAATTTAATTACAGATAACTTTGCGGTCAGATCCCGTATCAGAAAATTATGGAAATTCATACTTTATCACAATTTCCTTTATCGGTTGAGATCATATGGCGCTGGTCGCTCTACAGCCATGGTGTGTTCACAATGCAGCCAGAAGCCATGCCAGCATGACGGCTGGCACATTTTTCAATCTGCTAAAAGCTATTACATTGGTATTGGCCACATTGTAAACTGCCATTTTATTGTATTATCGTTCACAATAAAAATGCTTTTAGCTCCAGTCAGTTTGAAAGCCACTTCGATATTCAAGGCTTATTTCTTTAGACTGCATCATAGGTACCACCTCACCCATAGTGTGGCTGCAAGATAATAAATCAGTATAACAATCTTCATTAAAACATAAAGGGGTTTTACAAAGCTTTAAAGTTATGTTCTATCTTATGGATAAATTATTGATTACCTGGTGTCCGACTGCTGAGACCCCCAGTGGCATTGACAGTGGCGTACTCCAGCAGTCCCATAGAAAATAAATAGAGTAGAAGTGCACAATCTCTTCTCCAATCAGTAAAATAACTCTTTTAATATTGGGAAAAGACCTATAAATTTTTTTTTGCTTTACTTTCGCCATATCCATCCAAAAAGTGCCGAATGCATATTCATAGGCGGGCAAATAGGGTAACCTACACTGGATAAGTACTGGATAAGTACTGTATGTGTTGGCACATTGGCTAAGCATTGCTCACTTTTCAAAAAGTTTTCCGAGAGTGGTGTAAAAAGCACCAAAAGTCACAAAACTTTTCCAAATTTACGAGTCAAGCCATTTTGTTACAGAAAATTTTATGAAAATTTCCTGATGAATCCTATGTTAATGGAAACTTTCCGACAGATGCTAAACTTGAGATCTAAACAAAAACTTAAAGGGTTGTCCACTACTAGGACAACCCAATCTTAATTTGAATCATTGCCCCAGTTATAATAAAAAAAATATTCTCTCCTCCCATGCCGGCGCCATTCCAGCAGTGTCGGCACTCGCATTCCGAAGGCTTACAAGAGGTCGTTACGTCATACGAGCCCTGAGTCCAATTAGCGCTAGTGTCACTATGCCCGCCATTGGTCGTATCAAACATCAACAGGAAGTCAGGGCTGCGGCTGCTCTCTTGCTTCTTTTCAATGTTTGATTTGACTGAATATGAGGACAGTGACGCTGGCGATGATTGGGCTCAGGGCTTGTGTGACGTAACAACCTCTTTTGAGCCTTGGGAACGTGAGTGCCAACACTGCTGAAATGGCGTCAGAGCCGGAGGTGAGTTTAGGTGTTTCTATTTTAGCGGGGACAAACATTCAGATTAAGGAAGTGTTGTCCTTTTAAAGGAGTTTTCCAGTTTTTTAAAAGTGGTTCCCAAACAATGACATACTAGTAAAATACGTATACAGATATTATTCTCCCTCCCTGGTTCCTGCTCCAGCTCAATGCTGCTGTCCCATTCTCTGTGTTTTGGCTGCTGTGGTGATGTGACGTCACGTCAGCACTCAGCAGCGCACATCACCACTGCAGCCAGTCATTAAGCTCAATGGCGATCTAGACAGTTTTTTACCACTGGGCTGCAGCCGTGATATGTGCTGCGGACAGGACGTCACCGCTACAGCCAAAATACAGAGACCAGAACAGCGATGGGTAGACTATGCTGGACCTGGGGAGAGTGAACCCTATTTTTTATTTTTACTACTATGTGAATCTCTTAGGCTACTTTTCAAAAAGTGGAAAAAAAAACTTTAATGTGGTGAAAGTGATTACGTATTGCTTTGCTTGTGATTTGTACTGAGCCATAAATCACTTTCTTCAAGTTTTGAAAAATTAGTTGAACGCTTGAAATTCACGCTCTGCGATACTCAAGCAAATCTGGAACCAAAAAATTGAAAGTTTATATATATACTTGCCAAAAAGAAACCTCATAATTAAATCAAAGAAGAAGAGGCAGAGGATGTGGAGGAGTTTGTAGTCTGTAGCTTTTTACCATCCTTCACCTACAGCTGTACATTTCTAGACTCTTGGGGGAAGTACGAAGAAGTGTCCTAGGCTACTTTACCTGGTGTTGTTGACTCAATTTACATTTCAGGATGAGTGGAGCAAGACATCCAGCTTTGAAAAATAAAATTGTGTTACTCTGTTGGCAATGTTTATGCCACAAGTGTCTGAATGAGAATCTGCTGAGATTGTATCATTAGAGCTTGGAATCCTCACGGAAATTCACGGAAAAGTGAGGGTGTAAACTTCTATGTGTAGTCAATCCTTGCATCTTCACATTTCTAATTTTGGAAAGAAGAATGGTCACAGCTACTTTTTCACCTGAGATAGCAAAAGCAAAATATTTGTCTGCCAAAGAGTTTAGTGGTCTTTAAAAGTCTATTAGGGTCTCTAAATAGGAAAGGAATTGTCTCATCTTCAAAAACAGATAAAATTAAGTTATTGTAAAAATAAAGCAATTTTGCAAATTACCTCTTATTAAATATCTCATCTGTCCTCAAGAACGGAGGGATTTTTAATGTTATAGTTAACTGCGCATTGCCTAGGTTGCTGGCCACCTCTGCAGTCTATCAGAGGTGGGCGGTCTCCTAGGCAAGGAAAGCAGTGCTTGCAAGCTCTTAGCAATAAAGCTTGAAAGCGCAGCTCTGGAGTATATTGAATATCTGAATGTGGCCAGTTTCACTGGCACTGCACTCCTCCGATGCTGAAGAGGAAGAGCAAAGTTTGGACCTGGTGCTCAGCCATGCCACTGGTCCCAACTATGAATCTTCAGGAAAGTACCTTTCCCACGCAAGCAGGAAGCCAAGAGGATGGGAAGAGCGTCGTGATCCTGAGGATAGAATATGAAACATCTTTAAAAAATCTATATTTATAAAGGGCTGTCCCCTCCTTTCAGAAAATGTTTGCCGGTCATCACAGTTCGTTGCAGGAGACCAAACTACACTTTACTTTCCCTTCTTGGGTCCATTGATTTATTTCACGTACTGCCCCAGTTTCTGTTGTGGCAGCCTGTCAATAGCGTTGTAGCCAATCACTGAGCTGAGCAGGGGTAGACCTACACAATGAATGACAGACATTAGGTGGGTGGCCCTATAACATATTTATTGTGGGGCCCCTATATGTCTTTACATCTCTCAGGAATATTTTCTTGATTTTTCCTTTGCTCTCACACTCCCCTTACCACTTTCTCAGCTAATGGACCTCTCTTAACCCCGGCACATTTTATTAACAATGCTCGTTTTCAACCACAATTAGCACTAATCAGTTCTCAGGACCCTTTGTAATATCCAGTGTTTTCAGCTTGACATTTACACTATGAATTCTAATGCATTCAATTAACTTTTATTCTTATGCCATTTCTGAATTTGGACAGAGCTCGCGTGGAGTTCATTATTTGACAGGTGGTATTTCTTTTCTAATGCATTTAGATGACTGGACAGAAAGAAACAGAAAAAAAAGGCTAATGCTAATTTTTCGATTCTATAAATTCATAAGAAATCTGCATCACAACCTCCTGCATTAAAAAAAACCCATTACATTGACCGGTAGCCATAATTTCCTTCCAGGGTGTTGTCCATTTTGAACGGTCCATTTTGGTTGTAAGGGCCACCCGAACAATGACATAATCACAGGGTATTCTCTTGCTTTGATCTCAAGTGATCTGTAGTAATTTGGAGAAAAAAATGGCAAACCAGTGCTCAATTATCCTGCAAGCGCCTCCACAGGGCAAATAAAGCATTGCTCATTTCCCTTGTAAATGAACTGTTGGTTCCTTCAACTCCAGAACAAGGGACAGTCTTTGTAGATATGTTTCACTTTGGTTAAAATATGGTGGTCTTCAGAGACAGGACAAGGAAATAGATTTTTTTCCGGAGTGGGAAAACATTTTTGTTTGAAAGCTTATGATATGCTAATAAGCCAGGACTAATCTGGAGGGGCATCTATTTCCCTGGATTAGTTCAACCTTGACTGATTTAATCGTGCCCAATCGTTGTGATTAACATCTTTTTCATAACTTTCATGCAGGACACTGTGTGCTTGGATGAGAGCTCCGACAATGAAGCTATGATTGGGCACTGTGAATCAAACCAAGTGAACAATCACCCCTAAAATATAACTTTTAATTAGATAAAGCTAAAATCAGGTTCCCAGTTGTGGAAAAGTAAAAGCAAATGTACATAGGGAATGGGTCTTTGTCAGGGAGAAATGAAAAATACAATGTCTCCTAGTAGACCCTATTGGGTCACTATACTGAACTCTGCCTGACAGTGGAGGTTGACACCCTTAGTTTCTGCGGTATGGGCCCCCACTCCTCGACGGCTCTACCTGATGTCCCTATTATTCCCTATCATGGAAAAAATGTCTCAATACACCTTGTTACCTGTGAAAAACAAACAAAAATAGTGAGCTGATGAGAACCAAACAAAAAATTGGTAAAAAGTAAAAAATCAATATTATAAACACATATACCAGTATCAGTATCCAGAGTAAAATAGATTCAGATAAGTAAGCATTAATGGAGAGTTGGCTAAAACCCACTAGTAATTGTGCGTTAAATAAAACAATAACATTAATTGTCCTATTTCAGATAAAGATAGTCCCAAAAAGCAGAAGAGGCTAAAAGGAATAACCTCTACGCCTATGTTAATATCAGGATAAGTATGTTAATATCAGGATAAGTATGTTAATATCAGGATAAGTATGTTAATATCAGGATAGTATTAAATGTATGCTGATGGTCTTGTTGGTATTTATTCTTTGGAGCTGAAGTCACTTAAGAAAATGGAAGGAAGCCTCCTCGCATTGGATTTTTTCCTATGTGCTACATATTATAATGAAGAATGGACTTAATTTTGCACATTTATGTTATAATTAATGAGTCGTTTGTGGTACGCATGACATGTAGTGTGGGACACTTTTGATATAAAGTGGTCTTTTTGTAATATAGCATTCTATGGTCACAAAATTTTATTGGTTTAAGCACTGATCAATATTTACATGTATTATAATAATAAGAATAGAATAATAATAAAATAGAAAATATGAAGGTCTAGAAAAATAATAGAACAAAACACAATTGATTTAATATTATCACTATTTGTTTAATTTATCACCTTATTAGTATGTAGATAATATTTACAAAAGGAGAAAATCCAGCTCAACGATGAAGTGAAGATAAAAAAATCTTTATTCACTTGTCATTCCAAATACAGAGGAGTATCAGCATAGATAGCAGCAGATGAATGCGTTATCAATGCGTTTCAGGTGACGCAGCACCCTTAGTCATCTGCTGCTATCTATGCTGATACTCCTGTCATGGGTGTATCGCCACGAGGATCGTCGCGATTACACACTCTGACTTCTCACAGCTGAGTTGCTGTTTCTTTGTGTTTGGTAATGAGGGAGTTAATTTTACCTAGCTCTTTGCTAAGACTAGGTCCAGCCTCGCCCGGCTGCTTTTGATTATGTTCTAATTAGATTCCTTCATATATCTGCCAGTCTGCTTGTTAGATGCCGGTGAAAGCATTCATGTAGTCTAGCAGACTGGATCGGTTCTGAGAATACTTAAGCTAAGAGCTCCTTAGTTGTTTTTACTCTTATAGCTTATAGTTTATCTCTGAGACCTTAGGTGTTCCTACTGTGTGTGAGTGTTGTATGTAAGACTTTATTTACTTTATTTCTTGTCTTTCTTGTATGTCTTTCTGTTCATTAACCGTTACCTGTTCATTCCCTTTGGTGGTAATCAGGGTCCTTCTTAGGACTAGATTACAGTTGGCAGGGATTGATAGAAGACAGGGTTTACGCTGGTGGCCTGGACCTCTGTACCTTTAACAGTACCTCCAGGTAGAGGGATTAGTTAGGACCCCAGTTTAGGGTCAGCATAGACCCCGGTCACCCTCTAGCCGGAGACAGCGTATAACGGATTCCGTATTGACCCACTGGACATTCTGTCAGGTAATTCTATGTTATCATATATCTATGCGCATGTGATATAGGATGTTGCCCTTTTGATATAGATTACTGTCATCACATATATATATCTGCTATACAGTGTGACATTTTCACCGGCCTTACTAAAGATTCTCCCCAGCTGTCATGGATCCAGTAGCCCAGCTGGCCCGGCAGTTGCAGGGGTTGTCCATGGAGTTGGCAGACATTAAGTCCAAGGTTTTGTCCCCCCCGGAGCAAACCAGATCTGAACCTAAGGTTGCTCTCCCGGACAGGTTCACTGGTGGGCGGGACAAATTTTTTACTTTCCGGGAGGCATGTAAATTGTACTTTCGGCTGCGGCCTCGGTCATCTGGGAGTGAAGAGCAGAGGGTGGGAATTGTTATCTCGCTCTTACAAGGGGACCCTCAATCTTGGGCGTTCTCTATTCCTCCAGGCTCCCCAGATCTCCAGTCAGTGGATCAATTTTTTACTGCCCTGGGTCTGGTATATGATGATCCGGATCGAGTTTCCCTTGCTGAAACAAAGTTACGTAAAATACGGCAAGGAAATCGTCCAGCGGAGGAATATTCTTCTGAGTTCCGTAGATGGGCAACAGATACTCAGTGGAATGACCCAGCTCTTAGGAGCCAGTTTTGTCAAGGGTTGTCTGACAAATTAAAAGATGTGTTGGCTCAGTATGATTCTCCTCCATCACTGGAGGCTGCTATGGCCCTCGCTATTCGCATTGATAGACGAATTCGGGGAAGACGCGAGGTAACTCCGCCTCCCGTGATGACTCCACCTACTACTAAAGTCCCTTATACTGAGGTTCCCCTGGTCTGTTCTGAGGAACCCATGCAGTTGGGAGGGACATCTTTTTGTAGGAGGGAATCGGCGGTGCACCGCAAGACTAGAAGGTGTTTCTTTTGCGGGAGAGAGGGACATTTTGTTGGGGGGTGTCCATCCCGGGCCTCTTTGAGCAAAGGAGTTAACCTGGGAGTGTGTATTTCGTCCCCAAATCCCTCTCAGTTTCTCGTGCTTGCGGAGGTGGTGATTGGTACTAGAACTGAGAGGATTTCTGTTTTTCTTGATAGTGGGTCCGGGGCTAATCTGGTGGACGCTCGGTTTGCCCAGGTGCATGGTATGCAACTGAGTGTATTGGCCAAACCGGTCCCTATAGTCTCTATTGATTCTAGACCTCTCGGTCAAGGTAGCTTGGTACAAGCGGTTCATAACATAGATATTCGAGTAGGGGCAATACATAAAGAGCAATTGTCTTGTTATGTGTTGGAGGGTCTACCTACTCCTATTGTGTTGGGACTTCCTTGGTTGGCTAAACATAACCCAGTGATTGATTGGCAATCCGGAAAGATAAGCCAGTGGGGTGAATGTTGCAGGAATAACTGCATGAGCACGGTCATCGGTGCGGTTGTGCCTAGGACTTTGTCTCCTTTTCTGGAGGACTTTGGGGAGATGTTCTCAGAGGAGGGGTGTAAAGAGTTACCTCCTCATCGCGCATATGACTGCTCAATAAAGTTGCTTCCTGATGCCTTATCTCGTACTTTCCCAGGGGCCGGGAAGACGGATGATCCGGTTCCTATTCCTCAGGAGGGAGTTGTAGTGTCAGCTGTATGCTCTGAGCTTGAGGAGGAGGTATTGGGGGCTCAGGGGGACGCCCCTGTGGGACTTCCAGGGAGACTGATAGTTCCAGATCGGTTAAGACTGAAGGTTACGGGGAACCGTTACAAACGGATGGCTGATAGGGGGAGAGTTTCTGGTCTAGATCTGAAGGTGAACGATCTGGTTTGGTTGTCTACCAGGAATATAAAACTTAAAGTTTCCTCCTGGAGGTTGGGTCCCAGATTCATCGGGCCGTACAGGATCAGTTCCATAATTAATCCTGTGGCATTTCGTCTGGACCTCCCTCCTACGTTTAAAATTCATAATGTGTTTCACAAGTCATTACTTAAAAAGTATGTGGCACCAGTCATACCATCACCTCTACCTCCTCCTTCAGTGGTGGTCAATGATAACATGGAATTTCATGGGTCGAAAATCATTGACTCACGTCTCAGTCGCCGATCCCTTCAGTACTTGGTTCATTGGAGGGGGTATGGTCCTGTGGAGAGGACGTGGGTCCCTGCGTCTGATGTTAACGCAGATCGATTGGTTCGGACCTTTCACACAACTCACCCGGGCAGACCTGGCCCTGAGGGTCCGGAGTCCCCTCGTAGAGGGGGGGGTACTGTCATGGGTGTATCGCCACGAGGATCGTCGCGATTACACACTCTGACTTCTCACAGCTGAGTTGCTGTTTCTTTGTGTTTGGTAATGAGGGAGTTAATTTTACCTAGCTCTTTGCTAAGACTAGGTCCAGCCTCGCCCGGCTGCTTTTGATTATGTTCTAATTAGATTCCTTCATATACCTGCCAGTCTGCTTGTTAGATGCCGGTGAAAGCATTCATGTAGTCTAGCAGACTGGATCGGTTCTGAGAATACTTAAGCTAAGAGTTCCTTAGTTGTTTTTACTCTTATAGCTTATAGTTTATCTCTGAGACCTTAGGTGTTCCTACTGTGTGTGAGTGTTGTATGTAAGACTTTATTTACTTTATTTCTTGTCTTTCTTGTATGTCTTTCTGTTCATTAACCGTTACCTGTTCATTCCCTTTGGTGGTAATCAGGGTCCTTCTTAGGACTAGATTACAGTTGGCAGGGATTGATAGGAGACAGGGTTTACGCTGGTGGCCTGGACCTCTGTACCTTTAACAGTACCTCCAGGTAGAGGGATTAGTTAGGACCCCAGTTTAGGGTCAGCATAGACCCCGGTCACCCTCTAGCCGGAGACAGCGTATAACGGATTCCGTATTGACCCACTGGACATTCTGTCAGGTAATTCTATGTTATCATATATCTATGCGCATGTGATATAGGATGTTGCCCTTTTGATATAGATTACTGTCATCACATATATATATCTGCTATACAGCGTGACAACTCCTCTGTATTTGGAATGACAAGTGAATAAAGATTTTTTTATCTTCACTTCATCGTTGAGCTGGATTTTCTCCTTTTGCAATGTTCTACGTCTGACACAGCGGTTCCTTGCTCCGATCTCTGGTATGCTGCACTGGTGAGCTGGACTTTTATTTCTAGATAATATTTACACATAGTATACAATTGATGGGACTATGGTTCCCGTCTCTTATAAATTTTAAGCTATTACGTACCATTTCATCACTTTAGTAAAATGGAAAATTTTAGTCTGAGTCCATTTTTGCATATTGTTAGTTCCATAGGTTTTGTATAATTAGCGGTATTTTAATTTTTTTATATATAATTGTTATCTGCAGATTAGCATCGTGGTCTGGTGCGCATGCCCGGAAATGGCCGTGTCTGGGCTTTCCCGATGCGTTCCATTGGAATTGCGGGCGACCCTGGTTGCTAAGTAGCACTAGGTTGCGTGCATTCCGGGACCACAGGAGGAGATGCCCTGTTTGTCGACGGGCTGGAGTTTGCGCATGCGCCAAAATATGACCCGGTTTCTGAATGTAGGAGGTGATTCTTATTGGATGCCGGTTCTTATATATAGTGACACCTGAGCTGATTTAGGCCATGCCTCCTGACGAAGAAGTGGTGAAACGTGCGTAGAGGCGGCAGGCCAGGGGGATCTTACTCACTTTTACTTATTCACGTTTACATGTAAGTATTGGTCACAGTTTATACACAGGCATTCTTATGTTTACAATGCACTTGAGGCACTTTAGGTTCTAGTTGGTAATATAAAGTTTAAAAAGCCCATTTGGTCTTACCACTTGTGTTTGTGAATTGAACCCTTTTGATATGGTTCAACTATTTATTGTTAATTGGTGTGTTTGATTATTTGGGCATTAGTATATATATAATACATTTTTTCTTATGCCTGCTGATTATTTATTTATAAACTGTGTTCCTTGGATTTAATATGGAATGATTTAACCCCCGTGTAATTTGCCTGCTTAGTGAGTGGCTCTGTCTCATTATGTATTTTAATTATTGGTGTAATAAAATTTATTCATTTTTTATCCTAAAAATATTCTTTGAACTTTTCTGCTTGGAATAGTGTTAAAGGTTTTGGTTTAGATTGTATCTTTGAGTTTTTGGAGTTAATATTTTATTCCATAATTTTTAGGAATTTTTGGTGCTTAACACTTGCGTTGTGTAGTGCTGCGGATGGCAGCCTCCTTCCTCCTTTCTTCCTCCAGCCTTAATTGGACTAAACTTGAAAATATCTCTGTTGTATCAAGGAAGCCACAAGAAGCTGATAAAATGATAATCACCTGGCTGGAGCTCGGCCAAGAGAAGTAGCAGCACATCTCTGATAAACTCAACTATGGACAGTACTACTTGAGACCCAATCAACTGGCTTTTGACAAAGCTGAACTTAAAGACTTAGGGTGATGGTGTAAAATGAGCTCACCTAGTTACCTTAAAAACCTGCATGGACCAATGTATAGGGAGGCAGCGAGAGCAGAAGGGAGCCAGGACAGGTAACATTTTGGGATTTGGATGCGTATGGTATAAGTGGCAGTTTAGGGGCCACACAGAACCTGACAGATCCTCTTCAATCTGGCATCACTGTGTTAATGTAGTACTGAAATACTGAAATAATATTTTTATGAATTGAAAAAAACAGTTTCGAAAAGTTGCTCTTAAAGCTAAAATGCTTTCAAATTAACAGTTTTCCTATTTTTGCAATTGTGTCTCATTAATGTGTCCATAGTGAAATAATACGGTATTTTGGCTGTGATAGAAACCGGGACGACTTTTTTTGTCGTTTTGCATTAATGGTCATTGTATCTTTTTTTGTTTGTTTATATTCCAAAACTTTCATTAGTATTTCCGGTGTTAATTTCTGAGGCTCGCGGACGGTGGATCTTTATTTCATCCTCGGCTTGTCGCTGACAATGTTTTAATTCTGAACCTACAGCTATTGCTCGAAGGGTCTTGGGATATAAATAATGTAAAAAGTAATGAAAGAATGGAAATCTAGAAATAAGAGAAACAATAAGAGATTTTTCTTAGAGCTCCACAGGACTCTCTCTTTATCATGCTTGTCAGATCGTCCAGCTCCAACTGCTTCACTTAATGGGGGCGATTGCTGGATTGGCCAGTTGCCTGGGAAACTGTTACCATAGAGATGTATGTCTAAAAACCCCTACCACCCTACCTTCTAGTTCTGTTTTGTCTTGGAAACTTTACTATCAATTTCCATTAAAAACCTAATTGCTAGGAATTTTTCAAGTGATTGCAATGTAACAACGTTTTAGAAACAAAAACTAAAAAATGGGTCTAAAAATTTGGCGCTGATATATTTGATAAAATATTTTAACAATACTTCTTTTGCATCTACTTAGCCTTAAATTCTTTGCCTACATGATAAAATTCCAAGTGCCTGTAGCCACCACTAGAGGGAGCTTACTACAGCATGAACAGTATGAAGTCAGCTCCAAAGCTCCCTCTAGTGGTGGCTCCAAGGCAGAATATTTTAGCATTTAAAGTGGATATGACACCAGATTTCACAATACAAGCTGTAGACATTCTTAGATCTTAGACCTGATGAGACTTATCTACTTTCTTAGATAATCTATGCAAGAATGGCCTTATAATCTTTTGTGAAATTTTAAACTCAATTGATACCTATCCTGATCGTTTGCTCCTCAAGGTTCCTCCTCCCTGCTGCTGCTGATATCTCACACTGCTCACTACAAGCCGCAGCTGTCAGTCTGTCCAACGAAAGGGAAGAGACTGAATACTCATTGACTCTTTCACTGAATTTCTTGGACTCCTAAAACCCTCGTTTTAAACATTAGGATTGTACAGCCCTTATTACATGGATTTTTAAGGTAAGTACACCAACCTCATCAGGTCAGCGAGTCCAGTGTAATAATGTATTTTTCTGAAACGCCGCAACGTTTTTAAGTCAGACATACATGGTTGAAATCATACAATAATATACAGTCAGGGCCAGAAATATTTGGACAGTGACACAATTTTCGCGAGTTGGGCTCTGCATGCCACCACATTGGATTTGAAATGAAACCTCTACAACAGAATTCAAGTGCAGATTGTAACGTTTAATTTGAAGGGTTGAACAAAAATATGTGTTAGAAAATGTAGGAATTGTACACATTTCTTTACAAACACTCCACATTTTAGGAGGTCAAAAGTAATTGGACAAATAAACATAACCCAAACAAAATATTTTTATTTTCAAAATTTTGTGGCGAATCCTTTGGAGGCAATCACTGCCTTAAGTCTGGAACCCATGGACATCACCAAACGCTGGGTTTCCTCCTTCTTAATGCTTTGCCAGGCCTTTACAGCCGCAGCCTTCAGGTCTTGCTTGTTTGTGGGTCTTTCCCTCTTAAGTCTGGATTTGAGCAAGTGAAATGCATGCTCAATTGGGTTAAGATCTGGTGATTGACTTGGCCATTGAAGAATGTTCCACTTTTTTGCACTCATGAACTCCTGTGTAGCTTTGGCTGTATGCTTGGGGTCATTATCCATCTGTACTATGAAGCGCCGTCCAATCAAGTTTGCAGCATTTGGCTGAATCTGGGCTGAAAGTATATCCCGGTACACTTCAGAATTCATCCGGCTACTCTTGTCTGCTGTTATGTCATCAATAAACACAAGTGACCCAGTGCCATTGAAAGCCATGCATGGCCATGCCATCACATTGCCTCCACCATGTTTTACAGAGGATGTGGTGTGCCTTGGATCATGTGTCGTTCCCTTTCTTCTCCAAACTTTTGGCTTCCCATCATTCTGGTACAGGTTGATCTTTGTCTCATCTGTCCATAGAATACTTTTCCAGAACTGAGCTGGCTTCTGGAGGTGTTTTTCAGCAAATTTAACTCTGGCCTGTCTATTTTTGGAATTGATGAATGGTTTGCATCTAGATGTGAACCCTTTGTATTTACTTTCATGGAGTCTTCTCTTTACTGTTGACTTAGAGACAGATACACCTACTTCACTGAGAGTGTTCTGGATTTCAGTTGATGTTGTGAACGGGTTCTTCTTCACCAAAGAAAGTATGCGGCGATCATCCACCACTGTTGTCTTCCGTGGGCTCCCAGGTCTTTTTGGATTGATGAGTTCACCAGTGCTTTCTTTCTTTCTCAGGATGTACCAAATTGTAGATTTTGCCACTTCTAATGTTGTAGCAATTTCTTGGATGGGTTTTTTTCTGTTCTTGCAGCTTAAGGATGGCTTGTTTCACCTGCATGGAGAGCTCCTGTGACCACATGTTTCCTTCACAGCAAAACCTTCCAAATGCAAACACCACACCTCAAATCAACTCCGGCCCTTTCATCTGCTTAATTGAGAATGACATAACAAAGGGATTGCCCACACCTGTCCATGAAATAGCCTTGGAGTCATTTGCCCAATTACTTTTGGTCCCTTTAAAAACAGGGTGGCACATGTTAAGGAGCTGAAACTCCTAAACCCTTCATCCAAATGTGGATACCCTCAAATGAAAGCTGAAAGTCTGAACTTCAACTGCATCTGATTTGTTTTGTTTCAAATTCATTGTGGTAATGTCTAGAACCAAAATTAGATAAATGTTGTCTCTGTCCAAATATTTATGGACCTAACTGTAAATTAGATCGTAGTGTAATTCTTCATCTAAGGACTATCAGACATTTAATTCAAACATGTATCTATCTATTGCTCTGCAGTTTATGCTGTGAGCTACAAAGAGTCATCTTGCCCTCGGTTCCCTGGTGCTGTTTTATTGCACAGGTATTATGCATTTGTTCCCAGCTGTACTGTAATAAATCAGGGAGGAAGGATCATTAATTGACCTTAGCCTCTTAATGAGGGCGACGTCTTTCCATGTGCATGTTGTGTGCACAAGCTGTTGATATTATCCAAGTCTCTTGCAATCCATCAGGGAGAAAACGGGATATCTCCAGGGGATCCAGATTTTGGGAGCGGTCAATTGTATGGCTAATTGGTTTTTCGCTGGATTGCCATGAGGTGTCCCTAGGAATCCCTGTTATTTTATTTTTTTTTTTACACTTGTCAGAGCTCAGTGATGGAGAAAACAATTGCTGGCAGTATGGCTGCCGAGGGGGCACTGAGTTATAATAACTTAATCTGATTACATATGTAGTCAATGAGCATGTAAAACTTGGTGAAAGCGGAATTGACCTGCACCCTTGAGCAAAATTGTAAGAACTTGCACTAATATGTTACCTGTACTGATTTGACGAAAAACTAGTTATTTTAAAGAAACTGCCCATGGGGAAGAAATTATATAATAGAAAAAAATAGCTAGAGATGAGCAAATAAATTTGATGCTCATGTAAAGGATTCAAGAATTTTCTAAACTCCGTTAAAGTGAACAATTTGTGATTTGATTCGCGCGAATTGCCAAAAATGGCCACCTCTATTTTACATGTTGCAGAAGATTACATCAGCTAGAGAGGGCTCAGGTGTGACCGGGCAGGTGTCCCCATAATATTTTGAAACTATCACATCACATAGTATAGCACTGCCAATCAGGAGAGAGTATCATAGTCTGTATAAAAGCTAAGGCAGGGAATGCAGTTGCTATATGAGAGTCAATCTGGATAGTGAGTGAACATCAGAGCTTACAGCTAACCAAGAGAGACAGTTAGAGAGAGCAGACAAATTCTACACACAGTGTGTGACAGAACAGCAGAGAAGAATGTTTACCATCCGTTCACTTTATATATCTAGGTCTCTTTGGAATTACTTGTATTTGAAGTAAATAGCTTTAAATGAGTTGGATAGGGTCCACCGTGCAGGCAGAGCCTGCTGCTAGTAAAATGGCGCAAGAAGCGAACTCTGTTATCCCGCAGAGTCGCCAAAATAAACGCCGTAACGCGCTGTGGCAATATGTGCGAACTCTGTTAATCCACAGAGCCGCTAGAAGGAGTGCCGCAGCGCTATATGGCAATGTGTGCGAACTCACTTAACACCAGTGAGTCGCAAAATAAACACGCTAGGGCGCTGTCTAGCGTTGAAAGCGAACCCTGTTACGTCACAGAGCCGCTGAGACAAACTTCTGTGTCCTGTCAGGCACCCAGGTACACAGTTGACTGCTATGCGAACATAGAACGTGATCATGCGCTAATGTCCTCGCGGGAGTCACCCGCAATCTATGGCATCTGAACGCCAGACCCTGAATACGGCAATCAAACTCCTCACCGGTTATGCTGGTAATCTAGGGCATCTAGGACACCGACCCTGACCAGCTAGCATGCCAAACTCCTCACCGATTAAGTCGGTATTCTAGGGGCTTATTTCAGCCGGGCCCTAACCACACACACACATGACCACACTGGCGCAAAGCATATAATGGTTGATACTAGCGCATGGCGGCTCAGCATTGCCATCCTTTTATAGTAACAGCTACAGGACCTGCCAGAAACAAGGACCAATGAGAAACTGTTCCAAAACACATGTAGTTTCAGGACCTTCCTGGCGGACCAATAGGAGCTGCTGCAGTACCTGAACATGTGACCCCTGATCTCCAATGAGAGATCTTACCCTGGGCATGCTCAGAAGGGGAAATGCAGGACTTCGTCCCAAAGACATCTGCTCCAGCACTGACTATAATAGCAGATCCAGGAGAGGCAGCAGCAAGTCTCTGCACAGCACTGGAACGGGCAAGACGCTGGGACCGACGTCTCTGCTGAGCAGGCTCCACTGCCGCCGGAGATGAATGGGGGACCGCAGTGGGACTGGTTCGAGACTCCCCTTGTGCAGCAGCGGGAACTCGAACCCTAACAGAGTGTTTGTTAGGTTATATGGCTGGCACCTGCCTCTTATTTCAGTGACCTAAGATAGCTCTAATCACTGCTGTTTAACTTCCTAGATGCTGCTATCTATCATTGACAGCATTTAAATAGCTATTGAAGGCTTGTGTGCCTATGCAAGCGTCAATTGCCCACCATTTCTCATGACACAACCAACGAGTCTCAATGCTTCACATGGCTGGAACCTAGTGATCGCCCCCATCATGGCAATCTCTGTATTCCAAAGAAGCCTAGCCTGTGGCTGAGCTTCATAGGAGATTGTGGATTTCCCAATGTACAATACTGAAGTATTGCAGTATTTAGAACAAGCGATTTTAGTCCTGAATGTCACAGTTCCACCCCTCAGTGTGTCTGAGATGCAGTTACTGACAGCTCAGCCATCCAATCTGGTACAGGGGCAAACTGAAGAGGTTAGTACTTTGATTGACAGTTTAGTAGTTCACTCTGGTGATGGGGCGTGCTGAGCTGTCAGTGTGTTGATTGACAGCTCAGCCGTCCAATCTGAGACTCAGAAAGTGCTGGTTGTCTCCAGGAGTTCATTATCCCAGGTGATTGCCAGGCTACTTAACTGAGCTGTTTCTCCCAGACCTCTGCCAGGCGTAGATTCAGCCAATTGTGGTTTGTCTTTCTGTGACTGGCGTTCTGTTTGTAGATCTTTTGTTTCCTGACCTTGGACCTTGTTCTGCCCATCCATCTGTTTAACCACTTCAGCTCTGATCCGCTATCCTCCCGGTGTTCTGACCTGTGATCGTTACCTGACTATGCCTTTATCTCATCCCTCTGTTTATGACGTACCCTCCTGGATTCTGACTTTGGACTCCTTGACTATCCTGACTCACGGCTTGTCAATGAGAGGTGACTTAATGTCACACTGAAGGGGACTAAGAATTAAAGTAGGTATTAATACTAAAAGGTTGTTGTTTTTAAAGTAAAAGAGCATAAAAGTTTGACTGCTCGGCAAATAAAAAACTAGCCTTCATGCTTTTGTGTAGCCCAGCTGCGCTTGGTGCCACATGTTACCCTGGAGGATGCACAAAAGGTAAACCCACAAATAAACCCGATATGCATTCACACCTTCACATTTCCCTGGAGCCACCAGAGGGAGCCCTTGGAGAGTATGGTGATATATAAGGGTTGTGGAGACGATAGCAGTTGGACAGTTAGTTAGTAAAAGAGAGTGAGAGAGACAGCAGTGAGATCTTGTCAGGCAGCCTAGCTGAGAGTTGGCTAGCTGTTGGTTTGTTAGCAGAGGAGTGTGGAAGAATCAGCCATCTATTGCTAGTTGTGCTTATGTTAAAGGTTAGAGTAGGACGAAAGGCAAGTGGAAGAAAGAAGAGAGTGACAGAGGTTGAAACAGCATTGATCGCTTACCTCTACTCTGCACTACCGGACACCAGGTCCGAGTTTGCTAGCATCTACACGACTAGTAGGAGAAACCGGAGACCCTGCTGGACTTCAGGTCGCAGGGGCCCAGCAGTGCTGATATGTAACCGGGGTCAGGAAGAACAGGAGTCTGGTAGGCCAACCATTAGAGACTTAGTTCTATCCAAGAGAAGGCTCCACCACAAAGTCAGCCGGGCGTTTATGAGAAGACAGAGTTAGACTTCGTTCTATACAGGTCAGAAACTCACACACATAAAGGAGAACGGAGGCCCTACACCTACTCAGTGGGATTACTGGACTGCATCCTCCACCCCGACAGCTTCCCGGGACGTGCCTGCATCTACCATCAGTAAAGGTACGGAAAGAGACTTTCGTGTGTGTGTCTGCCTTATTGATCCTGCACCCCTACACCGCCATATACCCTGAGGGATCAGTCTTGCCTGTGGAAGACTTAACACCTTGCTGCCCAGTAACAACCCCTCAGAGGATCTACCCTGCAGCGCTGGTCATCCTGACCAGGAACCACAGGTGGCGTCACGAACATTTCTACAAACCTATAATCCCCTGTAAATATCCCACATTTTATGGTGATCGCCCAGGGCAACGGACCGAGCTGCGCTACCCGTGACATCCCCCATTTAAGTGAATGGTCTCGGTGCCGAGTACCCCACAAGCCCTGGCCGTGCGACTCATCTTTTTGGCGTCACGAACAGGATCCGAAGCTCGCTATATGCGAGTCCTGTGTGCCTGAATGGACTGTTTTGTGCAGAAAGACTGTTTCGATGTTTTGTGATTTTTGGCGCCATTTTCCGCCATTTTGCCGCCATATTCGCGCTCTGAGGCGCTGGTGAAGAAGAGGGGCGTGTATTCGTGGGCGTACCCCCCCTGTGGCGCGAAAGTTATGGCCGCCCAATCTAAGTGCTACTACAACGTTAGAGCATGCCCCTCTGCAAGGGAGATCCGCCTCCTCTTCATCTTCAGTGCAAAGAAGAGAAAGCGAAAGTCCCGCCTCCACGGAAAAGTCCAGAGCGATCCGGATGGAAAGCACAGTCTGGCCTGGCGTGAGATGGCGGAAGGACAGGAGTCACTGTGTGGGGGAATGGCGGTGCGCAGACCCCATTCCCCTGAAGAAGTGCAGCCTGTACTCGAACCTTCCCCAGGTCGGGAGGACGACCAACGGATGTATCGTGTGGAGGAGGTGGATGTGGCGCTGAGAGATCTAGCCCGACACCGCGCAGAGATGGAGGCGATGGAGCAGAGCTAGCATGCCCTGAAACAGCGGCTGCTGTGGGACCGGCTGCTCTCCCCCCCAGGTGCGCAACCGTCACCCGTGCCAACACTGGAACCAGCGGCTGAGGAAGAACCGGAGACCGGCCCCAAAAGAGCTGATCCTGACTCCGCCGAGGACGCGGCGGGAGGGAAGGAGGCTGAGGATGCCTTACCTGGACCGGAATGCCAGCTAGGCCTGGAACCAGAGGCCGCAGCGGAATGAAGTTCCCCGGTAGGGACACCGGAAGACATCCAGCCACGAGCGATGGAGATAGACTGGGAGGAGATGGAGCTTCTGGACGACGTGGAGTACGCCGCCCAGAAGGAGAACGAGTGGCGACGCCGAGAGCATGAGGAGCAGCAGCAGCAGCGTGAGGCGCAGCGGCTTCGCCAGAGGTACCGGGAGCAGGATCTTGCGGACAAGGAGATCGTCCGGCGAGACAAAGGTATGCTCCGGGAAACGCGGCGCCAGGGGGCCATCAGAGACTTCAAACTCCAGGGAGGCTGGGGGTTCATCCACGAACTCGGCCTGTACCAGGAGGTCTTTGTTAACCGCAGGGATGTAGAGTCTCACCTGCCGGAGGGGCACCCGGGAAGAGATCTGCTGATAGGGGATGTAGTCTCTTACACACGGCATTGGGGACTTAAGGGGTGGTATGCCCTGAACGTCTCCCGAGTCAGTGACCCAGTCCCTGAAGCAGGAAACGCACCCCGCGTCTCAACGTCCCAGGCCCTAGCCACACCAGCGCCCGGCCGCGCACCTGCGTCCTATCCTGCAACGCTACAGAGCGCAGCGACTGCTAGTGCACCCTCAACTGAGCCACCCCGTGCATCTGCGTCACATTTGGAAACGCTGCAGAGCGCAGCGACTGCCAGAGCGTCTCCTAAGGAGTCAAACCTGTGTGACCTGCAGAGCCTAAGTTTAGGTGAGGCACCCGTCAGGCCTCCAGGAAGTCGCAGGGTAAAGATCGAAAGAGGACTGTGGCTACCCAGACACCGGTAGCAGGACATGACTTGATGGTGATGCAATACAGAACGCACAGTGTGCTTCCAGCCCCAGGTATGGAAGATGCTGCAATGTTCGCAGAAGACCAGTAGGACCCAGACAGGGTTTACTGCACTGTAAAAAGTTATGTTTGGAAATTGCACTTTATTGTAAAGATGTTTACATGATTAATGCTTGAAGTAGTGTACCCCAGTTGGGTAATGTGTTTCATATGTCTATGATGAGGACTGCGTGGCTGAGGACTTTGCCAGCCCAAAAACTTTAATGTAAATAGTTGGCACTTGGTGCCCCGTCTTGGTTTTACGTAAACCGTGTCTACCTCTGAAGCAAAAACCGTATGGTGTGGCCTTGAGTGAGGTCTGCAGCAGAGAAGTCCTGCAGCCCACCCAGGACCATCGTGGGAGGTTTTGTACGGGTCCTCCACAAGAATCTTGTTATTTGCACCTGAAAATATTTTCTACGTGTACTTGTATTTATTGCAACGTTCAAAGTGTCCTTACCTCCCGCAAGGGATGAGTTATTGTTTATTGTTGTTGTTATAAAAATTATTTCTTTTTCAGCCCGGGAGTGCTGATGATAACTAGGGGGGGATGTGTAGCCCAGCTGCGCTTGGTGCCACATGTTACCCTGGAGGATGCACAAAAGGTAAACCCACAAGTAAACCCGATATGCATTCACACCTTCACATTTCCCTGGAGCCACCAGAGGGAGCCCTTGGAGAGTATGGTGATATATAAGGGTTGTGGAGACGATAGCAGTTGGACAGTTAGTTAGTAAAAGAGAGTGAGAGAGACAGCAGTGATATCTTGTCAGGCAGCCTAGCTGAGAGTTGGCTAGCTGTTGGTTTGTTAGCAGAGGAGTGTGGAAGAATCAGCCATCTACTGCTAGTTGTGCTTATGTTAAAGGTTAGAGTAGGATGAAAGGCAAGTGGAAGAAAGAAGAGAGTGACAGAGGTTGAAACAGCATTGATCGCTTACTTCTACTCTGCACTACCGGACACCGGGTCCGAGTTTGCTAGAATCTGCACGACTAGTAGGAGAAACCGGAGACCCTGCTGGACTTCAGGTCGCAGGGGCCCAGCAGTGCTGATACGTAACCGGGGTCAGGAAGAACAGGAGTCTGGTAGGCCAACCATTAGAGACTTAGTTCTATCCAAGAGAAGGCTCCACCACAAAGTCAGCCGGGCGTTTATGAGAAGACAGAATTAGACTTTGTTCTATACAGGTCAGAAACTCACACACATAAAGGAGAACGGAGGCCCTACACCTACTCAGTGGGATTACTGGACTGCATCCTCCACCACGACAGCTTCCCGGGACGTGCCTGCATCTACCATCAGTAAAGGTACGGAAAGAGACTTTCGTGTGTGTGTGTCTGCCTTATTGATCCTGCACCCCTACACCGCCATATAACCTGAGGGATCAGTCTTGCCTGTGGAAGACTTAACACCTTGCTGCCCAGTAACAACCCCTCAGAGGATCTACCCTGCAGCGCTGGTCATCCTGACCAGGAACAACAGGTGGCGTCACGAACATTTCTACAAACCTATAATCCCCTGTAAATATCCCACATTTTATGGTGATCACCCAGGGCCACGGACCGAGCTGCGCTACCCGTGACATCCCCCATTGAAGTGAACGGGCTCGGTGCCGAGTACCCCACAGGCCCTGGCTGTGCGACTCACTTTGATGGAAAAATTTTAAAAAATTTTAAAAAATGGTGACACGATCCACATTCTTTCTTTTTGTTACAAACATTTTTTTTTAAGCACAAAAAAATAAAAGTATATATAAAAACAACAAAATAAAGACAGCAGTTTAGCAAAAAAAAGACTGTTTATGAAGGGGTTAAAATAATAATAATAATAACAGCTTATCCATTCGCCAATTCCTTTTTTACGCTGCCCAGGTTCCGGGATCGTCTCTGTACTTCCTGTTCAGCGTGGACGAGCTTGTGACCACTGCAGCCAATCAGTGAATATGCAGTCAGTCTGGATCAAGAAGGAAGAGACCAGTAGGGGAAGAGGAGAGATGGATCATTGGTAAAGCATTATGGATGGTTTTAAACTATAAAATATTTATTTTCTTGTTTTTTTAAAGACTTTTCTTTAAGATGGATTCCTTGTGGCAGGAAGTTTTTTTAAGTCCATAAATGTCTAATTATAAATAATAAATCCCAAGCTTCACAAGAGCTGGTGTATTATTAATCATGTAACAATGAAGTAATTTTTGGCGACTAGTGATCATAAAGTATACCGCGGAGAGGATCTGAAATCGATTCTTCAGTTTATTGATCTTTCTCATTCCCTAAATCCTAGACTTTAATATCCGCAGAAGAGCAGCAAATGACTAATCTCATCAATAGGATATAATGAGGTAGGATAATAATCTCTTATTTCAAAATATTCCTTTTTCCTAGTTTGATCAGATTTATGATCATCCTACATGTCGTGTAGACCATGAAACTAAAATAGTAAATATAGGGACTTAAAAAGAATATGAAATCTATCTATTCTTGCCTAGAAACTACCAACAAGTGGGTTAGTTGTGGTTGACGAAACTTGTTATGACTTATTTTTATTCTTGTAATCGCTATATTGAGTTATTACTCAGCTGAGTTTTTTAACACATTATGGACCAGATATCAAAATTACACACAAAATAAAAGAAACACATTAAAAGTGACTTGCTGATGGTTTCCAGAGAGCGAGAACTGTTTTTTGTTTCTTCAACAATTATTCCTCAAAATTTGAGACTCGGTGTAAAATGTAAAGACAATAATAATGGAGTAGATAGGCTGGAGACATGGAGGCTGAATTGGTGAATGGCAACTGGAAAAGTAGACTAGTAAGCCACAGGAAACAACAATTTGAGTGAACGAAGACTGATGAAATAAAGATGGTATATCAGCCTATTATACGGTCTCACTGATGTAGTAGATCCGAGTAGATGAGGAGACTCGTAGTAGAGAACAGCAGCACAACAGATCTGGGAATGTCAGTTGTAGTGATGTAGCAGAGCTCAACAGCAGGGCTGGGTGACGTAGCAGAGACCAGCAGAACAGCAGAGCTGGGTATATCAAGAGACTCTTTTGTAGTGATGTACCAGAGCCCAGCAGCATAGCAGAGCTGAGTATGTCAGGGGTCTCACTTGTGGTGATGTAGTAAAGCCCAGTGGCAGAGCAGAGCAAGGCATAACAGGAAACACACTTGTAGTGTAGCGGCTAAGTCCTGCAGCATAGCAGAGCTGTGCATATCATAGTCTCTTGTAATGATGCTGCATAGCTCTGTATGTCAGGGAACTTACTTGTAGTGACAAAGCAGAGCCCAAGAGCACAGCATAGCTGGGTATCTCAAGGAACTCAATTGTAATGACAAAGCAGAGCCTAGCAGAACAACAGAGCTGAATATGTAAAAGGATTCACAAATAGTGATGTAGCAGAGTCTAGCAGCACAGCAGAGCTGGGTATGTCAGGAGGCTCATGTGTAAGCATGATAATTGGAGGGAGTCATAAGTACAGAATACTAGCTAGCTTGCCAACTACCTTAATACTCAGGTGGCATGTTGCTGTCTAAGGCTAAGTTCACATTTTTTATGCAGCGTTTTTTATCCGCATCATCTTACACATGACGCAAAAAAAACCGCTGCGTGTGCATGCGTTTGTATGCGGTTTTGCATGTGTTTGCGTTGTTTATGCGCATGCGTTCGATATTTCCAGGTGCTGTAATTAGTTCTTGGACATGCGCGCAGTCTGAAGTCCGCATGCGTAATAAACGCATCTATGCGCATGTCCTTGCATAGACAGTAATGCATTTTTTGATGCACTCATCCGCATGCGCATGACTGCGCATATTTGATGGATTTTTGACGCTTCAAAAAATGCAACATGTTGCGTTCGCTGGACACCGCCGCACACCGCGAAACGACGCATGCTTACGCAAACATATGCGAACACATGCAAACGCATGTCCCTGCGTACACCGTGTTAAAGATATGTACGCATGAGGCATGCGGATCTATGGGGATCAAATGCTGCGCGTACAAACGCAAATGTGAAGCCAGCCTACAAGTCTTGGGACCTTGGTCTCAGAGGTGCACACCGGGTCAACATGGTAAATCAATAAACAGAGCAGGAGACAAAATTAAATAGGAGTGAAAATTAAAAAAAAACTAAACTTTTTTTTAGATATAATTTATACTGTACATGTTACATTTTATATTTTCTATTTTTGTTTGTTGGTGCTTTAGAGAACTATTCGGAACTCACCTTTTATTATAATTCACTCTAAATTACACTTGGAAGTCCCATTACTTTCAGTAGGACTCGGATGTGTTCGGATAGGTGCCACTAAATCAATACACTGGAAAATACAAGCTCCCTCCCCTCAATAAATATAAGGTAGGCAGATCTGTGCTCAAAGTCGAGTCAACCAAGCAGTAAATCTGAAGAAAACTGAAACCTCTAAAGCAATGAAGAAGGTCAAGACACCAGTCTGAAAGTGAAATTGTTTTCTCTTTGAACAATTTTCTTCTAGTTTTTTGTACTTCCTGTATTTTGCGAGTAAATAAGGTAAAATGAGATTAGAACAGTGCCTGACCAGATGGAAAATGTTATCACTGGGGTATTCTAGCTATAGGTCCCTTTTTAATTACTCACTCCATGAGCCAAAATAAAGACGTGGAAACACTACATGAAGATTTTTTTCTTACAAATGGAATACAAACATACAGAATTATCAGGTATAATAAATAACATTATAAACAATATAGACCAGTGTTGTCATAAATAAAATTCTTGGAAGGTTGCCCAAAGGACTATCTTGTTGCAACGCACCAATTAAGGGTTGACAAATATGAGCGGAAACATTGGTTTTTTTTTAATCCTGTTTCCTGAGACAGCTCAAAGCAGGAACCAACACTACGAAAAATTGCATTGCAAATTAGTGCCATCCAAAACCTCCTCACACCCATCTTCTGCAAAAGACATGAAATTGTAATTGTTCTTTCAACAGACTTTGCAAAAATCAATATATAAACCTTTTATAATACTTTTTTACTTGTTAAAGAATTCTGCTTCTTTCTCCACTTCTTGCCTCTGAAACTCACCATCCACTCTGAAAAATCAACTCAAACGTGTCTTGGACTGGTTTCACAGCCTATTATATTTCATAGTCAGGAAGAGGAGCAAGGAGCAGAGTCAGGAGAAAACAAGCAGAAGCAGTCATAGAGAGATTTTGTTGAGCTTTCTAACAAGTCTTTCACCTCAACTCAGAGCTGGATTCACATCTGTACTGCTCAGTACAGCTGTAAAATTTCCTTCACGTTGCTACTGCTTTGCTTTGTGTGCTAAGAAATGAAGAGCATTAATCCTTCTTTTCGTGCTGTATATCAAAGACAATATAGCAGCTAGTCTCCTCTCACTATCTCAGTCAATTGGGAATTAAGAAATCGAGCATGTAGAGGGGAAAACTGGTTAAAGATTATTGTAAAGAGATACTTGAAAGTATCTAAAATACACACAAACAACCAACAATTGATCTTCATTCTGTACCAATCTGGAAAAGAAGGCTTCTTGATGACATTCTATGGTCTCCCTTAATTACAGGAAGTGTATTGGGAACCAAATGTGTATACAGTTAATGAAGCAGGTGATTGAAAGATCATTCCCTACTGTGAACCCCCTACTGGGATCCATGATCCACTTACACTCATTTCTGTGTGCGCTCTGCGCTGCACACTTTTTGAGGGATTTTGAGCAATTGGTGAGAGTATGGATTCAATAGAAAGCATAGCCTTTCTATGGGATCTGTCCTTTGCCCATTGTATAAGCTCCGGCATGAGCTGTGTGATTGCGTCTCCTGAACTACGCTCTTCTAGGGTGTCTTTGGCGCAATCTATGGGGGTTTAAAAACTGATCTTCAAACCACTAAAGTTACACAAAAAATTAAAATGTTGTCCCAAACCTTTAGTGCAACAAGTCAACTTAGATGACTAAGCTGCTCCTATACTACATGTTTTTGTCAATCGTCCATGGTCTACATTGGAGATCTGATGGAGAACAGGTCAATAAAGACATTAGCTCTTTCAGACTCGATACTTTAAATGATTTAGGGCCCATTCAGATGTCTGATTTTCTCGCATAGGAGAAAAACGCATTGATTATTCTGATTACACTTTGATCATAGTCTGAGTGTCATCCGTTTTTCTTGTACATGGTGAAATGAAAAAAGTCTCTCCACCTTCTCCATTCTCTCAGTCCATGAAAATTGGATGTCATCCAAGAGTGGTCAATTTTTTTTCAAGGACTCATTGACTTGATTGCAGATTTTGATCCGACCCTAGAATCAAACGCACATATTTTCCACAAACCAATGGTATGAGTAAAAAATGGGACATGTGCACAGCCCAACAGAATGTCATAGGTACGAGTGCTGTCTGGAAAAACCATGAATAGCCCTCGTCCAAAGAAAATCAGAAGTGTGAATGAGCCCTGATAAAAACTTTACATTGAGAACATACTGTATATCCAATCTGATCTTCAGGTTCAAAACTTTTCTCGTCGTTATGGAGACACGAGAATGTTACTTGAGAGTTGTGGGTATTCATGAGTTAGTCACCTTGATTCTAGTGGACCCTTGGGATGCCAAGACGGTAAATTAAAATGTTCCCATAATTTCTTTCATGCCCACAAGGTTCATTTTAATACTTTTTCTAGATCATTTGCTAAAACTTGCCTAACCCAGATCCCTTCCCATGACTTTTTTAAATATTGCAGATATTTAAGTTCTGTCTGTAGGATATTACATGTAGCATTTTGTTTTATGTTTTTTTTATTTTACTATGCTTCTCTAATGAAATGGCCTCATGTTATGTTTCGGTAGCTGAGGAGTGCAGGTAAAAAAGGCAATACACCAGAGCAGTTGGAATCTATGGGATTGCAGTACCCTAACCACCACAACTAGAGGCAGCCGTGGAGCGTTCCTACGTTGGTCCTAGACGCCTCGTCACAGCCTGAGAAACTAACTACACCTAAAGATAGAAATAGGAAAGCTATCTGCCCCGGAGCAGAACCCCAAAGATAATAGAAAGCCCCCAAACATGTAATGGCGGTTAGACAAGAGGAAATACTGACACAGAAAGAAAATAGAATGAGCAAATGCTGGGGCCCAAACTATCTAAATAGAAAAGGACAGGAAGGGTACTTACTGCAATCCCAGAAAACCCTGAAAAACACCAACTCTACTAATTTCAAAATCACCTGAGATCACACGACCTCTACCACCTAAATTAGCTCTCTGGTGTAACAAAATCAAAACAGCAGCCACTGAAAAAACTGGAAAAAGCAAAAGAACAAAACTCAGTGGCTGAACTAAACTGAGAAGGCAGAAGCCCCCGGAGGGGACCCAGAAGGCCCCCAAAGAAGTGCAGGACAAAATGCAAAAATATAGCAACAACACAAAAGAAGAAAAATTCTTATCTGGTAGCAGGAGATGCAGACACGACACAGCAGGCTACAAGGTAAACTGGAATGAAGGATTCAGACCAGAACAATTGATCACCGGCAACCCTGATGGGAAAATGACTCCCTTATATAAGACCAGTCAGTAACACCTGATTCCCAGTCCTCACAATCTTCACTAGTACCGCTTGTAACCACCAGAGGGAGCCTCTGCTCAGAACTCATCTCAAACCCATTCACAACAGTACCCCCCCCTTGAGGAGGGGTCACCGAACCCTCATTTGAGCAACCAGGTCGGTCAGGATGAGTTCTATGATACGCACGGATAAGTCTCCTAGCATGGATGTCCGAAGCAAACACCCAAGAATTGTCTTCCTGACCATAACCTCTCCATTTAACCAAATACTGGAGTCTTCGTCTAGAAAAACGAGAATCCAATATTTTCTCAACCACATACTCCAGATTGCCCTCAACCAAAACAGGGTCAGGAGGCACAGTAGCAGGAACCACTGGCTCAACAAACCTCTTCAACAAGGACTTGTGGAACACGTTATGGATCTTAAATGTCCCTGGAAGAAGCAAACGAAAAGAAACAGGATTAATAATCTCCATTATCTTATAAGGTCCAATGAACCTAGGCTTAAATTTAGGAGATGCTACTCTCATAGGAATATTCTTTGAGGACAACCAGACCAAGTCCCCCACTTTAAACCGAGGACCATCAGTCCTATGCCGGTTAGCATACCGCTGGGCCTTCTCCTGAGAGAGGGACAACCTCTCCACTACCTGGTCCCAAATCTGTTGCATACGCTCAACAACAGAGTCAACACCTGGACAGACAGAAGCTTCCATCTGTCCTGAAGAAAATCGAGGGTGAAAACCAGAATTGCAGAAAAACGGAGACATCAAAGTGGCAGAGCTAGCCCTATTATTAAGAGCAAACTCAGCCAAAGGCAAAAAAGAGACCCAGTCATCCTGATCAGCAGACACAAAGCATCTTAGATAAGTCTCTAATGTCTGGTTTGTTCTCTCAGTTTGACCATTGGTCTGAGGATGAAATGCCGAGGAGAAAGACAATTGAACACCCAGTTTAGAACAAAAAGTCCTCCAAAATCTGGAAACAAACTGGAGTCCTCTGTCAGACACAATGTTCTCAGGAATGCCGTGTAAACGAACCACGTGCTGAAGAAACAACGGCACCAATTCAGAGGAGGAAGGCAACTTAGGTAATGGCACAAGATGTATCATTTTGGAAAACCTATCACAAATTACCCAGATGGTGGTCATTCTCTGAGAAACAGGAAGATCGGAAATGAAATCCATAGAGATATGGGTCCATGGTCTCTTGGGCACAGGCAATGGCATCAACAAACCACTAGAGCGAGAGCAAGGCTTGGAGCGAGAGCAAGTCCCGCAGGACTGCACAAATTCCCTGACATCGCGAGACAAGGTAGGCCACCAAAAGGACCGACTAACCAAGTCTCTGGTACCAAAAATTCCGGGATGCCCAGCCAATGCGGAACAATGAATCTCAGACATCACACTCTTTTTCCATTGGTCCGGGACAAACAATTTTCCAACAGGGCAGCGCTCGGGCCTATCCTCCTGACACCCCTCCAGAGCAAGTCTCAAATTGGGCGAGATGGCGGAAAGAACTACACCCTCTTTCAAAATAACAGAAGGATCAGATAACTCAGGAGAGTCCGCAAGGAAACTCCTCGAGAGGGCATCCGCCTTAACATTCTTAGTGCCAGGAAGAAAGGAAACCACAAAATTAAAACGTGTGAAAAACAAGGCCCACCTGGCCTGTCTAGGATTGAGTCGCTTGGCAGATTCCAGATAGACCAGATTCTTATGGTCCGTAAGGACCACCACCTGATGTTTGGCTCCCTCCAGCCAATGTCTCCACTCTTCAAAAGCCCACTTCATGGCCAATAACTCCCGATTACCCACGTCATAATTACGTTCAGTAGGAGAAAATTTTCGAGAGAAAAAGGCACAAGGGTTACTTTTAGAGGTCTCTGGATCTTTTTGGGACAAAACGGCACCTGCCCCAATTTCAGAGGCATCAACCTCCACCTGAAATGGCAGAGAAACATCAGGCTGCCGTAGAACAGGAGCAGAAGTGAATCTCTGCTTAAGTTCCTGAAATGCAGAGACTGCCTCAGGAGGCCAATTCACCACATCAGAACCCTTTCTGGTCAAATCAGTTAATGGTTTAACAATAACCGAGAAATTACCAATAAATTTACGATAAAAATTGGCAAAACCCAAAAATCTCTGAAGAGCCTTTAATGAAGTAGGTTGGACCCAATCACAGATGGCCTGAACCTTGACCGGGTCCATTTCAATAACAGATGGGGACAAAATGAATCCCAGAAATGAGATCTTCTGTACGCCAAAAAGACACTTTGATCCCTTCACATACAGAGCATTATCCCTCAAAATCTGGAACACAGTCCGAACATGTTTCACATGAGAGTCCCAGTCATTAGAAAAAATCAAGATATCATCCAAATAAACAATCAGAAATTTGTCCACAAAATCCCTGAAAATGTCATTCATGAAGGACTGGAAGACGGAAGGGGCATTAGTGAGCCCAAAGGGCATCACTAGGTACTCAAAATGCCCTTCAAGGGTATTGAATGCCGTCTTCCATTCATCCCCGTGCTTAATGCGAATAAGGTTATACGCCCCCCTGAGGTCAAGCTTGGTAAACCAAGTAGCGTTTTTCACCCTGGAAAACAGGTCAGAAATCAAGGGTAACGGGTATTGATATTTCACAGTAATATTGTTCAAGAGACGATAATCAATACACGGCCTTAATGAACCATCTTTTTGGCCACAAAAAAAAACCGGCACCTAAGGGTGAAGAGGATGGTCTGATATGACCCTTCTCCAATGATTCCTTGATATAAGACCGCATAGCGTCATGTTCAGGTACAGACAAGTTAAAAAGGCGACCTTTAGGGAATTTACTACCTGGCACTAATTCAATAGCGCAGTCATAGCTCCTATGGGGAGGTAAAGATGCAGATTTACTTTCGCTAAACACATCAGAAAAATCAAACAAAAAGTCAGGAACATCCTGAGCTTGGGGGGAGGCAGAAAAAACAGGAGTGTTGGTATTAACACATTGGCAGCCCCAACTGGTTACAGACACAGATTTCCAATCCAAAACAGGATTATGAGACTGTAACCAAGGGAAACCCAGCACGATAATGTCATGCAGATTATATAGAACCAAAAATTTGCAGCACTCCTGGTGATCAGGTTCAACCCTCATTATCACCTGAGTAGAAAACTGGGGTTTATTCTCAGCCAAAGGGGTAGAATCGATCCCCAGTAGGGGAATAGACTTCTGTAGGGGTATCAAGGGAAACCCACAACGTTTAGCAAAATCATAATCCATCAGGTTAATAGCTGCTCCAGAATCAACGAAAGCCTGAGCAGAAAATGAGGACAGAGAGCATATCAGAGTGACAGTTAATAAAAACTTAGTCTGAACACTACCCAAGACAACTGAGCGTGCAAAACGTCTTCCCCGTTTAGGGCAGACTGAAATAGCATGAGAGGCATCACCACAGTAGAAACATAACCTATTGCGCTTTCGAAACTCATGACGCTGTGCCCCAGACACCACTCCATCACACTGCATGGGCTCAGAAGCTGGCTCACAAGGCAACACCACTCCACGCATACTTCTCCGCTCACGCAAACGTCTGTCAATTTGAATCGCTAATGACATAGAATCATTGAGACCAGAGGGGACAGGGAATCCCACCATAACATCCTTTACATTATCCGACAGACCCTTCCGGAAAAGGGCCGCCAAAGCGTCGTCATTCCATTTGGTCAGGACTGCCCACCTACGGAATCTCTGACAGTATAACTCAGCGTCATCAAGCCCCTGATTTAATGCCAACAAGGCTTTTTCAGCTTGATCAGTGACATTAGGCTCATCGTACAATAACCCCAAAGCCTGAAAAAACGCATCAACATCACTCAAAACAGGATCCCCAGGTATCAGGGAAAAAGCCCAATCCTGAGGATCGCCGCGCAGGAGAGAGATGATAATTTGAACCTGCTGCGCTGCGTTTCCTGAGGACTTAGATTTTAAGGCAAAAAACAATTTACAATTATTTTCGAAATTCTGAAACTTAGCTCGATCCCCTAAAAACAAATCTGGCATGGGGATCCTAGGTTCCACAACAGGCAACCCAGCAAGATAGATAGCAATACTCCGAACCTCAGTGGCAAGCTGATCCACACGGCCAGACAACTGTGCAAACTCCATTGGGAGAAAAGATCCTCCCCAGCACCCAGAGATACAGAGGGAAAAAAAAAAAAAAAATGCAACAAACAGAAAAATATCTCTGACAACTCTGACAACCTTTTTTCTATCACAATATTTTTTCCCTTCTGTGAGTACCATACAATTTTCAATTTTTTGGCCGGTGATACTGTTATGTTTCGGTAGCTGAGGAGTGCAGGTAAAAAAGGCAATACACCAGAGCAGTTGGAATCTATGGGATTGCAGTACCCTAACTAACCACCACAACTAGAGGCAGCCGTGGAGCGTTCCTACGTTGGTCCTAGACGCCTCGTCACAGCCTGAGAAACTAACTACACCTAAAGATAGAAATAGGAAAGCTATCTGCCCCGGAGCAGAACCCCAAAGATAATAGAAAGCCCCCAAACATGTAATGGCGGTTAGACAAGAGGAAATACTGACACAGAAAGAAAATAGAATGAGCAAACGCTGGGGCCCAAACTATCTAAATAGAAAAGGACAGGAAGGGTACTTACTGCAATCCCAGAAAACCCTGAAAAACACCAACTCTACTAATTTCAAAATCACCTGAGATCACACGACCTCTACCACCTAAATTAGCTCTCTGGTGTAACAAAATCAAAACAGCAGCCACTGAAAAAACTGGAAAAAGCAAAAGAACAAAACTCAGTGGCTGAACTAAACTGAGAAGGCAGAAGCCCCCGGAGGGGACCCAGAAGGCCCCCAAAGAAGTGCAGGACAAAATGCAAAAATATAGCAACAACACAAAAGAAGAAAAATTCTTATCTGGTAGCAGGAGATGCAGACACGACACAGCAGGCTACAAGGGAAACTGGAATGAAGGATTCAGACCAGAACAATTGATCACCGGCAACCCTGATGGGAAAATGACTCCCTTATATAAGACCAGTCAGTAACACCTGATTCCCAGTCCTCACAATCTTCACTAGTACCGCTTGTAACCACCAGAGGGAGCCTCTGCTCAGAACTCATCTCAAACCCATTCACAACAGCCTCATAAACCGCAGCCCGTATCTCCAGGTTTATGGCTCGATTTGAATCATATACTTTAGGACCTGTGAAATTGTTAACTCTTACCTAATGAGAGTGAAGCCTTTTACTTGGTAATAAAGTCGAAAAACACATCTACTGGGAGGAGAAGACCCATTAATGAAAACGTACAGGATCATTTTATCTATGGAAAGTTTTACTTTGAATGACTGGTTGTTCATTATGTTGGGTTGGTTGAATGGCGTGGAAATTGAGCCAAGTTCGTTAGGTTCTCGAAGTCTTCAACAGCATAAAGTGTTCATGACAGGTGAAGACAAAATGACCCAATTTGGAAGTCAATTTCACCCCCTTTACGGAAATTTTGCACTAAATATTAACTCCTGGTTATAAAATAATCATGAGCTCATAAGGAAATAAGGAAATAAATAATGAAATAAATAAATCATGTGCATTGCCCCATGATTAGCTTTAAAGGGAATGTATAACCTATAATGTTTTGAACGTCTAAAACCATATATTGGTGCAGAACATTTTTTTCCAGTCCATTTAATTAAAAATATGCTTTGCAGCCTGAACATGAACCATACATAGCAATAGATAGGGTGCTGAGATTACTGCACAGGGAGGGGGGAGGAGGTGATCTGTGACCACCACCTGTTGTGAATAGCGGATCCTGTGTAATCTATGTATAGTATGTCACTGTAATACGGCCTGTAGGAGTGCTGAGAAATTATCTGTACGGAACTCTAAATTGGAACCTAACATTAGGTTTATAGACACTGTGGAAATGAAGGTTTCATGATATAGAAAATGAAAAAAGTACGGTAGTTATCAGTTTTCTGATAACACGACATCCAATGGTTGAATTTGTAAAATGCAATTAGAAAATGTAATAATAATAATAATAATAATAACTATATTAGCTAATATATTTGTTTAATTTTGTGAATTATCAGGCTCCGTCATGGCAGCTTTTTTGTTCTCCTCACTGATAAAGAAAGTGCTGTGTAGACAAGATATGAAGTTCAGCAATGAACTTTGCATCTTGAGAACAAGCAGAAGCTTATGATGATGTACAAACATAATACTCACCAGCTGCCTAGAGAATAGTAACACAGCTAATGCAACTTTTAAAGGAGACCTTTCACTGGATTTCTTTAATTTAAGCTGAGTACCTTTTCCAATTGCCGCTATTCCACTGATGCTGGAACCGTTTTTCTTTTTCTTCTGGGCCCCTCCATTCCAAAGTTATGGCTCCTGGAATTAATGGTGCAAAATGTTATCTGGAACCAACTTATCTGTGGGCGGTTTTCTCCTCTGATGCTATCCAATCAAAACATGACCACGCCCACAGAGAAGTTCTGTGCTACATGCCCACTTAGTTGAAGGGAAAATTAACATTATTATTAGCAGGGAGAATAACTTTGGAATTGAAGGGCACAGAAGAAAAAGAAAAACTGTTCCAGAATCAGTGGAGCTGTAACAATTGGATGAGACTGTCAGGCTATATTAAAAAATCCGGTGAAAGGTCCCCCTCTAAGATGGTGGGTCACTGTAAGGCTATGTGCACACGTTGCGCAAATGCTCCGCAATTTTGCGAAGCATTTGCGCAACTCCCCGCCTCGGGTAAAACGCATATGTAATTAGTATGCATTTACCCGCAAAACTCAAGCATTTTGCAAGCTTGAGCTTTTCCAAGCGATTTGAAGCATCGCTTGGAAAAGTGATTGACAGGTTGGTCACACTTGTCACGCATAGTGCTGACAAGTGTGACCAACTGTTTACTAATGAGTAATGCAAAAAAAAAAAATATATTGATTGACTCACCCTCCGTCAGCCCCGGAGTCTCCCCGCTCCTCAGCGAAGCTGCCGGCAAGTTCCGTTCCCAGGGATGCATTGCAAGAATGACCTTTGTGACGTCGCGGTCACTCAACCACTATGTCATCTGGGGTGATTCTCGCAATGCATCCCTGGGAACGGAACTTGGCGGCAACTTTGCTGAGGAGCGCAAAGACTCTGGGGGCCGATGGAGGGTGAGTATATCAATATTTTTTATTTTAATTCTATTTTTGACAGGATTATGGTACCCAGGGCCTGGAGGAATGTCTCCTCCCCTCCAGACCATGGGTACCATCCACACATAAAGCGCTCACTTCATGCATGGTGGGCACAGCCACATGTGTGAAGTGAGCATTTCAATGCAATCCTAAGGCGGCATAATCGCCGTGATTACTCCAAAAGAATGGACATGCTGCTTATTTTTACGCAAAGCGATTACGCTCTGTAAAAATATGCAGCATGTGCACAGCAAAGCATAATCCCATAGGATTGCATGGGATGCGTTTTGTAACCGTTTTTAAGCTATTACGCCGCGTAAAAACGCAAAAATGCTTAAAAAACGCAATGTGTGCACATAGCCTAAATGTGCAAACATTGCAGCCCCTTTATTGTTCTGAGCAGTGAAAGTCACCAAAGTTGTTCCATTACTGATTGAACATCAATGACCTTTCCTAAATGTGCATTTTCACTACTTGATGTGCAATATTGAGTGTCCACCGATAGGCAACATGTTTGTCAGCAGTCATTTAATAACCAGGTAGACCACACTCCAGAGATATGCACTGATTGATAATAGATTGTTCAGTGAGTATTGAGTGGCATTGTTCTCGGCAGCACAGGATGATTCGCAGAGGACAATGATCTTTTGTGCAAACCAGTGCAAGCGAGTGTTTGGCTCATTCATCAGGTGGTCTACAAAATGTTTAGTCTGAAAGAGTAGTATGATTGAGGCTTCCTCAGAATGCTCTTTTATGATAATTATGCAGCATAAATGCTCCTTTAGTATATTGTATGCATTTTTAATCTGCACCACTAGCACCTGACCCAAGTAAAATAAATTGTGCAGTGGAATTTAAAGCTGGCTTACAGACTCCGTGCCAAGTGTTTCTCGTCAAAAATAGTTAGCAGTTAAGAAATACGCTACTTACAAGTATTATGGATTCCCCTGTCCCTGTGCTAATGTCACTCTTGATTTGTGTCTCAGGATACATGGTAGGTAGCAAAATTGGATTTTAAAATAGGTTCAATTTTCCTCTATTAACAAGTAAAGCAAATCGGAAAAAAACATAGAAGCTTAGCAATCTGTACAAGAAGTGTACAAGAAGTGTTTGTGGTAGGTAATGCCTTAGCTGTACTTAATTTAATAGACTCACAAAATCCAATCTATTGTCGAATTTTCATGGGTTACATATTGCCTGAAATCTATAGTTGTAGAGTATGGTGACTACTTTTGATTAGCAGTGTCCCTAGTGAAAGCTTCTTAATCATATGCCTAAAGCATGACAACCAAGCCCGACGACATCGATGGATTTGGCCGACAGTCCAATATATGTGGAGGTTCTGATCAAATGATCAATAAATATCAGTCAATAATATCTGATTTCAGACTGCAGATTGTTTTGTACTTTTCAAAATAAGCCGCCATCCAATATGTCAATCGGCAACTTTGGGAAAAATGGAACTGGCACATTTAAAAGGGCTGCACTGCGGGAATGAAGAGCTTTGGGATTTCAAAACGTTTTTTTATTAATACCACTGTGTTTCTGCACCTTTCTCAAGGTATAAAAACCAATTCAAATTGGCAACTTTGTCATAGAGATCATAGGAGCGCTTCTGTGTATGGGAGCAGTAGTCATTTTAGGGTGTATCAGGATAGTCATAGGCCTTCACGGCTTAGCAATAGTGAGAGAGAAAGCTATAAATCACTAATGAAATAATATAGGAAGCGTGTGTGCCAGCACAGCAGTGAAAATTATTGCATAAGGAACATGCTGTTGATTATCATCAGTTGCCATCCATTTACGCATAACCATATATATTGCAATCATGTTGACATTAGTAAGGGTCTATTTGCGGTAAAGTTCTTGAAAGGGGTTGAATGCAGTCCAACGAGACCTCAGAGTGTCACACACATTTTTTTCAGGGTAATCAAAGGTTTTGCAGAATTTTTCGATTTGCTGCAAATCAAATTTTTAAAAAATATTCATTGAACCTGGTAAGTAAGAGTTTCAAATATTCACTCATCTCTAGTTCTCATGTATCAGCTCACACCGACGTCTATAATAGTACACTTAATGAAGACTCCTATGTGGATCTATTAATGGTGACTAGTGTCTTTTTACCATAAAAAAGTAATATCTATTTTGGATACTTGTGCACTTTAGAGTTTCAATTTCTAACAGAGTTTTTATCGCTTTTTCAGGCACTTTATGGAGCATACCCACCAGAAAAAGAAGTTGTGTGCACAACATTATGTCGTGAGACTCATGACTAGTGTTGAGCGATATTGCTCGATATCTAAAAATATCGTATCGAAATTGTATCGCCGATATCACTAAATATCGGCGATATCCGATTTCGATACCGGAAGTCCCATGTAAGTCTATGGGAACAAAATATCGCAACTAAAAAAAACCTTTATTTCCTTGTAAACACTAAATATACACACATAGAATACATATATATATATATATACATGTCATTGTGACATTATATATACATATATGTATAGTTTATACACTTCTACATAGTAAAATAGCCTCTGATTCAATTGCCGGGTAAAGCCGGCTTCTGTGAAAAGACAGAAGCACCCGACATGAAATGACACTTGGTGTACATAGGGTTAACCATGTCTTTTCATGTCGTTTGCAATCTGATTTGCACAAACAATTACATCAGTCTATGTGTGCAAAATTTCACACCTGTAGGGGTTAATTAAAGGTGTAAATTCGTTGTAAAAAAAACGGACTTTTTTGCTACGAATTTACACCTTTAATTAACCCCTACAGGTGTGAAATTTTGCACACATACACTCATGTAATTGTTTGTGCAAATCAGATATCAAACTACATGAAAAGACATGGTTAACTCTATGTAAACCAAGTGTCATTTCATGTCGGGTTCTGCATTTTCACAAAAGCCGGCAATTGAATTAGCGGCTATTATACTATGTAGAAGTGTATGAACTATAAATATAAATATATATATATATGTGTCACAAATTTAATGACATGTATATATATATATATATGAGGTGTAAAATTGCCCTATTTTCGCAACCAGACAGACAAAGCCAGTGAGTGGGGGCAGATACTAATAGCCCAGAGAGGGACCATTATTTTTGGCCCCCCCCCCGGCTACTAACATCTGCCCCCAGACACCCCAGAAAGGGCAAATCTCTAATTAGATTTGCCCTTTCTGGCACTTTGCCCGTCTATTCCCATTGCCCTGTAGCGGTGGCGAATGGGTTAATAAGGGGTTAAAATGACCTTGCAATTGAAAGGTCACTTTAAGCCAGGTTAATAATTGAGAGCTGTCAATTAGACAACTATCAATTATTAATCCTATTGTATGAAAGAAAAATCAAACACACACACTTTAATAAAAAAGAAGTTTAATGAAATAATCACACAGTTTTTGACCATATTTTATTTTCCTGCTAAAACCATTTCCTGTAATAAAAATAAAATAATAAAGCAAAATTATTCTTACCAATCCGATGTACAGTCAGGTCCCACGGTGTAATCCTTCAGAAAGGGTTAATGTTTACTGCAGGGACCACAGCTAATGCTGCAGCCTCACAGTAAACCACCAAATGAATGAGTTCCTCTCCTGGCTGACAGGAGAGGAAGTGGAAAGCTTAATTGATTGCTTTCCACTTTCACTTCAGGTCAGCCAGGGACACAATCAGTGACGTCAGAGGGAACTGGTTAACAAAAATAGGGGATCCCCTCGAAAAAAATTGGCGTGGGGTCCCCCCTATTTTTGTTAACCAGCCAGATGAAGCAGACCGCTGAGGCCTGGATTTTCAGGCTGTTAAGGAGCCAAGATCCATGGACCTTGCCAGCCTGATAATACCAGGCCACAGCAGTCTGCATATCTTGGCTGATTAACAAAAATAGGGGATCCCCTCGAAAAAAATTGGCGTGGGGTCCCCCCTATTTTTGTTAACCAGCCAGATGAAGCAGACCGCTGAGGCCTGGATTTTCAGGCTGTTAAGGAGCCAAGATCCATGGACCTTGCCAGCCTGATAATACCAGGCCACAGCAGTCTGCATATCTTGGCTGATTAACAAAAATAGGGGATCCCCTCGAAAAAAATTGGCGTGGGGTCCCCCCTATTTTTGTTAACCAGCCAGATGAAGCAGACCGCTGAGGCCTGGTTTTTCAGGCTGGTAAGGATCCAATATCCATGGACCTTGCAAGCCTGATAATACCAGGCCACAGCAGTCTGCTTAGCTTGGCTGGTTAACAAAAATAGGGGATCCCCTCGAAAAAAAAACGGCGTGGGGATCCCCCCTATTTTTGTTAACCAGCCAAGTAAAATGCAGACTGCTGCGGCCTGGTATTAAAAGACTGTCAAGGCCCATGGATTTTGGCCCTCAACAGCCTGATAATACCAGGCTACAGCAGCCCCACATTTGGCGCATCAAAAGATGTGCCAATTGTGGCACTTTACCCGGCTCTTCCCACTTGCCCTGTAGCGGTGGCAAGCGGGGTAATAAGGGGTTAATGTCACCGTTGATTGCACGGTGACAATAAGCCCGGTTAATAATGGAGAGGTGTCAATAAGACACCGATCCATTATTAATCCCAAAGTTATTAAATGCATAAAAAAAAGACAAAGCAAGAAAAAAGTATTTTAATGAAATAAAAGAGACAACACAGTTTTCATTTCTTTTATTGTACTCTCATTCCTGCGACGCCATCGATCTCCTGTAAAAAAAGAAAAAAAACAAACCAACAGTATACCACCTGTCCGACGCAGTCCATAACGACAGTCCCACGACGATCCAGCTCTGCTACATCGCAATGACAGGCAGAGCCTGTCATCGCGACGCAGCACAGCTGATTACCTGCTTCCCCGGCGGTGACGTCATCGGACTGACTGCTTTACGGCCGGGATTACCCAGCAGTCACTGCAGTTATCGCGAGAAACTGCATGTGACCGCCGGGAGAAGAGGATGGCGGCCATGAAGCAGTCCAGGACGTGACCGCCGGAGATCTTCTGCCAGGTAAGTGCCGCTGACTCCTGACAGACCCGACCGACGGACACTGACAGTGACAGACCCGACCGACGGACACGGACAGTGACAGTGACAAATCCGATTCCGGTATTCGATATGACGAAAATATCGAAACGAATTATCGAAAGGCCGATAGAGCTAATATCGGCCGATAGCCGATATTTGCATTATCATATCGCTCAACACTACTCATGACCCAACATTATCCAACTGACCTAGAGACTGTAGACAGTTAAATAATGGCTAAACATAATTTAGAGTTGTGTTTATCCTTCTATTTCCATGAATTTGGTTAATGACTCCAATTTATCCAATATTCTTGAATTACTGTATATGTAGTATAAAGAATGACTGATAAAGTAACGGCAAACAATTTATTTTCAAAAATGGTTATTTTCACGCCACTTGTCTTGGTGTATTTTTGGATCGTATATGATAGGTACGAAAGGACAGAACTTCAGGTTCACATTAGGGTATCCATTACTTAGAAGAGATTTTTGACTTGAGAAAGTGTTTCTGCAGCTTTGTCAGGATGGATCTTTGTGGAAGTAATAAAAAACAAGTTCTTCCTCAAAAATGAGCTTTATTCTCTTAAATGCTCAAACAAGGTAATTAAGAAACACAACACGCTGATCCACACTCCTACTGAAAAGAAGAATATATTTTCTCCTATAAACCAAATTTGTCTTTGCTATCCCCAGGATAGATAATTATAATGTAATTAACGTAACATTTCAAAAGGTCAACATTTCCATACAGAAGAGAATCGATGAAGATCTCGTTCAAGAAATGATGGTGAAAACTGCAAGTGTAATGCGGCATATGTCAATGTGGAGAGCAAAATACTGTCTGTGAGTAAAGCAAAAAGAAAAACTACAAATAGTAAAGTAACAAAGTCATACAAAGTTGGATGCAATGTATTGTTGATGGGAGAATAACCTACTGTATGTTGAGTGGTAACACAGACATAGAGCAGCGGTGGGGAATCGAAGGACGGTGGCCTTGATGACCTTTTATTCGGCCCCCGGGCAGATTCCCTGGGACCACATTACTTGGGCCGGCAGCTGTATTTTGATGGCCACTGGATCATTAATTTCTTCTCTGTAAGCACATGCTCGCAGAATTCACTACTGAACCCTGAAGAGCATGAAATGAAAGATTACGTCTTGACACCAATGCCAGCAACAGGACGCACTTTGTGAGCAGAGTTAGTGCACAATTTGTACGGATGGTATAAATATCCAAAAGGCCATTGGCAGAAAAAATGTTCCCCACCCTGACATCGAGCCACAAGCTGTACATTTGTATATCAAAAATGTACAAGTCAAAGGAACCTCAATCTTCCAATCTCATCCCAAAGGCACTGAGCTTTTGCTTGTTCTTAGGTGCCATCTGCCATTGTGGGTCCTTGGAAGGCTATTTCCTATCACAACCTGCCTAGTCTACATGCCACGACTGAGTATTAATTCTGCCATTGGTCTTCCTAGTCACTACATGACTTCCTTCCATGGTTGTCTTTCTACCCAAAGCTTTAAACATCTTCATGAACTGCTCAACATCAGAAATAATGACAGCACTTACGCATTCCTGCCAACCATCCCAGATATAGGACAGTCTTGGATTTGGAAAGCTGTTTCACTGGAGTATGGTGACATGTCCTGATTTCCACTTTATCTGCATCTTCAAGACGTAGATATAGCTGGGTTCAATGGTGGAGTAGGGAGCCGCCAGCTCCCTGGTATATCATTCAGTTACTCTGCGCAACAGGTGCAACAAAATTACTAGATCACTCTTGCCATCATGGACGTGTTGCCAGGTGAATATTTTGTGAAATTAACTATTGCATTATTTGAGTGGGGTGGAGTGAAGGCACTATCCTCTGGTAATGAGGGGGGCCTAGGAATATTATATTGTTTGTAGTGAGCAGTGCACCCTTTACTCAGAAGAAGGGATGATTTTCTATCACCTGTATATTATTCCGAGTAACCATTAGGCTTGTCACTGCCTTTCTTACGCTCACCAGTATACTTACTCTACTGGATTTGGTCAAACAGGTCTCTCACTAGGCATCAAGGTGGCCAGTGTCCCTCTCACTGTTCTCTCTCTAACTCTGTGTTTAAACTGCTCATGTTAACCTAGGATTGGCTCCCCAAAATCTCTAGTCCTTCTTTTTCTGGTATGAATGCAATGGCTCACTGACTTTAATGTCAGTAACATCGCTTAAGTCTTTTTTTTGCAGCTCCACTTGCCACTTTAGATCTCTTGTTTTCTCACTGTGGCCCATGACTGTCTCACGTTCACCACTCAGTGCAACACCTCTCCTCCTTTGCTTGCCACCTGTTCATAGACCACAAGGGTACCCAACAGCGTCAGTGATCAGCTTTGGTAATTTGCCATAGAGATATAACAGGTATCATCTTAACCGCTACCATCTTCAATATCAGAAGTGCATGGTTTATATGTTGCCAGATGGTGTTGTGTTACATATACCCGGCACCATCTGGTGTCCAACATGGCAAGACATTTTCCATTCTATAAAATTGCAATTAAAATATTAAAAGTCAATGTAAGGAATGCAATCTAACCATACACAATAAATGGTACAAATCAGATGCTGAAAACAGTAGTGTCTCAATGTCTTGTCAAGCATGACATATAGATATGGGGCTACGGCTTATTGGTTGCTCTAGCCGAGGGCACTTTTCTTTGGCTCCTGCCAACATGTCCCAATTTGACTCTGCTGACAGGAATACGTGTTTTGGATATTAAAGGCTTGGACATTAAGAAAAATAGAGAGCGTTATGGAAATGGGTGCTTATTTCTATTACTCAATGTTACTATTTGTTTTAAAGCTTCAATTCCTGATAAATGAGTCTCCTTATTTCAGGTCTGGGATTGATGTGAGCTTATCTAAAGCAATTTACAGGCACTTTCTACATGACATTGACATCCTTCAAATGGTTTTGGAATGATTATAGTTAAGTATTTTTCAAGCGTGAAAAATCCTACGATCCGTCATCTTTACATTTGATGTGTTGAGATTTGGCAAAAAACGTTTCCAATTTCGAGCAGGAAGACATCAAGTTATGTGTAATATTTATTGGAGAATACAAGAAATATCAAAAATCCAAGGCTCAGACTTAGGGCCTGTGCACACATTGCGGATTTGCCTGCGGATTTTTCCACGCCGAAACCGCACCTCTTGGCAGAAACCGCAGGCGCGGTTTTGACGCGGTTTTGGCACGGTTTTGATGCGGTTTTTGGCGCGGTTTTGACGCGGTTTTTCTCATGCAGTTTTGTATGCGGTTTTTACAGCTAAATAAAGATATGTTGTTTAACAAAAAAAAAAAGATTTGTGATGTCATTTCTTGTCCAACCTCCTCTTTTACATTTGTCCAACCCACACTCCATTACACACACACAGATAGAGATAGGCCGGCGTCACACTTGCGAGTGTGATGCGAGTAAGTCGTACGACTTTCTCGCATCAACACCCGGCACGGCCGCCCGCTCACGGACCAGAGTGTGCGGCTGCATGTATTTCTATACATGTATTTCTATGCAGCCGCACACTCGGGTCTGAGTGTGACGCCGGCCATAGATAGATAATAGATACCAGTAGTTAGATAGAAAATACATAGATAGATGGATAATAGATAGTTAGAAATATATATAGAAAGATAGATATAGAGATAGACAGAAAGATAGATATATAGGTAGATAGATAAAATAGTACATAAATAGTTAAAGACACACACGCGTATACATACACAAAATAACGCAATAGTTAATAAAAAAAAAAATATAGGAAAAAAAATGGCGTGGGCTCCCGCGCAATTTTCTGCGCCAGAGGGGGAAAGCAGACTGACGGGGCCAATATTTCTAGCCTGGGAAGGGGTTAATACCCATGGATCTTCCCAGGCTATGAATATCAGCCCGCAGCTAGCCTTCACTGGCTATTAAAATAGGGGGACCCCCCAAAAAAATGACGTGGGGTCCCCCTATAATTTATAGCCAGAAAGGCTACGCAGACAGCTGCGGGCTGATATTCATAGCCTAGGAAGGGGCCATGGATATTGGCGCCACCCCTGGCTAAAAATACCAGCACCCAGCCGCCCCAGAATTGGCGCATCTGTACGATGCGCCAATTCCGGCACTTAGCCCGTCTCTTCCCACTCCCCTGTAGCGGTGGGATATGGGGTAATAAGGGGTTAATATCACCTTGTTATTGTAAGGTGATATTAAGCCTGGTTAATAATAGAGAGGCGTCAATAAGACGCCTATCCATTATTAATCTTATATTAATAAAGGGTTAAAAAAACACACATAAGAATAAATTATTTTAATGAAATAAAACACAACACGGTTTTCATATCTTTATTACACACTCAGATCCAAGCGACGCCCTCGATCTCCTGTAAAAAAACGTAAAAAAATAAAACAACCATATACTCCCTGTCCGACGCAGTCCAATTAATAACGAGGGTCCCACGACGGTCTCCCCTATAGAACGGTGACATCGGGTGATGTCACCGTTCTATAGGGCCTCCCAGTGATGCACTGACAGGAGACAATGGCTCCTGCAGTGCATCACTGAGTTCATTCTCTCATTTTATGGCAATGCTGCGTGGGAATTTTCTCACCCAGCATTGCCGTGAGAGAATGAACTGTCGTGACGTCATTCTCTCCCGGCGGCAGAGGCAGAGCAGTACAGATCGATGGCGTCGGGGAAGAGGTGAGTATGTGCTCTATGTTATGTGTTGTATGTCATGTGTATGTTGTATGTCATGTATGTTATATGTTCTGTATGTCATGTGTGTTATATGTTGTATGTCATGTGTATGTTATATGTTCTGTATGTCATGTGTGTTATATGTTGTATGTCATGTGTATGTTGCATGTCATGTGTATGTTATATGTTCTGTATGTCATGTGTGTTATATGTTGTATGTCATGTGTATGTTATATGTTCTGTATGTCATGTGTGTTATATGTTGTATGTCATGTGTATGTTATATGTTCTGTATGTCATGTGTATGTTATATGTTCTGTATGTCATGTGTATGTTATATGTTGTATGTCATGTATGTTATATGTTCTGTATGTCATGTGTATGTTATATGTTCTGTATGTCATGTATGTTATATGTTGTATGTCATGTATGTTATATGTTCTGTATGTCATGTGTATGTTATATGTTCTGTATGTCATGTATGTTATATGTTGTATGTCATGTATGTTATATGTTGTATGTCATGTGTATGTTATATGTTCTGTATGTTATGTGTATGTTATATGTTCTGTATGTCATGTAATTTTTTTATTTTTACATTCAGCACATTAGCTGGATGATGGGACTACTACTGTCCCATCATTGGCTAATGTGTCAGTCACTGTAGCAGGCATCGCCGGATGGGACTTGAAGTCCCATCCGACGATGCTTGCATACACGGAGACACGCACACAGGCCCGCACACCGCCGCACATACACAGGCCCGCACACCGCCGCACATACACAGCCCCGCACACGCCGCACATACACAGCCCCGCACACGGCCGCACATACACAGCCCCGCACACCGATCGCGCACACAGCCCCGCACACCGATCACGCAGACACCGGCACACAATCACCGCCCACACACACAGCGCCGCACACTATACACGCCCACGCACCGCCCACACACATAGCGCCGCACACTATACACGCCCACGCACCGCCCACACACTTCCTCCTCCCGAACTGCAGCGGTTTCACCCGCAGCAAACCCGCAGATCTTTTTTAGATCTGCGGTTTTGCTGCGGAAGTGCCCGACTCAATGCAAGTCAATGGGCGCCGAACCGCTGCAGTTCCGCACAAAGAATTGACATGCTGCGGAAAATAAAACTCGGCTAAACCGAGCGTTTTTTTCCGCAGCATGTGCACAGCAGACATGCGGTTCCCATTAGATTACATTGGTAGTGCACTGTGCTGCGGGTTGGATGCGTTTCCGCTGCGTTGAAAAACGCAGCGGAAACGCATCTAAAACCGCAAAGTGTGAACGGGGCCTAAGTCTTCCTCTCCAAATGGCTGTTTGTTTCCTGTGCTTGCAAAGTTTAGAATATTCATCATCACATAATGTAGAAAAAATTCACAAACTGTACTAAAAATATTCTGATTTTTCATACATAATGAACAACTGCTAAGAGTAAGGAGCATAGCTGCAGGGTATTCAGCCAACGAATTCACACATGTGCCCTAGTTCGTAAAAGGGCTCCAAAGTTTCTTCCTCTAATTAAGAAGCAACCAGTTTTTTGCATGGCACCTGGTAGTTGGAGGCCAAGGCTACAGATTTTTCATTGTCCTACAAGAGTTTAAAGTACACTTGTCAAACTATTTTATACCCCTTTTCCATACAACTAGTTAAAACGTCTTACGGTATACATACCAATCTAATATTACTATGGAACTGTCCCAATTGTCATGCTGTGTAATTTACAATCTACTCATTTTGATAGGCCAGCTCATCAAGCATTCTGCTAGCACTATAAGAACTGGAACATCCATTCCCCTCACTTCCCAGCATACAATCTACTCATTTTGATAGGCCAGCACATCAAGCATTCTGCTAACACTATAAGAACTGGAATATCCATTCCCCTCACTTCCCAGCATGCATTGCTCTTTCCATGACTTGCCTGTCCTAAACTTTAGGCCTGCCTCTGTGTAGTTTGACAGACAGTAGAGCTGAGAAGCAAAGACTTGTCTCCACTTTCTGTAATGCTTCTTGATAGCTCTGCTGATAGCGAGTGATTATGCTTCATAACAGCCTGTTGATAGAAAGTTGGGTAGACGAAAGCCATCTAAGTGGCCAGCATTTTGGAGTGATTTTTCATCTGTAAGACAACATAAAATAAAGCCATTTGCATATTGTGTATGTATCATATTAGTAATGAGCAAATTTTACAACATTCAAATTCGGCAATTTGTTTGAAATTGTCAAGAAAATTTGATTTGCATCTAATTTATGTAGGCAAATCAATTGTGTTATTTCTTAAACTCTAGCATAGTAAATGTGGGGTTTAAAAAAATGAATATACTCCTCTCTCCTGCCAACACAGCCCCTTGCCCGATCCTCCAGTGTCTCCCTCTGGCTCTGGTCTCTTCTGGGCTTCATGGAAGGTAACATCCTTTCCACAACTTCCTTCACTCAGTAGGCATTGGGTGATGCACGTTGTGATGCCTTGATGTCGTGACATCCCATTCCCAACGTGTTTCGTCTGAGACCGACTCAGTGAAGGAAACTCCGGTGCAGATTCAAATAAGACAGAGTTGAGACCAGAGAGACTAGAGTTGGAGGGAACTAGCAGAGGATCAGACATGGAGCTCCATCGAGGGAACAGAAGGCCTGGAGGCACCCAACACACAATAATTTTCTCTCTTCTCACCAACCTAAAGACAGCTGGCTACAGCAGGACCTTGTAAGGAGACAGTCAATGTGTGCGGTGCATACACACTAGAGAGAGAGGACAGTACCGAAGAAGACTGTGTATACTGAGCACCCTCTCCAGAGGGGGAGGGATGGAGAAAGTAGCAGGCGGAAGCAGTGGTGTGCAAACACAGACAAGGACCTAGTGGGTCACGTGACCAGAGCAGGAAGGTCCTAAAGGCTAGGACTAGCACTCATGCGAACTGGAGAGCACAAGGCAGAAAGTTAGAACTGGCAACACCGGGAGCGGGGTCAGACTAGCCAAGATCAGTAACAAGAGGACAGCGCAGGACAAAAGGAGTGAGACAAAAACGTAGTCAGGAGGCAAGCCAAGTCAATTACTAAAAGAGCGGAACAACGAGGTATAGAATCAACAGGCAATAGCAAAGTGAGGGACAGACCGGATCAGAACCAGGGAACATATAAGCAATGCAGGCACAAGGCACAACACACAAAACACCAAGGTCAACTTAACTCAGCCAAGGGCAGGAGTATAACTGACAAGGACTCAAGCTAACCAAGGCTATAAAAAGCCCTCCCAGAACCAGAAAGAGGCCACAAATAATTAACCCCTGGCATGTCAGTCAGAAAACTACCAAAAGATCATGACAGCACCCCCCTCTCAACGGGAGGCCCCTGGACCCCCAGGCCTCTCTGGATGCTTGGCAAGAAATGCTCGAACTAGATGATCCGCATGTACCAAGTGAGCAGGGACCCACGAGCGATCCTCCAGCCCATACCCCTTCCAGTGAACCAGATACTGCAAGGAGCGACGCACCAGCCGAGAATCCACGATATGTCCAACCTCATACTCCATGTGACCTTCCACCAACCCCGCAGGGGCCATGGACCTGGGATTCTCTTTGACTGATCCCAATGGTTTCAACAGGGATTTATGGAATACATTAGATATTTTAAAAGCGGCAGGAAGACGCAACCTAAATGCCACCGGGTTAACAATTTCCACAATCTCATATGGACCAATGAATTTTGGTCCCAATTTGAACCTTAAGATTGATGTTCCATGTGGAAAGTCAAACCTTCTCCCCCACTTGAAATATGTGCCCGGAGTTCTCCTATCCACGAAAAATTTATACCTTCCTTGAGCCCTGGAGATACTCCAGCGGACTTCAGACCACAGATCTTTTAACTGCTGAACAGATCACTCCGCTCCTGGGCACCCAGAATCCAATCACGATAATTCCCCAAAATCTGGACTAAAACCATAGTTGACCACAAATGGAGACATACCGGTGGATTGATTCACGCGATTGTTAAAAGTGAATTCAGCCAAAGGTAGAGTGTCACACCAGTTATCCTGCCTGACAGAGGTCAAACACCTAAGAATCTGTTCCAGGGATTGATTCGTGCATTCAGTCTGGCCATTGCTCTCCGGGTGATATGCAGACGAGAATGATAATGAAATGCCCAATTTCTTACAGAACGCCCTCCAAAACTTGGCCACAAACTGAACACCTCTGTCAGACACCACATTCAGGCGGACCACATGCTGCACAAACAATCTAGACAAAGTTTCAGCTAAGGGCAAAGCCGCTAAGGGAACAAAATGGGCCTGTTTGGAAAACCTTTCACCACTACCCATATTACAGTATTGACCCTGGAAGGCGGGAGACCAGTGCCAAAGTCCATAGACAGATGAGTCCAAGGTCTATCAGGAACCAGCAAAGGCACCAACTCTCCAGCCGGCCTGCAATGGGAGGTTTTGAAATGGTCACAAACCCCACATGCAGATATGAATTTTTTTTACATCAGAACCTAGTGGGGGCCACCAAAAAACCCTGGCCACTGCCTGTTGTGTGGCCGTGAAACCGGGATGGACACTATGCCTGGACTCATGAAATTCCTGTAGAAACTTAGAACGCAACTGTTCGGGAACAAACAATTTATCCCCAGGCTTAGAAGCAGGGGCTAGAGATTGGGCCCCCACAATCTCTTGTTCCAACTCAGACGAGACCCCCCGCCACCACCACCCTGGGAAGAAGAATGGAAGACGGCGGTTCGGGGGAAGATACGGGCTCAAAACTTCTGGACAAGGCATCAGCTTTAACATTCTTGGAACCGGGACGAAAAGTAATAGAAAACTGAAACTGAGAAAAAAAAAGCAACCAATGAGCTTGTCTAGGAGTCAGTCTTTTAGCAGACTGTTGTGAATGTTTTGGAGACGACTTCGGAGCTGAAGCTCCCTCTGGTGGTTGCTGAGGGTATTGAACCTATGTTGAATACCAAGAGTCCTACACCAGCAGATAACGAGTGGGTGTCAGGTGGTACTGACTGGCCTGATATAAGTGAGCTGATCTCCCATGATCCTCGCCGGTGATCAATTGTGCTTCCTGGTTTAGTTTGGAATTCAGCTTGATTTTCTGCTGTCTCCTGCTTGCATTCAGATAAGTCTCTTTCATTTTTTTTTACTGTGGTTTGAATTCCTTGCTTTTTGTTGCATTGCTTTTTGTCTTCAGCCGGGTCCCCTATGGGGGCTTTGACTGGTCTCCGTTCATTTTTTGTGTTTGTTCATTTGCTCAGTTCTTGTGATATTTTTCTGCTGGGTAGCTACGTGTCCACACCAGAGATCTGATATAGGTGGTCGAGACCGTGTGGTCTCAGTGTTTTTGGATTCAGAAGTGTTGGAGTTTTCCCTAGGGTTTTTCTGGGTTGCAAAAAGTATTCTATCCTGTGCTGTCCTATCTAGACAGTTTTGGGCCCCAGCGTTTGCTCAATCTATTTTCTGTCTGTGTTCGTATTTTCATTTGTCTAACCGCCATTATATGTTTGGGGGCTTTCTACTCTTTTGGGGTCTACTCCGGGGCAGTTAGCCTTCCTCTTTCCATCTTCAGGGATAGCTATCTCTCCGGCTGTGCCGAGGCGTCTAGGACCACCGTAGGTACGCTCCACGGCTGCTTCTAGTTGTGCGGTTAGTTTAGGGGTCTGCAACCTATTAGTTTCCAACCTCTCTGGTGTTAGGCTGCCTATGCGGTTTTTGCTCCTGCCTCCTCAGCTACCATAACATAACAGCAGACTCGATATATGCCCAATTTTTATGATCCGTGATTACGGTAATGGGATGAGCCGTCCCTTACAAAAAGTGCCCCATTCTTCGAATGCCAATTTTAATCGCATCATAATTTTTTTCAGCGGACGAGAACATCTTGGAAAAAAAGCACAGGGTTTGAGGTCAGTTATAATGTAAGGAGACAGTCAGTGTGTGCGGTGCATACACACTAGAGAGGAGAGGACTGTACTGAATAAGACTGTGTATACCAAGCACCGTCTCCAGAGGGGGAGGGATGGAGAAAGTAGCAGGCAAAAGCAGTAGTGTGCAGAGACACAGACAAGGACCTAGTGGGTTACGTGACCAGAGCAGGAAGGTCCTAAAGGCTAGGACTAGCACTCATGCGAACTGGAGAGCACAATGCAGAAATTTAGAACCGGCAATGCTGGGAGCGGAGTCAGACTAGCCAATGTCATTAATAGGAGGACAGCACAGGACAAAAGGAGTGAGACAAAAACGTAGTCAGGAGACAAGCCGAAGTCAATTACCAAAGGAGCCGAACAACGAGGTACAGAATCAACAGGCAATAGCAAAGTGAGGGACAGACCGGATCAGAACCAGGGAACATACACGCAATGCAGGCACAAGGCACAACACACAAAACACCAGGGTCAACTTAACTCAGCCAAGGGCAGGAGTATAACTGACAAGGACTCAAGCTAACCAAGGCTATAAAAAGCCCTCCCAGAACCAGAAAGAGGCCATAAATAATTACCGTAACCCCTGGCACGTCACTCAGAAAACTACCAAAAGATCATGACAGACCTTTTCTCAAACAACTCGACCCACAATACAAAACCCAATCCGAAGAGAAGCTTCACCACTTCAGCAGGCCATTAGTCAAAAATAGAAGAGTTCAATAGGAAATTGGCGTAGTGTTCTCCGCAAGGGGATTTTATATTATTGCTTCCAAACATAAAGAACATCCTGCATGCATGTCTATAGCAGAGACGTGTAAGGTAACAGAAACAGGATAGTGACACCAACTTTTATTTAAGAAAATGGATAGAAAATATGATAATTGCTGCATTAAAATAACAACATAGTAAACTGCTGTTTTATGGTCCAGCTTATGGGATTTTTCCTCTAGAGGGCATCATGAGTAAAGATGATTCAGTCTTTTAATCTAAAGCTAAAATGGAGATGTAATGAAAATTTTGCTAATTTCCATCAGGCTACATTAAAAAGAAAAGATTTTGCATTTTGTGATTTTTTTTGTCTTCCTAATTTAATCAATGACAGTACACGTTTAACTATAATATTGGCAAATTGACATGTTTTCTATCACATCCTCTCTACGACATACCTGGTCATTTCCTAAGCTCATAAAATACTGAGAATAACCTCAACAGAAAATATTCTCCATTAGCAAATAAATCTCATTTCAATATGGAACTACTGGGTATGACATAAACCCAAAAGCTTACATACCCAAGGGCAGCCTACGCAGATCCTGTGGAGCCCATCATGAGGGTGGACTCAGTCCATTGAATCCCTCCAGATTCCTGCAATTATTGCCTTAATGTCAGTACTTTTCCCTATGATTGGTGCACATTTCCATTACGTACCATATTCTGATTGTCGTACATTTCTACGAGGAGGCTTGTCTGACTTTAGATTCTTGCTCAGATTCTCTATGATATTCCAGTGATGAAGTTTAGTAGCACAACTTGAAGCTCATGGGCCCCAATGCAAAATTTTCAACAGGAGAACCAACTATCTTTATAAGTATTGCTCTTCTTACGTAGGCCAAAAAGATCTTTTGGACCCACCTATACGCTCGGACCCAGATGCAACTGTAACCTCTGCACCCAAAATAGTTATTCACCTGATGAAGTCTACTACTTGATGGGTGTCAAGTTTTATAGGTGTATTCCATCTTCTCTGATTTTATTCATTTAACCCAGCCTGTATCGTCTCTTCTCCTGCAACCCGTTGACATAATGCTTTGCTTCCATACTGCCGCTCACAACATCTTTGACCCATCAGGGCAGCAATTCTTCTGCTGTGCTGCACCAGCAACACCTGTCCATGCTGTAGACCAAAATTAGAAGAAAATTTGATGAGCTCGCAATTTTTTTCTGTTTTTTCTCTCATTCAAGGAAAACTTGGATCTCTTAATGAGATCTGAAACTAAGGCCAAGGGGTTAAAAAATACTTATAATTTTGCCTCACCAAACTGACCCCGTATATTGCATATTTTTAATTTAAGATTTTTTCCGGGACCATGATATTGATCACTGTTCTATCCTTAGAAAAGGCCATCAATATCAGATTGGTGGAGGTCTCCCAAGTCCTGCACTGAGCAGCCAATCACATGAAAAGAATGGAGTTCCAGTACAAGACATGATCACTACCAAATCCATGAAGCTGGTCTGAAGGCAATTCTCTATGCTGTGAAGATACAAGATGTGCAGCATTTGAAACAACGGATACTGGAAGCCTGTGATAGCATTTCTTCTGCAGTGTTGCTATCAGTGTTTCAAGAGTGGGAGAAGAGGGTTGCATTGACAATCCAACACAATGGGCAGCACTTTGAACACATTTTATAAGTGGTCGTAAGCTTGTAAATAACTCATGAAAGAATAAAGTTACATTAAAGCTAAGCACACCATTGTTTTTCTTGTGATATTCGCAATAAGTTTGATGTGTTACATGACCCTCTTCCCATTGGAAAAAGTAAAGTTGGATCCAAAGTGGCCGACTTCAAAATGGCCACCATGGTCACCAGCCATCTTGAAAAGTTTTCCCCTCCCATATACTAATGTACCACAAACAGGAAGTTGATATCACCAACCATTCCCATTTTATTTAGGTGTATCCATATAAATGGTTCACTCTGTACATATATAAAACAACTTGCACTATAAATATTGCAGCCTAACAATTATATAATATGATACAAAATACTATTAGATTTCTCCTGTATGGAGAAAAAAAAACTCTGTTGAATCTTCTCGAATTCTATGCTCTGTTGTCTATGCACTCGTTCAAACCATTGAGTTTGAGTGTGGAAAGCTTAAAGATCCAATAGGACTCGCTATTAATGAGTCTTTTCATCTGTTGGATACATTTTCAGGTATTTGTTCAAGTATGGTGAGGTGCAGGTTGGTGGGGTCTTTGTTGTTCTCAGGGAGAAAGTTTATAGGCACGCGATACCTTTTCTAATGTTATGCCTACGTCCATTCATCCTTATATGTTTTGCTTGGGTCGTCAGTCCTACATATTGTAATTTACATTTACACTTTATATTGAATAAATTACAAAATCAGAGTTACAGAGGATGAATTGTTTAATGGGGTACACTTCTCCCGTGGATGTGGAAGAAAAAGGATTTCCTCCCATTTAAAATCATTTCACAACAAAGACAATTTTTTTGTATTTCACCTATAATCCAGAAATTCAAAGCATGTAGATGTAATCAATGGACAGGACCTCTTGTTAAGGATGTAATGAATTGATGAAAATGTACAAAATGAATATAAAAGATAGAACAGAAATCAAAATGGGGATTGCGGGCTGAGCCCCACGTCTTGTTAGTTTAGAAGACTTCTGTGGACTTTGACATGTTTGCTCCAACATGTCCTGCTTTTTTCTAATAAAGATTAAACAGAATTGAATCAGAAAAGGCAAAGAATATTGATTAAATGTCTCCTGAGGGAGGAGATATTACAGGTTTTAGCAATGATCAAGATGATAAGTGATTATCTATATAAGTATGTGCAACTTCCTTAATAAACTAGAATCCTACTAGTGCTTGTGAGTGCAATCATGAGTGGTTTATTCTCCGTGTACATGTATATCTGTTTGACATATATAATATGGCATCAGACAATTAAGACTATCACACCCTTGGAGTGTGACCCTAACACTCAGTGGATCGCTGGTTCTAATTCTACTGGGAGCGATGTGATTCTTTAGGTTCATGCTCCTACAGAAGGGCTGAACAGTAATATGTCCTGATAGTATGGGGTCATTGGTAAGGAGCACCCAGTATTTGGAAAGAACCTTCTTATTGTTCTATGAGACTGGTTGTAAGTCATTATGAAACTGTATTTGATCTTTCACTTTAGTTCCATATCGTTTACTATTGATTGTTTATATCTATTGATATCATTTCACTAGACAATCATTGTAATCTGAATGTACGTTTGAAGGCAACTTCTAGTAATTTTTTGGGGGTGGCATTTTGCCTTAAGTCTCTTTTGTGAGAATACGAGCCTCCTTTAGGAAATGTATATTGTTTGTACAGTTTTTCATATTCTCTTGTACTGGCCATATGGAATGTTAGGATTATGGCCACTATTAAAATCGAGATAACTATTCACATCAACGCTTTTAAAAAATGTCAAAGTGTGAATGGTGTCCTGATCGCCTTTGTATACATTCAAATCTAAGAACTCAATATTTGAAGAGGAAAAATTGTGTGAAAATGTCAGACCCAAGAGTTCTTATTGAGATCCAACACAAAGGTTTCCGCTTCCTCTGAGTTCTCTGTCCATATGATGAACAGATCATTTATGTATCTCTTGGAACCGGCAGGCTGGGGGCCAGTGCTATGGAGGGACTCAAAGAGACCCATGAATAGATTTGCGTAGCTGGGTGCGAATCATGTACCCATCACATTGCCACTCAGTTGCCAGTAGGCCTTACCCTCAGAAGAGAACACATTATGTTCTAAAACAAACCTGATACTTTCTATCAAGAAAATTGACTGATTAACAGGTAATGATCCTTCTTGATCAAAATAATGTCGAATTGCCTTGAGGCCCAACTCATGTTGGATGTTAGCATATGACGCTTGATCGTCCAAGGTAATAAAAGAAAATTGACTGGGTAGTCTCAGGTTCCTAAGCTCAGTGATGAGATGGGAAGAGTCCTTTAGATACGAGAGTAACTCAAGTACATAGGGCTTCAAAAGAAGATCAATACAGTGGGACAGATTATCAGTGAGTGAATTAATCCCTGAAATTATAGGGCGTCGGGGAGGATTAATAAGACATTTATGTATTTTTGTCAAGAAATAAAAAAAATGGTAACTGAACATTTTTTATGTATAAAACATTTTTCATTTTTATTCAAGAGGTTATTGGAATTAGCTGTCCCTATTAACGATAAATAATCACGATATGAATCGGCTGAAGAATCTTCTGTCAATTTTCAATAATAGTGCTCGTCAGTCGTCACAAGAAAATGGTGTCACAAGAAAATGGCCGACATGACAATTGGTTGGAGGGAAAGTAGGGGGTGTTCTAGTGGAGGGTGTTCTAGTCGGGAGGAGTAGGATCAGGGGTGGGGTTTATAAGATCAGTTCAGGGGTAAGGTTTTCATTATTCATACTCATAGGGACATAATTATAGTTCCACCGGCCCTCTCTAATTGTTGGGGATATAAGAGGAGTAAGAATTAAGGGACAGTTTATTGGGTCATGGTGACTAATGGCGCTTGAAGTTGGTTCCAAATTAATCCAGGGGATTCAGAAGGATATGGATTCCTCAATTTTAAAAGATTGCTTAATTGGTCTGGTGATTTTTGCGGAATGTGGGTCTGTTAGTGGAAAAGGAACCCATTGGGTTATGGTGCTCCTAAGTCTTTGAGGTTATGAATGGGAGATATTATGGTTTATTGGATAGTTGTTTTTTTTTATAATCCCCAGAGGTTTCATAGCTTGAAGGACATTACCAAGTTTACTATATTGTTCAAGCTGTTGTGATGTATTTCTAAAATAAAGAATGTTATGGCCGAATTATCCAACCTGAAGTGTCAGACTGTTATTGGATGGTGGTGTTGGTGGGGAGAGATGGAATGGAGGGCAAGGGATGGGTTGAAGCTTGGATCTGACCATCAAATCTACAATATCAGAGTCATGTAACAAATGTATTCTTAGCAATAAATCAGGTTTGAATATTCCACTAGTGATGAGCGAGTATACTCGTTGCTCGGGTTTTCCCGAGCATGCTTGGCTGTCCTCCGAGTATTTTGGCGTGCTGGAAAATTTAGTTTCTGTTGACGCAGCTGCATGATTTGCGGATGCTAGACAGCCTGAATACATGTGGGGATTCCCTAACAAACGGGCAATCCCCACGTGTATTCGGGCTCTCCAGCAGCCACAAATCATGCAGCTGCGTCGACAGAAACTAAATCTCCGAGCACGCCAAAATACTCGGAGGACACCCGACCATGTACAGTCGCTCATCACTACTTTCCACATAAAACCCAAACACTGCCTGAATTAAGCAATCTGGAAATAAATCCTAGAGATGATTTTTCCCCGTTCCAGCACATGAAATAACTCGATGTACATGACTGTACTGAATGTGCGCATAATTGACTCCTAGACAGATGAAACGATTCCAGGAAACCAAGTAAAAATCCGTGAATGTTCCAGGGAATATTTAATATTCGGGGAAGGTTGAATAACTCAGCATGTCTCACCTTCACTCACACCATTAAATTGTCAATGTGATCCCCAAAGACTGTATTATCCACAAGACACAATACATTTGTTTCTTGTATGATCACATATAGCAAATGCTTAAAAAAAGATGTAAAGTATTCACTTTATGCGTATTTTGATGCGTCACTTTAACTTTAATTATACTTTACTTATAGTAGTGATGAAAACGCAAGTGAAAATAAAGAATTACAGTATGTTTTCCTGCAGTACCAGGGCTTTGTAATTTCTGCACTTTGCAGTTTAGTAATAGTTCTTTTTTTTGTGTTCAGTCTGTAAAGGAAAGAAGACATATCCAGAGAAATACATATCTATTTTTATTTTAAACTGGCGAATGTGCATCACTCATCTAGTTCTATATGAAGCCAGGAGAAGAAATTAGCAGGAAAACACAAGGAAGGCCACGGAATCATGTAAGACTTAAAGTGGTAAGAATTAAAGTGGTTTTCCATATTTTTTTTTCATGTTTTAGATGACAGTGGAAAGCTACAATGACAAATGAAAGTAGGCTACTAGAGCTGGGCGAATCTATTCGAGTGGAGTTGAATTTTACAAAAAGCGGTAATCTCCAGAATGCAGTTTATTTTGTCATTTGCGCCTCGCAAAATCAGCAAAATGGTGTCTGGCTGATCTGCTCACCTCTCTGGCCAACTCTACTGCTCGTTCATCACTTTATGGTTCTTAGCGTCACTTTTAACCACTATTGAGCTAAAACCCATGGCATCTTTAGGCTAGGCACAGGATGTCCCTGCATGGCTTAGACCAGTGGTGGTGAACCTATGGCACTCATGCCAGAGGGGGCACGCACGCCATCTCCTCAAAACTAGTGCCGCAACCACTCTCCTCAGCCCGCTCGTAATCTCCCGGACACTCATCACTAGCGCCGGCGCTGCAGCCTCTCTCCTCTGCTCCTAACTCTCCCATCAGGCCGCGCACTGTTCCATCAGTCTGCGCACGTGCTGAGGACATGTGGGGCCATTATACTGTATGCGTCATCATGTGGGGCCATTATACTGCATGCATCATCATGTGGGGCCATTAAACTGTGTGCATAATCATGTGGGGCCATTATACAGAATGTGCATGCCTGGGGCCATTTACTGTGTGCATCATCATGTGGGGTCATTATACAGTATGCATCATCATGTGGGGCCATTATACTGTGTGCATCATCATGTGGGGTTATTATACTGTATGCATCATCATGTGGGGCCATTATACTGTGTGCATCATCATGTAGGGCCATTATACTGTGTGCATAATCATATGGGGCCATTATACTGAATGCGCATGCCTGGGGCCATTATACTGTGTGCATCATCATGTGGGGCCATTATACTGTGTGCATAATCATATAGGGCCATAATACAGAATGCGCATGCCTGGGGCCATTATACTGTGTGCATCATCATGTGGGGCCATTATACAGTATGCATCATCATGTGGGGCCATTATACTGTGTGCATCATCATGTGGGGCCATTATACAGTATGCATCATCATGTGGGGCCATTATACTGTGTGCATCATCATGTGGGGCCATTATACAGTATGCATCATCATGTGGGGCCATTATACTGTGTGCATCATCATGTGGGGCCATTATACTGTGTTGGCACTTTGCGATAAATAAGTGGGTTTTAGATTGCAGCTTGGGCACTCGGTCTCTAAAAGGTTCGCCATCACTGGCTTAGACTATCTTAAGGTCAAGGCATATGTCGTGACGTGCACCGCAACTTTAGATTGCGCTCTCTAGGCATGCGCATTCTGTTGCAGCAACATTGTGATGTCATCGTGCACCACAACATTCTAAGCCTGGTCACAGAAAGGAAGTCCCGGCCTAGCCACAAATCAAATTTTGAGGCAAAATCTGTGGAATTTGGCGAATTTGAATCCTATCAGATCTGTTCATCTGTATGTTACTCCCACTGTTGGAAATGCTGTCACTCAGATGATCACTGCCGAACTAATAGTGGTGACATCACGACCACCAATGACCTGACAGCTGTAGCCACTCATTTCACCATTCTTCTGACCTTGAAGGCAATCATTGGCCACAGTGGTCAGGTGACTGATAGTTGTGATGTCATCACTAGTGTCATATCAGTGGAGACCATCCAAGCAGTACGTGAGAAGCAGATTCCGATACCCAATTTTTTTGCTAAGGTTGAAAATTACTTTCAGCAATTCTGTAATTTTATGGTCCCTGCATGAGGGTGATTTAGTACAAGCATAATAACACTTATAACTCATAGTTTTATTTCCATAGACTCCCCAAGATTAGTGGATCTTGGCATGTATTTACATATGTCTGGTTTCGACTCTATCCCTGCGTAGTTATCTACCTGTTCCCCCAATGTTCCTTATGTCAGGGAAATTTTACTTCAAAAATAGAGTCACATCTCTTTCCACTTCCAATATGGACATGTAATTGTGCCCTAACTTAAAGGGGTTGGCCTCTACTTTTGTATTGATGGCCTATCCATAGGATTGGTCGTGAATATATTTTCGGTGAGGGTGCGGCAACAGTCACCTCCGCCGATCAACTGTTACCAGCCGAAAGTTCTCGAAATCTTCTGGAGCACAGCAACTCCACCATTTCTATCCTGGCTGCGGCCGGGTACTGAAGATACCCTTGCTATTCAAATGGATAAAGGGAAGATCTGTAGATACCAGCAGCGGCCACTATAGTTTTGAACAAGCTGTTGTGTCCCTGCAGTATTCAAGAATTTCCATCTGGTTACAGCTGATCGGCGGAGGTGCTGGGTGTCCCACCCTCACTGATCAGATATTAATGACTTAGGCCATCACTAAAAAAAACTGATGAGAAAAGGTGAACAGCAGTAGATTCGAGTAAATTAATTTAAAAACAACAAATTTATTGAACAGTTATTAAAAAAGTGCCATAGCTTTTAAAAAATGCAGGTCCCTAGGATATGCACCAACTGAAGTGTTTCGAGCTATGCATTCTTGGTCATATTGTGGCATAAGTCACTAAAAGTAAAGTGTTGTTTTATATTGTAATCTAACAGGCATTGATGTTGACAGATCACCATCTTGTAGAAAAAAATGCACATTATTTGATTCTATTTCTCTTAAATTAATTAGTTCAATAAATATACATAAGATCTCTTCTAATATTCATACTGCTTGGCATTCTGGTATTTATCTTAAGAATTGCAGATACTTGATTATATTTTAAAATTCATGATTTGCACCTCCCCTTTTGGGTGGAGGAACTTTTTCCACCGCGTTAACCCTGACGGTACTAACATCACCATTGTGGCAATTCAAAGAAACGTTGAGAAGCTCCAGTTAAGCTGTGGGTAGTTTTATACTGTGCATTGTGGTAGATTTTTGGTATACTCAGCAATATTATTGTGGGATTTAGTCTGACACAAATACTCAGTCCTTGTTTTAGAATTGGCAACTTTTTTCGCATGATTCAAAATTTGATCAGAATATCCACGCTTTTTAAAGCATGAGTCAATGATAGCGCATGCTGCAAGATATTTGTTTTCAAGACTACAGCAACGTTTTGCTCTAATATATTCCTCCATCGGCAAATTATGTACAACATGTTTGGAATGACAACTTGTAGTGAATAACAGAGCATTACCTGCAGTGGGTTTTCTGAATAATTCACATTTTTCATCATTAGGTGAAATATCACCTTTTAAAAGTACATTCAAAAAGATATCTTAAGATAATCAAAATTGTAAGTGAATCTAATGTTGTCATTATTATCAATTAATTTGGGTACGGATGTTTCATGACTCCGCCAAATGATAAGGATGTCGTCTATGAAACGTCCGTACCAGTGAAGTATCAACAGAAAAGGACTAAAGACATTAAAACTATATTTTTCTCCCTGCCAATTCATGAAAATATTTCAAAAAATAATGAAAAAATGACAGGGGTACTGTATTTCCTGTCACACATGGAACATGTAAACAGTGACAGTACACTAGAACATCAGACCATCATATCCTAGAAAGATAAATGCTTAAATGGCACCATGAACTTAAATATCGGTATGTAATCATGAAATATAACCTTCCTAAACAATAAATATCAAATATTATTGCTGAAATAGGTGTTCATAGGTGGATTACAGTATATTGGCTCACAGCAACAGCTGCATGTGCACAGATATCTAAAATGTTGGTGATAAAATAATCACAATAAACTGGCACATACAGTCAAAATGCAATCCTGTCTTTAAATCAATGAATGATTACCTGTGGCCATGATGAAGGGGATATATGGTCTGTGCCCACACCTCGACGCGCGTTTCACTATCTCTGCAGTTTCGGAAGGGCATGAAGAAATGGAGTTCGTGGAAAAGTGAGATTAAGATATTATGCTTGTTTGGTATCAATAATCCTTCCTTAGGTCAATTCCTTCAATTAAAAGTTGTGTCAATTTTCCCTTGATTTATATGGTAGGATCACGTGCATGTTTTGCATAGGTATCAGAATCCTTTAACATTTACAGGATTGCTCACTCATAAAGTTCCCTATCAAGTAAAACAAAAGAGCCGCCTTATGCGAGTGTTTGATAGCAATATTCTCATTTATTTGCAAGGGTTTTAGTGCTGTTTGTTTGCGATGGTTAAGGTTAGAGTTGAATTTTTTTTTTTTTTATGTAGGGTTTTTAGTTCTTCCTCTATAATATGTCTAAAATAGTCCATCGCTGTGGTATGTGTCTGGATGAAGTAAAAGTCTGGATTAGAAACCTTGTAATCAAAAATGTTATCTTGTAAATTAATTAATTTTTGTCCAACTTCAGATAAGGATTTCATATTCATCTAAGATAATTGCTCCATAAAAGTCAGATTAGAATATTCATTATTGATAGCACACATGTTTTTATTTTTATTTCCAGAGTTCTCACTTTGCAAAAATGTTTTTTCGCTGTTTGGCGTCTAATGAATTTATTAACATCCATTATTGTTGGAAGTAGATCAAAATTTTTAGTAGGTTCAAATTTTAGTTCTTTTTTCAGAACTTCAATTTATGGCTGGTTTAAAATGCTTGCTGATAAGTTGACTACAGAAAGGTCCTCGTGATTTATTTATTTTGTTGCGTCAAGTCATTGTGCTTTTGTTTTCTGTTTTCTCCCTGTTGATGTAGCATTTTGGGAGGAATAAATGCCGCTCCATTTTTGGGTTTTATAGCACATGTGGCAGATGGTTTAATTTTTTCCACTTCGTAATCTGTTGAGTCGATGTTACCAGTGTCTTACTGGGTGGGCAAAGACCCATTAATAACATTGACTCTTGGGCCCTCTGTTCAGCTACGTGACAAAAAAAAATGGCTCAAAATTACTTTTTCTCCCACGTTATATTAAATTGGTTAGCTTGTTTACTGGATGATAAGATGATACTTTTTCTGAAAATAGTGACTGAAGTGAAATATCACTGCTCTTCAGCACTCCTTCATAGGGGTCTACCGGAAGGTTCTCCTGTTCCCCTGTGGGCCAGTCCATGCCTGGATGTTACCATCTGTGGACTCTGGTTCAGAAGTGAAACTGACTCGTCGGCTATTATGTCTTTGTTTGTATCCACTCTTTTTGTGCTTGTTTTTTGAAAATGGATTTTAGACTTCCAGTATTTTTGTTATACTGATGCAAATTAAAAAAAAAAAAAGATTATTTTCATAATCCTGCTTATCTCTTTGAAATTTAGTCAGTTTGATAGGGGTTATACTTTCTAACTTGCGCACGTTTTCAATAATTTTATTTTTGTAAGCTATATAAAGGCACTGTCACACTTAGCGATCGCACCAGCGATCACGACAACGACACGACCTGGCGAGATCGCTGGTGCGATCGCTATGTGATCGCTAGTTAGATTCCAAACATAACTCATCAGCATTCTGTATAAGGACCTCTGCGGTCGTTGGGAAAACCTAGTCCCACCTGCGACGCTGGTGAAGTCGTTCATAAAGGATGTCACACTCAGCGATTCAGGCTCTCCAGCGGGACACCAACGACCAAAAAACGGCTCAGAACATTCATAAGCGATCAACGACATCTCAGCAGGGGCCACATCGCTGCTACATGTCACACATAGCTAAGTCGCTAACGAGATCGCTACTGCGTCATGAAATCGGTGACTCATTAGCGATCTCATTAGCGATCTCGTTTAGTGTGACAGTACCTTAATATTCTGATTTTGTATAATCTACTAAATGGCTCTCAATTTCTTTTATATTAGTTTCAGCAACTTCCTTTTTACATTTTTCATGTATGACAATTAAGATCATCAGTTCACTCTGTAGAGAATTCATCATTTTATATTAAAGTTGGTCATTTTTTTTATCCGTTGTCCATGTGGGATCATTTATTTTTCCACATGTTTGAAATGTGGTCGAATTCGACCAAGTTCTCACATTTCTTTGCATTGCCACAATGGTGATGTTAGTACCTTCAGGATTATCGCTGTGGAAAAAGTTCCTCCACCCAAAAGTGGAGGTGACAGATCAGGAATTTTAAAATATAGAGATGCATCTGTAATTCTTAAGTTAAATACCAGAATGCCAAATGGAATGAACACCAGAACAGATTGTATGTATATTTATTGAACTAATTAATTTAAGAGAAAGAAAATAAAATAATGTGCATTTTTTTCTACAAGTTGGTGATCTGTCAACATCATTGCCTGTTAGATTACTATAGAAAACAACACCTTACATTTAGGGACTTATGCTACAATATGACCAAGAATGCATAGTTTGAAACGCGTCAGTTGGTGCATATCCTAGTGACCTGCATTTTTTAAATATTATGGCACTTCTTTAATAACCGTTCAATAATTTTTTTTTTTAATTAACTTCCCTAGACCTGCTGCTGGACACCTTTTCTCATCAGTTGTCTTCGTCCTGCTGCCTGCACTGTCAGAGAATTTGATTCCATGGGTGAGCTGGATAACCTTTTTTTTCTATTTACATCACTAAAAAAAGTATTGACCAAACCCTTTAACCTCTTATTGACAGAGCCAATTTGCAGCTTAATGACCGGGCCAATTTTTACAATTCTGACCACTGTCACTTTATGAGGTTATAACTCTGGAACGCTTTAACGAATCCAGCTGATTCTGAGACTGTTTTTTCGTGACATATTGTAATTCACGATAGTGGTAAAAAAATGTTTATATGACTTGCGTTTATATATGGAAAAAAGGAAATATGGCGAAAATTTTGAAAATTTAGCAATTTTCAAACTTTAAATTTTTATGCTCTTAAATAAGAGAGATATGTCACGCAAATTTCTTAATAAATAACATTTCCAACATGTCTACTTTATATCAGCACAATTTTGGGAACAAAATTTTTTTTGTTACGAAGTTATAAGGGTTAAAAGTTGATCAGCGATTTCTCATTTTTACAACACCATTTTTTTTTAGGGACCACATCACATTTGAAGTCACTTTGAGGGGTCAATATGATAGAAAATATCCAAAAGTGACACCATTCTAAAAACTGCACCCCTCAAGGTGCTCAAAACCACATTCAAGAAGTTTATTAACCTTTTACGTGCTTCACAGGAACTGAAGCAATGTGTTAGGAAAAAATTAACATTTAACTTTTTTTGCAAAAACTTTACTTCGGAACCAATAATTTTTATTTCCACATGTGTTAAAAGAAAAATTAACCACAAAATTTGTTGTGAAATTTCTCCTGGATACGCCGATACCCCATATGTGGGGTTAAACCACTTTTGGGCGCACGACAGAGGTCGCAAGGGAGGGAGCGCCGTTTGACTTTTTCAACGCAGAATTGGCAAGACGCCATGTCGCGTTTAGAGAGCCCCTGATGTGCCTAAACAGTGGAAACTCCCAACAAGTGACCCCATTTTGGAAACTAGACCCCTTAAGGAATTTATCTGGATGTGTAGTGAGAACTTTGAACATCCAAGTGCTTCACAGAAGCTTATAACGTAGAGCCGTGAAAATAAAAAATCATATTTTTTCCACAAAAACGATCTTTTCACCCCAATTTTTATTTTCTCAAGGGTAACAAGACCCCAATAGTTTTTGTGCAATTTGTCCTGAGCATGCTGATACCCCATATGTGGGGGTAAACCACTGTTTGGGTGCATGGCAGAGCTTGGAAGGGAAGGAGCGCCGTTTGACTTTTTCAACGCAGAATTGGCTGGACGCCATGTCGCGTTTAGAGAGCCCCTGATGTGCCTAAACAGTGGAAACCCCCAACAAGTGACCCCATTTTGGAAACTAGACCCCTTAAGGAATTTATCTGGATGTGTGGTGAGAACTTTGAACCTCCAAGTGCTTCACAGAAGTTTATAACGTAGAGCCGTGAAAATAAAAAATCATATTTTTTTCCACAAAAATGATCTTTTCACCTCAATTTTTATTTTCCCAAGGGTAACAAGACCCCAAAAGTTTTTGTGCAATTTGTCCTGAGCATGCTGATACCCCATATGTGGGGGTAAACCACTGTTTGGGTGCATGCAGAGCTTGGAAGGGAAGGAGCGCCGTTTGACTTTTTCAACGCAGAATTGGCTGGACGCCATGTCGCGTTTGTAGAGGCCCTGATGTGTCTAAACAGTGGAAACCCCCCCCACAAGTGACACCATTTTGAAAACTAGACCCCTTAAGGAACTTATCTAGATGTGTGGTGAGAACTTTGAACCTCCAAGTGCTTCACAGAAGTTTATAACGTAGAACCGTGAAAATAAAAAAGTTGTTGTGCAATTTTTCCTGAGTACGCTGATACCCCATATGTGGGGTGGAACCACTGTTTGGGCGCATGGGAGAGCTTGGAAGGGAAGGAGCGCCATTTTGTATTGCAGACTTTGATGGGATGTTCTGCGGGCGTCATGTTGTGTTTGCAGAGCCCTTGATGTGCCTAAACAGTAGAAACCTCCTGCAAGTGACACCATTTTGGAAACTAGACCCCCCAAGGAGCTTATCTAGATGTGTGGTGAGCACTTTGAAACCCCAAGTGCTTCACAGAAATTTATAAACGCAGAGCCATGAAAATAAAAAATCATTTTTTTCCTCAAAAATGATTTTTTTAGCCAGCTATTTTTTATTTTCCCAAGGGTAACAGGAGAAATTAGAACCCCAAAATTGGTGTGCAATTTGTCCTGAGTGCGCTGATACCCCATATGTTGGGGTAAACCACTGTTTGGGCACACGGCAGGGCTCGGAAGGGAGTGAGCGCCATTTGACTTTTTGAACGCCACGTCGTGTTTGGAGACCCCCTGATGTACCTAAATAGTGGAAACCCCTCAATTCTAGCTCCAACCCTAACCCCATCACACCCCTAACCCTAATCCCAACCCTAACACTAATTGTAACCCTAACCCTAATCCTAACCCCAATTCCAAACCTAATTGTAACCCTAACACTAATTGTAACCCTAACCCTAATTGTGACCCTAACCCTAATTCCAACCCTAACCCTAATTACAACCCTAACCCTAACCCTAAGGCTAAGTTCATATTGCGTTTTACCAGCCCGTTCAACACACAGTGTTGACGGGCTGGTAACGGTATAGCATAATGCAATCGCGTTATGCTATACCCGCTAGCGCAGAGGAATCAGCAGATGATTCATCTGCGCTAGTGGTGACGGAGTCCAGACGCTGCAGGCTGCGTCCGAGGCTCCGTCACTGAATGACGGCATGTCGCGAACGCATGCCGCTTTACGGCATGCGTCACGATGCGCCCTCAAATGGGGGTGAATGGCAGCGTTAACGGACTGCGTTACACCGCGATATACCGCGGTGTTACGCAGCCCGTCTAACGGACTGCCATAACGCAGTATGAACCCAGCCTAACCCTAACCTTAATTATAACCCTAACCCTAAGGCTAGGTTCATATTGCGTTTTACCAGCCCGTTCAACACATAGTGTTGACGGGCTGGTAATGGTATAGCATAACGCAATCGCCATAACGCAGTATGAACCCAGCCTAACCCTAACCCTAATTATAACCCTAACCCTAATGGAAAAATGAAAATAAATAAAATTTATTTATTTTATTATATGTCCCTAACTAAGGGGGTGATAAAGGGGGGGGGGTTTATGTACAATTTTTTTTATTTTGATCACTGTGATAGTTTATCACAGTGATCAAAATGTACTTTTACTGAATGAATCTGCCAGCAGGCAGATTCGGCGGGCGCACTGCTCATGCGCCCGCCATTTTTTTTTACAGGATGAAGAGGCCGGGACTTGCCAGAGGACTGGGGGATATTGTGGACACCTGGAGGTACCGGGGGGATCGGTGGACCCAGGGACCCTATTTCTCTCTCTTCTGATGTGTGATCACATCAGAGGGGAGAGAAATTACTTGCAGAATGGGTGCTTTTTTTTTCTTTTGCGATCGCCGTTATATGGCAGCAATCTCAAAAGCGGGGGGACTGCGAGGGACCCTTATTATGTTCTCTGGGGTCTCGGCTACCCCTTGTAGCCGAGACCCCGGAGAAAATCCGGCTCGGCGGGCGCACTGTGCACCGCGCAGGCGCCCGCCATTTTCTTTGCCGGAAGAAGACGCTGAGCGCTCGGGGAGCTCCGGGAGACATGGGGGGACACTGGGAGGCACGGGGGGCTGATCTTGGGTCTCGGGGACCCCATTTCACTCCCCTCTGATGTGCGATCACATCAGAGGAGAGTGAAATTAAATGGAAGATCGCTTTTTTTTTTTGCGATTGCCGTTATAGAGTTAATAACGGCAATCGCAAAAGCGGGGTCGGTAAAAACCGACCCGAATCATGTTCTCTGAGACCCCGGAGAAAATCCAACTCTGGGGAGCGCTATACACTTTCTCCACAGTGCCATTAATTAACGGCGCTGTGGTTTAAGTACCCTTAACTACCGCCGTTAAAAGGCGTATCGGCAGTCTTTAAGGGGTTAAGGTCCTTGAACCTTGGACCCTAGAGATGACAGTGCCACCAAAGTACCAAGGGATTGTCAGATGGACTTTCTTACTTTGTTATACAGAAAATCCAAATTTGGATGTGACTTTGGAGTGACTAGTCATTTAAGTCTAGGGACTTCAGGTTGGCACTGTTAGATCCCAATGATAAATTTGAACCAGGGTCCGCAAAGGATTTTTGCCACTGAGAGAACATGGCCCTAATTTGACTGTGACATTCGTATTTTCCCACCATGGTTTAGCCCCCATAATAACCTCAAATGGAAACCTAGAGAATATTTTATATATAGTGGCGACCAAAAGTTTTGCTTTTTTTTAAAGTGTGATTCCGTCTGTCTTGCTGTTGTGATGCCATTTTCCTGAGGTGATTCATTGAAAGTGCATGAAGTTGTCATCATTAGAGTTGAGCGATACTTTCCGATATCCAAAAGTATCGGAATCGGAATGGTATCGCCGATACCCAAAAAATATCGGCGATACCCGATACCGATACCGGAAATCCAATGTAAGTCTATGGGAACAAAATATCGGAATTAAAAAAAAACCATTCTTGCCTTGTTGGTTAATTGTACATGAAGGAAAACAACAAAGAGTAATGTAGAATGTATTGGGGAAGGTTGAGGAGACATTAAAGGCATAGATGTTTAACCCAATCAAATGGAATAGCATAAATATATATTTTTTTAAAGATGCTCGGATTGACGAAGAAATTGACAATGTTGTTAACGTTTTTTATATTTTGGCAAATATGTATATTTCACAACTTCCATGCTCTTCACCTTTTTAACTTTTGACACACTTTCTCCTTCATAATCTTCAGCAGCATCATCTTTTTCATCAAATTATTCTTCATCTTCACCTTCTTTATCTCCTTCTTAAACTTCTTGCTATTCATCTTTTTGTTAACATTACTCATATTCTTCTTATTAAACTATTATTCTTATTCATATTGTACTTCATCTTCTTCATCATATTCTTATTTGTGACAGAGAATCCTGTACTTGTAATCTGTCAAAGTATGAATTTTTCATCCTTCCGTTCTTGCTGTCACAAAAGATTTAAATTACAACAGTATTTGTCCGTGTTCAGTTTAGCCTGCAGCAGCAGGCATTTTCCAGGGGCACCACGAGGAGGAATGGACTCACCCCCATACACTGCTTAGTAGAGTTGAGCGATACTTTCCGATACCCCTAAGTATCGGAATCGGAATGGTATCGCCGATACCATTAATATACGGCGATACCCGATACCGATACCGGAAGTCCCATGTAAGTCTATGGGAACAAAATATCGGAACTAAAAAAACCCCATTCTTTCCTTGTAAACACTAAATATACACACATAGAATACATATATATATATATACATGTCATTGTGACATATATATATACATATATGTATAGTTTATACACTTCTACATAGTAAAATATCCTCTGATTCAATTGCCGGGTAAAGCCTGCTTCAGTGAAAAGACAGAAGCACCCGACATGAAATGACACTTGGTGTACATAGGGTTAACCATGTCTTTTCATGTCGTTTGCTATCTGATTTGCACAAACAATTAAATCAGTCTATGTTTGCAAAATTTCACACCTGTAGGGGTTAATTAAAGGTGTAAATTCGTTGTAAAAAAAAACGGACTTTTTTGCTACGAATTTACACCTTTAATTAACCCCTACAGGTGTGAAATTTTGCACACAGAGACTGATTTAATTGTTTGTGCAAATCAGATAGCAAAGGACATGAAAAGAAATGGTTAACCCTATGTACACCAAGTGTCATTTCATGTCGGGTCACCCGACATGAAATGACACTTGGTGTACATAGGGTTAACCATGTCTTTTCATGTCCTTTGCTATCTGATTTGCACAAACAATTAAATCAGTCTATGTGTGCAAAATTTCACACCTGTAGGGGTTAATTAAAGGTGTAAATTCGTTGTAAAAAAAAACAGACTTTTTTGCTGTCAATTAGACAACTATCAATTATTAATCCTATTGTATGAAAGAAAAATCAAACACACACACTTTAATAAAAAAGAAGTTTAATGAAATAATCACACAGTTATTTTATTTACCTGCTAAAACCATTTCCTGTAATAAAAATAAAATAATAAAGCAAAATTATTCTTACCAATCCGATGCACAGTCAGGTCCCACGGTAATCCTTCAGAAAGGGTTAATGTTTACTGCAGGGACCGCAGCTAATGCTGCAGCCTCACAGTAAACCCCCAAATGAATGAGTTCCTCTCCTGGCTGACAGGAGAGGAAGTGGAAAGCTTAATTGATTGCTTTCCACTTTCACTTCAGGTCAGCCAGGGACACCATCAGTGACGTCAGAGGGAACTGATTAACAAAAATAGGGGTTCCCTTCGAAAAAAAAAATGGCGTGGGGTCCCCCCTATTTTTGTTAACCAGCCAGATGAAGCAGACCGCAGATGAAGCAGACCGCTGAGGCCTGGATTTTCAGGCTGTTAAGGAGCCAAGATCCATGGACCTTGCCAGCCTGATAATACCAGGCCACAGCAGTCTGCATATCTTGGCTGATTAACAAAAAATAGGGGATCCCCTCGAAAAAAATTGGCGTGGGGTCCCCCCTATTTTTGTTAACCAGCCAGATGAAGCAGACCGCTGAGGCCTGGTTTTTCAGGCTGGTAAGGATCCAATATCCATGGACCTTGCAAGCCTGATAATACCAGGCCACAGCAGTCTGCTTAGCTTGGCTGGTTAACAAAAATAGGGAATCCCCTCGAAAAAAAAACGGCGTGGGGATCCCCCCTATTTTTGTTAACCAGCCAAGTAAAATGCAGACTGCTGCGGCCTGGTATTAAAAGACTGTCAAGGCCCATGGATTTTGGCCCTCAACAGCCTGATAATACCAGGCTACAGCAGCCCCACATTTGGCGCATCAAAAGATGTGCCAATTGTGGCACTTTACCCGGCTCTTCCCACTTGCCCTGTAGCGGTGGCAAGCGGGGTAATAAGGGGTTATTGTCACCGTTGATTGCACGGTGACAATAAGCCCGGTTAATAATGGAGAGGCGTCAATAAGACACCGATCCATTATTAATCCCAAAGTTATTAAATGTTTAAAAAAAAGACACAGCAAGAAAAAAGTCTTTTAATGAAATAAAAGAGACAACACAGTTTTCATTTTTTTTATTACTCTCTCATTCCTGCGACGCCATCGATCTCCTGTAAAAAAATAAAAAAAACAAACCAACAGTATACCACCTGTCCGACGCAGTCCATAGTAACGATTGTCCCACGACGATCCAGCTCTGCTACATCGGAATGACAGGCAGAGCCTGTCATCCCGGCGCAGCACAGCTGCTTACCAGCTTCCCCGGCGGTGACGTCATCGGACTGCTTTACGGCCGCGATTACCCAGCAGTCACTGCAGTTA
>JARQOD010000003.1:440106205-440198798 GCA_033576555.1 Oophaga sylvatica | reverse complement strand
TGGTATTATTATTCTTTTTTTGGATTTAATACATTTTTTGGATCCATTTTTGTCGTTTTGAAAACCCTGGAGAAAATCTCGCAAGTGGTTGAAAATCGGTGTTAAAGGTACACACATGCATTAAATCGCTTTTAAAGAAAATGGATGCCAGAAGGATGTGGATGTTTTTTTTTGTTCGATTGCGCCCGTCTAAAAGGCCCGATTTTTTGTGGTTTGTGTGTGTCCCCCTTAAATTTGACAAAAAATTAAAATCAGACTAGTGTGAAAAAATTTCAACCTGTAGGGGTTAATTAAGGTGAAAATTTTCGTAGCAAAAAAAGTCCTTTTTTTTTACAACAAATTTAATTTTAAATTAACCCTACAGGTGTGAAATTTTAAAACCTTTTTTTTTTTAAATTGTTTGTGCAAACAGTAAAAAAGACATAAAAAGACAGGGTTTAAAAATTTACCCAAGTGTCATTTCAGTCGGGTGCTTTTGTCTTTTTACTGAAGCCGGCTTTACCCCGGGAAATTTAATGAGGGATATTTTTTAATTGTAGAAGTGTAAAAATTTACTTATGTATATATATATGTCAAAGACATGTATTTAATATTTTGATTCTTGTGTGTTTTTAGTGTTTAAGGAAAAGAATGATTTTTTTTTTAGTTGCGTATTTGTTCATAGTTTCATGGGATTCCGGTACGGTTTTGGGTATGCCGTTTTTAGTGATATCGGCGATACATTCGATTCCGATCCCTTTAGGATGGGGAAATATCGCTCAACTTCTGTTCATATCTGGAAAGGTCCTTTTTGTATTTATAGTGTTTGAACCCAAAAGATTGATAGGATGGAAGCGCGTCAACTAATAGATTATTTTTTTTTAATTAATGGAGCTGCCCCAATTTCCCCAAAATAAAATAAAAAAAAAAAGTGTGAGTGCCCGTGCAGTGCTCAAAAGCGGGGATGCAGAGAAAAATGCGGTCACCTGCACTCTCACACAACTGACAGAGTTTTTTTTAAACAAATGGAAAAAAAGGAAGTTTACACAGGGTTGGAAAAGCTGAAAAACACAGTACAAAAAAAAGCAATTAAAATTGTCCCTCAAAGTCGCGAACAGGTTTGTCCTAATGGTTCACAGCCAGTGACGCTAAAATGGCGGGGGGCCCCTTTTATAGGTTTTCGACTCATTTAGCCCCCACCCCCAGCCTGCCTTTAGTTAAGAGACCGCAGTTTAAGGATGTGCCCCCTTCATAAGTTCCCATTGGTGCTAAAATACATTTTTCAAAAATTTGGGAACTTCGATTCCGGTATACGTTTTTGGAAAATATCGGAGCAAAGTATGGAAAATTTGTTAAGGAATAGGGCCAATCCCGTACTTGCGGCATGGAATTCAACATAGTCATATGAAAGACTTAAAATTTTAACCAAAAGCTTTAGAAAAATTTTATGGTCTTTAAAATTAAAAAAACTGAGGCAAAATTTTTGTTATATATTTAGTCAAACATAGAGAGAAATTTTCATTGTTTACTGCAAAACTTAATATTTTGTAGCTAACCTTTGCTTTTTTTCTGCCCACACTGGGGTTTTAAAAGCCACTCAGGTTTCAAAATTTTCCTGGGGATCTTCCCCCTTCCCCATTTGAAATGCCCAAACAATCTTTATTGCTCTGGGTAGGGCCTCAATCTCCCCTAACTCTCCAAAGGTGCTATAGGGGTAAATTGGGTGATGGCTTGGCCATTGCAACAGGTGAACATTTTTGTTTGTAACCATTTTTTTTGTATATTGGATATGTGCTTAGGATCATTGTTTTGTGGAATTTCGTCCCAGTTTTTGGTTTTAGCTGTGGCAGATTTAATTCCGTTATCCTCGTACAGGGCAAAGGGCAGATGCCATCAGGCATAAAGAAAACCCCAAACCAGCATTGCCCTCCAACAGCTTCATGTAGGTGTTTTGGTTCTTAATAATTGCTTTTTCCAAATTGGCGAAATTAGTGTTGCCATCACTACAAACTTTTGAATTGGATTATCCAACCACAACACCTTAGAAACCCCCCGGGTGGGGCAAATAATTTTCCCGGGGGCCATGAGAGACTGTGCCTGTTGTGTTGGGGTGAAGAAGAAGAAGAAGAAGTCCCAGCTCCTCTTTCCTCCTTTGACTAATGACTACCGACCCATTCCCTAACATTCCTCCAGTCTCCTTCCAGTTGTCAAACTAAACCTAACTACAATTTTAATCTTCACTCTCCTCTTTGGGATTTTCCCAATTTTTAAACCTCCTATTATCCATTACTAAGAAAACCGCTCTCGACCTTCCTGCACAAACAACTAAGGGTCTCCTTCCCTTCATCTCTAAAATTTTGGGCGCCTAGTTCTCCGCCTCACCGTTCTCTCCACTCATCCCTCCCAGACCCTTCCCAGTCCAGTTCGACCTCATTCGCTGAACCTGCGTATCAAAGTGCCAAGACCTTCTGAAGCAAAACGTAACGGTGACCACTTTGCTCTTTTCCGACCTTTCTGCAGCTTTCGCACGGTTGACCACCGTCTCCTATGTCTGGCTCCAGTACTAGGTTTAAGGACCACTGTTCTCCGGTTCTTCTCCTATCTTTTGACCGCTAATTAGTGTTTGTTCTCTGGCTCCACGGTTCTCCCTTTCCTTCATGCGGTGTCCCCGGGCTCTTCCTTGGCCCCCTTTCTTCTTCTACACGGCCCAATTGGAAGCCTCAGAAGATTTGGCTTTCATACCTCTTTATGCTGATGACACCAATTTTACGTCATCCCCGACCTTTCCCCGCTGTACTACAGAACCCACCGATGTTGTCCGAGTTCAACTCGTTGTCTCTATTGAAACTTAACCTCTCAAAATGAACTTTTCTGCTCCCCGTCTACTTAACTCCTAATTGACTTTTCCCTCTCCATGGGGCACCTAATAACCCCGGCGCGGCTCGCTGTTTGGGTGTTTGTTTGACACAATCTCTCCTTCCCTTCCTTTACAATTCTTGCCCGCTCTTGCCGCCTACACCTAAAGAACATTTAGAATCCGCCTTTTTCACCTGGGAAAAACAAAAACCCTACTGTAGCAGGGGTCCACTCCCCTGGACCGCAAGCTCATTCTTGGCTTCCCCATTATCGACTATCCCCTCTCCAGCCACCTTTAATTGCAGACCCCGGGTAATATTGGTAATCGGTACCGGAGCTCGTCTTCGCCAGTCCTTCATGGTGCCCATTCATTAAGATCAATTCAAAGTATGGTTTCCCACCAAAGTTCCACGTGCAGCACCCCCCTACATCCCTCCCTCTTTTATCTATCGGCCTAAACCGATGCTGCGCTCTGCAAACGACTTTCGACTAACCTCTGCCTAATCGTACTCCCACCTCCAAGATTTCCGCGCTGCCCAATCCTCTGGAATGCTTACCCAGGAAATTAGGATATCCACAATTTGCAGGTTTCAGGCGTTCCTCAAAACACATCTGTTCAGAGCGGCTATACATTTAAAAAAAGTCATTTTGTGTAAGTGTGTGTGTGTAGCCCATTCATATCTCCATCCCCCTCCTTTCCTCAAGATGGCTGGACCATTATTGTAAATGCACCATTGTTTACACCTGTATTTTATCCCCCATTCATTTTGTGTTAAGCTCTCCGGCAGGGGGTTTTTTACCCCAATTTTGTTTGTTTAAGTTGTTACTTTGACTTGTGTTTTGAAAACGTTAAACGAAAAAAGCGTGCGGAATTTGATGGCGCTTTAAATAAAATTATTATTTTTTTATTTTAACAGTGGCCTAAATTTTTTTTTCTACCAGTTTTAATTCGTATTTTATATTTTTATTTTTGATAATTATAATATTTTAAAAAGTTTCCTTATATTGGAGAATTAGTATGCGACATCCCTTATATTTTTTTTAACTTGAGACGGCCCCTTCTTTTTTTTTATCGCATGAGCCCCCCCCAGCCCATATATACTGTAAGAGCACCTAGCCTTTCCCCATATGCAATGGCCCAAACCCCCTCCAACTTCCCATGGCCCCACACCTTCCTCCCCCATATGCGGTGGCCACACCTTCCTCCCCCACATGTGGCATGAACTCCACAAGCTCCCCCTATGTGCTGAGCTTAAAAGCCTCCCCTATGCAAATGGCCCCACCGCCTCCCTATATGCGCATGAGCCCCACCCAGCCTCTATATACTCAATGGCCCCACAAGCCCTATTCAGGCATGGCCCCGCCCCCCTTTATTACCTGCATGAGCCCCACCACAGCCTCCAAAATTTCACGTGAGCCCCCACGCCTACTTATTAAGTGCATGAGCTGCAGCCTCCCTATATACACTGCTGAGCTCGAACAGCCTCCCATATACACTGAGACCCCCACACAGCCTCCCATATACTGATGGGCCCCATAGCCTCCCATGTCTGATTGAGGCCCCCTAGCCTCCCCAGTGCGCCTAACACCCCCTTAGCACCCCCTGTGCGCAATGTAACAAGGTTCCGGAGCAGTGAACAGAAGCAAGGCAGGAGTTAACAATTACTTGTTTTAAAGTACAGGGAATAACCTCCTCGCAGGGAAAAGGGATAAAAGAAGAGGTGAGGGGTAAACGGGAAAGGAGTAATTAAAATTTCAAAAAGAAATCAAAAATTAAAAAAGGCGCAAGTTTGGCTCAGGGATAACTGCAGCCTTGAGCGCTGGAGTCCTGGGTTTTATCCCGAAGGACAAACATCGCAAGGTTTTGTATGTTTCCCCCGTGTTTGTGTGGGTTTCTCGGGTATCCAGTTCCTCCACATTCCAAAGACATATGATAGGGAATTAGTTGTGAGCTCCATCGGGGACAAGGCGATAATGTGTGAAACTGTAAAGGCTGGGAATATGTTAGCGTTTATAAAGATTATTTTATTAAAAAAAAATGGCCAGTCTATATATTAATTCCACTAGGTGATTGGTTGTCCGTTCCTTTGCCTAGGTCAGGGTTGGTTGTTGCCGGTGAGGTTGGGTGCTTTGCTTTTCTTCGACTTCCCTGTCTAACAAGTTGGTCTACTTCTGCGGGGAGCGGGCAGTCATGGTCTTACCCGCTGAGCCCCTTGTCTGTTAGCTTGCGGCAGCAGAGTGGAATCCACCCAATCCTCCCCACGGGCGTGCTTCTTGCATGGCCCGTGAAAACCCGGGTTCCTTGCTGCACCGGGGGAGTTGCTACTATGGGCCTAATTTCCCGCAGCCGGCGCGGTCCCCTGCTCCTCTCCTTGGCGGGAAGCCCTTCTTTTCCGCAAAAAAACCTTTTTACCTCCCTGACTCACCCGCTCCTTCTAAAGGTTAAGGGTCCATTCCATCTCCTTCCCTGAACGTGGTGCAGCCCCAGCAGTTCCGACCTGGTGCCCAGTAGTTGCACAGCCGGTCTTTCTTCTACAGCATGTTCACCCCCGGCATATGCGGCATGTCACCCCAACTTCCCCATGCCCTCCAAATGCAATACACTGGAAAAAAAGAACACCACATGCTCACCCGGTCCTTCCCTGGCACCGCTTTTCCCTGCCTCTGGTGCGCTGACTCCCAGTCACAGCTGATGCAATGAAATGAGTCCCAAAGAAGTAGGCAGTGGGACAGGAGCGGGGGGCATGGTGAGATTTGGACCTGGTTTCCAGCCTGAGACAGCCAGAAGGCCAGATGTGGCCGAGGGCCACACTTTGCCTGGTCTGCCTTAGCCAATCTGTTTTTCCATTTGCTTGTTATTGGGGCAAACTCAAGTCGGACTTTTGGTTCTTTTCAGAGATGAAAGGCTTTTGGGGATGGACCATTATATTAAACCCTGGTTTGCTTGCCCACTGTTTTGTGGCTCACTTTTACCCATTTTCTTAATTTATTTTGTTCGAAATCGTACGCACTTTTATGGGACATCGAGCTCCCTTTTTTTCTTAACATTGTGATAAACTTTGGAGGAAGTTTTCCATGGTGTCCATTCTAGGTTTGGTCAGTTTTTCAAACCTTCTTTTTCTTTCTTTATTTATGTGACACTTGACCTGGACGTTGAATTATTCCTTTTTTGTCTTTTGTCTGACTTCCTCTCGAATAATAAGCTTCCTCATTGGTGATAAATTTGGTTGTCTTTGCCATGTTTTAACCGAAAAAACACAAACAGAAAAAAATACAAATTTGGCAAAATTCAATTATTGAAAAAATGTGCAAAATTTTGGCTCGCAAATTGTTAAAAACTATAAAAAGGGGAAAAAACAAGTGAAAACAAATTTTCTCCTTATAGTTGACAACCGTTTGTTCCAGTGTGCTAAAATCACCGGAAAATGGTATCAAACAACCGCAGAAGTAATCACACTTTAAAAAAATTTCAAAACTTTTGGTTGCTTTGTATAATATATATTGTGTTCTATATTACATATATTTCTTTACATTTTTTTAAATTTTTACGTGTAGAAAGTAAAAATTTCTTTCCCCGATTTATATTTTGTCTTTGATTTGTCCAGAGACCCCAACAATCTAGGAATTATGGCACGACGCCATCTGTTCTGGTTTTGTTGGGGACTTGATATTTAAAAACATTTTTATTCCTGTTGGATTTACTTGAAATATAGGGAATAAGAATTGGCTGAGCCTGTTCTGTTATAACTTGAGCCAGCTGGTTGCCCTAATATGGAAAGGGTTTGATCGGACAAAAGTGAGAGCTTGTTTGTTGAAATGTGATTATAAACGTTTGCTTATTTTTTTTTCCCCGGAAAATTTTGAAGGGGCGTACCTGGGTTTTTGTAATGGGAAACAAAAGATAGGTTTGAAACAGAAAGGTGCATAGAAAAAACTCAATGGAGAGCGTTAGACTGACACATGGAAACATGCATTATTTTTCTTATTTATTTGGGGCCTAGGAGAATGACACAAATTGTTTTGGAATGGCACAGGGAAAAGTCTGTTTTCTAATTATGCACAGTATTTATAGTCTTGTATAGTGATGTAACATAATACTTACCAAATATTATTTATTAATACCAATAAAACCAAATCGAGACATTCAAGCCTTGCACTGGCACCGTTTGAGTAAATCCACTTTTAGGACGGGCTTGAATAATATTGACCTTTCTGTGATTCATGTCTTGGATTGTCCTGGGCAAAATTGGGATTGTTAGCAAGCATAATAGAATAGTTATTATTTAGACAGAGCCAGTTTCTTTGTAGACTTGATGGATTTTGCAAATGCACTTGGGAATACATTCAAATTTTTTTTTCCCAATTTTTCAGACTGACTGACCTCATTTCTTAAAGTAATGAGGCACTCGTTTTTCTTTACTTGCCATAATACAAAATTCTAACAGTTATTCAGTAGGACTGTCAGCTGTGTATCCCAGACTTCTGCACAGCACAATGATGGTCCCAACCCCATTTATAAGGCCGAAATCCCACTTATTTAACCTGACAGGGCACACCTGTGAAGTAAAACCATTTCCGGTGACTACCTCTTGAAGCTCATCGAGAGAATGCCAAAGAGTGCAAAGCAGTCATCAAAGCAAAGGTGGCTACTTTGAAGAACCTAGAATATGACATATTTTCAGTTGTTTCACACTTTTTTGTTAAGTATTATAATTCCACATGTGTTAATTCATAGTTTTGATGCCTTCTAGTGTGAATGTAGAATGAGAAGGTGTTTCCAAACTTTTGGTCTGCACTGTAGAGCCTCGACACAGCCGGAGAGTTAGCTAAGCTAAAGATAGAAAGGGGAAGCTAACTGGCCCGGAGTAGCACCCTAAAGGAATAGGTAGCCCCCACACATATATTTGGTGGTGAGGACAATATGAAATACAAATGCAGGCAGAAAATAGAGTAAGCAAACGCTGGGGCCCAAAAACTATCTAGATAGGACAGGACAGAAAAAATACTGTGTGCATCCAGAAAAACCCTAGGAAAAATTCCAGCACTTCTGATTCCAAAAATACTGGACACCACACGATCTCTCCCCGCTAGATCAGAACTCTGGTGTGAACAGGTAGCTACCCAGCAGCCACTGAAATAACATGGAATGAACAAATAAAACAGAGTATCAATGAGAAGCAAGGAGACCAGTGCAAGGCCCCAGTAGGGGGACCCGGTGACCTCACTCAGAAGGGCAGAAAAACAAAAGAAGGCTAAACCACTGAAAACAAAGCAGAAAGTAACTTATCTGAAGGTTGCAGGAGACAGCAGAAGCATCTGACTTCAAACTGGACCAGGAAGAAAAATAAAATCACCGGCGAGGATCATGGGAAAGTTACTCCCTTAAACTCCCCAGTCATCACTCTCAGATTGCCAATTGTCCGCAGCTGAATCCTCACTGAAGGGCCTCTGTCAGTCAAGGCAGCTTCAATACTATAGCAGCCACCAGAGGGGAGCCCCAACTCAGAATACAGAGCGTTAACAAAACCCACTATGCATCATAATAAAAAAATATTATAGAGAATTTCAAACATGGCCATATGCAAGTGGCTATGAATAACATACAATAAGGACCTGTATTAGGCCGAGTCACATAGCGATGAATAACGGACGAGTGCTATGCGATAAAAAACTCACATAGCACTCTGACCAGTATTAATCTATGGGGCAGCTACTTCACCGTTTTTTTCTGCCCGTATTATATGTGGGAGTGAAATCACAGCATGCTGCGATTGTACGCGTATATTGGGCCAAGATCGGCAATGCAAGTCTATGGGTGCGAGAAAAATCGCACATCACACGGACCATCTGTGTGACTTGGCAATTAATATGCAAGCATTTTCCTGGTGACAGGAATTGTCTCATCCATTATCAGGAAGCTTTGGCATGCAATTTCCCTGGCAAACCCCTAGAAAAATCCCTGAAACGCTTCACGGAGTCCAGCAGCATGTCAGACACATAAAAGTCGCTATGCTTCTAGTTTGGTTCAAGAGAGGCCAGAACATATGAGACCAGCATGACGCACATTAACTCTGCCGTGCACAAAAGGATGCGCATGGAAGCGATTCTGCACCCAAATGTTCCCCAATTTTGAGGAAAGTCCTCGTAAGGTCAGCAAGAATTTGTATGAACATAGTGTTGAGCGATACGATACGCAAGTATCGGGTTATCGGCCGTATTAGCTCTATCGGCCTTTCGTTAATTTAGTTTCGATATTTTCCATTTATCGTTATACCGGAATCGGAAAAGTTCCATAATTCTTTGAGAGGCAATGTGATTTTAGTCAGCAAGAGGAATCCTAGAAGTGTGGGCACATCCTGTTATGCTGCGGTCATGTTAACTAATGGCATGGTGTGATTGGATGTGAAATGATGTCAGAATGCACTATAAAAGGTGCCGCGCATTTTAGCGTCCTGTGCTGTGAATTCAGTAAGGGACAGAACGCTGCTGTTGCTGACTCTGAGGGACAGTTAGAGATTGCGATTTAGTGTACTGTGCTGTAGGCAGGCTAGCACCAACGCTGTGTAAAGCTTCCTTTTGCCTGCGTTGTTGTTTTAACAGCTCTGCAAGGTGTGTGTGAGTGCAGGTGACGCTGCAGTTTGCTCTGCATGCAACACTGTCTGTAGGCATCTGCAGTGTCACTCACAGACTCTTTTTTTTTTTCTTCAGTGTAATTCTTGCAGCTCCATGCAATTTAACTATTAGTGTGACGCGCTTCCATCCGTATCCAATACATTGGTTTGCAAACAATAGAAGTTGACAAAGGAGTAGCCTTTCCACAGATTGTGAACAGTTGTGTTTCAGTGTTCACTTCAGTCTGTGTTTTTTATTTTTGAGTGCACATCCGCTCCAGTTACTTGTTCAAGCACTGCTGCTTGTACTCTGCTGAGCGTGTCTCAGTGCCTCATCCTTTTCATTTATCTCCAATTGGTTCTGTCCATTCCATTTTAAAATATAATCTATTAGTATGACGCGCTTCCATCCGTATACAATACATTGGTTGCAAACACTATAGAAGTAGACAAAGGAGTAGCCTTTCAAGATTGTGAACAGTGTGTTTCAGTGTTCACTTCAGTCTGTGTTTTTATTTTTTTGAGTGACATTCACGGCTCCAGTTACTTGTTCAAGCACTGCTGCTTGTACTCTGCTGAGCGTGTCTCAGTGCCTCATCCTTTTCATTATCTCCAATTGGTTCTGCTCCATCCATTTAAAAATAATATATTAGTGTGACGCGCTTCCATCCGTATCCAGTACATTGGTTGCAAACACTTAGAAGTAGACAAAGGAGTAGCCTTTCACGGTTGTGAACGTTGTGTTTCAGTGTTCACTTCAGTCTGTGTTTTTTTTTTTTTGAGTGCACATCACGCTAGTTAACTTGTTCAGCACTGCTGCTTGTACTCCTGCTGAGCGTGTCTCAGTGCCTCATCCTTTTCATTTATCCCAATTGGTCTGCTCCATTCCATTTAAAATATAATTCTATTAGTGTGATGCGCTTCCACCGTATACAATACATTGGTTGCAAACACTATAGAAGTAGACAAAGGAGTAGCCTTTCCAGATTGTGAACAGTTTTGTTTCAGTGTTCACTTCAGTCTGTGTTTTTATTTTTTGAGTGCACATCACGCTCCAGTTACTTGTTCAAGCACTGCTGCTTGTACTGTGCTGAGCGTTGTCTCAGTGCCTCATCCTTTTCATTTATCTCCAATTGGTCTGCTCCATTCCATTTAAAAATATAATTTTAGTGTGACGCGCTTCCATGTATCCAATACTTGGTTGCAAACACTATAGTAGCAAAGGAGTAGCCTTTCACAGATTGTGAACAGTTGTGTTTCAGTGTTCACTTCAGTCTGTGTTTTTTATTTTTTGAGTGCACATTACGCTCAGTTTACTTGTTCAAGCACTGCTGCTTGTACTCTGTGAGTGTGTCTCAGTGCCTCTCCTTTTCATTTATCTCCAATTGGTTCTGTCCATTCCATTTAAAATATAATCTATTAGTGTGACGCGCTTCCATCCGTATACAATACATTGGTTGCAAACACTATAGAAGTAGACAAAGGAGTAGCCTTTCAAGATTGTTGAACAGTTGTGTTTCAGTGTTCACTTCAGTCTGTGTTTTTTATTTTTTTGAGTGCACATCACGCTCCAGTTACTTGTTCAAGCACTGCTGCTTGTACTCTGCTGAGCGTGTTCAGTGCCTCATCCTTTTATTTATCTCAATTGGTTTGCTCCATTCCATTTAAAAATTTAATTATTAGTGTGACGCGCTTCCATCCGTTATAATTACATTGGTTGCAAACAAATATAGAAGAGACAAAGGAGTAGCCTTTCACAGATTGTGAACGTTGTGTTTCAGTGTTCCATTCAGTCTCTGCGTAATAACCACACTTAGGCCTTATAACTTTTTGGACTTTCTTTATCAATCTACCAAGATGAAGAAATCAGTGGAGTAAGGCACGTGGGTCGTGGCCGTGGAGTTTCGCAGGGAGAGGACGTGGGGATTCTGTGGCTGCTGCCCCCTCAGTGGACACAGCATCCACCAGTTTTACCCATGAGGCGTTCCTTTATGCGCACTTTGGTAGGAGCTCGGCGTGCCCCCTGCTGCGGGAAAGAAAATTGAAGCCGTTGTTGGTTGGATGGCAGCCAATGCATCGACTTCAATTCCTTCCACCTCCTCTCAGGAACACAACACTTTGAGCAAACCATCTGTCTGTTCACCGCCTGTCAAATTGCCCAGGCAGTCAGAGAGTTCTGTACAGGAGCAGCTGAGTCTCTGCTTCTGTTCTCAGAATCTGTTGGCTCGCAAACACGGGCACAGGCAAGCAGCATTCTGCAATTTGAAGAAGAGGGAGTATGCGTGATGCGCAACAGCTGTTGTTCTCCAATCTGAAGAGGTGGGTGAGCCAAGTGCCGTGGACAGCACACCGCAGAACGCATCTTATGATGATGATGAGACTCAGGTTGCCAGGTTTTTGGGAGCCATGGTGCTGCCCAGACCATCCAAACAGCAGCAGGTGTTGGAAGAGGGTAGTGGAGAATGATGAAGTCCGGACCCAATGGGTGAGCAAAAGGAAGGTGGTGGGAGCAGCTCTGAGGAAGAGATTGTCCCAACGGTTACAAAGAGGAGGGAGAGGTAGGCTGCAGACTCGCTTGCCTGTGCCTCCAGTTTGGCACCTGTTGGGGAAGCAGTTCTCTTAGAAATGTCAAAATTGGCGCTCCCATGACTTGCACTGCGTGGTCTTTTTTGACAGGACTTGTAGATGATATTTGCTATGTTCAATGCAAGCTGTGTAAGCAAAAAGTTTCACACTCCCAGAACAAAAAACAGCCATCGGTACCACAGGCATGGGATAAAAGACGGCCATACTCGGCAAACCATCCACGAGCACAGGCTCTGAATGCTGGCATTGCAAAACTCCTGTCCCTTGAAATGCTGTCATTCAGGCTGGTGGAGACTGACAGTTTCAGGAACTTTATGGCATTGGCAGTCCCACAATATAATGTGCCAAGCCGATTTTATTTCAGCAGGCAAGCTGTCCCTGCTCTGCAAAAACATGTCGAGGGAAACATTAAACATGCGCTACTAAACGCCGTCAGTAGCAGGGTCCACCTGACCACCGATGCGTGGACCAGTACCCATGGCCAGGGATGATACCTTTCCCTCACTGCCCATTGGGTCAATGTTGTGGAGCCGGGTACAGATCTTGCCAGTGGCGCTGTACGTGTTCTGCCAACTCCAAGGATTGCAGGAATCCAGTCTGTACACATTGATTCCTCCTCCTACTCCAGTTCCTCAGAATCATCGCTGCACGAGCCGTCACGGTATACCTCCACATGGACCCGTGAACGCTTACCTGTTGCGACCGATATGAGCACAGCCGTGGCCAAACGTCAACAGGCTGTCCTGAAATTAATTTCCATGGGGAATCGAAGCCACACAGCGCAGGAGCTCTGGGATGCCATCAAGCAGGAGAGCGACGTGTGGTTTTTGTCAGCTAATCTCCAGCCAGGCTTGGTAGTGTGTGACAATGGCCGAAATCTGGTGGCAGCTCTGGCCCTTGGCAACCTCACTCACATACCATGTCTGGCACATGTGCTCAACTTGGTCGTGCAGAGTTTTTTGAGGGACTATCCGGATCTTGATGCACTGCTGCACAAGGTCCGCCTAGAGTGCGCTCACTTGCGACGTTCCAGCATGGCCAGATCGCGCATTGCAGCTCTGCAAGTCAGATTTCGCCTTCCTGAACATCGCATCATATGTGACGTACCCACCAGGTGGAATTCAACGTTACATATGTTGGAGCGGTTGTGTGAGCAGCAGCCAGCAGTAATGGAGTATCAGCTGCAACAGGCGCAATCAACTTGCAATTTGCGCCGTTCACACTTCACCACTACTGAGTGGGCCTCTATGAAGGACATCTGCGACGTTTTGCGTGCGTTTGATGTCTCAACGCGGATGGCGAGTGCAGATGATGCACTAGTCAGCATGACTGTCCCCCTTATCTGCCTGCTTCAGAAATCACTGAAAGCACTAAAGGAAGAGGTTTTGGAAGAGGTGGAGGATGAGGAGTCACAAATTCAATTACCTTCAGGACAGTCAGCGCAACGTGGTTCCTCACAAAGGGCTGGGCAGGGCTCACTTTGTGAGGAGGATGAGGAGGAGGAGGAGTCAATGGAGGAGGAAGAAATCCCTATAGAGGGAGGTACACAACGCTCTAGTCAGTATGTAGAGCGAGGGTGGGGTGATGCAGAGGAGGCAGAGATGACGCCTCTTCCAGAGGACAGCCTTTGTTGGCCAGTTGGGAGTCTGCAGCACATGGTTGATTTCATGCTTCAGTGCCTGAGAAACGACCGCCGCATCGCCCACATTCTCAGCACGTCAGATTATTGGGTGTACACCCTCCTAGACCCTCGCTACCGGGACAACTTACAAACCCTCATCACACCGGTGAACCGGGACCGTAAAATGCAGGAGTACCAAGACACACTGGTGCAATCCATACTGTTGTACATTCCAGCCGAGAAAGCTGCTGCTGCTGCTACTGCTTTACAAAGCAGCTCTGTGCGTCGAGGCAGTGTAGACACCTCTACAACAAGAAGGAGCAGAAGCAGCGCCTCTGCACAGGGCAAGAACTGTATGTTACAAATGTGGCAAAGTTTTGTGACAGCGCCAGCAAGGTCTACACCATCCGAGACGGCTCCAGTCACCAGGAAGAAACGTTTCCGTAAGATGGTGACAGACTACTTGGCTTTCCCTCTAAGTGTACTCCCAGATGCCTCTTCCCCTTTCAAATTTTGGGTCTCTAAGTTGGATACATGGCCAGAGCTTAGCCAGTATGCATTGGAGGTGCTGGCTTGCCCTGCTGCCAGTGTATTATCTGAGCGTGTCTTTAGTGCTGCAGGTGGTGTAGTAACAGACCGTCGCATGCGACTATCCTCAAAGAATGTAGACCGGCTTACTTTTCTGAAAATGAACAAGGCATGGATCTCACCTGAATTTGCCTGTCCGTTTTCAGATTAAATAACTGTTTGGCAACGTTTTCCATGTCTCCTGTTATGTTCATCTTTCTACCACCTGAACTCTACTCCCTGGGCTACAACACCGCCATTTGTTGCTCGTAAGTAATTGGCAGGGGTACTGACTCCTGGCCAGCCTGGTTACAGCATGACAGCTGTTTCCTGGCAGTGTGAACGTCAATTATCCTCCAATAAGTTGTGCTGTCGTGTTGCATTCGGGTTAGCCGACTCTATGGTGCCTGCAGTTTAGGTGATTCCTATGTGTGCTGTGGGATATGTAAATAAAGGCGGTTTCCATTGTGACAATAGGACAAGCACCCACTGTAGGACTGTGTGATTCGGTAACTGCGGACGGCTTGCGTCCTGTCAACTTACATTTTCATGGGTGCGTTCTTCTACCCGTCCGGGGTCCAGTACCGTCAACTGGTTCTCCCCAGTGCCTTTGGCCTAGGTGCCTCCATCTCCGTATCCGAGTTCCACCAACGTCTGCTGGTCCTTGGTAGTGCTTTGGAGCACAGGTACCTCCTGCTTAGTAACCGTGTCACAGTAACGTCAGCTGGTACTCGGTTGTGACATTGCCTCTTTTCCTTCTGCTACCCGTCCGGGGTCCAGTACCGTCAACTGGTTCTCCCCAGTGCCTTTGGCCTAGGTGCCTCCATCTCCGTATCCGAGTTCCACCAACGTCTGCTGGTCCTTGGTAGTGCTTTGGAGCACAGGTACCTCCTGCTTAGTAACCGTGTCACAGTAACGTCAGCTGGTACTCGGTTGTGACATTGCCTCTTTTCCTTCTGCTACCCGTCCGGGTTCCAGCACAGTCAGCTGGTCCTCGTTACTTCCATTGTCTCTTGCTCCATCTGATACCCGTCAGGGTTCCAGTAACGTCAGCTGTTTCTCGGAAATTAGACGACCTTAAAGACCACCCAGAAGAAGATGACGATAACAAGGACGACGAGCATGAAGCCAACCAGCCTGAACACCATCACAAAGAAAAAATAAAAGATTACCCAGAAGAAGATCACCAACAGGACAAAGAAGGTTAAGACAAACTACAAGATACAGAACAAGAGACAGAAGAACAATAAGCAGAAGATCAAAAAGCAGAAGAACATGAAGTATAAGACCAAAATGAAGAGCAAAATATATGCTCTAAATTCTAAGCAGAAGAAGACTAAGCAGTGTATGGGGGTGAGTCCGTTCCTCCTCGTGGTGCCCCTGGAAAATGCCTGCTGCTGCAGGCTAAACTGAACACGGACAAATACTGTTGTAATTTAAATCTTTTGTGACAGCAAGAACGGAAGGATGAACAATTCATACTTTTACAGATTACAAGTACAGGAATCTCTGTCACAAATAAGAATATGATGAAGAAGATGAAGAATTTGAATATGAAGAAGATTAATTAGTTTAATAATAACAATATGAGTAATGTAAACAAAAACATGAATAGCAAGAAGTTTAAGAAGAAGATTAAGAAGGTGAAGATGAAGAATAATTTGATGAGAAAGATGATGCTGCTGCTGAAGATTATGAAGGAGAAAGTGTGGCACTGGCAAAAGTTAAAAAGGTGAAGAGCATGGAAGTTGTGAAACATACATATTTGCCAAAATAGAAAAAAGGTTAACAACATTGGCAATTTGTTAGTCAATCCAAACGTATTTCCAAAAAAAAATATATTAATGCTATTCCAATGCATTGGGTTAAACATGTATGCCTTTATTGTCTCCTCAACCTCCCCCAATACATTCTACATTAGTCTTTGTTGTTTTCCTTCATGTACAATTAACCAACAAGGCAAGAATGTTTTTTTTTAATGTCGATATTTGGTTCCCATAGACTTACATTGGACTTCCGGTATCGGAATCGGATATCGACGATATTTAGTGATATCGGCGATACCATTCCGATCCGATATTTTTAGATATCGAGCAGTATCGCTCAACACTAATGAACAATCTTAAAAAAGTATTATAAAAAGTTCCACATGAAGCAACAAATGAACCTAACATCATCATATGTGATGTTGTTTGTAATATGTGGCCTATTTCAGACTTTACACTTGCCAAGTAACAGGCCACATTACACTATAGCCTACATTTTTCAAGGCACAGCTGCCGAGACCAGTACCGACGTGAGCGACAGCAGCGGGCCAGGAATGGTGATGCGGCCACCCAGAAAAGGAAATATATCTATTACGATAGATTTAATTTTCTGGCTTCTGTTATGGATCTCAGACCGTAAGTGCATGCCTGACTCCACATTTTACACATGGCCTTACGGTCAAATCTTAATTTGTTTGTTTATTCTACTTTGTGCTTAAAAACAGAACTGACTCAAACCTTACTGAAAGGGAAACTGCTTCCAACTCTGAGGTAAACATTGACCTAGTTGGTGAAGATGAAGAAGTAGCTGGCTCATCTTCGGCAGCAGCATCCAGCACCCAACCACCACCACCAGCAGTGCATTCAGCACTACCGGAGGGCAATCCAGAGGATGAGGAATGGGGCCCACAGTAGCAGTCCAACATTGCCATTGGATACATCACCCCAGGCTGCCGCCATCCTATGCCGTGGCCGGCGCAGGAGGGAGCTTTCCACCACCGGCAACAGGAGACAAGTGTACACTGGGGTGTTGGACTACCTTTCACGGACTGTGAATGACGATGGTGAGAAAGCTTGTAAATGCAGTCTGGCACGCTACCTACGTCTAACTCCCCATGAGGTGAGGCTGCAGCCCGAGGGGCAATCCAAATTCTAATAGATGCCTGCACCCCACCAAATAATCCCAACCCAGTATTTGTTTTCCTTGCAAGGTGGCAAATGTCAAGCAGTAACCAACTTCAAATGCCTGGATTCCAAGATCAGCAGCCACGTATGCCAACACCTCAGTCACAGCACGCCCCAACCCATCATCGTTCAACACATGTTCAATTTTCAGATACTGCTGCACCTGCCCAATATGGCCACTGGAGCAGACCAACAGTTGGAGAATGGTCCCAAAATGGGTATGCTCGACATGGCCATATTGGGGGTATGAACAAATGTGCCATGCCACTACCGAGGATTACCAACATCCATACCATACTTCATAGTACCATGCTCCCCAACAGGTACCTTCCTTGGTCCATAATCCTGGTTCATCATCAGCCATCTCACAGGGTCAAACTCAGGTTGGCACACAAAGTAGCTAAACCTCGCATGCTCTCCTCCCGCCATCACCACCCCAACCTACCATAATTTGTAATGCAAAGTGTCATCGTTACAAATTTGTTGGTATGTTTTTGAGTTTTATATACGCCCAGTTTTATTGGCTCAATATGTCATGTGATTTAAATATGGTATTTTTTTGGTTTATAAACATGTTTGGATTAAAACAAGTTAAATCAATATGAGTGGCTTGTGGTGTTCTAACGATACAGATGATGTGTTTAAAATCAGCTTTTTATCATCATTAGGCCAACACAACACACACTTCAAACATTAACATAACTTTATTTTTGCAAAAAAAATGAAAAAACATCATAACACAGGAGTTGCCATGGAGTATATCCCTCTGGTGAAACAAAATAATTCGTAAACACATCCCGCACATTAAGTCCAGAGGGCTGACGACGTGGATGAAGTACGTGTGTAGTAGCCCTGACATTATTTTCATCCACCACTTCATCACCATCATTTGATACACAGTCATGGATTCTGGTGAAGTTATGAAGTATCACACTGTTAGGGTCTGCGGAACGCACCAAATATATGATGTAAAGAGGTGCGTTCGCAGCCCGGGGTCCACCGTGCAGGCAGAGCCTGCTGCTAGTAAAATGGCGCAAGAAGTGAACTCTGTTATCCCGCAGAGTCGCCAAAATAAACGCCGTAACGCGCTGTGGCAATATATGCAAACTATGTTATTCCACAGAGCCGCTAGAAGGAGTGCCGCAGCGCTATATGGCGATGTGTGCGAACTCACTTAAAACCACTGAGTCGCAAAATAAACACGCTAGGGCGCTGTCTAGCGTTGAAAGCGAACCCTGTTACGTCACAGAGCCGCTGAGAAAAACTTCTTTGTCCTGTCAGACACCCAGTTGACTGTGTTAGGGTTCGAGTTCCCGCTGCTGCACAAGGGGAGTCTCGAACCAGTCCCGCTGCGGTCTCCCATTCATCTCCGGCCACAGTGGAGCCTGCTCAGCAGAGACGTCGGTCCAAGCGTCTTGCCCACTCCACTACTGTGCAGTGACTTGCTGCTGCCTTTCCTGGATCTGCTATTATAGCCAGTGTTGGAGCAGACGTCTTTGGGACAAAGTCCTGCGTTTTCCCTTCTGAGCATGCCCAGAGTGAGATCTCTCATTGGAGATCAGGGGTCACATGCTCAGGTACTGCAGTGGCTCCTATTGGTCCGCCAGGAAGGCCCTGCGATTACTGATGTTCGGGAACAAGTTTCATTGGTCCTGGTTTCTGGCAGGTCCTGTAGCTGTTGCTATAAAAGGGTAGCATGGCTGGGCCGCCATGTGCTAATATCAACCATTGTATGCTATGCGCCAGTGTGATCATGCGTATGTGTGGTTAGGGACCCGGCTGAAATAAGCCACTAGAATACCGACTTAATCGGTGAGGAGTTTGGTATGGTAGCTGGTCAGGGTCGGTGTCCTAGATGCCCTAGATTACCGGCATAACCGGTGAGTTTTGATTGCCGTATTCAGGGTCTGGCGTTCAGACGCCATAGATTGCGGGTTACTCCCGCGAGGACATTAGCACATGATCACGCTTTATGTACGCTTAGCACTTAACTGTGTACCTGAGAGCCTGACAGGACACAGTGCTTTTTCTCTGCGGCCCTGTGACGTAACAGGGTTCGCTTTCTACGCTAGACAGTGCCCTAGCGTGTTTTCTTTGCGATCAGTTGTGTCTAGTGAGTGCGCACACATCGCCATATAGCGCTGCGGCTCTCTTTCTTCCGGCTCTGTGGATTAACAGAGTTCGCACTTATTGCCACAGCGCATTACGGCGTTTATGTTAGCGACTCTGCGGGATAACAGAGTTTGCTTCTCGCGCCATTTTTACTAGCAGCAGGCTCCGCTTGCACGGTGGACCCCGGGCTGCGAACGCACCTCTCTACATTATATATTTGGTGCGTTCCGCAGACCCTTAACATAATATTAGCGCCAGGGTCTGGCTAGTAAAATGGCGGATGACCAGCGTCTATCGCAGTACATCCAGCAGCTGGAGGGTAGGTTGGCGGCTCTTGAGCGCACAACCTCAGCTGTGGATGTTACCGCAGTCGCTGTTCAGGCTGCTAGCGTGGCTGCAGTCAGTTTGTCTTCTGCCACCTCTGCCCCTACATTATCCCACCTCCCGCTTCCTGACAAGTTTGCCGGTGACAGCAAGCAATGTCGGGGATTCGTGAGTCAGTGCTCTATACAGCTCGAGCTTCTGGCTGCACGTTTCCCCACGGATCGGGCACAAGTGGGTTTTGTACTCTCTCTACTTTCGGGCAGAGCGTTGGAGTGGGCAACGCCGCTGTGGGAGCGCGACGATCGTGTGGTGCGGAGTGCTCCTCGTTTCTTGGAGGCTCTTAAAAAGGTCTTTTTAGGACCTCAGGTCACCCACGATACGGCACTTCAACTGCTGGCATTGGCACAGGGTTCGTCTTTGGTCAGTCAGTTTTCCGTCCAGTTTCGGACTCTGGCCTCAGAGCTAGACTGGTCAGATAAAGTTCTTATTCCAGTTTACTGGCGAGGTCTGGCTGACCATGTTAAAGACGCTTTGGCTACCAGGGAGATTCCCGCCACACTGGAGAAGCTTATCTCCATATCTACCCGCATTGACCTCCGTTTTCATGAGCGGAGGTTGGAGCGGGCCCAGTGTAGGCAGAGAATTTGGTTGGCTCCCACCTTTGCCAAACCTCTCGAATCTCCCGATCTGGCGTCCGAACCCCAAAAGGCCACAGAGGTTCCTCATGCAGGACCCAAGTCTCGGACCGTCCGAGTATCCGTGGTCTGTAACCTTTGTCAGCAGACAGGACACTATGCCAACAAATGTCCACAGCGATCGGGGAAGCGATCGCGTCTAGTGGCCCTGGGAGGAGGTTCACTAGAGACAGCGGCATTTTCCTCCAAGATGACATTTAAAGGGACAATCACTGTAGGCACTTCCACTTTCCCCGCCGACCTTTGCGTGGACTCAGGAGCAGAGGGGAACTTCATGTCCTCTAACTTTGCTCGCCGTCATGCAATACCTCTGGTGGTGCTTGACAAATCAGTGACTGTCCGGGTAGTGAATGGGTCGACATTGCCCTCACAAATTACACACCAGACTGTTCCACTTGCATTGTTAGTATCTCCTTCCCATCAGGAACTTATTTCCCTACTCGTCCTTCCCGAGGGAATAGACGAGATCCTACTAGGTATACCTTGGCTCCGTTTCCACTCCCCACATATAGAGTGGACTTCGGGTAGGATACTGGGTTGGAGTGATGCATGTAGAGGCAGATGTGTCAGGAGCTGCGTTCAGGTTACCACTACTGAGTTACCCGCAGATCTTACTCCACTTCCGCCTCATCACCCCTATGACTGTCCTATCGACCTCTTGCTTGGCGCAGAACCTCCTCGGGGAAGGGTCTATCCCCTCTCTCTTCCTGAGACAGAGGCCATGTCGCAATATATTCAGGAGAACCTGGCAAGAGGGTTTATTAGGAAGTCGGTGTCACCGGCAGGGGCGGGATTCTTCTTCGTGCAGAAGAAAAACAGAGAATTACGTCCGTGTATTGATTACAGGGGTCTTAACGCCATCACCATTAAAAACAAGTACCCGTTGCCCCTGATTTCTGAGCTCTTCGATAGGCTTCGGGGAGCAAGGGTATTCACTAAACTAGATCTGCGCGGTGCTTATAACCTGATTCGCATCCGTGAGGGGGACGAATGGAAGACGGCTTTTAATACCAGGGATGGGCATTACGAATATCTGGTGATGCCCTTTGGGCTCTGTAATGCCCCAGCCGTTTTCCAAGACTTTGTCAATGACATCTTCCGGGATATGCTCTCCACCTCGGTCGTAGTCTATCTGGATGATATACTCATCTTCTCTCCAGATATGGACTCCCACCGGAGAGATGTCTGCAGAGTCTTCGACCTCTTACGGGCTAATTCCCTTTATGCTAAGTTAGAGAAATGTATGTTTGAGCTGGAGTCTTTACCTTTCCTTGGTTATATCATCTCAACCCAGGGATTGGCTATGGATCCGGCCAAACTACAGGCTGTGATGGACTGGCAGGAACCCCACTCTCTTAAAGCGGTGCAGCGCTTTATGGGGTTCATTAATTACTATCGCCAGTTCATTCCGCATTTCTCTACCTTGGTAGCTCCCTTGGTAGCCCTCACCAAGAAGGGAGCAAATCCCAAATTGTGGTCGGAAGAGGTCTCCAAGGCTTTCACTTCTATTAAGTCTCATTTTGCTAGCGCTCCCATCCTACATCGCCCCGATGTTGATAAGCCATTTTTATTGGAGGTGGATGCCTCATCCGTTGGTGCTGGAGCAGTCCTCTTCCAAAAGGATGCTCAAGGTCGGAAGCATCCTTGCTTCTTCTTCTCTAAGACCTTCACATCAGCGGAGAGGAATTATTCCATCGGGGATAGGGAGTTGCTAGCCATGAAGTTGGCCTTCTCTGAATAGAGACATCTGTTGGAGGGGGCCCGCTTTCCCTTCCAAGTCTTCACCGACCACAAAAATTTGGTGTATCTGCAGACAGCCCAGCGGCTTAACTCTCGCCAGGCCAGATGGTCCTTGTTCTTCTCCCGGTTTAATTTCACACTCCATTTCCTCTCGGGAGAGAAGAACATTCGTGCCGACGCTCTCTCTCGCTCTGTGGTGTCCTCTGAGGAGGAGGTGGAGGAGCCTCGGCTTATTGTACCCACAGAGAGACTGAGAACAGTGGCCCCGGTTTCGCTAGAGTCTGTGCCCCCGGGCAAGACTTTTGTACCTACCAACTTGCGACCGGAGGTACTCTCTTGGGCACATTCATCCAGGGTGGGTGGACACTTTGGGGCAAAGAGGACATCTGAATTGCTGGCGAGGACATACTGGTGGCCGCATATGGTCCGTGACGTTGGGACTACGTTCGGGCGTGTGTCTCCTGCGCCAAGAATAAGTCTCCACGACAACGGCCAGCTGGGTTACTTTACCCTTTGCCGGTGGCAGACAGGCCCTGGGAGATGGTTGGAATGGACTTTGTGGTGGGCTTGCCCAAGTCTCGGGGTTGCACCATCATTTGGGTAATCACCGACCATTTTTCCAAAATGGTGCATTTGGTGCCGCTACCACGGTTACCTTCTGCACGGGCTCTGGCAGCGTTGTTCGTTAGGCACATCTTCCGTCTACACGGCATGCCGGACAAAATTGTCAGTGACCGAGGTCCCCAGTTTGCGTCTCGGTTCTGGAGAGAGCTTTGTCGTCTACTCAGTATTGAGTTAAATCTCTCTTCAGCGTACCATCCTGAGACGAATGGGTTGGTAGAGAGGGCCAACCAGACCTTGGTCACCTATCTACGACATTTTGTCTCGGCCAGGCAGGATGACTGGGCATCTTTGCTACCATGGGCTGAATTTGCACTAAACAATGCTGTGGCTGATTCCACCGGACAGACTCCATTCCTCCTAAACTACGGTCAGCATCCGCGGGTTCCGGTGCCCATGCCTGTGTCTTCTGCCGACTCCAGGGTGGCAGACTGGGCTGTGGAGGCACGGGACATTTGGGACCGTACCCAGGATGCCATTCAGGCATCCAAGGAGAGGATGAGGTCCTCCGCCGAAGCACATCGGCGCCCCGCTCCAACATTTGCTCCTGGGGACTTGGTGTGGCTCTCCGCCCGTAACATCAGGCTGCGAGTTGAGTCCACTAAGTTGGCACCTCGCTACCTGGGTCCTTTCAAGGTCCTCGAGCAGGTTAACCCTGTGGTATACCGTTTGGCTCTTCCACCACACCTGGGTATCTCCGACACCTTTCACGTATCCCTCCTGAAACCCGTGCTCATGTCCCGGTTTTCTGAGTCATCTGCCGAGACATTGGGTTCATCTACGGATGACCATGAGGTGAACGCCATCGTAGGGTGTAAGGTGGTGCGGGGCAAAAAGTTTTATTTGGTGGACTGGAGGGGCTATGGGCCTGAGGATAGGTCTTGGGAGCCTGCCGAGTATGTTCACGCTCCGCAGCCTTTGAGCACAGCGAGGCCCAGAGAAGGGGGGGTAATGTTAGGGTTCGAGTTCCCGCTGCTGCACAAGGGGAGTCTCGAACCAGTCCCGCTGCGGTCTCCCATTCATCTCGGGCCGCAGTGGAGCCTGCTCAGCAGAGACGTCGGTCCAAGCGTCTTGCCCACTCCACTACTGTGCAGTGACTTGCTGCTGCCTTTCCTGGATCTGCTATTATAGCCAGTGTTGGAGCAGACGTCTTTGGGACAAAGTCCTGCGTTTTCCCTTCTGAGCATGCCCAGAGTGAGATCTCTCATTGGAGATCAGGGGTCACATGCTCAGGTACTGCAGCGGCTCCTATTGGTCCGCCAGGAAGGCCCTGCGATTACTGATGTTCGGGAACTAGTTTCATTGGTCCTGGTTTCTGGCAGGTCCTGTAGCTGTTGCTATAAAAGGGTAGCATGGCTGGGCCGCCATGCGCTAATATCAACCATTGTATGCTATGCGCCAGTGTGATCTCGGCCTTTTGGCTGCGATCGTGTGTCGCGGTCAGAGGGTGCGAGTTTTCCTGGAGTGATCCAGGGGCTTTGCTGGCAGCGTGCTGCTGATTTTCTACTGCGGTATCCGTACCGGCAGTCTGGACTGAGGATGTTCATTAAGAATACAATCCGTGTGGTGGTGGAAGGTGGTGAGAAAAACAACCTGGTGTACGTCGTTCGTGACCTGTTGGAGGGAAAGGCTGGAGCCCATCGTCAGGATATCTACAGCGTCAATGAATTCCGGAGTCAAGGTACATATGATGTAACCTTTGTGAATGAGGGATGCTGTTTGACCGTCTTTGAATGGCTCAGAAGTAATGAAGGTGATCCATGCCTGGAGGGAGTGCGGGTGGAGCCCCTGTTTGGGCTCATGGAAAAAGTGGTGACTGTGACTGTGTACAACCCCTATACAGAAGTAGCACTACTGGAGCAGTTCCTGGAGCGGTACTGTGAATACGTGAAGGGAGGGGAGAAGCAGAAAAATGTCTTGGGCATTTTCAACTGCAAGTATGTGTTTCGGGTGAAATTGAAGAAGGACCCAGGTTGTTTGGGAGGTTTCACCCACCCACCAGCGAACTTTTCAGTGGCGGGTCATAGGGGCTTCCTGTCATACCCAGGGTAGCCACTATACTGCAGGAGGTGCTTTCAGTTCGGGCACCTGCTAAACATGTGTAGCAAGGAGTTGGTTTGCCGTAATTGCAATCAAGAGGGTCATGTGGCGGCTAGGTGTCCGATGCCTCGTGAATGTGACAGGTGTGGCAGTTCAGAGCACCTGTATAGAGACTGCCCGTTTGGTGTGCCGAGGAGGTCAACTAGAGAGGAGGAGGAAAGAAAGAGACGTGAGGAGGAGCGGAGGCGGGAGGAAGAAAGGAAGAGAGAGGAGGAGGTTAAGAGGCGGGAGGAGGAGAAGAAGTGGAGGGAAGGCGAAGTCGCCGCGCTGCAAAGCGTTGTGAGGGCGCCTCCCACTCCTGCCGAGAGACGGAGGGAGAAGCGGCAGGTGGACAAGGAGGCTGAGAGAAGGAAGGAGAAGCAACAGGAGGAAAAGGAGGACAAGGAATTTTGGAAGGCCATAAGGCGAGAGGAGCGTTCATGGCCTAAAAAAGAAGTAAAAAAAGAAGTCCCAGTTGCTGAATCATGGTCAGAATGCCTGATGGATTTCGATATATCTGTGGCAGAGGAGGAGGCTGAGGTTTTAGTTCATGAGTCTGATCCGAGAAATATTGGTGCCTTCTCCTCGGAAGAGGACTCAGGAGGGTTAAAGTGTCACAGGGAGGGTTGTGGGAAAACAGAGACATTGAGGTGGTGGAAGAAGGAATGGCCCAGAGGAAGACTGGGCAGAAAAAGGCACGGGTGGAGGAGTATATGGAGGCCAGCGGCTCAGAAGGCTGCTCGGCACAAATGGTGGAGGAGGACACTGGCGGTACTGGTTAAGTACGTTTTACTTTTCCAGTAGCCAGGTAGGGTTTTTTTGTGTACATAGCTTTGCTCTTTAAGCAATGGCTATCTGTTTTTTTTGTGTGTTTTATGTAATGTGTGTCAAGTTATATCTGTAGGTTGTTTTTGTATTTTTTTTTCCTTTTTTGGCTTTTTTGGACAAGTGTTTTTTTTAAGCCTTTTGGTTTGTGTTTAGTATGGGTGTTAGAATTATATCTCAAAATGTGAGGGTTTTTAAAAATAAGTTGCGGCGTGCGGCCATTTTTGAGTTTTTTGCAGCGCAAAATGCGGAAATTTTTTGTTTACAGGATTGTGGGATTGTGGATGGTGTGAAGGGGAGTGAATGGCCTCATGGTGCGTCTGTGTGGTCAGGGAGTGCATGTAATAGAAATGACGGTGTTGGTTTTTTGGTGAAGGGGCGTAATGTGAGTTTGTGTGACTATATGGTGATTGAGGTTGGGAGATGCGTGTTAGCAAATTTTGAGTTTAGAAATATTCGTTTTAGTGTTATTAATGTGTATGCTCCTGTGAAAAAACAGGAGCGTAAAGTTTTATTTGAAAAAATTAAGTTTTTTATTCCAGGTAGAGTGCCTGTTGTGATTGTGGGTGATATGAATGTTGATGTGGGAAAGGTGAATGTGGATGTGTCAAGGAAAGAGTTAATGGACATGGTGAGTGATTTTGGTTTGAGGGATATGCAGAGGGAGTGTAAAGTAACTCCATTGTTAAATACATTTTTTTCTGACAGTGGGAGGGTGGCGTCTAGACTGGACTATTGTTTTGTTTCAAAAAACCTGATTGCTGTTAGTTATGCACAGGAGAGTGTGCCGTTTTCAGATCATGTGTGTATGAAGTGTGAAGTGGATGTGCATACTGAGGAGGTAACTGGGAAAGGTATATGGAAGCTGAATGTGAGTTTACTGGATGGGGTGGAGGTGAGAGAGGAGTATGAGAGACATTATAAGGAGTGGTGTGAGAGCAGAAGTGAATTCAGTAATGTGTGTGAATGGTGGGATTGGGTTAAATGGAAAACCAAGGTTTTTTTTTTAAAAAACTTGGTTACAAGTGTGCAGCTGCTAAGAGAGAAAGGTTTGCTGGGTTGAATGCAAGATTGAGTGTGTTATATAAGCTAAGAGAGGGCGGGATGGATGTGAGTGAAGATTTGTTGAGAGTGAAAAAAAAAGTGAACGAGTTTTTGAGAGAGAGAGGGAGGAGTATTGTGTATAGGGCTAAAATAGAGAACTTGGAAAAGAATGAGAAGTGTTCGCGGTTTTTTTCAAGAAAGTTTTTGGAAAAAGACAGAGCATGAGTGTTTTGAATGGAGTGGATGGAAATGAAGTGTGTGGTGCGGACTTATGTGAGGAAGTGGCAAAGTTTTATGATGATTTGTATGCAGTGAAATGGAGGGATGAAGGTTTGGAGAGTGATGTGCTGAGTGTTTTGGAAAATAGATTGAATGGGACAGAAAAGGAGAGTTTGATGGGGGAGGTGACGAGTGAAGAAATATGGAAGGTGGTGTGTAGCATGGCGCTGAATAAAACGCCGGGGGATGATGGTCTCCCGGTGGAATTTTATCGTGTGATGTGGGATGTGATTGGGAAGGATTTTGTTGATGTATGTAAGTATATGTGGGCGAATGCAGAGGTGGCGAATGGTATGCGTGCAGGAGTGGTTGTGCTGTTGCCAAAAAAAGGTGATTTGAAAAATCTAAAAAACTGGAGGCCGATCACGTTGCTTAATTGTGATTATAAAATCTATGCGAAGCTTTTGGCAAATAGGATGCATGATGTGGTTGGGAGTGTGGTGGGTGAGGAGCAGTGTTGTTCGGTGCCTGGAAGGCGGTTACATGAGGGTGTGTGTATGCTGAGAGATTGTTTGTGGGACTGTTTGAACCGTAAGAAGGGGGTGTATGTGTTGAGTTTGGATTTTGAGAAGGCGTATGATAGGTTGGCACATGGTTTTCTGTTTAGAGTGTTGGTGAAGATGGGTTTTCCGCCTGAGTTTGTTGAGAGAGTGAGAAGTTTGTATAAAAATATTTATAGTTGTGTTTTGTTGAATGGGAATGTAGGGAGGAGAGTGAATGTGTTTTCCGGTGTACGGCAGGGGTGCCCATTGTCCCCTGTTGTGTTCATTTGCGCGATTGAGCCGTTGTTGTGTATGTTGAGGAAAGATAAGGTGATTCGGGGTGTGCAAGTGCCGGGGGCGGGGGGCAGGGAGTGGAAGGTGAATGGTTACATGGATGATGTGTGTGTTTTGTGTGATTCAGAGTGTTCGGTGCGTCGTGTGAAGTTGTTGGTATCCGTTTTTTGTGGAGCGTCTGCGTTTAAAGTGAATTGGGAGAAGACTGAATGTAAGATTTTTGGTGGGAGGACTCTGAGCAATGATATTGGGGTGAATGTGGTGAGTGGACCGATAAAGGTGCTGGGTGTGAAATTTTCAGAGAAGTTGGATGGAGAGGAAAGTTGGGTGGATGTGAGAGAGAGAGTGGAGCGCAAGTAAAATTTTTGGAAGATGAGAGATTTGACGTTTTTTGGTAAAATTTTAGTTATTAAGAGTGTGGTGTTAACAATTTTTTTGCATGTTGCGGTGGTTTTTCCACCAGGTTATATGTGTGTTAGAAGATTAAATAGGGTTTTGTTTGTATTTTTTTGGCGTTCAAGTATGGAGCGTGCAAGGAGAGAGGTTGTGATGAAGAGAATGGATAAGGGGGGGCTGGGATTCCCAAATTTGAATGTATTTTTTGGCGTGAATATTATGGTGTTTGTATTGGGTGTGATTAGGATGGATGGGAAGTGTGCATGTATGTGCAGGTATTTGTTTGGAAGTTTTCTGTTCCGTTTGAAGTGGCGGGAAAGGGATCTAAGGTGCCCAGTGGCTTTTGAGGTGCCTGTGTGGTATGTGTGGGTTTACAAATTTTTGGTGAAGTATGAACTGTGTGATGTGGATGTGAGGTTGTTAGAGAAGAAGAAAGCGGTATATAGGATGATTGAGTGTAGAGAGATGGAATGTGGTATCTATATGGTGAGAGGAAGTGATGTGCAGAAGGTATGGAAGAAGGTACGTATGGATGGTATGACAAATAGACAGAGCGAGATTGTGTGGCAGTCATTGCATGAGGTGTTACCGGTGAGAGACTTCCAGAGAAACCGGGGTTTAGTGAGGAGTGAGATGTGTCCGAGGAGGGGATGTGGTGGGAGAGAGAGTGTGGTGCATTTGTTTTGGAATTGTTAGTATGCTAGAAATGTGATTTCAGGTTTGGGCCCGTTGTGTAAGGAGTTGTGTGATGTGAATTTTTTGACGTTTGAGTTATTTATGTTTGGGTTGGGTATGTGTGGAGAAAAGGAGAGAGTGTTGTGGTTGATGCTTGCATGTATAAAAGAGGTGTTGTGGGATGTGAGGAACGTGTATGTGTTTAAGAGGAAGGAGATTGAGGTTAAAAATTGTTTAAAAATTGTTTTGGGAAAATTGTATTTTTGTTTTGTGTGTGATAAGAGAAAGAGGGGGGGGAGGACGCAGAGGGAATTTGGAAAGTTAAAAAGTGGAAACATCTTGTTAATGTGTCTTAGTTTTGTGTTTTTTTGTGCTTGTAAATAAAGTTGGTTTTCCGATGATGATGGGAACAGCTGCTGCATTATGTAAGTGTACACGCTGTTTGGGAGTCGAGTTCCTTATAGTTTTGGTTATCTGACTGTGGAACTTCCCATCTGAGGGAAAAAAAAAATAAAAAAATCATGCGTATGTGTGGTTAGGGACCCGGCTGAAATAAGCCACTAGAATACCGACTTAATCGGTGAGGAGTTTGGTATGGTAGCTGGTCAGGGTCGGTGTCCTAGATGCCCTACATTACTGGCATAACCGGTGAGGAGTTTTGATTGCCGTATTCAGGGTCTGGCGTTCAGACGCCATAGATTGCGGGTTACTCCCGCGAGGACATTAGCACATGATCACGCTTTATGTGCGCTTAGCACTTAACTGTGTACCTGAGAGCCTGACAGGACACAGTGCTTTTTCTCTGCGGCCCTGTGACGTAACAGGGTTCGCTTTCTACGCTAGACAGCGCCCTAACGTGTTTTCTTTGCGACTCAGTTGTGTCTAGTGAGTGCGCACACATCGCCATATAGCGCTGCGGCTCTCTTTCTTGTGGCTCTGTGGATTAACAGAGTTCGCACTTATTGCCACAGCGCATTACGGCGTTTATGTTAGCGACTCTGCGGGATAACAGAGTTTGCTTCTCGCGCCATTTTTACTAGCAGCAGGCTCCGCTTGCACGGTGGACCCCGGGCTGGAAACGCACCTCTCTACATTATATATTTGGTGCGTTCCGCAGACCCTTAACAGACTGCTAAGCGAACATAGAACGTGATCATGCGCTAATGTCCTCACGGGAGACACCCGCAATCTATGGCGTCTGAACGCCAGGCCCTGAATATGGCAATCAAACTCCTCACCGGTTATGCCGGTAATCTAGGGCATCTAGGACACCGACCCTGACCAGCTAGCATACCAAACTCCTCACTGATTAAGTCGGTATTCTAGGGGCTTATTTCAGCCAGGCCCTAACCACACACACGCATGACCACACTGGCGCAAAGCATATGACGATTGATATTAGCGCATGGCGGCCCAACCATGCTACCTTTTTATAGTAACAGCTATAGGACCTGCCAGAAACAAGGACCAATGAAACTTGTTCCAGAACACCAGTAGTCACAGGACCTTCCTAGCGGACCAATAGGAGCTGCTGTAGTAACAGAGCATGTGACCCCTGATCTCCAATGAGAGATCTCACTCTGGGCATGCTCAGAAGGGGAAAACAAGGACTTTGTCCTAAAGACGTCTGCTCGCCGCTAACCAGTACTGGCCACAATAGCAGAGCCTGGAGGAACAGCAGTAATCCTCTGCACACTGTTAGACTGGGCAAGACGCTGGGACTGACGTCTAAGCTGAGCAGGCTCCACTGTGGACGGAGATGAATGGGGGACTGCAGCGGGACTGGTTCGAGACTCCCCTTGTGCAGCAGTGGGAACTCAAACCCTAACATTACCCTCCCTTCTTTGGGCCTCGCTGCGTTCAAAGGCAGCGATGAGCTGCAGAGCGTGAACATGCTCGGCAGGCTCCCAGGACCTATCCTCAGGCCCATAACCCCTCCAATCCACCAAATAAAATTTTTTGCCTCGTACCACCTTGCACCCAACAATGGCGTTCACCTCATGATCGTCGGTAGATGAACCCGACGTCCCGGCAGATGACTCGGAAAACCGGGAAATGGCCACGGGTTTCAGGAGGGACACGTGAAAGGTGTCGGTGATACCAAGGCGAGGCGGAAGGGCTAGGCGGTAAGCCACCAGGTTCACCTGCTCAAGAACTTTAAAGGGGCCCAAAAAGCGAGGTGCCAACTTGGTGGACTCTACACTTAGCCTGATGTTTCGGGCAGAAAGCCACACTAGGTCACCCGGAGCAAATGTAGGAGCGGGGCGCCGATGGGCATCGGCCGAAGACCTCATCCTCTCTTTGGAGGCCTGAATGGCATCCTGGGTGCGGTCCCAAATGTCCCGTGCCTCCACAGCCCAGTCTGCCACCCTGGAATCGGCGGAAGACACGGGCATGGGCACTGGTACCCGCGGATGCTGACCGTGGTTCAGGAGGAATGGGGTCTGTCCGGTGGAGTCAGCCACAGCATTATTTAGAGCGAACTCAGCCCACGGTAGCAAGGATGCCCAGTCATCCTGCCTGGCAGAGACAAAATGTCGCAAATATGTGACCAAGGTCTGGTTGGCCCTTTCTACCAACCCATTCGTCTCGAGATGGTATGCAGAGGAGAGATTCAACTCAATGCTGAGTAAATGACACAGCTCTCTCCAGAACCGAGACGCAAACTGGGGACCTCGATCACTGACAATTTTGTCTGGCATACCGTGTAGGCGGAAAATATGCCTAATGAACAATGCTGCCAAGGCCCGTGCAGATGGTAACCGTGGTAACGGCACTAAGTGCACCATTTTGGAAAAGTGGTTGGTTATCACCCAGATGATGGTGCAGCCCCGTGACTTGGGTAAGCCCACCACAAAATCCATCCCGACCATCTCCCAAGGCTTGTCTGCCACCGGTAAAGGGAAAAGTAGCCCAGCTGGCCGTTGTCGAGGGGACTTATTCTTGGCGCAGGAGACGCATGCCTGAACGTATTCCCTGACGTCACGGACCACATGTGGCCACCAGTATGTCCTTGCCAGCAACTCAGATGTCCTTTTTGCCCCAAAATGTCCACCAACCCTGGACGAATGTGCCCAAGAGAGTACCTCCTGTCGCAAATTGGTGAGCACAAAAGTCTTGCCGGGAGGCACAGACTCAAGCGAAATTGGGGCCACAGTTCTTAGGCTCTCTGTGGGGACAATCAACCGAGGTTCCTCCTCCACCTCCTCAGAGGACACCATGGAGCGAGAAAGCGCATCGGCCCGAATGTTCTTCTTACCGGAGAGGAAATGGAGGGTGAAATGAAACCGGGAGAAGAACAGGGACCATCTGGCCTGACGAGAATTTAGCCGCTGGGCGGTCTGTAAATAGACCAAATTTTTGTGGTCAGTGAAAACTTGAAAGGGAAAGCGAGCCCCCTCCAGGAGATGTCTCCACTCGGAAAAGGCCAACTTCATGGCTAGCAACTCCCTATCCCCAATGGTATAATTCCTCTCTGCTGGTGTGAAGGTCTTGGAAAAGAAGAAACAAGGATGTTTCCGACCTTGAGCATCCTCTTGAAAAAGGACTGCTCCAGCACCAACGGACGAGGCGTCGACCTCCGATAAAAAAGGCTTATCAACCTCGGGGCGATGTAAGATGGGAGCGCTAGCAAAATGGGACTTAATTGAAGTAAAGGCCTTGGAGACCTCCTCTGACCACAATTTGGGATTGGCTCCCTTCTTGGTGAGGGCTACCAAGGGAGCTACCGAAGTGGAGAAGTGGGGAATGAATTGGCGATAGTAATTAATGAACCCCATAAAGAGCTGCACCGCTTTAAGTTAATGGGGTTCTTGCCAATCCATCACAGCCTGTAGTTTGGCAGGATCCATAGCCAATCACTGGGCAGACATGATATAGCCCAGGAAAGGTAAAGACTCCTGCTCAAACATGCATTTCTCCAACTTTGCATAGAGAGAGTTCGCCCGTAACAGGTCGAAGACTTTGCAGACATCCCTCCGGTGAGAGTCAATATCTGGAGAAAAGATGAGAATATCATCCAGACAGACTACTACAGAGGTGGAAAGCATATCATTGACAAAGTCTTGGAAAGCGGCTGGGGCATTACAGAGCCCGAAGGGCATCACCAGGTATTCATAATGCCCATCCCTGGTATTAAAAGCCGTCTTCCATTCGTCCCCCTCACGGATGCGAATAAGGTTATAAGCACCACGCAGATCTAATTTAGTAAATACCCTTGCTCCCCGGAGCCTATCAAAGAGCTCAGAGATCAGGGGCAACGGGTACTTATTCTTAACGGTGATGGCGTTAAGACCTCTGTAATCTATACACGGACGTAATTCTCCACTCTTCTTCTGCACGAAGAAGAACCCCGCTCCTGCTGGTGACACCGACTTCCTAATGAACCCTCTTGCCAGATTCTCCTGGATATATTGAGACATAGCCTCCGTCTCAGGAAGAGAGAGGGGATAGACCCTTCCCCGAGGAGGTTCTGTTCCAGGCAAGAGGTCAATAGGACAGTCGTAAGGACGATGGGGCGGCAGAGTCTCCGCAGCCTTTTTAGAGAACACGTCTGCATATGACTGATAACACTTGGGAAGAGGAGAAAGATCTGCGGGTATCTCTGTAGTGGTAACCTGAATGCACTCCCTGACACATCTGTCCTTTCATGACTCACTCCAACCCAGTATTCTACCGGAGGTCCACTCAATATGAGGGGAGTGGGAACGGAGCCAGGGTACTCCAGTAGGATTTCGACTATTCCCTCGGGAAGGACGAGAAGGGAAATAATTTCCTGATGGGAAGGGGGTACACACAAAATAAGAGGGACAGTCTGATGTGTAATTGGCGAGGGCAATGTCAACCCATTCACTACCCGGACAGTCACTGGTTTGTCGAGCGCTACCAGATGTATTGCGTGGCGACGAGCAAAGGTGGATGACATGAAATTCCCCTCTGCTCCTGAGTCCAGACAAAGCTCGACTGTAAGTGTGGAAGAGTCCACAGTGACTGTCCCTTTAAATGTCATCTTGGAGGAAAATGCCGCTGTCTCTAGTGAACCTCCTCCCAGGGCCACTAGACACGATCGCTTCCCCGATTGCTGTGGACATTTGCTGGCATAGTGTCCTGTTTGCTGACAAAGGTTACAGACCACAGATACTCGGACGACTCGAGACTTAGGTCCTGCACGAGGAACCTCTGTGGCCTTTTGGGGTTCGGACGCCAGATCGGGGATTCGAGAGGTGTGGCAAAGGTGGGAGCCAACCGAATCCTCTGCCTACACTGGGCCCGCTCCAACCTCCGCTCGTGAAAACGGAGGTCGATGCGGGTAGATATGGAGATAAGCTTCTCCAGTGTGCCGGGAATCTCCCTGGTAGCCAAAGCGTCTTTAACATGGTCAGCCAGTCCTCGCCAGTAGACTGGAATGAGAACTTTATCCGACCAGTCTAGCTCTGAGGCCAGAGTCCGAAACTGGACGGAAAACTGACTGACCAAAGACGAACCCTGTGCCAATGCCAGCAGTTGTAGCGCCATATCGTGGGTGACCTGAGGTCCTAAAAAGACCTTTTTAAGAACCTCCAGGAAACGAGGAGCACTCCGCACCACACGATCGTCACGCTCCCACAGCGGCGTTACCCACTCCAACGCTCTGCCCGAGAGTAGAGACAGTACAAAACCCACTTGTGCCCGATCCGTGGGGAAACGTGCAGCCAGAAGCTCGAGCTGTATAGAGCACTGACTCACGAATCCCCGACATTGCTTGCTGTCACCGGCAAACTTGTCAGGAAGCGGGAGGTGGGATAATGAAGGGGCAGAGGTGGCAAAGGACAAACTGGCTGCAGCCACGCTAGCAGCCTGAACAGCGACTGCGGTAACATCCACAGCTGAGGTTGTGCGCTCAAGAGCCGCCAACCTACCCTCCAGCTGCTGGATGTACTGTGGTAGACGCTGGTCATCCGCCATTTTACTAGCCAGACCCTGGCGCTAATATTATGTTAGGGTCTGCGGAACGCACCAAATATATGATGTAAAGAGGTGCGTTCGCAGCCCGGGGTCCACCGTGCAGGCGGAGCCTGCTGCTAGTAAAATGGCGCAAGAAGCGAACTCTGTTATCCCGCAGAGTCGCCAAAATAAACGCTGTATGGCAATGTGTGCGAACTCACTTAACACCACTGAGTCGCAAAATAAACACACTAGGGCGCTGTCTAGCGTTGAAAGCGAACCCTGTTACGTCACAGAGCCGCTGAGAAAAACTTCTGTGTCCTGTCAAGCACCCAGGTACACAGTTGACTGCTAAGCGAACATAGAACATGATCATGCGCTAATGTCCTCGCGGGAGACACCCGCAATCTATGGCATCTGAACGCCAGGCCCTGAATACGGCAATCAAACTCCTCACCGGTAATGCCGGTAATCTAGGGCATCTAGGACACCGACCCTGACCAGCTAGCATACCAAACTCCTCACCGATTTAGTCGGTATTCTAGGGGCTTATTTCATCCGGGCCCTAACCACACACATGCATGACCACACTGGCGCAAAGCATATGACGATTGATATTAGCGCATGGCGGCCCAGCCATGCTACCTTTTTATAGTAACAGCTACAGGACCTGCCAGAAACAAGGACCAATGAAACTTGTTCCAGAACACCAGTAGTCACAGGACCTTCCTGGCGGACCTATAGGAGCTGCTGCAGTAACAGAGCATGTGACCCCTGATCTCCAATGAGAGATCTCACTCTGGGCATGCTCAGAAGGGGAAAACAAGGACTTTGTCCTAAAGATGTCTGCTCGCTGCTAACCAGTACTGGCCACAATAGCAGAGCCTGGAGGAACAGCAGTAATCCTCTGCACACTGTTAGACTGGGCAAGATGCTGGGACCGACGTCTAAGCTGAGCAGGCTCCACTGCGGACGGAGACGAATGGGGGACCGCAGCGGGACTGGTTCGAGACTCCCCTTGTTCAGCAGTGGGAACTCGAATCCTCACACACACACAGGCTTTAAAAATATTTAAAAATATTCATATTTCCTTCACTAAGTTGAATGGCTGACTGCAGAACATGCTATTTGGCTCAGAGAATGCCAAAGGCACACTCCACCAGTCGTCGTGCGCGGGATAGGTGGAAATTAAAGATTCTGCGCCGGTAGTCCACGGCTCTACATGGATAGGTTCTCATGACATTGCGGGTTAATTGAAAGGCCTCATCAGCAACCATCACATAAGGCACCTCTTCCATAGTAGACCCTGGTAGCTGACGTGGAGGTGGGAGGTCCAAGTCATTAAGTGCGCAGCTGCCAACCCATTATGGAAGAATTGGAGTCTCCAGTTCTTCCATAGGCCCCAATACCTACAATTATAAACCTGTATGAGCTGTCGACCAGGGCCAACAGCACTGTAGAAAAAAACTGTTTATAATTATAATATTGGGACCTTGAGTTTGGCGGCTTATGCACACAGATGTGCTTCCCATCCAGGGCTCCAATACAGTTTGGAAACTGGCACATTTCCTCAAAGCCACGGGCTATCCGCAGCCAGTCTTGTTTTTTGGGCTCAGGCATTACTGATTGTTGCAGTCGGGCCATATTTCTGAGCACGTAGAATGGACAATGCCAGAGATGGTGGATTTCCCAATTAAAAATTCAAGATGAAGAGCAGCATAGGAGATCCCAGTGGATAGGAATCTATAAAGGTATATATAAAAAAAAAAAATTAACATATCCATGCCTCAAATAAACAGTTTAGGACTTCCTAAAAGTTATGGGCAATGGAAAATAAGGCCTGCCTAAACAAAAGACAACACATTTCAATGCCTTTGGGACTATTGCAAACAGCATGGAATGTCAAAGGCAAAATGTGATCCAAATAATTATTTTAACTCCTTAACGACCAAGCCATTTTGTAGGTTAAAGACCAGGCCAATTTTTACAATTCTGACCACTGTCACTTTATGTGCTTATAACTCTGGAACGCTTCAACGGATCTTAGCGATTCTGAGATTGTTTTCTCATAACATATTGTACTTCATGATAGTGGTAAAAATTCTTCAATATAACTTGCGTTTATTTATGAAAAAAATGGAAATATGGCAAAAATTTTGAAAATTTTGCAATTTTCAAACTTTTAATTTTTATGCCATTAAATCAGAGAGATATATCACAAAAAATAGTTAATAAATAACATTTCCTACATGTCTACTTTACATCAGCACAATTTTGGAACCAAAATTTTTTTTGTTAGTAAGTTATAAGTGTTAAAAGTTGACAAGCAATTTCTCATATTTCCAACAAAATTTACAAAACCATTTTTTTTAGGGACCACCTCACATTTGAAGTGAATTTGAGGGGTCAATATGACAGAAAATACCCAAAAGTGGCACCATTCTAAAAACTGCACCCCTCAAGGTGTTCAAAGCCACATTCAAGAAGTTTATTAACCCTTTAGGTACTTCACAAGAATTGAAGCAATGTGGAAGGAAAAAATGAACATTTAACTTTTTTTCCCAAAATTTTTCTTTCGACACAATTTTTAAAATTTTGTCAAGGGTATCAGTAGAAAATGAACCACAATATTTATTGTACAATGTTTCCTGAGTACACCGATACCCCATGTGTGGGGTAAAACCAATCTTTAGGCGCACGGCAGTGCTCAGAAGGGAAGGAGCATCATTTGAGATTTTGAATGTCAAATTGGCTGGAATCGAGAGCGGACACCATGTCGCGTTTGGAGAGTACTTGATGTACCTAAACTGTGGAAACCCCCCATAAGTGACCCCATTTTGGAAACTAGACCCCCCAAGGAACTGATCTAGATCTGTGGTGAGCACTTTGAACCCCCAAGGGCTTCACAGAAGATTATAACGTAGAGCTGTAAAATTTAAAAATCATATTTTTTTCACAAAAATGATCTTTTCACCCCCAATTTTTATTTTTCAAAGGATAAAATGGATCCCAATAGTTATTGTGCAATTTGTCCTGAGTACGCTGATACCCCATATGTGGGGGTAAACCACTATTTGGGCACATGGCTGAGCTCGGAAGGGAAGCAGCGCCATTTGACTTTTTTGGCTGGAATTGAGATTGGACGCCATGTCGCATTTGGAGAGTCCCTGATGTGCCTAAACAGTGGAAACCCCCCACAAGTGACCCCATTTTGGAAACTAGACCCCCCAAGGAATTTATCTAAATGTGTTGTGAGAGATTTGAACGCCCAAGGGCTTCACAGAAGGTTATAACGTAGAGCAGTAAAATTAAAAAATCATATTTTTTTCCACAAAAATGATCTTTTCATCCCAATTTTTATTTTCCAAAGGATAAAAGGTCCCCAAAAGTTATTGTGCAATTTGTCCTGAGTACGCTGATATTCCATATGTGGGGGTAAACCACTATTTGGGCGCATGGCAGAGCTCGGAAGGGAAGCAGCGCCATTTGACTTTTTTGGCTGGAATTGAGATTGGACGCCATGTCGCTTTTGGAGAGTCCCTGTGTGCCTAAAGAGTGGAAACCCCCCACAAGTGACCCCATTTTGGAAACTAGACCCCCAAGGAACTTATCTAGATGTGTGGTGAGAGCTTTGAACCCCTAAGGGCTTCACAGAAGGTTATAACGTGGAGCCGTAAAATTAAAAAATCATATCTTTTCCACAAAAATGATCTTTTCATCCCAATTATTATTTTCCAAAAGATAAAAGGACCCCAAAAGTTATTGTGCAATTTGTCCTGAGTACGCTGATACCCCATATGTGGGGGTAAACCACTATTTGGGCGCATGGCAGAGCTCGGAAGGGAAGCAGCGCCATTTGACTTTTTTGGCTGGAATTGAGATTGGACGCCATGTCGCATTTGGAGAGTCCCTGTGTGCCTAAAGAGTGGAAACCCCCACAAGTGACCCCATTTTGGAAACTAGACCCCCCAAGGAACTTATCTAGATGTGTGGTGAGAGCTTTGAACCCCTAAGGGCTTCACAGAAGGTTATAACGTGGAGCCGTAAAATTAAAAAATCATATCTTTTCCACAAAAATGATCTTTTCATCCCAATTTTTATTTTCCAAAGGGTAACAGGACACCAAAAGTTATTGTGCAATTTGTCCTGAGTACGCTGATACCCCATATGTGGGTGTAAACCACTATTTGGGCTCATGGCAGAGCTCAGAAGGGAAGCAGCGCCATTTGACTTTTTTGGCTGGAATTGAGATTGGACGCCATGTCGCATTTGGAGAGTCCCTGTGTGCCTAAACAGTGGACACCCCCCACAAGTGACCCCATTTTGGAAACTAGACCCCACCAAGGAACTTATCTAGATCTGTGGTGAGCACTTTGAACCCCAAGGGCTTCACAGAAGGTTATAACGTAGAGCCGTAAAATTTAAAAATCATATTTTTTCCACAAAAATGATCTTTTCCACCCCAATTTTTATTTTTCAAAGGATAAAATGGATCCCAAAAGTTATTGTGCAATTTGTCCTGAGTACGCTGATACCCCATATGTGGGGTTAAACCACTATTTGGGCGCATGGCTGAGCTCGGAAGGGAAGCAGCGCCATTTGACTTTTTGGCTGGAATTGAGATTGGACGCCATGTCGCATTTGGAGAGTCCCTGATGTGCCTAAACAGTGGAAACCCCTCACAAGTGACCCCATTTTGGAAACTAGACCCCCCAAGGAATTTATCTAAATGTGTTGTGAGAGCTTTGAACCCCCAAGGGCTTCACAGAAGGTTATAACGTAGAGCAGTAAAATTTAAAAATCATATTTTTTCCACATAAAGGATCTTTTCATCCCAATTTTTATTTTCCAAAGGATAAAAGGACCCCAAAAGTTATTGTGCAATTTGTCCTGAGTACGCTTATACCCTATATTTGGGGGTAAACCACTATTTGGGCGCATGGCAGAGCTCGGAAGGGAAGCAGCGCCATTTGACTTTTTTGGCTGGAATTGAGATTGGACGCCATGTCGCATTTGGAGAGTCCCTGTGTGCCTAAACAGTGGAAACCCCCCACAAGTGACCCCATTTTGGAAACTAGACCCCCCAAGGAACTTATCTAGATGTGTGGTGAGAGCTTTGAACACCCAAGGGCTTCACAGAAGGTTATAACGTAGAGCTGTAAAATTAAAAAATCATATCTTTTCCACAAAAATGATCTTTCCACCCCCAATTTTTATTTTCCAAAGGGTAACAGGACCCCAAAAGTTATTGTGCAATTTGTCCTGAGTACGCTGATACCCCATATGTGGGGGTAAACCACTATTTTGACGCATGGCAGAGCTCGGAAGGGAAGGAGCGCCTTTTTCAAAAGCAGACTTTGATAGAATGGTCTGCGGGTGTCATGTCGCGCTTGGAGAGCCCCTGATGTGCCTAAACAGTAGAAACCCCCAACAAGTGACCCCATTTTGCAAACTAGACCCCCCAAGGAACTTATCTATATGTGTGGTCAGCACTTTGAACCCCAAGGGCTTCACAGAAGTTTATAACGTAGAGCCGTGAAAATAAAAAAATCATATTTTTTTCCACAAAAATGACCTTTTTGCCCCAAAATTTTTATTTTTATAAGGGTAACAGGAGAAATAGGACCCCAAAAGTTGATGTGCATTTTTTCCTGAGTACGCTGATATCCCATATGTGGGGGGGAACTACTGTGATCGCCTTACTGTGATCTTTGGGAGGCAGAATGAACAAATCCACAAAAGGTGAAGAATTGTTGTTTTTTTTTACGCCGTTCCTCGTGCGGTATTAGTGATTAGGCGACTTTATTCCTCGGATCAGTGCGATTACAGCGATACCAGATTTATACCCTTTTTTCATGTTTAGCTTCTGTCACACTCTAAAAGACGCTTTTTTTTTGGAAGAATTTTTTTGTAAGAAATTTTTGCATCGCCGTATTTTGAGAGCTATAATTTTTCCATATTTCATCCGACAGAGTTATCTGTGGGCTTATTTTTTGCAGGACGAGCTGACATTTTTATTGGTACCATACTCGGGCACATAAAGTTTTTTGAACGCTTCCTATTCCGATTCTTGTGGAAGCAGAATGAACAAAAACCAGCTATTCAGGAATTGTTTTTTTTTTTTTTTCCTCCGTTCCGCGTGTGGTAAAATTGATAAAGCGCTTTATTCGATTACAGCGATACCTCATTTATATATTTTTTTTTATGTTTTGACGTTTTTTACACAATAAAAAATTTTATAGAAAAAATTATTATTTTTGCATCAGTTTATTCCGCAAGCTATAACTTTTTTATTTTTTCGCTGATGATGCTGTATAGTGGCTTGTTTTTTGCGGGACAAGATGACTTTTTCAGCGGTACCATGATTATTTATATCCGACTTTTTGATCGCGTGTTATTGCTCTTTTTCCAAGCGGTATGATGATAATACTATAATTTACCACTTTTTTGTGTTTTTTTATTTACGGCTTTCACTGAAGGGGTTAACTAGGGTTACGCTTTTATAGATGGGATTTTTACGGATGCGGCGATACCAAACATGTGTATTTTTTTGGTTTTGTTTTTTTTATTACATAAAAATTTGTATTTTTTAGGGGAAATTTTTTAAATGATTTTTTAATATTTTTTTGTACAATTTTTTTTAATAAATGCTTTTTTTTAACTTGTCCCTTTATGGGACTTTCACTTTTTTACTTTTGATTGCAGTTACAATGCATTGCAATGCTTCAGCATTGCAATGCATTGTACCTATAGTGAAAGCTGCTGTGACCATGATCACAGCAGCTTTCCGTAGCTAGATAACCTGGAGGTTGTCATGACAACCCCCGGGTCATCAAGGCAGAGATCGGGCCCTGCAAATACATTGCAGGGCGCCGATCTGAGGCAGAGGGAGCTCCCAACCCTCTGCCTCCCCCCTGATCACTGCGATCGCGCTCGATCGCAGCAGTCAGGGGGTTAACAGCCAGGATCGGCGGGGGCGCCGCTCCAGGCTGTTAGTGCTGGAAGCTCGGCCACTGCAGCGCTGAGCTCCTGCACTGATCGGGCAGAAGAGGCTGAAATTTCAGCCTCTTCTGCCTGATCGCTGCTGTGTTTTGTCAGTCAGATTGACTGACCAATCACAGCGCTGTAGGTGCAGGGACCGACGGCAAAGGTCCCGCACCGCTTTCTGTGCCTGTCAGCTGTCTGTGACAGCTGTCGGCACTGAACTACCTCTGCGTGTTTACACGCAGTGGTAGTTCAAAGGCATGAGGTGCACAGTCCGTCAAGGTGCCAAAACTGACACCTTGCCATGACGGACTGTGCACGTCATTGGACATTAAGGGGTTAAAAAAGGGAACAAACCACTACAACAAAAGGAATGGATCAGTATATATAGCTAAAACACAAGTAAAATACATCATCAGCATAGAGGATGAATACATACCGTAAAGTAAGTAAAAGGCACTCCTGGGCGGAAATAGACTTGCGCATCTTGGTGTCTTTGAAGGTGATCCCAGGGAGCACAGTTTCCAGCAGAATGTCAAATGTGGGCACACTCATTCGACAATACTGGTAGAACTGGATGGCTGCGTAGAGAAGCATACAGATGATGGAATTGCCCTTAAGTCAGCCGTCGCCTCAAAAGTTGATGTACCCACATTCGTCTCCACCTCTTAGGATCCACAATCACTGGTTAAGGCTCCACAAAACATTGGGACAAAACCCAATGGAAAAGAACCCGCTCAGTAGTGTTGAAAGTAAGCCTGACTGACATGTTTGACACAAAGCAGCAATACCAAAACACAAGCACGGACTGTAATGCAAAGATTGGAGGGTGGAACATGTTGTTGAGCCAAGAAATAAGGTTAAGGATTAGGATTTTAATTAATTTCAGGCCATGGATCTGTTACATGTTCATTTTGCAAGTTTGCTATAAAATCACGGCATACGCATGACATACGGATGACACATGGATGTCACACGGATACATAAATGCGAGGAAATCGCATCATCGCATTGCAAACGGATTACATACGGATCACCATACGGAGAACATTGGTGCGATTCTCGCCTGAGAGAATAGGACCGATTTTCATACGGCAAGTGTGACTCCGGCCTAATACGGAGTATAGCAGTTGTATAGAGAATTGGCCAGTCGAGACCAATATGTCAGGTAAGTGGCTGTCATAATTATAGCACAGTGTCAATGGCTGTAAAGATACAACATATAAAAGTCACCTTACCTAGTGCAAATGAGACCGAAAGAAGAAAGGATAGTCCGGCGTTCCTCCTCACCCCAAAGCGCATTTCTCCCTAAGCTTCTTCCGGTGGTATGTCAGGGTGAGGAGGGATGGCCCATATATGTCGACAAAAACCAATGGAGACGCTAGTAGAAAGAGACATATCTAGGGGGGAGCCAATCAGCCATCTGGGTCCGTAGGCGCATGTTACTATTATCACATCATATGTGAAGTGGCAATTCCGGGATTGCGCTCGCTGGAACGCAAACTGGAACGCATGTGAACCCAGTATCGAGCGCTCCCGGAAGTGTGTGGGTATGTGACAACAGGTACATGTGCACTGACCAGCAGGCTGAAAGCAGAGCTGAATAGGAGGACAGATACAGCAATAAGTGCCATAGTGCACAGAAAATGCCATAAGCTGGAATAACGGCGAGAGTATTAAGTGAGTGAAGAACACACCAGGCCCAGACTAATAATCTACTAATTAAAGAAGTATGAGTAAATAAAGTGACAGTGCCAAAAAAGAAGTGAAGTCGTACCATATTTAATATAATATAAAGTGACAAGTGCAACATCATAGATATGATACATAAAGCATCAAGTGATTCGTGCATTGTAAACAATGTCTGGATATGATAGTAAAAATGGAAGTGGAAATAAGGTATATAGAAACATACCTAAAATAATCATACAGTACAAAACATAAATAAACCACAATAGTGAGAAATTAAAAAATTAAAACGAAAATGATTCAATACTATATCAATTAGAAGCGCCATTGCAATCCACAGAAGTTAATACTTGTAATAATTTTTTGCGATAAAGAAACAAGACAGAAGAAGAATCGGCGCCTTCAAAATTTGAGGCTGGAGGAGGATGTTATCACTACCATGGAAGGTAAGAAGAACAAACAAACCAATTCTGGACAAATCAAGCCAGACATGTCACTGGAAGCAAGGATCACTAAGCTACAACTTGCCTACTTTGGACACATTATACGAAGAAAGCAATCACTGGAGAAGGACATCATGGTGGAAACAATAGGAGGAACAAGGTAAAGAGTTAGATCAGCAACCCGATGGCTTGATACTATCAAGATAACGGTAGAGAAGACCCTGGAGAACCTATCTACAGTCATGGCCAAAAGTTTTGAGAATGACACAAATATTATATTTTCACATAATCTGCTGCCCTCTGGTTTTTATGTGTTTGACAGATGTTTTTATCACAGACAGAAATATAATAATTGTAAACATATGAGTAACAAAAGCTTATATTGACAGTTAGAATGAGTTAATGCAGCAAGTCAATATTTGCAGTGTTGACCCTTCTTCTTCAGGACCTCTGCAATTCTCCCTGGCATGCTCTCAATCAACTTCTGGACCAAATCCTGACTGATAGCAGTCCATTCTTGCACAATCAATGCTTTCATTTTGTCAGAATTTTTAGGTTTTTGTTTGTCCACCCGTCTCTTGATGATTAACCACAAGTTCTCAATGGGATTACGATCTGGGGAGTTTCCAGGCCATGGACCCAAAATCTCTATGTTTTGTTCCCTGAGCCATTTAGTTATCACCTTTGCTTTATGAACTCAACAGAAAATGAAATACAGCACAGTGTAAAAATAAATGATAAAAATTAATAAAAATAATAATAATTCATAAAATCAATTTACACTTAAAACTGAACCCCACTTCCTAATGTGGATGGCAAAACCAACCTAAAATAAAGAACGGACACCCAAGTGCAAAAGGAACAGGGGGAAGGAAGAAAACACTCCAACCAAGGCAGTACAGGTATACAATGTAGAAATTTATTGAAATATAATACAAACATAAAAATAGCACAAGCATCAATTAAAATTTAAAAAGGAAGCATGAACACCACCTAATAGTATCCAATACCCAGGTTTTAAAGAAATGAAGTCAGGTAAATATGCAAATAATGCATGGAATATACAGTAATATCATAAAAACAATTATTGTACACAAAAAAAATAATAATATATGTGTAACCATAGAAAATAGTGTAAATAAGAAAAGAACAGAATTGTGCACAATTACAATGGATCATACACCTAATAAAAATATGTAACCAGTGCACAAACCTAATTTAAATGTATAAATACCAAAAGAATGGTAATAAAAAATGAAGTGAAGTGCAAAGGTATTACAAAATATAAGTTGAAGAAACAATGGTGTCAATACAAATGAAAAAAGTGACTAATGAAATGGGAAAGATAGGCACTAATGTGAACACAAAAAACGCCAAATTATGCGCACACTGCCATATAATGTGACAGAGAACCTTAGTGTGTAACAATAATATGGGTAAAATAAGCAATAAATGCCTAAAAACGGGAGAACACCACTATGAGCACAATTAGTGCTCAATAAAGTGCAAGCACCAAGGTGATATGACAAATAATCCCTATATCAGCCTAGTGAAACCACAAAATCAAAATGAGCAATAGATACCTGAAAAAACCGGGGGAGGAAATGAAAGGTGGTGTCAATGCTGCCACGAACGCGCCCCGACGCGCGTTTCGGAAAGTCTTCCTTCGTCAGGGGGATACCTTTGCTTTATGGCAAGGTGCTTCATCATGCTGGAAAAGGCATTGTTGATCGCCAAACTGCTCTTGGAGGGTTGGGAGAAGTTGCTCTTGGAGGACATTCTGGTACCATTCTTTATTCATGGCTGTGTTTTTAGGCAAGACTGTGAGAGAGCCGATTTCCTTGGCTGAGAAGCAACCCCACACATGAATGGTTTCAGGATGCTTAACAGTTGGCATGAGACAAGACTGGTGGTAGCGCTCACCTTGTCTTCTCCGAATGAGGCGTTTTCCTGATGTCCCAAACAATCGAAAATGGGATTCATCAGAGAAAATAACTTTACCCCAGTCCTCAGCAATCCACTGCCTGTACCTTTTGCAGAATATCAGTCTGTCCATGATGTTTTTTTCTGGAGAGAAGTGGCTTCTTTGCTGCCCTCCTTGAGACCAGGCCTTGCTCCAAGAGTCTCCGCCTCACAGTGCGTGCAGATGCACTCACACCTGCCTGCTGCCATTCCTGAGAAAGCTCTGCACTGCTGGTAGCCCGATCCCGCAGCTGAAACACTTTTAAGATACGGTCCTGGCGCTTGCAGGTCTTTCTTGGGCGCCCTGGAGCCTTTTTGGCAACAATGGAACCTCTCTCCTTGAAGTTCTTGATGATGCGATAGATTGTTGACTGAGGTGCAATCTTTCTAGCTGCGATACTCTTCCCTGTTAGGCCATTTTTGTGCATTGTAATGATGACTGCACGTGTTTCTTTAGAGATAACCATGGTTAACAGAAGAGAAACAATGATGCCAAGCACCAGCCTCCTTTTAAAGTGTCCAGTGGTGTCATTCTTACTTAATCATGACAGATTGATCTCCAGCCATGTCCTCATCAACACCCACACCTGTGTTAATGGAGCAATCACTGAAAAGAGGTTAGCTGGTCCTTTTAAGGCAGGGCTGCAATGATGTTGAAATGTGTTTTGGGGGATAAAGTTCATTTTCTAGCCAAATATTGACTTTGCAAGTAATTGCTGTTAAGCTGATCACTCTTTATAACATTCTGGAGTATATGCAAATTGCCATTAGAAAAAGTGAAGCAGTAGACTTTGTAAAAATTAATATTTGTGTCATTCTCAAAACTTTTGGCCATGACTGTAGGCTTGCACAAGATTGATCTTTCTCCACAGTATTTATCCATAAAGGCTCGAAATCAAGCTGAAGGCCGTGAAATAATAATTGTTGTTGGTTTCGTCCTGGTTAGATAGAGGTGCAGAAACTGAAGTTTTCCCAAGTTTCCACCCTTTATTGCCACTATGGACTTTTCTGTAGGATATTTTCATGAATAGCTATGGATTGATGATAATTGCATTGATGCATTAGTAGAGTGATGAGGAAAAGAGCCGCACAGGGGCTCAGTGGTTAGCACAGTTACTTTGCAGCACTGGAGTTCAGGTTTCAAATCGCATCAATGACAACATCTGCAAGGAGTTTATAAGTTCTCCCTGTGTTTGCATACTGATAGGGAATTTGGATTGTGAGCCACACTGGGGACAGTGATGATGATGTCTCTAAGGGCCCCGTCTCACATAGCGACACACCAGCGATCCCAACAACGATCAAACAGGCCGCGATCAGGACAGCGACACTGCGGGTAACGTCGCCTAGTTACCCGCAGTGTACGTTGAATACCAGCCCGCTGATGCAGGGAGCTGGTAACCAAGGTGCACTTCGGGTTTTCAGGCGCTGCGCAGTGCCTGGAAACCCGATGTGTACCTTGGTTACCAGCTCCCCTGCAGCAGCGCGCTGGTATCCAACGTACACATCGGGTTTCCAGGCACAGCCACGCACCTGGAAACCCGAAGTGTACCTTGGTTACCAGCTGATCGCTGGTCTCCTGCCTGTCACACGCAGCGATGCATGCTGGCCAGCGGGAGACCAGCGATCAAAATAAAGTCCTGGCATTTATGACACGACCAGCGATTCACAGCAGGGGCCTGATCGCTGGTATGAGACAGACATAGCGAGATCGCTGCTGATATCGCTGTTGAAGAGGACAGCTTAACCCATTACGACCTTGAATGTATCAATATGTACAGGATGGCTGGTGCTTACTGACCTTGGATGTATGGATACATCACATGTTTAATGCAACCCCTCCACCATGGTTGTAGTGATCACATTAACCCCTTTACGCCCAAAGGTGGTTTGAATGTTAATGACCGGGCCAATTTTTACAATTCTGACCACTGTACCTTTATGAGTTAATAACTCTTGAACGCTTCCTTGGATCCCGGTGATTCTGACATTGCTTTCTTGTGACATATTGTACTTCATGATAGTGGTAAAATTTCTTTCATATGACTTGTGTTTATTTGGGAAAAAATGGAAATTTGGTAAAAATTTTGAAAATTTTGCTATTTTCCAACTTTGAATTGTCATGCCTTTAAATCACACAGATACATCACACAAAATACTTAATAAGTAACATTTCCTACATGTCTACTTTTCATCAGCACAATTTTGGAACCAAAATTTTTTTTTGTTAGGAAGGTATAATGGTTAAAATTTAAACAGCGATTTCTCTTTTTTACAACACCATTTTTTTCTTAGGGACCACATCACATTTGAAGTCACTTTGAGGGTCTATATGATAGAAAATACCCAAAAGTGACACCATTCTAAAAACTATACCCCTCAAATTGCTCAAAACCACATTCAAGAAGTTTATTAACCCTTCTGGTGCTTCACAGGAATTTTTGGAATGTTTAAAAAAAATGAACATTTAACTTTTTTCACAAAAAATTTATCTCAGATCCAATTTTTTTTATTTTCCCAAAGGTAACAGGAGAAATTGGACCTCAAAAGTTATTGTGCAATTTGTCCTGAGTACGCTAAAACCCTATATGTGGGGGCAACCACTGTTTGGGCGCATGGCAGAGCTCGGAAGGGAAGGAGCACCGTTTGACTTTTCAATGCAAAATTGGCTGGAATTGAGATCAAATGCCATGTCATGTTTGGAGAGCCTCTGATATGCCTAAACAGTGGAAACCCCTACAAATGACACAATTTTGGAAACTAGACCCCCAAAGGAACTTATCTGGATGTGTGGTAAGCACTTTGAACCCACAGGTGTTTCACTAAAGTTTATAATGCCCGGGTGTGAAAATACAAAATCATACTTTTTTCCACAAGCATGATATTTTAGTCCCCAAGTTTTTATTTTCCCAAGGGTAACAGGAGAAAACTAGACCCCTTAAGGAACTTATCTAGATGTGTGGTGAGAACTTTGAACCTCCAAGTGCTTCACAGAAGTTTATAACGTAGAGCCGTGAAAATAAAAAAGTTGTTATCCAATTTGTCCTGAGTATGCTGGTACCCCATATGTGGGGGTAAACCACTGTTTGGGCGCATGGCAGAGCTCAGAAGGGAAGGAGCACCATTTGACTTTTTCAACGCAAAATTGGCTGGAATTGAGATTGGATGCCATGTCATGTTTGGAGAGCCTCTGATGTGCCTAAACAGTGGAAACCCCTCACAAATGACCCCATTGTGGAAAATAGATCGCCCAAGGAACTTACCTAGATGTGTGATGAGCATTTTGAACCCCCAGGTGTTTCACTAAAGTTTATAATGCCCGGCGGTGGAAAAAACACAAACATTTTTTTCCACAAAAATTATTTTTTAGCCCCCAATTTTTTATTTTCCCAAAGGTAACAGGAGAAATTGGACCCCAAACATTGTGCAATTTGTCCTGAGTACGCTGGTACCCCATATGTGGGAGAAAACTACTGTTTGAGCACAGGTCAGGGCTCAGAAGGGAAGTAGTGACATTTTGGAATGCAGACTTTGATGAAATGATCTGCATGCATCATGTTCAGTTTGCAGACCCCTGATGTGCCTAAACAGTGGAAACTCCCCACAAGTGACCCCATTTTGCAAACTATATCCCCTAAGGAACTTATCTAGATGTGTGGTGAGAACTTTGAACCCCCAAGTATTTCGCTAAAGTTTATAATGACCGACCGTGAAAAAATAAATATTTTTTTTCCACAAAAATGATTTTTTAGCCCCCAATTTTTTTATTTTCCCCAGGGTAACAGGAGAAATTGGACCACAAAAGTTGTTGTCCAATTTGTCCTGAGTAAGCTGGTACCCCATATATGGGAGAAAACTACTGTTTGGGCACATGTCGGGGCTCGGAAGGAAAGTAGTGACATGCTTCAAGATGGCGACGGCACTTTAACCCCTTAGCTCCTGACCCAGCTAACTTCAGTTTCACTGCTCTTATGATGCTGTAAAGACCAAGCTGTATCCTACAGCAGAATTTGGAGAGCATGGTTTGGGCAAGTAACTTGCCAATGCTGCTGGGATGAACTGTCAATTCAACAGGAGCGACTGCTCCCCAGGAATCCGGAATTCGGGTGTTATGCAATTATCCCAGATCTGGGTTTTGCTTACCTTAGTCCAGTCTGCTGAACACCATTGTGCTTCACTTTGAGCTTTGCAGATGGCCCAGCGTGATCACATGTAATCATCTGCCTGGGTCTATATAAGGCTCACCAAGACACACACTTGTGTCTTGGTATTAAGACTTTAAAGTGCTCCAGAATACTGTGTGACTGCAGCCTCCAGGACTTTTGCTAAATGCTACCAATCTCCTGTCCACCTGCGGTCTCCAGGACATTTTCTACCTGTTTGTGGTCTTTAGGACCTCTGCTATCTATTCGTGGTCTCCTGGACCTCTGCTACGTGTTTTCCGTCTCCTGTCCGAATGTGGTCTCCAGGGCCTTTGAGGCTTGTTCTTGGTCTCTAGGACCTCTGCTATCTATTCATGGTCTCCAGGACCTCTGCTACCTTTTCTCAGTCTCCTGTCCAAATGGTGATCTCCAGGACTTCTGCTATCTGATCCTGGTCTCATGTCCTCCTGCGGTCTCCAGGACCTTTGCTACATATTCATGGTTTCTAGGACCTTTACTATCTGTTCGTTGTCTCCAGGACCTCTTCTACCTGTTCATGGTCTCCTGTCCTCCTGCAATCACCAAGACCTCAGCTATCTGTTGGTGGTCTCTAGGACCTCTGCTATTTATTCGTGATGTCCAGTACCTCTGCTACCTGCTCCCAATTTCCTGTCCTCTTGCAGTTTCCAGGACCTCTGCAACCTGTTCCCAGTTTCCTGTCTGCCTGTAGTCTCCAGGACCTCTAGTACTTTCTTCTCGATCTCCTATCTGCCTATGGTCTGCAGTACCTGTCTCCTACATGCAGGGCCGGCATCAGCACCCGGGCAAGTGCCGGGGCTTTGAGTAGGCAGGGGGGCCCACTCCCAATCGGGGACACCGGCATGCTATGGGGGTCCGGTGCCTGTGCCAGTAAAGGGGGCTGGTGCCTCGAGCAGAGCAGCGGCCAGTGAGGAGAGGTGAGTATTTCATTTTTTATTTTTTTTATGTTTGGCGCAATATATGGAGACCATCATATGGGGCCCATCATACACTGGAGCATTATATATGGGGCCCATCATACACTGGAGCATCATATGCGGAGCATTACATGGGGCCTATCATACACTGGAGCATCATATATGGGGCCCAATATATATGGAGCATTATATGGGGCCAATCATACACTGGAGCATCATATATGGGGCTCATTATATATGGAGCATTATATGGGGCCCATAATATACTGGAGCATCAAATGTAGGTCCATTATATGGGGCCCATCATGCACTGAAGCATCATATATGGGGCCCATCATATACTGGCACATCATATGGGGCCCATTATATATGGAACATCATTTGGGGCCTATTATATATGGAGCATCTTATAGGGTCCATTATATATGGAGCATTATATGGGGCCCATTATATATGGAGCATTATATGGGGCTCATTATTCTGTATGGAGCTTTATGTGGTGACCATAATACTGTATGGAGCAATTATAGGGCTCATTATTCTGCATGGAGCACTATGGGGTGCCCTTAATACTGTATGGAGCAATATATAGGGCTCATTATTCTGTATGGAACACTATGTGGTGCCCATAATACTGTATGGATGACTATACTGTTTGTCTTTTGAGCTAATGTAGAATTTACAATAGATATCACTCATATAATGTAGGAAGTAAGTGAAATGTTTGGCATTGTACTATACCTATATTTCTCTGCCGTATCTGTTTATCATGAATTGTGGTATGTGTTACAGGGGCCCATTGAGACTCTTTCGCCCGGGGCCCATGATAACCGACCCTGTCCACATGCCTCATCTGTCTGTTGAACCAACACCTGGACCTTGGCCTTGGAGGATCCACCTCACCAGGTGAGCCCTCCATTGAGAGGCAGGGATCAGTGCACTTCTGAAGATTGGTAATGAGAACATTACTTTAACAAAAGGGGGTAGATTTTACAGTTCCTGATCTAAGATTTTAGACAGAACTGTGGGTGACGACTTCTGCTGCAGGTAGTTGCCTTAGAGCCAGACACCAGTTAGGTAAAAAAAAAAAAAGAAGAGATGGAAAATGATTGATCTAAAAATTCTCATCATTTTTATTGTAATAATACAAATAACACAAAAAAAGAAGTAGTTTAACAGAGAAAGCCATGTCATTTTTTATATAATCTACCTTTATTATTCCTTTAAATCCACCTTACCTGGTTGACAACGTGCTGTTATTTGGGATTCCTTGGGCGTTTGCAATTGGACAAGGTAGATTTCAATAAATAAGTCTCCCTTGATTTGCTCGAGATTGATTAGGGCCGAGGTTAACATTGACAGTGATTTGTTACCTCTCCCTTCCTAGGTCACCGCTATCGGTGCTTCCTCTACTCGCCTAAATGAAACAGGACAAGTGCAAAGTCTTCTCCGCAACACAAGGATGTAGTGAGATGACATTCATTTAGTCAGTATTGTCGACTCTCAGATCAAAGCATGCCCTGCTGATGCTAGCCGAGACAGGCCAGCGACATACATGCCTTTGTATAATTCACTGTCATTTACTACCTTCTCATCCTTTCTGTGCAAATACATGGCGTCTGCTCTGGTCACATTTTCATCCACAAGGTAAATATGCTAAATTATTTAAAAGGAAAAAAACATCTTTTACTTTTCCGTTTTCTTATTTTACCAGTAAATGAGAATCAGCAGGTAGCAGGTAATGTTATCATCGCTAAATAGGGCATTAGAGACCATCTGCTCTGTATGTGCCGCAGTAATGAAATACATTAGGAAATACTGCAGCTAGATGTATAATTCGGTGATGACCAGGAAAATACATGAAATATTCAAGGAGCTTACATGAATATTGCGGGGTAGACATCACACTCAGCTTTATCATGGTTTTTTAAAATAATTTAAATATATAATGTGAAAAAATGGCGTGGGGTTCTTTCCATTTTTTACAACCAGCCAACCTAATGCAGACAGCTGGCAGCTGGTATTCTTAGACTGGTAAGGGGCCATGTGTTAAGGTTCGATTTCCCGCCGCTGCGGTCTCCCATTCATCTCCGGCCGCAGTGGAGCCTGCTCAGCAGAGACGTCGGTCCAAGCATCTTGCCCACTCCACTACTGTGCAGTGACTTGCTGCTGCCTTTCCTGGATCTGCTATTATAGCCAGTGCTGGAGCAGACGTCTTTGGGACAAAGTCCTGCGTTTTCCCTTCTGAGCATGCCCAGAGTGAGATCTCTCATTGGAGATCAGGGGTCACATGTTCAGGTGCTGCAGCGGCTCCTATTGGTCCGCCAGGAAGGTCATGTAGCTACATGTGTTTGTAACAGTTTCTCATTGGTCCTTGTTCCTGGAAGGTCCTGTAGCTGTTGCTATAAAAGGGTAGCATGGCTGGGCCGCCATGCGCTAATATCAACCATTGTATGCTATGCGCCAGTATGGTCATGTGTATGTGTGGATAGGGACCAGGCTGAAATAAGCCACTAGAATACCGACTTAATCGTGAGGAGTTTGGTATGGTAGCTGGTCAGGTTTGGTGTCCTAGATGCCCTAGATTACCGGCATAACCAGTGAGGAGTTTTGATTGCCGTATTCAGGGTCTGGCGTTCAGACGCCATAGATTGCAGGTGACTCCCGCGAGGACATTAGCACATGATCACGCTTTATGTACGCTTAGCACTTAACTGTGTACCTGAGAGCCTTACAGGACACAGTGCTTTTTCTCAGCGGCCCTGTGACGTAACAGGGTTCGCTTTCAACGCTAGTCAGCGCCCTAGCGTGTTTTCTTTGCCACTCAGTTGTGTCTAGTGAGTGCGCACACATCGCCATATAGCGCTGCGGCTCTCCTTCTAGCGGCTCTGTGGAGTAACAGAGTTCGTACTCATTGCCACAGCGCATTACGGCGTTTATGTTGGCGACTCTGCGGGATAACAGAGTTTGCTTCTCGCGCCATTTTTACTAGCAGCAGGCTCCGCTTGCACGGTGGACCCCGGGCTGCGAACGCACCTTTCTACATTATATATTTGGTGTGTTCCGCAGACCCATAACATATTATTAGCGCCAGGGTCTGGCTAGTAAAATGGCGGATGAACAGCGATTACACCTGTACATCCAGCAGCTGGAGGGTAGGTTGGCGGCTCTTGAGCGCACAACCTCAGCTGTGGATGTTACCGCAGTCGCTGTTCAGGCTGCTAGTGTAGCTGCAGCCAGTTTGTCCTCTGCCACCTCTGTCCCTACATTGTCCCACCTCCCGCTTCCAGACAAGTTTGCTGGTGACAGCAAGCAATGTCGGGGATTCATAAGTCAGTGCTCCATACACCTCGAGCTTCTGGCTGCACGTTTCCCCACGGATCGGGCACAAGTGGGCTTTGTGATAGCTCTTCTGTCGGGCAGAGCGTTGGAGTGGGCAACGCCGCTGTGGGAGCGCGACGACCGTGTGGTGCAGAGCGCTTCTCGTTTTCTGGAGGCTCTGAAAAAGGTTTTTCTAGGACCTCAGGTCACCCACGATGCGGCGCTCAAACTGCTGGCAAGTACCCAGGGTTCGGCTTTGGTCAGCCATTTTGCTGTCCAATTTCGGACTCTGGCCTCGGAATTAGAGTGGTCAGATAAAGTCCTCATTCCAGTGTTCTGGAGAGGACTGGCGGGTCATGTGAAGGACGCCTTTGGCTACCAGGGAGATTCCTGCCACACTGGAGAAGCTTATCGCTATTTCCACCCGCGTCGACCTCCGTTTCCACGAGCGGAGGCTGGAACGTGTCCAGTGTAGGCAGAGGGTCCAGTTGGCTCCTACCTTCACCAACCCTCTGGTGTCGCCTGTTCAGGCGCCCGACCTTCAGGAGGTTGCTCCTGCAGGATCTAAATCTCGGGTCACTCGTCCATCCCCGATTTGTTATATTTGCCAGCAGCAGGGACATTTTGCCAACCGATGTCCACAGCGGCTGAATAAGCGGTCGCGCCCAGTAACCGTAGGAACAGGGTCACTGGACGCCATGAGTTTTGCCCCTAAAGTGCTCCTCAAGGGGATAATTACCCACGGTTCTACCACCCTACCCGTCAAGCTGTGTGTGGATTCTGGGGCAGAGGGAAATTTTATGTCATCCTCCTTTGCTTCTCGCCACACCATGCCTTTGGTGTTGCTGGCTGAACCAGTATCGGTTCGGGTGTTGAACGGAGCAATTCTGCCCACACAAATCACCCATCAGTCTGTGCCACTCACCTTATCTATGTCTTCTTCCCATCAGGACAATATATCATTTTTTATCCTCCCTGAGGGTATAGATGAGGTTTTGTTGGGATTACCCTGGCTCCGCCACCACTCTCCCCATATTGAGTGGGCTTCAGGGAGAATTCTGGGTTGGGGTAATTTATGTAAAGGCAGATGCATTAGGGACAGCGTGCAGGTCAACACCACTGAGATACCCATAGACCTCTCTCCTCTTCCCAAGGTCTATTGGTCTTATGCCGACGTTTTCTCAAAGAAGGCTGCGGAGACTCTTCCGCCTCATCGCCCCTATGACTGTCCTATCGACCTCTTGCCTGGAGCTGAGCCTCCTAGAGGAAGGGTCTATCCCCTCTCTCTTCCTGAGACAGAGGCCATGTCCCAATATATTCAGGAGAACTTGGCAAGGGGATTCATTAGGAAGTCGGTGTCACCAGCGGGAGCGGGGTTCTTCTTTGTGCAGAAGAAGAACGGAGAACTACGTCCGTGCATTGATTATAGGGGTCTCAACGCTATCACCGTGAAAAATAAGTATCCTTTGCCGCTAATCTCTGAGCTTTTTGACAGGCTTCGGGGAGCAAGGGTATTTACTAAGCTAGACCTGCGGGGTGCGTATAACCTGATTCGCATCTGTGAGGGGGACGAGTGGAAGATGGCATTTAACACCAGGTATGGGCATTATGAATATCTGGTAATGCCCTTTGGGCTCTGTAATGCTCCAGCTGTCTTCCAAGACTTTGTGAACGACATCTTCCGGGATATGTTGACCACCTCGGTGGTAGTCTATCTGGATGACATTCTCATCTTTTCTCCAGATATGGCCTCCCACCAGAGAGATGTCTGCAAGGTCTTCGACCTCTTGCGAGCAAATTCCCTATATGCGAAGTTGGAGAAGTGCATGTTTGAGCAGGAGTCTCTACCTTTTCTGGGCTATATCATCTCCACCCAGGGATTGGCTATGGATCCTACCAAACTACAGGCTGTGATGGATTGGCACGAACCCCACTCCCTTAAGGCGGTGCAGCGCTTTATGGGGTTCATTAACTACTATCGCCAATTCATTCCCCACTTCTCCACTTTGGTAGCTCCCTTGGTAGCCCTCACCAAGAAGGGAGATAATCCCAAGTTGTGGTCAGAGGAGGTCACCAAGGCGTTCTCCTCCATCAAGTCGCATTTCGCCAGTGCTCCCATCTTACATCGCCCCGATGTCGATAAACCGTTTATCTTAGAGGTGGATGCCTCTTCTGTTGGTGCTGGAGCAGTCCTTTTTCAAAAGGATGCCCAGGGTCGGAAGCATCCCTGCTTCTTCTTTTCCAAAACGTTTACACCAGCAGAGAGGAATTATTCCATCGGGGACAGGGAGTTACTGGCTATGAAGTTGGCCTTCTCCGAGTGGCGACATCTTCTGGAGGGGGCTCGCTTCCCCTTCCAAGTGTTCACAGACCACAAGAACTTGGTGTATTTGCAGACAGCCAGCGGCTAAATTCCCGTCAGGCCAGATGGTCCTTGTTTTTCTCCCGGTTCCATTTCACCCTCCATTTCCTCTCCGGTGAGAAGAACATTCGCGCAGATGCTCTATCCCGCTCCGTGGTGTCCTCTGAGGAGGTGGAGGAGGAGCCTCGGCTGATTGTCCCCACAGAAAGCCTAAGAACGGTGGCTCCGGTTTCGCTTGAGTCTGTGCCTTCGGGCAAGACTTTTGTGCCCACCAATTTGCGACCGGAAGTACTCTCTTGGGCACATTCGTCCAGGGTGGGTGGACATTTTGGGACCAAAAGGACTTCTGAGTTGCTGGCGAGGACATACTGGTGGCCGCAGATGGCCCGTGACGTCAGGGAATACGTTCAGGCGTGCGTCTCCTGCGCCAAGAATAAGTCCCCTCGACAACGGCCAGCTGTGTTACTTTTTCCTTTACCGGTGGCAGACAGGCCTTGGGAGATGGTCGGGATGGATTTTGTGGTGGGCTTACCCAAGTCTCGGGGCTGCACCATCATCTGGGTGATAACCGACCACTTCTCCAAAATGGTGCACTTAGTGCCGTTACCACGGTTACCGTCTGCACGGGCCTTGGCAGCATTATTCATTAGGCATATTTTCCGCCTACACGGTATGCCAGACAAAATTGTCAGTGATCGAGGTCCCCAGTTTGCGTCTCGGTTCTGGAGAGAGCTGTGTCGTCTACTCAGCATTGAGTTGAATCTCTCCTCTGCATACCATCCCGAGACGAATGGGTTGGTAGAGAGGGCCAACCAGACCTTGGTCACATACTTGCGACATTTTGTCTCTGCCAGGCAGGATGACTGGGCATCCTTGCTACCGTGGGCTGAGTTCGCTCTAAATAATGCTGTGGCTGACTCCACCGGACAGACCCCATTCCTCCTGAACTACGGTCAGCATCCGCGGGTACCAGTGCCTATGCCCGTGTCTTCCGCCGATTCCAGGGTGGCAGAATGGGCTGTGGAGGCACGGGACATTTGGGACCGCACTCAGGATGCCATTCAGGCCTCCAAAGAGAGGATGAGGTCTTTGGCCGATGCCCATCGGCGCCCCGCTCCTACATTTGCTCCGGGTGACCTAGTGTGGCTTTCTGCCCGAAACATCAGGCTGCGGGTAGAGTCCACCAAGTTGGCACCTCGCTTTTTGGGCCCTTTAAAGTTCTTGAGCTGGTGAACCCGGTGGTTTACCGCCTAGCCCTTCCACCTCGCCTTGGTATCACTGACACCTTTCACGTGTCCCTCTTGAAACCCGTGGCCATTTCCCGGTTTTCCGAGTCATCTGCCGGGACGTCGGGTTCATCTACCGACGATCATGAGGTGAACGCCATTGTTGGGTGCAAGGTGGTGCGAGGCAAAAAATTTTATTTGGTGGATTGGAGGGGTTATGGGCCTGAGGATAGATCCTGGGAGCCTGCCGAGCATGTTCACGCTCCGCAGCCTTTGAGCGCAGCGAGGCCCAAAGAAGGGGGGGCCCTAGGAGGGGGGGTAATGTTAGGGTTCGATTTCCCGCTGCTGCACAAGGGGAGTCTCAAACCCGTCCCGCTGCGGTCTCCCATTCATCTCCAGCCGCAGTGGAGCCTGCTCAGCAGAGACGTCGGTCCAAGCGTCTTGCCCACTCCACTACTGTGCAGTGACTTGCTGCTGCCTTTCCTGGATCTGCTATTATAGCCAGTGCTGGAGCAGATGTCTTTGGGACAAAGTCCTGCGTTTTCCCTTCTGAGCATGCCCAGAGTGAGATCTCTCATTGGAGATCAGGGGTCACATGTTCAGGTGCTGCAGCGGCTCCTATTGGTCCGCCAGGAAGGTCATGTAGCTACATGTGTTTGTAACAGTTTCTCATTGGTCCTTGTTCCTTGAAGGTCCTGTAGCTGTTGCTATAAAAGGGTAGCATGGCTGGGCCGCCATGCGCTAATATCAACCATTGTATGCTATGCGCCAGTATGGTCATGTGTATGTGTGGATAGGGACCCGGCTGAAATAAGCCACTAGAATACCGACTTAATCGGTGAGGAGTTTGGTATGGTAGCTGGTCAGGGTTGGTGTCCTAGATGCCCTAGATTACCGGCATAACCAGTGAGGAGTTTTGATTGCCGTATTCAGGGTCTGGCGTTCAGACGCCATAGATTGCGGATGACTCCCGTGAGGACATTAGCACATGATCACGCTTTATGTACGCTTAGCACTTAACTGTGTACCTGAGAGCCTTACAGGACACAGTGCTTTTTCTCAGCGGCCCTGTGCAGTAACAGGGTTCGCTTTCAACGCTAGTCAGCGCCCTAGCGTGTTTTCTTTGCCACTCAGTTGTGTCTAGTGAGTGCGCACACATCGCCATATAGCGCTGCGGCTCTCCTTCTAGCGGCTCTGTGGAGTAACAGAGTTCGTACTCATTGCCACAGCGCATTACGGCGTTTATGTTGGCGACTCTGCGGGATAACAGAGTTTGCTTCTCGCGCCATTTTTACTAGCAGCAGGCTCCGCTTGCACGGTGGACCCCGGGCTGCGAACGCACCTTTCTACATTATATATTTGGTGTGTTCCGCAGACCCATAACACCATGGACATTGCCCTCCTAACCTAAAAATAGCAGCCCGCAGCCGCCTCTGAAAAGGTGCATCTTTTAGATGCGCCAATTCTGACGCTTTGCTCAGCTCTTCCACTTGCCCTGGTGCAGTGGCAAGGGAGGTAATAGTCGTGGGGTTGATGTCAGCTGTTTTATGGCAGCTTACATCAAGCCAACAGGTTAGTAATAGAGAGGTGTCGATAAGATGCCCGAAATTACAAACCCCATAGTTAGGTTGTAAAAAAGACACTGCCAGCATAAAATCCTTTATTTGAAAGAAAAAGCACAGACTCCTTTACTTGAAATAAAAATAAGAAATCACAGTTAAACTCACCTTACTGCTATTTCATTGAAGCCCTTGTAACCTAGAAAAACAGAAAATAGTAAACAATAATCACCTTATGCCTAATCCATCGCTGCCCATGTCCCCTGGAAAAAAAAACAGAAAATAATAAATAACCATATCTGTCACCTGTCCGAAGTTAAGATAATCCATACTGTCCCACGACGATTCTGATGATTTGGAGAGCAGTCACATCAGTGACTGCTCTCCCCTCCAGCTGGTACACACTGACATTAGCGTAATCATTAGAGATGAGCGACTTTGCCTCCGGGAGGGTCGAGTCGGGTTTTGGACCACCCGACTTTCCCAAAAGTCGAGTCGAACGAAATCGGCCGACTATCGGCAAAAGTCGAAGGTCCGACTGAAAATCGACCCGACCCCAATGCGAGTCAATGGTGAGGAAAAGTCGGCAGGGAGTGGAGGACAGTAAACACCTACAGTGCCCATTTCAGTGCCAACAACATCAATTCTTATTACTTAAGCTTGTCAACCTTCATTTACTTTATAATAATAGTAACGCATTGAAAACTAGGGGTTATTTGGCTAAAGTTGTGCGGGGGGCTCCAGGTTCTCGTGGGCCCCGGGCGAAAGAGTCTCAGTGGGCCCCTTTAACACATACCAAAATTCATGATGCTCCGATACGGCAGAGAAATATAGGTATAGTACAATGACAAATACTTCACTTTTTACATTACATGAGTGATATCTATTGTAAATTCTACAATAGCTCAAAAACGAGACAGTATAGTCCTCCATACAGTATTATGGCCACCACATAGTGAGCCATATAGAATAATGAGCCTCATATATTGCTCCATACATAATTGATTCCATACAGGATATGATGAGCTCCACTTAATGCTCCAGTATATGATGGTCCCCATATAATGTGCCATACAGTATAGGACGGTCCCCATAGAGTATAATAAGCCCCACATATTGCTCCATACAGTATAATGAGTCGCATGTAAATCTCCATACAGTATATGATGGGCCCCATATATTGCTCCACACAGAATGGGCTCCATATAATGCTCCATACAGAATAGGCCCCATATGTGCTCCATATGATGCTCCGTATATAAAGGGCTCTATATGATGCCCCATAAATAATGAACCCCATATGATGCTCTAGTATATGATGGGCCCCATATACGATGCTCCAGTGTATGATGAGCAGGGCCGGCTCCAGGTTTTTATGGGCCCCGGGCGAAAGAGTCTCAGTGGGCCCCCTTAACACAGACCAGGATTCATGATGCACAGATACTGCAGAGAAATATGGGTATAGCACAACGCCAAACACTTCTCTTCTTCCATTACATGACTGATACCTATTGTAAATTGTACAATAGCTCAAAAACCACCAAATCCTCACAGCGCACAGTACTGACTGGACAGTACAGTCCTCCATACAATATTATGGGCACCACATAGTCTCCCCCTCATCACCCATATAATACCCCATGCAGGATGTCACCCCGCCATCCCCCATATAATGTGTCATGTATAGTGTACAGTTCCTATAGCGTCTTGTGCTTGGGTGCGAGGAAAACACAGGAGACATAGGTTGAAATGAAATGACTTGTATTACTTCATACAAGCATGCTGAAAAGTTCACACAGTTTGCAGGAACAGCGACAGGAGACACAGCAGGCCAGAATAACTTCAAGCACTACAATAAATCTCCAAAGCAGGTTCAGGATCTCTTCTCTGTACCGTAATTCCTCTGCAAACATGGATTCACCAAACAGCAGGTTTCCAGAGTCCAAAAGTGTTCCAAGGTTCCTCAGTAGGGAATAGCTGGAGTACAAGTCCAAGGTTTCCAGGAGTCAGGTCACAGACTGACTGAGGCTTGATTCAGGAGCACTGATTGTTCAGCTGAGGCTGCTTAAGAAGCAAGAGGGAAGAATCAGGGCGGGAACATGAAAACTGGAAACTCCATATTAACTGAGGGCAAGAGCTGCAGAAAGACAGAAAGCAAAATGGCCGACGGAAAACTGAGTTTCAAGGAACATGTCAACAGAGACAAAGAACCTTACATTACTCCCCCCTTAGGGACAACCTCCGGATGACCTCAGACCAGGCTTGTCAGGGTACCTCTGATGAAACTGGCGGAGCAGGCGAGGAGCATTTACATTATTGACTGGTTCCCATGAGTTGTCCTCCACTGGGTAGCCCTGCCATTTAATCAAATATTGCAACTGATTTCTGTACAACCTGGAATCTAGAATCCTTTCCACATAAATTCTTCCTGACCATCGACCAGCACTGGGTCAGGGCAAGGAGAAGAACGTCCAGGAAACGTATTGGGTGTTGCAGCCTTTAGTAGGGATACATGAAAGACAGGGTGGATTCTCATAGTTCTGGGCAGTTGAAGACGACAAGCAACAGCACTTATAATCTTATTGATCTTATAAGGTCCAATGTACTTATGTCCCAATTTAGACGATGGAATCTTTAATTTAAGATTTCTGGTTGACAGCCAGACCAAATCTCCTACCTTGAAAGCTGGTGCAGGTTTACGAAATTTATCTGCTGCTTTCTTGTACCTTTCCTGAGCCAATTCTAGATTTTCCTTTAGAAGATCCATATTCTTTTGTAAAGAAGTGATTCTTTCAGCCACTGCCGGCAAGGGCGTATCTATGGGAATATCGAGGAAGAATGTTAGGATGATAACCTAGATTGGAGTAAAAAGGAGACTGCTTAGTGGAGGCGCTCTGAGAGTTGTTATAAGAGAACTCAGCCAGTGGAAGTAGATCCACCCAATCATCCTGTAGGTGGCAGATAAAACAGCGGAGATACTGCTCCAGGGTCTGATTGGTTCGTTCTGTCTGTCCATTAGTCTGGGGATGAAAAGCAGAAGAAAGGTTTACTTTAATGTCCAATGCTGCACAGAAATTTTGCCAAAACCTTGAAGTGAATTGCACCCCTCGATCCGAAATGACCTCATCCGGTACTCCATGTAAGCGAAACACATTCTTAATCATCAAGTCTGATGTCTGTTTTGCAGTGGGTAAGCCGACACAAGGGATAAAATGAGCTGCCTTTGTTAGACGGTCAACCACCACTAGAATGGTGTTCTTCCCTTGAGAGGTTGGTAACTCCACAATGAAGTCCATAGAAATGGATCCCCACGGGCGGGACGGGGTGGGAAGAGGTTGCAACAGACCAGTTGATGAGGAGCGAGGTGTTTTGCATCTTGCACAGACTTCACATGAAGTGACATAGTTTAAGACATCTTTCCTGTAAGTGGGCCACCAAAAGAAACGAGAAAGAAATTCTTGTGTCTTTAGAATTCCCCTATGCCCGGCTATCTTGGAATCGTGGATGAGTTGCAATACTCTCAATCTGACTGTTTCAGGTATATACAGACGTTGTCCCTGAATCCACACACCATTCTTAAAGACAAGACTTACGTCCCTTGGGGGTTGAGCCAACAAAGAATCCGCATGGTATGCTTCCTTGATGTCCTTAAGTAGGTCTTGATTATGAATCACTCCCAGGAATCTAGAGTCAGGAAGAATAGTCTTAGGAGGAGTAAGTGGACGTGTCTCTGCTGAATGAATCCTAGAGAGTGCATCAGCCTTTCCATTGCGCGATCCTGGTCTATAAGAAATGACAAAATTAAATTGGTTTAGGAAAAGATTCCAGCGAGCCTGGCGAGGAGTCAGGCACTTAGCCGACCTGATAAATTCAAGGTTACGATGGTCTGTCAGGACGACTATTTGCTGTGCAGCTCCCTGAAGAAGGTGTCTCCATTCCATGAAGGCGGCAATAATGGCCAACAATTCTCTATTGCCCACATCTAGTTCCTCTCAGCCGAAGACAACTGCTGGAAAAGAAGGCACAGGGATGCAAGACATTCTTCTCACCTGTTCTCTGAGAGAGTATAGCTCCAACGGCACAGTCTGAAGCATCCACCTCTATTATGAAGGCAAGCTCGGGGTTGGGATGTACTAAGATAGGTGCGGTGGTAAATTTATCCTTTAAACAGAAAATGCTTCCTGAGCTTGCGGGGTCCAGGAGAACCTAGACTGTTTCCGGGTAAGTTGGGTGATAGGTGACACTACCTCAGAAAAATTCTTAATGAAACGTCTATAGAAGTTGGCAAACCCGATGAAACGCTGCACCTCCTTCACATTTCTAGGAATTGGCCAATCCTTGATGGCTTGGGTCTTGCTTCCATCCATACTAATCCCTTGCGTAGATAGTACATACCCCAGAAATTGAATTTCGGTCCTATGGAATTCACATTTTTCAAGTTTGATGTAGAGATCGTTTTGTCTTAGGCGTTCTAAGACCATTCTCACATGTCCATGATGTTCCTCTGTGGAGTTAGAAAAAATTAGAATATCATCCAGATAAATCACCACAAATGTATCTAGGAGATCCCTGAAGATATCATTCACGAAGTGTTGGAAAGTGGCTGGGGCGGTACTCAGACCAAAAGGCATAACTAGATATTCAAAGTGTCCATAGCGTGACCTGAAAGCAGTCTTCCATTCATCCCCAGGTCTAATACGGACCAAGTTATAGGCCCCACGGAGATCCAGTTTAGAGAAAATTTTGGCATGCCGCACTCTCTCCAACAACTCAGGGATTAAAGGCAATGGATAACGGTTTCTAATAGTAACCTTATTGAGTTCCCTATAGTCTATGCAGGGTCTCAGAGATCCATCTTTCTTCTTCACAAAGAAGATGGGTGCACCTGCGGGAGATGAAGAGGGGCGTATGAAGCCCTTGGCTAAATTTTCGTCTATATAATCCTTCAAAGCTTTTAGCTCGGACCCCGCTAGGGGGTAGATCTTACCAAAAGGTATCTCGGCTCCAGGCAATAATTCAATTGGACAATCATATGGACGGTGAGGAGGAAGCTGATCAGCGTTCTTCTTGTCACATAAATCCACATAGTCCTGGTATACAGCTGGTAGTTCAGGGACTGACAGGTTCCTTTAGGAACAGAGCAAGCTGAAACTCCTTGACTCATCTGTTTCTCCGGAAAGTGTAATTCCTTTGTCTCCCAGTTAATCGTAGGATTCTGCGCCTGCAGCCATAGTAGCCCTAGAATAATGGGAAAGTGGGGAGAAGAGATAAGCAAAAAAGACATTTTCTCCTGATGATCTTTACCCATAAGGACCCTCAAAGGCTCTGTTTCTTGATCCACTGGTCCAGAAGTCAGTAGAGAGCCATCCACAGTCTCCATCTGTACTGGAGTAGCCTTCTTCACTGAACGTATCCCCTGTTTCAGAGCAAAGGAGATATCCATAAAATTTCCACTTGCTCCTGAGTCGATCATAGCAGAGCTAGACACCCAGACTGAGTCAACCCAGAGTTTGATGGAAAGGAAGCAATGAGAATTGTTTCTTTTACAACTCAGCTGGGACACCGCTGAGGAAACTTGAAAAATTGCAGCGTTTATACCGTCATCGTCCCCAGAACTAACAGAGTTTAAGTCCGAGAAATCAAGATCTCTTGCAGCAGATCTCTCTGGAGCCTGAGGCTCGGACATGACAGAGCTCCTCTCGCAACACTCACAGTGAATGACTGCTGCAGTAGTCTTACGAGAACATCTGGGGCAGTTTATAATGAAGTGCCCTGACTTACCACAGTAGAAACATAGATTTTCCTTTATACGATGTTCTTTGCGTGCATCACTAACCCGTCTTTGTAAAGAGTCCACCTGCATGGGTTCAGGTTCTGGTTCCCTTGTCATCCTACTCAAAGGTTACTTAGCTGAGGAGGGAGGTAGTAAAAGGTTAGTGCGATTATTTTCAAACCATCTCTCTTGTCTGCGTTCAGTCAGACGAGCATCAATACGGATACAATAGTTAATAAAGTCACCTAACGCAGTGGGAGGGTCGGCACGAGCAAGTTCATCCTTAATCAGTGGAGACAACCCTTTCCGAAAAATAGATTTTTTAGCGGAAGTGTCCCAAGTGGTATCAAGAGCCCATCTCCTGAAATCCAGGGCATATTCGGCTACTGAACGCTTACCTTGGCGCAAAGTTAACATGGCTGCTTCAGCTGTTGCACCTCGATTGGGGTCATCAAACACCTGCCCCATGGCTGAAATAAAAGCATCAAGGTGATTCAAACAATCATCCTCAGTCTCAATCAGAGGGTTTGCCCACATCAAAGCCTTATTGGTAAGCAACATGATTATAGTAAGCACTTTGGATCGTTCAGTGGGAAATTGTGAAGCATGTGCAGAGAAAAATAAATTGCATTGATTAATAAATCCCTGAATTTCTCACGTTCACCGCCAAAACGAAAAGGAGGTAATTTGGGGATCCCAGAACTCGGGGTTATGGCAGGAGCCTGGGCTCGTTCCTCTAGAGCCTCAATCCTGGCTCGCAATTCCTGGGTAGTCTGTCCAAACACTTGCAAATTATGATTAGTGAGGTCCTGTAGGCTTGCAAAACGGGTTTTTAAAGTCTGTACATCTGAAAGGATTGTATCAGTCACTCCGCAAAGTTCCTTTATGCGGGCCTCTATCTTCCAGATCTTTTAAGGCAGAAGTGCTGGAAGAGGAAAAGAAAAAAAAAAAAACAATAGTGTTTACCTGTGGTAACACTCCAGAGTAAAATTTTAAGGGAATGCGCTCACCTGGAATGGTTGTGAGAAGTCACAACCATTGTCATCACATAAGGTATTAAACGGACATCTGATATCCACAGTCACAGCAGACACGGCTTTCCCAGACCCAGCAGACACTAAACATTGGCTCCTGAATCTTGTCATGTATAGTGTACAGTTCCTATAGCGTCTTGTGCTTGGGTGCGAGGAAAACACAGGAGACATAGGTTGAAATGAAATGACTTGTATTACTTCATACAAGCATGCTGAAAAGTTCACACAGTTTGCAGGAACAGCGACAGGAGACACAGCAGGCCAGAATAACTTCAAGCACTACAATAAATCTCCAAAGCAGGTTCAGGATCTCTTCTCTGTACCGTAATTCCTCTGCAAACATGGATTCACCAAACAGCAGGTTTCCAGAGTCCAAAAGTGTTCCAAGGTTCCTCAGTAGGGAATAGCTGGAGTACAAGTCCAAGGTTTCCAGGAGTCAGGTCACAGACTGACTGAGGCTTGATTCAGGAGCACTGATTGTTCAGCTGAGGCTGCTTAAGAAGCAAGAGGGAAGAATCAGGGCGGGAGCATGAAAACTGGAAACTCCATATTAACTGAGGGCAAGAGCTGCAGAAAGACAGAAAGCAAAATGGCCGACGGAAAACTGAGTTTCAAGGAACATGTCAACAGAGACAAAGAACCTTACATAATGCTCCATACAGAATACTGGACCCAATATAATTCTCCATACAGAATACTGGACCACATATAATGCTCCATACAAAATATGGAGCTCTCCTCTACACTGTACTGCGTTCTGCACTGTTACGGCTCAGGAAAGGATGCTGTGGAAAGACTCCCCATTATCATCATCATTGGCTCCCTATCATCATCATTGCCTGCCCATCATCATCATCATTGCCTCCCTATCATCATCATCATAATTGCCTCCCCATCATCATCATCATCATTTTCTCCCTATCATCATCATAATTGCCTCCCCATCATCATCATCATTGCCTCCCCATTATCATTGCCTCCCCATTATCATTGCCTCCCCATTATCATTGCCTCCCCATCATCATTGCCTCCCCATTAATATCATCATCATCATTGCCTTCCCATTATCATTGCCTACCCATCATCATCATTATCATTGCGTCCCATTAATATCATCATCATCATCATTGCCATCCCATTATCATTGCCTCCCCATCATCATCATCATCATCATTGCCTCCCCATTAATATCATCATCATCGCCTTTCCATTATCATTGCCTCCCCATCATCATCATCAACATCATTGCCTCCCCATCATCATTGACTCCTCACCACCATCACTTCCTCCCCACCACCATCACACATACAGCACCGCAGGCAGCACTCTCTCACATACACACACGCAGGCACACACACGCAGACAGACACACACACACAACTCACCTGTCCGGCGTCCAAGCCCTCTCTGCCACAGCCGGCCGCTGAATGATGATGTCATTCAGCGGCGCTGCTGTGAGAGAGGAAGCGCCGGCACAGGCGCCCCCTGGAGTCCGGAGCTGCGGCAGCGGAGGCACGGGGAGAGGTAAGTATTGCGCCGGCTGCTGCCGGGGCCCTGAGCAAGCGGGTGGGACCCAGTGGTGGCGCTGGCACCGCTAACGGGCGCCGGGGTGCCCGACGGCGAGTGGGCCCACCCGCCTACTCAGGGCCCCGGCACTTGCCTGGGTATGCCGGGTGCTGACGCCGGCCCTGATGATGAGCCCCATATAATGCTCCAAATATAATGGTCCCCAATAGAGTTGAGCGAAACAGGTCGGTCAGATTCATAAGTCGTCGACTTTCGCCAAAGTCGGGTTTCGCCAAGCGAAACCTGACCATAGCGTGAAGTCGGCAATGCGGTCTTTGACCCGAGCGCCAAAGTCGGTTATCCCATAATGCTTGCAGGTGCATTTTTTCAGCCAATGAGCAAGGACGTACACTGTAGGCAACGAGTTGACATGGGCAGCGTCCACCATCTTAGAGAAGGGCATTGCAGTGATTGGCTTGCTTTGGGGGCATCATAGTGTCTATAAAAGCCCTGACTGCCGACCGCCATTTTACTTCTGCCGATTTAAACAGTAGGGAGAGGTTGCTGATGCTGTTTATCAGTAGGGAGAGAGATAGGGCTGTAAAGAGAAGTTCTTATGTGTTTGCGCTGATAGCAATTGTGCTGTACAGTTAGTGTGCAGTGACAGGGGAGGATTTTCTTGTGTGCAACAGCTCTGGTGTCATGGGTGCATCGCCACGAAGATCGTCGCGATTGCACATTCTGACTTCTCACAGCTGAGCTGCTGTTTCTTTGTGTTTGGTAATGAGAGAGTTAATTTTACCTAGCTCTTTGCTAAGACTAGGTCCAGCCTCGCCCGGCTGCTTTTGATTATGTTCTAATTAGTTTCCTTTATATTCCTGCCAGTCTGGGTGTTAGACGCCGGTGAAAGCATTCATGTAGTCTAGCAGACTGAAGCGGTTCTGAGAATACTTAAGCTAAGAGCTCCTTAGTTGTTTTTACTCTTACAGCTTATAGTTTATCTCTGAGACCTTAGGTGTTCCTACTGTGTGTGAGTGTTGTATGTAAGACTTTATTTACTTTATTTCTTGTCTTTCTTGTATGTCTTTCTGTTCATTAACCGTTACCTGTTCATTCCCTTTGGTGGTATTCAGGGTCCTTCTTAGGACTAGAATACAGTTGGCAGGGATTGATAGGAGACAGGGTTTACGCTGGTGGCCTGGACCTCTGTACCTTTAACAGTACCTCCAGGTTGAGGGATTAGTTAGGACCCCAGTTTAGGGTCAGCTTAGACCCCGGTCACCCTCTAGCCGGAGACAGCGTATAACGGATTCCGTTTTGACCCACTGGACATTCTGTCAGGTAAATCTATGTTATCATATATCTATGCGCATGTTATATAGTATGTTGCCCTTTTGATATAGATTACTGACATCACATATATATATCTGCTATACAGCGTGACATTTTCACCGGCCCAACTAAATATTCTCCCCAGCTGTCATGGATCCAGTAGCCCAGCTGGCCCGGCAGTTGCAGGGGTTGTCCATGGAATTTGCAGACATTAAGTCCAAGGTTTTGTCCCCCCCGGAGCAAACCAGATCTGAACCTAAGGTTGCTCTCCCGGATAGGTTCACTGGTGGGCGGGACAAATTTTTTACTTTCCGGGAGGCATGTAAATTGTACTTTCGGCTGCGGCCTCGGTCATCTGGGAGTGAAGAGCAGAGGGTGGGAATTGTTATATCGCTCTTACAAGGGGACCCTCAATCTTGGGCGTTCTCTATTCCTCCAGGCTCCCCAGATCTCCAGTCAGTGGATCGATTTTTTACTGCCCTGGGTCTGGTATATGATGATCCGGATCGAGTCTCCCTTGCTGAAACAAGGTTACGTAAAATACGGCAAGGAAATCGTCCAGCGGAGGAATATTCTTCTGAGTTCCGTAGATGGGCAACAGATACTCAGTGGAATGACCCAGCTCTTAGGAGCCAGTTTTGTCAAGGGTTGTCTGACAAATTAAAAGATGTGTTGGCTCAGTATGATTCTCCTCCATCACTGGAGGCTGCTATGGCCCTCGCTATTCGCATTGATAGACGACTTCGGGGAAGACGCGAGGTAACTCCGCCCCCCGTGATGACTCCACCTACTACTAAAGTCCCTTTTACTGAGGTTCCCCTGGTCTGTTCTGAGGAACCCATGCAGTTGGGAGGGACATCATTTTGTAGGAGGGAATCGGCGGTGCGCCGCAAGACTAGAAGGTGTTTCTTTTGCGGGAGAGAGGGACATTTTGTTGGGGGGTGTCCATCCCGGACCTCTTTGAGCCAAGGAGTTAACCTGGGAGTGTGTATTTCGTCCCCAAATCCCTCTCAGTTTCTCGTGCCTGCGGAGGTGGTGATTGGTACTAGAACTGAGAGGATTTCTGTTTTTCTTGATAGTGGGTCCGGGGCTAATCTGGTGGACGCTCGGTTTGCCCAGGTGCATGGTATGCAACTGAGTGTATTGGCCAAACCGGTCCCTATATCTCTATTGATTCTAGACCTCTTGGTCAAGGTAGCTTGGTACAAGCTGTTCATAACATAGATCTTCGAGTAGGGGCAATACATAAAGAGCAATTGTCTTGTTATGTGTTGGAGGGTCTACCTACTCCTATTGTGTTGGGACTTCCTTGGTTGGCTAAACATAACCCAGTGATTGATTGGCAATCCAGAAAGATAAGCCAGTGGGGTGAATTTTGCAGGAATAACTGCATGAGCACGGTCATCGGTGCGGTTGTGCCTAGGACTTGCCTCCTTTTCTGAGGACTTTGGGGAGATGTTCTCAGAGGAGGGTGTAAAGAGTTACCTCCTCATCGCGCATATGACTGCTCAATAAAGTTGCTTCCTATGCTATAATGACCGTGATGTCGGGTTTCCTATTCCCAGGAGGGAGTTGAGGTACGTATCCTAGCTTGAGGATTGTCAACCTGTTATGTTACGGTAGCTGAGGAGTGCAGGTAAAAAAGGCAATACACCAGAGCAGTTGGAATCTATGGATTGCAGTACCCTGACTAACCACCGACAACTAGAGGCAGCCGTGGAGCGTTCCTACGTTGGTCCTAGACGCCTCGTCACAGCCTGAGAAACTAACTACACCTAAAGATAGAAATAGGAAAGCTATCTGCCCCGGAGCAGAACCCCAAAGATAATAGAAAGCCCCCAAACATGTAATGGCGGTTAGACAAGAGGAAATACTGACACAGAAAGAAAATAGTATGAGCAAACGCTGGGCCCAAACTATCTAAATAGAAAAGGATAGGAAGGGTACTTACTGCAATCTCAGAAAACCCTGAAAAACACCAACTCTACTAATTTCAAAATCACCTGAGATCACACGACCTCTACCACCTAAATTAGTCTCTGGTGTAACAAAAACAGCAGCCACTGAAAAAAACTGGAAAAAGCAAAAGTACAAAACACAGTGGCTGAACTAAACTGAGAGGGCAAAAGCCCCCGGAGGGGACCCTAGAAGGCCCCCACAGAAGTGCAGGACAAAATGCAAAAATATAGCAAAAACAAAAATAAGAAATTGTCTTATCTGATAGCAGGAGATGCAGACACGACACAGCAGGCTACAAGGGAAACTGGAAAGAAGGATTCAGACCAGAACAATTGATCACCGGCAACCCTGATGGGAAAATGACTCCCTTAAATAAGACCAATCAGTAACACCTGATTCCAATCCTCACTAGTACCGCTTGTAACCACCAGAGGGAGCCTCTGCTCAGAACTCATCTCAAACCCATTCACAACAGTACCCCCCCTTGAGGAGGGGTCACCGAACCCTCATTTAAACAACCAGGTCGGTCAGGATGAGTTCTATGATACGCACGGATAAGTCTCCTAGCATGGATGTCCGAAGCAAACACCCAAGAATTATCTTCCTGACCATAACCTCTCCATTTAACCAAATACTGGAGTCTTCGTCTAGAAAAACGAGAATCCAATATTTTCTCAACCACATACTCCAGATTGCCCTCAACCAAAACAGGGTCAGGAGGCACAGCAGCAGGAACCACTGGCTCAACAAACCTCTTCAACAAGGACTTGTGGAACACGTTATGGATCTTAAATGTCCCTGGAAGAAGCAAACGAAAAGAAACAGGATTAATAATCTCCATGATCTTATAAGGTCCAATGAACCTAGGCTTAAATTTAGGAGATGCTACTCTCATAGGAATATTCTTTGAGGACAACCAGACCAAGTCCCCCACTTTAAACCGAGGACCATCAGTCCTATGCCGGTTAGCAAACTGCTGGGCCTTCTCCTGAGAGAGGGACAACCTCTCCACTACCTGGTCCCAAATCTGCTGCATACGCTCAACAACAGAGTCAACACCTGGACAGACAGAAGCCTCCGTCTGTCCTGAAGAAAATCGAGGGTGAAACCCAGAATTACAGAAAAACGGAGACATCAAAGTGGCAGAGCTAGCCCTATTATTAAGAGCAAACTCAGCCAAAGGCAAAAAAGAGACCCAGTCATCCTGATCAGCAGACACAAAGCATCTTAGATAAGTCTCCAATGTCTGGTTTGTTCTCTCAGTTTGACCATTGGTCTGAGGATGAAATGCCGAGGAGAAAGACAATTGAACACCCAGTTTAGAACAAAAAGTCCTCCAAAATCTGGAAACAAACTGGACTCCTCTGTCAGACACAATGTTCTCAGGAATGCCGTGTAAACGAACCACGTGCTGAAGGAACAACGGCACCAATTCAGAGGAGGAAGGCAACTTAGGTAATGGCACAAGATGTATCATTTTGGAAAACCTATCACAAATTACCCAGATGGTGGTCATTCTCTGAGAAACAGGAAGATCGGAAATGAAATCCATAGAGATATGGGTCCATGGTCTCTTGGGCACAGGCAATGGCATCAACAAACCACTAGAGCGAGAGCAAGGCTTGGAGCGAGAGCAAGTCCCGCAGGACTGCACAAATTCCCTGACATCGCGAGACAAGGTAGGCCACCAAAAGGACCGACTAACCAAGTCTCTGGTACCAAAAATTCCGGGATGCCCAGCCAATGCGGAACAATGAATCTCAGACATCACACTCTTTTTCCATTGGTCCGGGACAAACAATTTTCCAACAGGGCAGCGCTCGGGCCTATCCTCCTGACACCCCTCCAGAGCAAGTCTCAAATTGGGCGAGATGGCGGAAAGAACTACACCCTCCTTCAAAATAACAGAGGGATCAGATAGCTCAGGAGAGTCCGCAAGGAAACTCCTCGAGAGGGCATCCGCCTTAACATTCTTAGTGCCAGGAAGAAAGGAAACCACAAAATTAAAACGTGTGAAAAACAAGGCCCACCTGGCCTGTCTAGGATTGAGTCGCTTGGCAGATTCCAGATAGACCAGATTCTTATGGTCCGTAAGGACCACCACCTGATGTTTGGCTCCCTCCAGCCAATGTCTCCACTCTTCAAAAGCCCACTTCATGGCCAATAACTCCCGATTACCCACGTCATAATTACGTTCAGTAGGAGAAAATTTTCGAGAGAAAAAGGCACAAGGGTTACTTTTAGAGGTCTCTGGATCTTTTTGGGACAAAACGGCACCTGCCCCAATTTCAGAGGCATCAACCTCCACCTGAAATGGCAGAGAAACATCAGGCTGCCGTAGAACAGGAGCAGAAGTGAATCTCTGCTTAAGTTCCTGAAACGCAGAGACTGCCTCAGGAGGCCAATTCACCACATCAGAACCCTTTCTGGTCAAATCAGTTAATGGTTTAACAATAACCGAGAAATTACCAATAAATTTACGATAAAAATTGGCAAAACCCAAAAATCTCTGAAGAGCCTTTAATGAAGTAGGTTGGACCCAATCACAGATGGCCTGAACCTTGACCGGGTCCATTTCAATAACAGATGGGGACAAAATGAATCCCAGAAATGAGATTTCTGTACGCCAAAAAGACACTTTGATCCCTTCACATACAGAGCATTCTCTCTCAAAATCTGGAATACAGTTCGAACATGTTTCACATGAGAGTCCCAGTCATTAGAAAAAATCAAGATATCATCCAAATAAACAATCAGAAACTTGTCCACAAAATCCCTGAAAATGTCATTCATGAAGGACTGGAAGACGGAAGGAGCATTAGTGAGCCCAAAGGGCATCACAAGGTACTCAAAATGCCCTTCAGGGGTGTTAAATGCCGTCTTCCATTCATCCCCGTGCTTAATGCGAATAAGGTTATACGCCCCCCTGAGGTCAAGCTTGGTAAACCAAGTAGCGTTTTTCACCCTGGAAAACAGGTCAGAAATCAAGGGTAACGGGTATTGATATTTCACAGTAATATTGTTCAAGAGACGATAATCAATACACGGCCTTAATGAACCATCTTTTTTGGCCACAAAGAAAAAACCGGCACCTAAGGGTGAAGAGGATGGTCTGATATGACCCTTCTCCAATGATTCCTTGATATAAGACCGCATAGCGTCATGTTCAGGTACAGACAAGTTAAAAAGGCGACCCTTAGGGAATTTACTACCTGGCACTAATTCAATAGCGCAGTCATAGCTCCTATGGGGAGGTAAGGATGCAGATTTACTTTCGCTAAACACATCAGAAAAATCAAACAAAAAGTCAGGAACATCCTCAGCCTGGGGGGAGGCAGAAAAAACAGGAGTGTTGGTATTAACACATTGGCAGCCCCAACTGGTTACAGACACAGATTTCCAATCCAAAACAGGATTATGAGACTGTAACCAAGGGAAACCCAGCACTATAATGTCATGCAGATTATATAGAACCAAAAATTTGCAGCACTCCTGGTGATCAGGTTCAACCCTCATTATCACCTGAGTAGAAAACTGGGGTTTATTCTCAGCCAAAGGGGTAGAATCGATCCCCAGTAAAGGAATAGACTTCTGTAGGGGTATCAAGGGAAACCACAACGTTTAGCAAAATCATAATCCATCAGGTTAATAGCTGCTCCAGAATCAACGAAAGCCTGAGCAGAAAATGAGGACAGAGAGCATATCAGAGTGACAGTTAATAAAAACTTAGTCTGAACACTACCCAAGACAACTGAGCGTGCAAAATGTCTTCCCCGCTTAGGGCAGACTGAAATAGCATGAGAGGCATCACCACAGTAGAAACATAACCCATTGCGCTTTCGAAACTCATGACGCTGTGCCCCAGACACCACTCCATCACACTGCATGGGCTCAGCAGCTGGCTCACAAGGCAACACCACTCCACGCATACTTCTCCGCTCACGCAAACGTCTGTCAATTTGAATCGCTAATGACATAGAATCATTGAGACCAGAGGGGACAGGGAATCCCACCATAACATCCTTTACATTATCCGACAGACCCTTCCGGAAAAGGGCCGCCAAAGCGTCGTCATTCCATTGGTCAGGACTGCCCACCTACGGAATCTCTGACAGAATAACTCAGCGTCATCAAGCCCCTGATTCAATGCCAACAAGGCTTTTTCAGCTTGATCAGTGACATTAGGCTCATCGTACAATAACCCCAAAGCCTGAAAAAATGCATCAACATCACTCAAAACAGGATCCCCAGGTGTCAGGGAAAAAGCCCAATCCTGAGGATCGCCGCGCAGGAGAGAGATGACAATTTGAACCTGCTGCGCTGCGTTTCCCGAGGACTTAGATTTTAAGGCAAGAAACAATTTACAATTATTTTTTAAATTCTGAAACTTAGCTCGATCCCCTAAAAACAAATCTGGCATGGGAATCCTAGGTTCCACAACAGGCAACCTAGCAAGATATGCAGCAATACTCTGAACCTCAGTGGCAAGCTGATCCACACGGCCAGACAACTGTGCAAACTCCATTGGGAGAAAAGATCCTCCCCAGCACCCAGAGATACAGAGGAAAAAAAAAATGCAACAAACAGAAAAATATCTCTGACAACTTTTCTTCCTTCAAAATATTTTTTCCCTTCTGTGAGTACCATACAATTTTTATGGCCGGTGATACTGTTATGTTACGGTAGCTGAGGAGTGCAGGTAAAAAAGGCAATACACCAGAGCAGTTGGAATCTATGGGATTGCAGTACCCTGACTAACCACCACAACTAGAGGCAGCCGTGGAGCGTTCCTACGATGGTCCTAGACGCCTCGTCACAGCCTGAGAAACTAACTACACCTAAAGATAGAAATAGGAAAGCTATCTGCCCCGGAGCAGAACCCCAAAGATAATAGAAAGCCCCAAACATGTAATGGCGGTTAGACAAGAGGAAATACTGACACAGAAAGAAAATAGTATGAGCAAACGCTGGGGCCCAAACTATCTAAATAGAAAAGGATAGGAAGGGTACTTACTGCAATCCCAGAAAACCCTGAAAAACACCAACACTACTAATTTCAAAATCACCTGAGATCACACGACCTCTACCACCTAAATTAGCTCTCTGGTGTAACAAAAACAGCAGCCACTGAAAAAACTGGAAAAAGCAAAAGTACAAAACACAGTGGCTGAACTAAACTGAGAGGGCAAAAGCCCCCGGAGGGGACCCAGAAGGCCCCCACAGAAGTGCAGGACAAAATGCAAAAATATAGCAAAAACAAAAAATAAGAAATTGTCTTATCTGATAGCAGGAGATGCAGACACGACACAGCAGGCTACAAGGGAAACTGGAAAGAAGGATTCAGACCAGAACAATTGATCACCGGCAACCCTGATGGGAAAATGATTCCCTTAAATAAGACCAATCAGTAACACCTGATTCCCAATCCTCACTAGTACCGCTTGTAACCACCAGAGGGAGCCTCTGCTCAGAACTCATCTCAAACCCATTCACAACAGACGCCCCTGTGGGACTTCCAGGGAGACTGATAGTTCCAGATCGGTTAAGACTGAAGGTTACGGAGAACCGTTACAAACGGATGGCTGATAGGGGGAGAGTTTCTGGTCGAGATCTGAAGGTGAACGATCTGGTGTGGTTGTCTACCAGGAATATAAAACTTAAAGTTCCCTCCTGGAGGTTGGGTCCCAGATTCATCGGGCCGTACAGGATCAGTTCCATAATTAATCCTGTGGCATTTCGTCTGGACCTCCCTCCTACGTTTAAAATCATAATGTGTTTCACAAGTCATTACTTAAAAAGTATGTGGCACCAGTCATACCGTCACCTCTACCTCCTCCTTCAGTGGTAGTCAATGATAACGTGGAATTTCATGGGTCGAAAATCATTGACTCACGTCTCAGTCGCCGATCCCCTCAGTACTTAGTTCTTTGGAGGGGGTATGGTCCTGAGGAGAGGACGTGGGTCCCTGCGTCTGATGCTAACGCAGATCGATTGGTTCGGACCTTTCACACAACTTACCCGGACAGACCTGGTCATGAGGGTCCGGAGGCCCCTCGTAGAAGGGGGGGTACTGTCATGGGTGCATCGCCACGAAGATCGTCGCGATTGCACATTCTGACTTCTCACAGCTGAGCTGCTGTTTCTTTGTGTTTGGTAATGAGAGAGTTAATTTTACCTAGCTCTTTGCTAAGACTAGGTCCAGCCTCGCCCGGCTGCTTTTGATTATGTTCTAATTAGTTTCCTTTATATTCCTGCCAGTCTGGGTGTTAGACGCCGGTGAAAGCATTCATGTAGTCTAGCAGACTGAAGCGGTTCTGAGAATACTTAAGCTAAGAGCTCCTTAGTTGTTTTTACTCTTACAGCTTATAGTTTATCTCTGAGACCTTAGGTGTTCCTACTGTGTGTGAGTGTTGTATGTAAGACTTTATTTACTTTATTTCTTGTCTTTCTTGTATGTCTTTCTGTTCATTAACCGTTACCTGTTCATTCCCTTTGGTGGTATTCAGGGTCCTTCTTAGGACTAGAATACAGTTGGCAGGGATTGATAGGAGACAGGGTTTACGCTGGTGGCCTGGACCTCTGTACCTTTAACAGTACCTCCAGGTTGAGGGATTAGTTAGGACCCCAGTTTAGGGTCAGCTTAGACCCCGGTCACCCTCTAGCCGGAGACAGCGTATAACGGATTCCGTTTTGACCCACTGGACATTCTGTCAGGTAAATCTATGTTATCATATATCTATGCGCATGTTATATAGTATGTTGCCCTTTTGATATAGATTACTGACATCACATATATATATCTGCTATACAGCGTGACATTTGGTTATTAGGCTGCCTGCAAGTGACAGGGGAGGATTTTCTTGTGTGCAGCAGCGCTGGTTATTCAGCTGCCTGCTAGCTGTATTGCTGTGTGTACACTGCTGTGCAGACTGCTTTTTACACAGCACTAATACTTTTATTCTTTTTTTCTGCACAGTTACCAAGCATTCATTTTTTCCAATACCGTATAGAGCTGTACGCTCCTCACACACTACCGTGTATCCGCTGGTATCACGGTCAAATAAATGTTGACTATCTGTGTGTGACTCCGGAAATATATACGGAGATTTAAAATTTCTCCTACACTGTATACAGCTGTACGCTTCTGATACAGTACCCTTTTTCTGCTTTTTACATTCTGGTCTAATCCATACTGAGCCTGTGAGCGTCTGTGTGTGACTCCGGAAATATATAAGGAGATTTAAAATTGCCCCTACACTATATACAGCTGTACGCTTCTGATACAGTACCCTTTTTCTGCTTTTTATATTCTGGTATAATCCATACTGAGTGAGCGTCTGTGTGTGACTCCGGAAATATATACGGAGATTTACAATTTCCCCTACACTGTATTCAGCTGTACGCTTCTGATACAGAACCCTTTTTCTGCTTTTTATATTCTGGTCTAATCCATACTGAGCCTGTGAGCGTCTGTGTGTGACTCCGGAAATATATAAGGAGATTTACAATTACCCCTATACTGTATAAAGCTGTACGCTTCTGATACAGTACCCTTTTTCTGCTTTTTATATTCTGATCTAATCCATACTGAGCCTGTGAGCGTCTGTGTGTGACTCTAGAAATATATAAGGAGATTTAAAATTGCCCCTACACTGTATACAGCTTTACGCTTCTAATACAGTACCCTTTTTCTGCTTCTTATATTCTGGTATAGTCCATACTAAGTGAGTGTCTGTGTGTGACTCAGGAAATATATACAGAGATTGAAAATTACTCCTACACTGTATACAGCTGTACGCTTCTGATACAGTACCGTTTTTCTGCTTTTTATAATCTGGTCAAATCCATACTGAGTGAGCGTCTGTGTGTGACTCCGGAAATATATACGGAGATTTCAATTTTTCTCTACACTGTATACAGCTGTATGCTTCTGATACAGTACCATATATCTGCTGGTATTTTTGGTACATTTTCCCAAACATGAGGAAGTATGGTGGAAGAGGCCGTGGACGTGGGCTGGGGGGGCCAGCTGATACTGATGGTGGTGGTGGTGCATCTGCTGGTAGTGCCAAAAGCACAATAGCACCTAAGGCAGGAGGTGTTTAGCCTGCGTCATCGTCTGGCTCCAGAAGGCCTGGAAGGCTCCCTTTTCTGGGAGCAGGTAAACCGCTTTTAAAGCCAGAGCATCAGGAACAGGTTTTGGCTTACGTTGCCGAAACAGCCTCCAGCTCTATCGCCTCCTCTTCTGAAGTTTCAAAAAATGCAAGCACTGAGTCGTCAGTACATGCTCCTGGTCAGGAACAACACCTTTCCTTGTGTCCTTCACCCCCACCAAAAGTGAAGGATGCCACAGGCCACACTTCAGATTACTCCATGGAGCTCTTTTCACATACCATGCCTGGGTTATCAAGTCAAATTCTGAATTCCCCAGTCCAAGATGAATCTGACATGGAGAGCACTGATGCACAGCCAGTGCTATATGATTCTGCTGGTACATTCACCCAGAGCACTGCATTGGCCTCCCAGTCTACTGAGCCAGAATCTGACCCTGATGAAACTCAGGTGCCCCTTTCCGCATACTATACTACCTCACACGGTGACACAGAGGAATGTGCAGATGAAATTGAAGAGGAGGTGATGGATGACCCAGTTGTTGACCCGTATTGGCATCCATTGGGGGAAGAGGGTGCCGCTGGCAATAGCTCAGAAGAGGAGGAGGATCCACAGCAGGCATCGACATCGCAGCTGCAGTTATCTGGCAGGCCCGTAGCAGTCCAAAAACATGTTAAAAAAACAAAGAGTTGCAGGACAGCTTGGCCAGACGGTGTGGCACTTTTTTGACCAAAATCCTATTGATGAGGCAAAGGTTACCTGTAAGAAGTGCAGAAGGACCTTTAGCCGAGGAAATTAGCATTAAAACACCATGCACTTGAAAGCGTGGACGGACTACAAAACCTCAGGTAGCACATGTGTACCTGCTCCAACATCGCTTCCCCCACTGTAAGCCCACCGGTTAGCACCCCACCAGCAAGAAATGTTGAGGTGTCGTCGCAAGGCCAAAGCAGTCAGGGAATCACAATGTTTTTGCAACCAAAGACTGAATCTAGGCCATCACCGTAGCTCACCCTAGCAGACACTCTGAGTAGGACAAGAAAATACTCATCCTCTCATCGACGTACTGCAAAACTGATGTCATTAGAGATGATGCCCTTCCGTTTGGTTGAAAGCGCAGCGTTCCGAGAGCTCATGGCCTATGCTGTCCCACGCTATGACCTACCCAGTCCGCACTTCTTTTCTAGAAAAGCCATCCCTGCCCTCCACCTGCATGTGAAAGACCGCATTGTCCATGCACTCAAACAATTAGTGAGTGGAAAGGTGCACCTCACAACAGATGCATGGGCCAGTAGTCATGGCCAGAACCGTTATGTGTCCATCACTGCGCACTGGGTTAATGTGGTGGATGCGGGTCCACAGGGGACAGCGGCGGTGGGACAGTGCTCCCTAGCCCACAGTATAGGCAACAGTTGGCTGTAGGCGTTCGACCCTCCTCCAGAAGCGAAAGCTCGTCGACAGAGCTCAGTCGCACAAGCATTCCATCCGCAACTGCCAGTGTTGCACACAAGGTGTCCCACTATCGAACAGCTAGTGGTAAGTGTCTGCAGGCAGTTTTAAAGATGATGTCTTTGGGCGACAACAGACACACCGCTGAGGTACTGGCCGACTACTTGCAGCGAGAAACTGAGTCATGGCTGGGCAGTCTACATCTTGAGCCAGGCAAGGTAGTCAGTGATAACGGCCGTAATTTTGTGGCAGCCATAGCCCTGGGAAAACTCAAACACATACCTTGCCTGGCTCACACCTTGAACCTGGTGGTGCAGTGCTTCATAAATAATTATCCGGAGTTACCAGCCCTGCTCCATAAGGTGCGAAGACTGTGCTCGCACATCCGTCGCTCGCCCGTAGACTCAAGTCGTATGCAGAGGCTGCAGCGATCGCTCCACCTCCCCAAGCAGCTCCTAATCATAGACGTTGCAACAAGGTGGAACTCCACCATGCACATGGATGAGAGGCTGTGCAAACAGATTCAGGCTGTAATGCATTTGTGGGAGGATACACGGGCAGGCAATTTGAGGGCAGACATCGAGTTGTCGGGTGTGCAGTGGTCAAAGCTGAAAGACCTCTATAAAGTCCTTCAGTGTTTTAAGGAATGCACACGGCTGGTAAGCGCAGACGACGCCATCATGAGCATGAGCATCCCACTTATGCGTCTGCTCATGCAAACTTTGACGCACATTAAGGATCAGGCATCTGCAGCGGAGGAGGAGGAGGAGGGAAGCCTTGATGACAGTCAGCCATTGTCTGCTCAGGGAACTGTCCTGGACGAGGTAGAGGAAGAGGAGGAGGATGAGGGGGATGATTATTTTTGGGAGGAGGATGCTTCTCAGGGGACAAGAGAAAATGTTGGCTTGCCAAGGTCAGGTACAGGGTTTGTGCGTGACTGGAGGGATGTGGATTTGGCAGAAAGTGCTCCTCCACCCACCACTGGTAGTGCATCATTGACACCTTGAACATTGGCACACATGTGTGATTATGTCTTGCGGATCCTAAAAAGGGACCCCGCATTGCCAAAATTATGAAGGATGACGACTACTGGTTGGCCAGCATCCTCGATCCACCCTATAAAGGCAAATTACAGAACATCATGCCACAGGAGAACCTAGAGCTAATATTGGCAAACAAACAAGCAACTCTGGTAAACCGTTTGTTAAAGGCATTCCCATCACACAGCAGCAGTGCAGGTTCTACCACGAGCCGTACTGGGCCAAATGGAAGAGGTGTTTGTGGTGCACACAGTCGAAGTGGCGTTGGAGACAGGGGTTTCATGACCATGTTGTGGACTGATTTCTCGAGTACCGCTCACACGACTGGTAATACTGAATCGATTGCAATAGACAGGAGACAGCAGTTGTCAACTATGGTTCAAAATTATAGGCCCATCATACACTGGAGCATCAGCCATGGGGCCCATCATATACTGGAGCATCATATGGGGCCCATTATATATGGCGCATTATATAGGCCCATCATACACTGGAGCATCAGCCATGGGGCCCATCATATACTGGAGCATCATATGGGGTCCATTATATATGGAGCATTATATAGGCCCATCATACACTGGAGCATCATCCATGGGGCCCATCATATACTGGAGCATCATATGGGGCCCATTATATATGAAGCATTATATAGGCCCATCAAACACTGGAGCATCATCCATGGGGCCCATCATACACTGGAGCATTAAATGGGGCCCATCATACACTGGAGCATCATATGCGGGGCCCATTATACACTGGAGCATCATATGGGGCCCATTATATATGGAGCATTATATAGGGCCATCATACACTGGAGCATCATCCATGGGGCCCATCATATACTAGAGTAACATATGGGGTTCATTATTTATGGGGCATCATATAGGGTATGGAGCATCATATGAAGCACATATGGGGCCTATTCTGTATGGAGCATTATATGGATCCCATTCTGTATGGAGCAATATATGGGGCCCATCATATACTGTATGGAGCTTTATATGCTACTCATTATACTGTATGGCACATTATATGGGGACCATCATATACTGGAGCATTATATGGAGCTCATCATATACTGTATGGAACATTACATGGGACCAATTATTTATGGAGCAATATATGGGGCACATTATTCTGTATGGCGCACTATGTGGTGGCCATAATACTGTATGGAGGACTATACTGTCCGGTTTTTGAGCTATAGTAGAATTTAAAATAGATATCACTCATGTAATGTAAGAAGTGAAGTATTTGGCATTGTACTATACCTATATTTCTCTGCCGTATCGGAGCATCATGAATTGTGGTATGTGTTAAAGAGGCCAACTGAGAAATTTTGGCCCGGGTCCCATGAAAACCTGGAGCCAGCCCTAACCCCCCACAACTTTAGCCAAATAACCCCAGTTTTCAATGCGTTACTATTGTTATAAAGTAAATGAAGGTTGACAAGCTTAAGTAATAAGAATTGATGTCGTTGGCATTGAAATGGGCACGGTAGTGTGTGTTTACTGATCTCCACTAGCTGCCGACTTTTCTTCCCCATTGACTTGCATTGGTTTCGGTTCGAGTTTCCGTCGGACTTTCGACTTTTTCCGATAATTGGCCGATTTTGTTTGACTCGACTTTTGTGAAAGTCATGTGGTCCGAAACCCGACTCGATCCTCCCGGAGGCAAAGTCGCTCATCTCTAGTCCCCATATATAATGCTCCATATATAATGGGCTCCATGTGATGCTCCATATATAATGTGCCCCATATGATGCGCCATATATAATGGGCACCATATGATGCTCCAGTATATAGTGGGCCCCATATATGATGTTCCAGTGTATAATGGGCCCCATATATGATGCTCCAGTGTATAATGGGCCCTGTATATGATGCTCCAGTGTATGATGGGCCCCATTTATAATGCTCCAGTGTATGATGGGCCCCATATATAATGCTCCAATGTATAATGGGCCCTATATATGATGCTCAAATGTATGATGGGCCCCATATATAATTCTGCAGTGTATCATGCTCCCCATATATTGCTCAAAACATTAAAAAAAATGAAATACCTCTCCTCGCTGGGCACTGCTGTACTCTGGACTCCTCAGCATCGCCATCTTCCAGCTCTCTGCACTGTGGCAGTTCAGGCAGAGGGCGCAAAGATGTGACGTCATCGCGTTCTCTGACCTGAATGTCACTGTCAGGAAACGTGGGAGAGGTAAGTATTGCCAGTGCTGGGGCCCTGAGCAAGCAGGGGGGGCCCACTCATGGGCGCTGGCACTGGCACAGGGCCCCTCATAGTGCGCCGGTGTCTCTGACGGCGAGTGGGCCCCCCCACCTGCTCAGGGCCCCGGCACTTGCCCGGGAGCGCCAGGTGCTGACGCCGGCCCTGGGGGGGGTACAGCCCAGTTAGGGAGGTGGAAATACTGGCATATGTTGAGGTGTAGGCTGGATGTTCAGCAGCTGCAAGTTGAGGAATTGTAGAAGTCGGAGGAAGAGGAGGACAAAGCGAGCCATTTTGTTGGCAACCTATGTGTCATCAGGGGAAGGTGGTAGGAAATCCTTTGAAACCCAGGCATGGTTAATTTTAATGAAGGTGAGATCACCAACATTTTGGGTCGACAGCCGGGTCCTTCTTTCTGTCAGGATTGATCCAGCAGCACTGAAGACTCTTTCTGATAGCACACTCCCAGCAGGGCAAGCAAGCTCCTGTAAGGCATATTGTGCCAATTCTGGCCAGTTGTCCAGTTTAAAGGCCCAGTAGTCAAAGGGGAATGAACTGTGAGGGAGAACATCGATAGGGGAGGAGAGGTAATTTTGAACCATATTTGACAACTGCTGTCTCCTGTCTGTTGCAATCAATTCAGTATTAACAGTCATGTGAGCTGTACTCGAAAATCATATAGCAGTGGCTGTGCATCAGTGTACTCCATGTCATATTCATCTTGGACTGGGGAATTCAGGATTTTACTTGATAACCCAGGCATGGTATGTGAAAAGAGCTCCAGGGAGTAATCTGAAGTGTGGCCTGCCGCATCCTTCACTTTTGGTGGGGGTGAAGGACACAAGGAAAGGTGTCGTTCCTGACCAGGAGCCTGCACTGACGACTCAGTGCTTGCATTTTTTGAAACTTCAGAAGAGGAGGCAATAGAGCTGGAGGCTGTTTCGGCAATGTAAGCCAAAACCTGTTCCTGATGCTAAGGCTTTAATAATAATATAATAATAATAATCTTTATTTATACAGCGCCATCATATTCCGCAGCGCTTTACAGTTTAACAGTTTCAGAACACAAGTCATAAGTAACAACGTTAATACAATAATTAAATCAAAATAAGCCGCCCCTGCTCGTGAGAGCTTACAATCTACAATGAGGTGGGGGAGATACAAAGTACAGGTGTATATATACAATGGTGGATTTACAATGATGGTCCAGCCATCTTGAGGGAGTGAGGGATGGATGGAGATAGTGAATGGGCTACACACACACACTTACACATAGAATGACTTTGATTAGTGAATGTGATAGGCCGCTCTGAACAAATGTGTTTTGAGGGAGCGCCTGAAAACCATGCAAATTGGGGATAGTCCTAATTTCTTGGGGTAGAGCATTCCAGAGGATTGGCGCAGCGCGGGAGAAGTCTTGGAGTCGGGAGTGGGAGGTACGGATTAGTGCAGAGGTTAGTCGAAAGTCGTTTGCAGAGCGCAGCAGTCGGTTAGGCCGATAGATAGAAATGAGGGAGGAGATGTAGGGGGGTGCTGCACTGTGGAGAGCTTTGTGGGTGAGAACCAGTACTTTGAATTGTATCCTATAATGAATGGGCAGCCATTGTAAGGACTGGCGAAGAGCTGACGCGTCCGAGTACCGATTAGCCAGATGGATTACCCTGGCTGCTGCATTAAGGATGGACTGGAGAGGGGATAGTCGAGTAATGGGGAGGCCAAGTAATAGAGCGTTGCAGTAGTCCAGGCGGGAGTGGATCAATGCTACAGTGAGGGTTTTTGTTGTTTCCAAGGTGAGAAAAGGGCGGATTCTAGAGATGTTCTTTAGGTGTAGGCGGCAAGAGCGGGCAAGAGATTGTATATGGGAGGTGAAGGAGAGATTGGTGTCAAACATAACACCCAGACAGCGAGCCTGCTGCCGGGGTGTTATTATGGTGCCGCCCACGGAGAGGGATATGTCAAATTTAGGGAGATTAGTAGACGGCGGGAGCAGAAGAAGTTCAGTTTTGGAGAGGTTGAGTTTCAGATAGAGAGCGGACATGATGTTGGAGACTGCGGACAGACAGTCAGTGGCGTTCTGTAGTACAGCAGGGGTAAGGTCGGGGGATGACGTGTATAGTTGTGTGTCATCAGCATAAAGATGGTACTGAAAGCCAAATCTGCTGATGGTCTGTCCAATTGGGGCCGTGTAGAGAGAGAAGAGAAGGGGGCCAAGGACTGAGCCCTGGGGTACACCGACAGTGAGAGGAAGAGGAGATGATGTGGAGCCAGAGAAAGAAACACTGAAGGAGCGGTCAGAAAGATAGGAGGAGAACCAGGAGAGAACAGTGTCCTTAATACCTAGTGACTGGAGCCTAGACAGTAGGAGACGGTGGTCAACCGTGTCGAAAGCTGCAGAAAGGTCGAGAAGAATGAGCAGAGAGTGGTCACCGTTACGTTTTGCTGTAAGAAGGTCATTGGTCACTTTGATGAGTGCAGTTTCGGTCGAATGTAGGGGGCGGAAGCCGGACTGTGAAGGGTCTAGGAGGGAGTGATTGGAGAGGTAACGGGTAAGGCGGGAGTAGACTAGGCGCTCCAAAAGTTTAGAGATGAAGGGGAGATTGGAGACCGGTCTGTAGTTGTTTGTGCAGGAAGGGTCGAGAGCGGGTTTCTTTAGTAGTGGAGTAATGATGGAGTGTTTGAAGGAGGATGGGAAAATGCCAGAGGAGAGTGAGAGATTAAAGATTTTAGTTAGGTGAGTTGTGACAACTGGAGAGAGAGACTGGAGGAGATGTGAGGGAAAGGGGTCGGTAGTGCATGTAGTCGGACGAGAGGAAGAGAGGAGTCTGGAGACTTCTTCTTCTGTGATGGGATCAAATGTGGAAAGTGAGCCAGGGGAACAGCAGGGTGGGATGGGAGTCACAGCCCTTGGTGGTTGAGAGCAGATTTCCTGACGGATAGTATCTATTTTTTCTGTAAAATGGGAGGCCAGGTCGTCAGCACAGATGTCTGTGATAGGGGCTTGTGCTTTTGGCCTGAGGAGGGAGTGAAAAGTGTCAAAAAGTTTCTTGGGGTTGTTGGCTAGTGAGGAGATCAGGGTGGTGAAGTAGGTCTGTTTGGCGAGGTGAAGGGCTGCATTATATGTTCTTAACATGAATTTAAAGTGGATGAAAAGTCTTCTGGTGTGCGGGTTTTTCTCCAAAGGCGTTCAGCACTCCTAGAGCATCGCTGAAGAAGATGAGTTTGCAATGTGAGCCAGGGCTGTTTTACTGTGTGTTTGGAAGTTCTGAGGGTGAGTGGTGCTACTTGGTCAAGGGTGCTTCTAAGAGTGTCATTGTAGTGATGAACAGCCAGATTAGGACAAGAAAAAGAGGAGATTGGGGACAGCGATGAGTGTAGGGAGTCTGAAAGTGTCTGAGGGTTAATGGCTTGTAGATTTCTGAATGTGTGGTAGGTAGGAGTGCGCTGGGGTGGTCGAGGATTTGTGAGCGTGAAGGAGAGAATGTTGTGGTCAGAGAGTGGAAGCGGTGAGTTATTTAGGTGGGAGATTGAACAGAGGCGGACAAAGACCAGGTCAAGGGTGTTACCATCCTTGTGTGTCTCAGAGGTTGAAAGCTGTGAGAGGCCTAGAGAAGTGGTTAGTGATAGAAGATGAGATGCAGATGTGGAAGTAGGGCTGTTAATGGGGATGTTGAAGTCTCCAAGGATAAGGGTTGGTAGTTCTGAGGACATGAAGTGCGGCAGCCAGGCAGAGAAGTGGTCAAGGAACTGGGTGGGCGAGCCTGGGGGCCGATATATGACCGCTACTCTGAGGGAGAGGGGACAAAAGAGCCTGATGGTGTGGACCTCAAAAGAAGGGAATGAGAGTGATGGAATTGGGGGGATGACCTGGAAAGTGCATTGTGGGGACAGGAGTATGCCAACTCCACCACCATGTCTGTTTGTGGGTCTCGGGGAATGGGAGAACTGTAAGCCACCATAGGAAATGGCAGCAGGGGAGACCGTGTCAGAATCCTGAATCCAGGTTTCAGTGAGGGCCAACAGATGAAGAGAGTTGTTCAGAAAGTAGTTGTGCAGGAAGGTTAGCTTGTTGCATGCAGACCGTGGATTCCAGAGGGCACAATTAAACTAAGGAGATGAGGGAGTGCAAGTAATATTAATAAGATTATTATGGTTTCGATATGAGGTAGGGTAGGGATTGAAGTTGGGGGATGGTGGACCAGGAGATGTCCCCTGAAATCAGTAGGAGTAGGAAGATAAAGAGCAGGTAGTTGTTGGAGTTGTAAGTCGGTTTTTTCTGTGATGTGTTTGGGCAAGATGGGCTGAGGTTTCTCAGGAAGGTGAGGAGTGTATGGGAGCTGTACATGGGAGAGGGAAGTATGGAGGGGCTGATGTGTATGAGTCGTGATGGAGGGGGGATGGGGCGGTGAATGTGGATGGCAAGGGAACACAGGAGGATAGAGGTAAAGTACATAATTAAAAAGAAAGCAAAGTGTGGACTACCTGATTCCAGCCCTGATTAACTGCCATGGATAACTGCCGTTTACACGATGCTTGACTTCTGTGATGCTTAGCTTTCTGTGATGCGTGCACCCCACACATGCATGCACCCCTTAGACTACTCCTAAATATATAGCCCACACTACAGGGTTAGGAGAGTGGGATTGTGGGAACTGGTTTGGGATAATTTGGCAGCTGGGGCCAGCACACCAGGGGGTGGTTAAATGATCAAGGGCCTAGACTTGGCAACATCTATATGCTTTAGCACCTTCCACCTGATTAGATCTACAGAGGCCCAATTCACAGGATATGAAGCAGTAAGTATTAAACAGTGCTAAAATGAATTATACTAAAGCTTTAGCAGGCACATTAAAATATGTAGCAAAATGGTAAAGCAGCAGATGACAGACAGTGAGCAGAAGTATGGAGTTGTACCATTGGGATATATTGCAGCAGAAAAGACAGCCAGCAGAGGTGGGGATTGTACCATTCAGCTGCTTGCTGACAATGAATGCAGTGCATACATGCAGACAGGACAATTCAGAGGTTGAATGATTTGATTACCATTGGGATATATTGCAGCAAAAAAGACAGCCAGCAGAGGTGGGGATTGTACCATTCAGCTGCTTGCTGACAATGAATGCAGTGCATACATGCAGACAGGACAATTCAGAGGTTGAATGATTTGATTACCATTGGGATATATTGCAGCAAAAAAGACAGCCAGCAGAGGTGGGGATTGTACCATTCAGCTGCTTGCTGACAATGAATGCAGTGCATACATGCAGACAGGACAATTCAGAGGTTGAATGATTTGATTACCATTGGGATATATTGCAGCAAAAAAGACAGCCAGCAGAGGTGGGGATTGTACCATTCAGCTGCTTGCTGACAATGAATGCAGTGCATACTTGCAGACAGGACAATTCAGAGGTTGAATGATTTGATTACCATTGGGATATATTGCAGCAAAAAAGACAGCCAGCAGAGGTGGGGATTGTACCATTCAGCTGCTTGCTGACAATGAATGCAGTGCATACATGCAGACAGGACAATTCAGAGGTTGAATGATTTGATTACCATTGGGATATATTGCAGCAAAAAAGACAGCCAGCAGAGGTGGGGATTGTACCATTCAGCTGCTTGCTGACAATGAATGCAGTGCATACATGCAGACAGGACAATTCAGAGGTTGAATGATTTGATTACCATTGGGATATATTGCAGCAAAAAAGACAGCCAGCAGAGGTGGGAATTGTACCATTCAGCTGCTTGCTGACAATGAATGCAGTGCATACATGCAGACAGGACAATTCAGAGGTTGAATGATTTGATTACCATTGGGATATATTGCAGCAAAAAAGACAGCCAGCAGAGGTGGGGATTGTACCATTCAGCTGCTTGCTGACAATGAATGCAGTGCATACATGCAGACAGGACAATTCAGAGGTTGAATGATTTGATTACCATTGGGATATATTGCAGCAAAAAAGACAGCCAGCAGAGGTGGGGATTGTACCATTCAGCTGCTTGCTGACAATGAATGCAGTGCATACATGCAGACAGGACAATTCAGAGGTTGAATGATTTGATTACCATTGGGATATATTGCAGCAAAAAAGACAGCCAGCAGAGGTGGGGAATTGTACCATTCAGCTGCTTGCTGACAATGAATGCAGTGCATACATGCAGACAGGACAATTCAGAGGTTGAATGATTTGATTACCATTGGGATATATTGCAGCAAAAAAGACAGCCAGCAGAGGTGGGGATTGTACCATTCAGCTGCTTGCTGACAATGAATGCAGTGTATACATGCAGACAGGACAATTCAGAGGTTGAATGATTTGATTACCTGTGTGAAGAGAGAAGATGAATGTTAATTCCATGCCATGGATAACTGCCGTTTACACGATGCTTGACTTCTGTGATGCTTAGCTTTCTGTGATGCGTGCACCCCACACATCACAGAAAAAGCGGTTTACCTACTCCCAGAAAAGGGAGCCTTCCAGGCCTTCTGGAGCCAGACGATGACGCGGGCACAACACCCCCTGTCTTAGGTGCTATTGTGCTTTTGGCACTATCAGCAGATGCACCACTACCACCATCAGTACCAGCTGCCCCCCCCCCCCGCCCACGTCCGAAGTCTCTTCCACCATATCATGTTTGAGAAAATGTACCAAAAATACCAGCAGTTATATGGCACTGTATCAGAAGCGTACAGCTGTATACGGTGAAGGGGAAAATTGAAAACTCCGTATATATTTCCGGAGTCACACACAGACGCTCACTCAGTATGAATTTGACCAGAATACAAAAAGCAGAAAAACTGTACTGTATCAGAAGCATACAGCTGTATACAGTGTAGGGGAAAATTTAAATTTCCTATATATATTTCCGGAGTCACACACAGACGCTCACTCAGTATGGATTAGACCAGAATACAAAAAGCAGAAAAACTGTACTGTATCAGAAATGTACAGCTGTATACAGTGTAGAGGAAAATTTAAATCTCCGTATATATTTCCGGAGTCACACACGGACGCTCACTCAGTATGGATTACACCAGAATACAAAAAGCAGAAAAACGATACTGTATCAGAAGCGTACAGCTGTATACGGTGAAGGGGAAAATTGAAAACTCCGTATATATTTCCGGAGTCACACACAGACGCTCACTCAGTATGAATTTGACCAGAATACAAAAAGCAGAAAAACTGTACTGTATCAGAAGCGTACAGCTGTATACAGTGTAGGGGAAAATTTAAATCTCCTATATATATTTCCGGAGTCACACACAGACGCTCACTCAGTATGGATTAGACCAGAATACAAAAAGCAGAAAAACGGTACTGTATCAGAAATGTACAGCTGTATACAGTGTAGGGGAAAATTTAAATCTCCGTATATATTTCCGGAGTCACACACGGACGCTCACTCAGTATGGATTACACCAGAATACAAAAAGCAGAAAAACGGTACTGTATCAGAAGCGTACAGCTGTATACAGTGTAGGGGAAAATTTAAATCTCCGTATATATTTCCGGAGTCACACACATATGCTCACTCAGTATGGATTTGACCAGAATACAAAAAGCAGAAAAATGGTACTGTATCACAAGCATGCAGCTGTATACAGTGTAGGGGAAAATTTAAATCTCTGTGTATATTTCCGGAGTCACACAGAGATAGTAAGCGTGTATTTGTCCGTGATACCAGCCGGTACACGGTAGTGTGTGAGGAGCGTACAGCTCTATATTGTGTGGGAAAAAATGAATGCTCAGTAACTGTGCAGAAAAAAAGAATAAAAGTATTAGTGATGTGTAAAAAGCAGTCTGCACAGCAGTGTACACACAGCAATACAGCTATCAGGCAGCCTAATAACCAGCGCTGCTGCACACAAGAAAATCCTCCCCTGTCACTGCAAACTAACTGCAGCACAATTGCTATCAGCACAAGCACATAAGAACTTCTCTTTCCAGCCCTAACTCTCTCCCTACTGATAAACAGCAAGCAACCTCTCCCTACTGTTAAGATCGGCAGAAGTAAAATGGCGGTTGGCGGTCAGGGCTTTTATAGACACTATGACCCCCCCCCAAAGCAAGCCAATCTCTGCAATGCCCTTCTTTAAGATAGTGGTGGACACTGCCCATGTCATCTCATTGTCCACAGTGTACGTCCTTGCTCATTGGCTGAAAAAAGGCGCCTGCAAGCATTATGGGAAAACCGACTTTGGCGCTTGTTTTGCTGAACGCATGGCCGACTTCATACTATGGTCAGGTTTTGCTCGGCGAAACCCGACTTTGGCGAAAATCGGCGACTTATGAATCTGACCGACCTGTTTCACTCAACTCTAGTAATCACTCCTTCAGTGTCTAGCGCTGAGCTCCCTTGGAAAAGTTTGCCAGAGTTCATACCTGAACCCTGGTGACCTCACTTATAGCATCCCTCACTGTGTGAGAACTATCTCACACAGCGAGCGGTGCTGTAAGTGAGGTCACCAGGGTTCATCAGGTTTGAACTCCAGTGAACTGTCTCACAGCAGTTCAGCGCTAGACACTGGAGGAGCCATTATGCTGCTGTCAGTGTGTTCTGGCTATAGTGGAGAGCAGTCATCTCCAAATCATCACAATCATTGTGAGACAGTATGGATTATCTTCACATCAGATATGTGAGGGATATGGTTGTTTATTATTTTTCTTTTTTACAGTTGGCAATGACTTCAATGAATTAGGCTTAAGGTGAGTATAATGGTTATTTATTAAGTTCTTTCTTTTCCAGGGGAGAAGGGCTTTAATGGAATAGGCGTAAGATAAGTATAACTTTGTTTTTTGTTTTTAAATAAATGTGTAAAACAGGTGGTGATTTTAATTTCAAATAAAGAATTTT
>JARQOD010000003.1:440012412-440106105 GCA_033576555.1 Oophaga sylvatica | reverse complement strand
GGATATGGGTCAGTGAATAATGCTGTTTGCTAATATGCAAATGACATATTGAACTGGCTTGTTCATTTTGTAAATCAATGGAAGACACACAAAGCAAATTGATAAAATGCTTAAACAATGAGCTCTTGTGACCTTCTTCCCTGACCTGTGAATGAAGAGAGGGACTTGTAAAATATCAGCCAGGAGAGGCAAGAGTTCAGATCCTGCATGAGATGATGATGTAAAGACAGCACCTCAGAGAGAAAGAGAGAATATGGACTCTTTTATCCTCTGTCTCCTGGATTGTGGGTCTCTCATCTCTTGGGACTTCTATCCTGTTACAGAACTGCATTCAGGTTCTGGACTATTCTATCCTTTGTGTGGTGGAGTATATATGGACCTTTTGTTTTTTGCCTAAAATAAAGGTCTTGGGAGTGTTCAATCTTCCCTTGCTCGGTTGATTATGTGATACCGGAGAAGGGCCCTGTGACAACAGGTGGCAGTGGTGGGATAAGCAGAGCGTAACCAAATGGAGAACCACCCACAGAGTGAGTACAGAAATTGGACTGTATCCAGTTTACAGGAGAGAGCCAGAGACCTGGACCTAAACTACCCGGGACTGACTAAAGAAGCCTTAATTGATCAACTGGTGGGTGCTAGCAAGGCCACCTCCTCCCAGATATCTGAAGGATAAGAGCGGTAGACGGGGACCACCACCTCAAAAAGCCAGTGGTTGGTGCGGTACGAAGAAGAAATGGCAGTTCTGGGCCCAGTCGTCTCTCAGGAGTATAAGGAGGAGGCTGCTCACCGAACACAGCAGAGACAAGAAGCAATGGAGATCGAAAGAGGTAGTAAATAATGCAATGTGAAGTGTAAACCACACGATCCAGGAGCCTGTACAGAGCACCTGGACAGACATTAAGACATCTGATGAGACTTCCGGAAATTTGGAGAAGTTCTTCAAGGACTTTGAGCAGAGGTGTGCTGTGATAGAGGTACCCCACTCTGGCTGAATGCGTTTATTAGTGGGACTCCTGAACAGAAGTGTGGTGGAGGCTTACCGAACCATTGACTCCCAGCGGAACTGGGATTATAACATTGTAAAGCGGACTATAACGGATTACCATGCTATCACCCCAGATTCATATAGTGCCCAGTTCCGAGACCACCCATGCACCACGGGGGGATCGTTTAGGATGTATGCCCATAAGATGCCCAGGCATGATGGAGATAGCTGGAAGCAGAAAACGCCTTTACTGTGGAAGATGTTATACAGGCATTCCTTTTAGAGCAATTTTTTACCAAGTGCCCCACAGAATTACGGGAATGAGTTTGGGAGCCAATGACGTGCACTGTGGATAGAGCTGTAGTCCTGGCCGATGAGGCCCTTACTATCCAACCACAAAGGAGGAGGTTTTTGGACAATAAACCACACCCGACCCCCTCAGGTTATATCCACCCTCCCACCCAGCCGCAGGCCAATGACAAATACACCTCACAATCCTGGGTCCCAACAGTTCCGACCACGACCTGGGGGTATCACCAAGAGGAGATGTTATGGGTGTGGGCAACCTGGGCATTTGCAATCCAGCTGTCCCTCAAGGATTCAGTGGGAGCCCCACACAGCCCCACCTCGTTCACAGCACCAGAGATACTCCTCCTGGAGTGTATGGACTCCGGCCTTTGTCCTCAGCTACCCAGAGCAATGGCAGCGCCACCTGCAGGATGTATTAATTGATGGATACAAAGTGTCACGATTTAAAGACACGGGGGCATTCCTGACTATCGCTTACCCCCGTGTGGTTTGACCCGAGACAATTCACCAGGGCTTGGGAATTCCCATTGTCATGGCGGGGGGTGCCTGCAAATATATACAGCAAAAGAAGGACCCCGTGACAGCTTTGATTTATTTTTTGCCATACTTTTCAGTTATTGTGTCCTTTCTCTATCAGATACCATAAACCTCAACCCCATGTATTTCTAGGTCAGCAGATTTGACCACTGGCAAGAATTTGTCCTTTTCACCACAAAACATTTTTTTAAAAAGAAAATTCAGGGAGGTGTTAAATTCAAATTTCAGATTTTCTCATTTCTTACAGTTTTTTAAGGCTGAATGTAGATGTAAGTCCATTGAGTTCAACCTATAACCTAAATTTGTTGATCTCTCATGTCTGGTATCAGCTACTCCTTTTTGCCCATTGAAAACATAAGTACACACAGTGTTAAGGGCCTGCGGAACGCACCTAATAGATATTAAGGAGAGGTGCGTTCGCAGCCCGGGGTCCACCGTGCAGGCAGAGCCTGCTGCTAGTAAGATGGCGCAAATAGGCAGTATGAGCGAACTGTTATCCCGCAGAGTCGCAGATGTAAACGCCGTAGCACTATATGGCGGTATGGGCAAACTCTGTTATTCCACAGAGTCGCTAACTAAAGTGCTGTAGCGCTATATGGCGATATAAGCGGACTCTGTTAATTCACAGAGCCGCTGTGACAAAGACTGTGTCCTGTTAGACTCACAGGGGACACAGATGACTGCTAAGCGGATTGTAGTCTGTTGTCATGCAATCAGAAAACAAGCAATAATCTACTCACCGGAGTAGTCGGTATTCTAATGGCGTTTTCAGCCGAGCCCTGAACACGTGCATACAAAACTCCTCACCGGAGGTCCGGTATTCTAGGGGCTTATTTCAGCCGGACCTAACCACATGCATACATGACCACACTGGCGCAAGCACGCAACAGATTTGATACTAGCGCGCGGCCGTGCGGTTATGCCACCTTTTTAGATTAGTAGCAGCTACAGGACCTTCCAGAAAAGGACCAATGAGAAACTGTTCCAGAACACAAGCACTTTCAGGACCTTCCTGGTGGGCCAATGGGAGTCGCTGCTGTAACCGAGCATGTGACCCCTGATCTCCAATGGGAGATCTTTCCCTGGGCTTGCTTAGATGAAGAACACGAGGACTTTGTCCCAGGACTGCCTGCTCCAGCACTGGTTATAATAGAGGAACCAGGAGAGGCAGCAACAAGCCTCTGCACAGCATTAGACCGAACGAGACGCTGGGACCGACGTCTCTGCTGAGCAGGCTCCAATGCGGCCGGAGATGGATGGGGGACCGCAGCGGGACTGGTTTGAGATTCCCCTTGTGCAGCAGCGGTAACTCGATCCCTAACACACAGCTAAGCCAAGCGTACATACGCATGGGGCTGTGTTAAGCCCCCGTCACACTAAGCGAGATCGCTAGCGAGATCGCTGCTGAGTCACAAGTTTTGTGACGTAACAGCGATCTCAGCAGCGATCTCGCTATGTTTGACACGTACCAGCGATCAGGCCCCTGCTGTGAGATCGCTGGTCGTGTCAGAAATGGACCTTTCTTTGGTCGTTGAGATCCCGCTGGGTAGCATGCATCTGTGTGTTTGACACCTTTTACCAACGATCTCGTTAGCGACTCAGCACTGAGACACATAGGAGACACATCGTTACACAGGTCGCTACGGGTCACCGATCGTTGCTGCATCGTTGGGAAGATCTGACTGTTTGGCATCTGACCAGCGACCACATAGTGACGCAGCAACGATCTTTGCCAGGTCGTATCGTTGTCGGGATCACTGTTGCGTCGCTGAGTGTGACGGTACCCTTAGAACAAGAACCTTAGAACAGAGAACATCTTATCAATAAATGGTTAATCCCTATACACAGTGGTGAAGAGGCCTAAATTAGCACAGGATACTCCCATAATTACAATTGAAAACAAACAAGAGAAAGGAGCAAAATAATCCCAAATAATATACAGTCATGGCCAAAAGTTTTGAGAATGACACAAATATTATATTTTCACATGATCTGCTGCCCTCTGGTTTTTATGTGTGGTTGACAGATGTTTTTATCACAGACAGAAATATAATAATTGCAAACATATGAGTAACAAAAGCTTATATTGACAGTTAGAATGAGTTAATGCAGCAAGTCAGTATTTGCAGTATTGACCATTCTTCTTCAGGACCTCTGCAATTCTCCCTGGCATGCTCTCAATCAACTTCTGGACCAAATGCTGACTGATAGCAGTCCATTCTTGCACAATCAATGCTTTCATTTTGTCAGAATTTTTAGGTTTTTGTTTGTCCACCCGTCTCTTGATGATTGACCACAAGTTCTCAATGGGATTAAGATCTGGAGAGTTTCCAGGCCATGGACCCAAAATCTCTATGTTTTGTTCCCTGAGCCATTTAGTTATTACCTTTGCTTTATGGCAAGGTGCTCCATCATGCTAGAAAAGGCATTGTTGATCGCCAAACTGCTCTTGGAGGGTTGGGAGAAGTTACTCTTGGAGGACATTCTGGTACCATTCTTTATTCATGGCTGTGTTTTTAGGCAAGACTGTGAGAGAGCCGATTCCCTTGGCTGAGAAGCAACCCCACACATGAATGGTTTCAGGATGCTTAACAGTTGGCATGAGACAAGACTGGTGGTAGCGCTCACCTTGTCTTCTCCGAATGAGGCGTTTTCCTGATGTCCCAAACAATCGAAAAGGGGATTCATCAGAGAAAATAACTTTACCCCAGTCCTCAGCAGTCCACTGCCTGTACCTTTTGCAGAATATCAGTGTAAGGTTCTTTGTCTCTGTTGACATGTTCCTTGAAACTCAGTTTTTCGTCGGCCATTTTGCTTTCTGTCTTTCTGCAGCTCTTGCTCTCAGTTAATATGGAGTTTCCAGTTTTCATGTTCCCGCCCTGATTCTTCCCTCTTGCTTCTTAAGCAGCCTCAGCTGAACAATCAGTGCTCCTGAATCAAGCCTCAGTCAGTCTGTGACCTGACTCCTGGAAGCCTTGGACTTGTACTCCAGCTATTCCCTACTGAGGAACCTTGGAACACTTTTGGACTCTGGAAACCTGCTGTTTGGTGAATCCATGTTTGCAGAGGAATTACGGTACAGAGAAGAGATCCTGAACCTGCTTTGGAGATTTATTGTAGTGCTTGAAGTTACTCTGGCCTGCTGTGTCTCCTGTCGCTGTTCCTGCAAACTGTGTGAACTTTTCAGCATGCTTGTATGAAGTAATACAAGTCATTTCATTTCAACCTATGTCTCCTGTGTTTTCCTCGCACCCAAGCACAAGACGCTATAGGAACTGTACACTATACATGACAAGATTCAGGAGTCAATGTTTAGTGTCTGCTGGGTCTGGGAAAGCCGTGTCTGCTGTGACTGTGGATATCAGATGTCCGTTTAATACCTTATGTGATGACAGTGGTTGTGACTTCTCACAACCATTCCAGGTGAGCGCATTCCCTTAAAATTTTTACTCTGGAGTGTTACCACAGGTAAACACTATTGTTTTTTTTTTTTCCTTTCCTCTTCCAGCACTTCTGCCTTAAAAGATCTGGAAGATGGAGGCCCGCATAAAGGAACTTTGCGGAGTGACTGATACAATCCTTTCAGATGTACAGACTTTAAAAACCCGTTTTGCAAGCCTACAGGACCTAATTTGCAAGTGTTTGGACAGACTACCCAGGAATTGGGAGCCAGGATTGAGGCTCTAGAGGAACGAGCCCAGGCTCCTGCCATAACCCCGAGTTCTGGGATCCCCAAATTACCTCCTTTTCGTTTTGGCGGTGAACGTGAGAAATTCAGGGGATTTATTAATCAATGCAATTTATTTTTCTCTGCACATGCTTCACAATTTCCCACTGAACGATCCAAAGTGCTTACTATAATCATGTTGCTTACCAATAAGGCTTTGATGTGGGCAAACCCTCTGATTGAGACTGAGGATGATTGTTTGAATCACCTTGATGCTTTTATTTCAGCCATGGGGCAGGTGTTTGATGACCCCAATCGAGGTGCAACAGCTGAAGCAGCCATGTTAACTTTGCGCCAAGGTAAGCGTTCAGTAGCCGAATATGCCCTGGATTTCAGGAGATGGGCTCTTGATACCACTTGGGACACTTCCGCTAAAAAATCTATTTTTCGGAAAGGGTTGTCTCCACTGATTAAGGATGAACCCGAGCCGACCCTCCCACTGCGTTAGGTGACTTTATTAACTATTGTATCCGTATTGATGCTCGTCTGACTGAACGCAGACAAGAGAGATAGTTTGAAAATAATCGCACTAACCTTTTACTACCTCCTCATCAGCTAAGGAACCTTTGAGTAGGATCACAAGGGAACCAGAACCTGAACCCATGCAGGTGGACTCTTTACAAAGACGGGTTAGTGATGCACGCAAAGAACATCGTATAAAGGAAAATCTATGTTTCTACTGTGGTAAGTCAGGGCACTTCATTATAAACTGCCCCAGCCGTTCTCGTAAGACTACTGCAGCAGTCATTCACTGTGAGTGTTGCGAGAGGAGCTCTGTCATGTCCGAGCCTCAGGCTCCAGAGAGATCTGCTGCAAGAGATCTTGATTTCTCTGACTTAAACTCTGTTAGTTCTTGGGACGATGACGGTATAAACGCTGCAATTTTTCAAGTTTCCTCAGCGGTGTCCCAGCTGAGTTGTAAAAGAAACAATTCTCATTGCTTCCTTTCCATCAAACTCTGGGTTGACTCAGTCTGGGTGTCTAGCTCTGCTATGATCGACTCAGGAGCAAGTGGAAATTTCATGGATATCTCCTTTGCTCTGAAAAAGGGGATACGTTCAGTGAAGAAGGCTACTCCAGTACAGATGTAGACTGTGGATGGCTCTCTACTGACTTCTGGACCAGTGGATCAAGAAACAGAGCCTTTGAGGGTCCTTATGGGTAAAGATCATCAGGAGAAAATGTCTTTTTTGCTTATCTCTTCTCCCCACTTTCTCATTATTCTAGGGCTACCATGGCTGCAGGCGCAGCATCCTACGATTAACTGGGAGACCAAGGAATTACACTTTCCGGAGAAACAGATGAGTCAAGGAGTTTCAGCTTGCTCTGTTCCTAAAGGAACCATGTCAGTCCCTGAACTACCAGCTGTATACCAGGACTATGTGGATTTATGTGACAAAAAGAACGCTGATCAGCTTCCTCCTCACCGTCCATATGATTGTCCAATTGAATTATTGCCTGGAGCCGAGATACCTTTTGGTAAGATCTATCCCTAGCGGGGCCTGAGCTAAAAGCTTTGAAGGATTATATAGACGAAAATTTAGCCAAGGGCTTCATACGCCCCTCTTCATCTCCCGCAGGTACACCCATCTTCTTTGTGAAGAAGAAAGATGGATCTCTGAGACCCTGCATAGACTATAGGGAACTCAATAAGGTTACTATTAGAAACCGTTATCCATTGCCTTTAATCCCTGAGTTGTTGGAGAGAGTGCGGCATGCCAAAATTTTCTCTAAATTGGATCTCCGTGGGGCCTATAACTTAGTCCGTATTAGACCTGGGGATGAATGGAAGACTGCTTTCAGGTCACGCTATGGACACTTTGAATATCTAGTTATGCCTTTTGGTCTGAGTACCGCCCCAGTCACTTTCCAACACTTCGTGAATGATATCTTCAGGGATCTCCTAGATACATTTGTGGTGATTTATCTGGATGATATTCTAATTTTTCTAACTCCACAGAGGAACATCATGGACATGTGAGAATGGTCTTAGAACGCCTAAGACAAAACCATCTCTACATCAAACTTGAAAAATTGTGAATTCCATAGGACCGAAATTAAATTTCTGGGGTATGTACTATCTACGCAAGGGATTAGTATGGATGGAAGCAAGACCCAAGCCATCAAGGATTGGCCAATTCCTAGAAATGTGAAGGAGGTGCAGCTTTTTATCGGGTTTGCCAACTTCTATAGACGTTTCATTAAGAATTTTTCTGAGGTAGTGTCACCTATCACCCAACTTACCCGGAAACAGTCTAGGTTCTCCTGGACTCCGCAAGCTCAGGAAGCATTTTCCTGTTTAAAGGATAAATTTACCACCGCACCTATCTTAGTACATCCCAACCCCGAGCTTGCCTTCATAATAGAGGTGGATGCGTCAGACTGTGCCGTTGGAGCTATACTCTCTCAGAGAACAGGTGAGAAGAATGTCTTGCATCCCTGTGCCTTCTTTTCCCAGCAGTTGTCTTCGGCTGAGAGGAACTACGATGTGGGCAATAGAGAATTGTTGGCCATTATTGCCGCCTTCAAGGAATGGAGACACCTTCTTCAGGGAGCTGCACAGCAAATAGTCGTCCTGACAGACCATCGTAACCTTGAATTTATCAGGTCGGCTAAGTGCCTGACTCCTCGCCAGGCTCGCTGGAATCTTTTCCTAAACCAATTTAATTTTGTCATTTCTTATAGACCAGGATCGCGCAATGGAAAGGCTGATGCACTCTCTAGGATTCATTCAGCAGAGACACGTCCACTTACTCCTCCTAAGACTATTCTTCCTGACTCTAGATTCCTGGGAGTGATTCATAATCAAGACCTACTTAAGGACATCAAGGAAGCATACCATGCGGATTCTTTGTTGGCTCAACCCCCAAGGGACGTAAATCTTGTCTTTAAGAATGGTGTGTGGATTCAGGGACAACGTCTGTATATACCTGAAACAGTCAGATAGCCGGGCATAGGGGAATTCTAAAGACACAAGAATTTCTTTCTCGTTTCTTTTGGTGGCCCACTTACAGGAAAGATGTCTTAAACTATGTCACTTCATGTGAAGTCTGTGCAAGATGCAAAACACCTCGCTCCTCACCAACTGGTCTGTTGCAACCTCTTCCCACCCCGTCCCGCCCGTGGGGATCCATTTCTATGGACTTCATTGTGGAGTTACCAACCTCTCAAGGGAAGAACACCATTCTAGTGGTGGTTGACCGTCTAACAAAGGCAGCTCATTTTATCCCTTGTGTCGGCTTACCCACTGCAAAACAGACATCAGACTTGATGATTAAGAATGTGTTTCGCTTACATGGAGTACCGGATGAGGTCATTTCGGATCGAGGGGTGCAATTCACTTCAAGGTTTTGGCAAAATTTCTGTGCAGCATTGGACATTAAAGTAAACCTTTCTTCTGCTTTTCATCCCAGACTAATGGACAGACAGAACGAACCAATCAGACCCTGGAGCAGTATCTCCGCTGTTTTATCTGCCACCTACAGGATGATTGGGTGGATCTACTTCCACTGGCTGAGTTCTCTTATAACAACTCTCAGAGCGCCTCCACTAAGCAGTCTCCTTTTTACTCCAATCTAGGTTATCATCCTAACATTCTTCCTCGATTTCCCATAGATACGCCCTTGCCGGCAGTGGCTGAAAGAATCACTTCTTTACAAAAGAATATGGATCTTCTAAAGGAAAATCTAGAATTGGCTCAGGAAAGGTACAAGAAAGCAGCAGATAAATTTCGTAAACCTGCACCAGCTTTCAAGGTAGGAGATTTGGTCTGGCTGTCAACCAGAAATCTTAAATTAAAGATTCCATCGTCTAAATTGGGACATAAGTACATTGGACCTTATAAGATCAATAAGATTATAAGTGCTGTTGCTTGTCGTCTTCAACTGCCCAGAACTATGAGAATCCACCCTGTCTTTCATGTATCCCTACTAAAGGCTGCAACACCCAATACGTTTCCTGGACGTTCTTCTCCTTGCCCTGACCCAGTGCTGGTCGATGGTCAGGAAGAATTTATGGTGGAAAGGATTCTAGATTCCAGGTTGTACAGAAATCAGTTGCAATATTTGATTAAATGGCAGGGCTACCCAGTGGAGGACAACTCATGGGAACCAGTCAATAATGTAAATGCTCCTCGCCGGCTCCGCCAGTTTCATCAGAGGTACCCTGACAAGCCTGGTCTGAGGTCATCCGGAGGTTGTCCCTAAGGGGGGAGTAATGTAAGGTTCTTTGTCTCTGTTGACATGTTCCTTGAAACTCAGTTTTTCGTCGGCCATTTTGCTTTCTGTCTTTCTGCAGCTCTTGCCCTCAGTTAATATGGAGTTTCCAGTTTTCATGTTCCTGCCCTGATTCTTCCCTCTTGCTTCTTAAGCAGCCTCAGCTGAACAATCAGTGCTCCTGAATCAAGCCTCAGTCAGTCTGTGACCTGACTCCTGGAAGCCTTGGACTTGTACTCCAGCTATTCCCTACTGAGGAACCTTGGAACACTTTTGGACTCTGGAAACCTGCTGTTTGGTGAATCCATGTTTGCAGAGGAATTACGGTACAGAGAAGAGATCCTGAACCTGCTTTGGAGATTTATTGTAGTGCTTGAAGTTACTCTGGCCTGCTGTGTCTCCTGTCGCTGTTCCTGCAAACTGTGTGAACTTTTCAGCATGCTTGTATGAAGTAATACAAGTCATTTCATTTCAACCTATGTCTCCTGTGTTTTCCTCGCACCCAAGCACAAGACGCTATAGGAACTGTACACTATACATGACAATCAGTCTGTCCATGATATTTTTTCTGGAGAGAAGTGGCTTCTTTGCTGCCCTCCTTGAGACCAGGCCTTGCTCCAAGAGTCTCCGCCTCACAGTGCGTGCAGATGCACTCACACCTGCCTGCTGCCATTCCTGAGCAAGCTCTGCACTGCTGGTAGCCCAATCCCGCAGCTGAAACACTTTTAAGAGACGGTCCTGGCGCTTGCTGGTCTTTCTTGGGCACCCTGGAGCCTTTTTGGCAACAATGGAACCTCTCTCCTTGAAGTTCTTGATGATGCGATAGATTGTTGACTGAGGTGCAATCTTCTAGCTGCGATTCTCTTCCCTGTTAGGCCATTTTTGTGCATTGCAATGATGACTGCACGTGTTTCTTTAGAGATAACCATGGTTAACAGAAGAGAAACAATGATGCCAAGCACCAGCCTCCTTTTAAAGTGTCCAGTGGTGTCATTCTTACTTAATCATGACAGATTGATCTCCAGCCATGTCCTCATAAACACCCACACCTGTAATAATGGAGCAATCACTGAAAAGAGGTTAGCTGGTCCTTTTAAGGCAGGACTGCAATGATGTTGAAATGTGTTTTGGGGGATAAAGTTCATTTTCTAGCCAAATATTGACTTTGCAAGTAATTGCTGTTAAGCTGATCACTCTTTATAACATTCTGGAGTATATGCAAATTGCCATTAGAAAAAGTGAAGCAGTAGACTTTGTAAAAATTAATATTTGTGTCATTCTCAAAACTTTTGGCCATGACTGTATATCAAAAATTATTTTATTAAGTAATATAATCCAACAAAATAAAGTACATAAATAACATGAAAAAAGAGACAAAGTGGATAGTTAATTAACACAGGTGTAAAATGAATGGTCCCAAAAGAAAAAGTAAAATAGAATGAGATAACCCAAAAGTAGAAGTGAATCATATAAAGTGGTAGTGCAAATTCAATGATTACTCCCACCAATAGAAAACAGCACCAGTCTGTGTACCAAACTTAAGTACCAACAGAAAGACAAAGAGTTTATCACAGTCCTTAAACTAATGAGGTATATATCACTATAAAGGAACAAAGACTGTAGATATTGAAAGCTACATACCATGTACCACAAAAATATCCGAACAAAGAGGCAAAGAGTGCATTACACTCCTTGAAATAATGGGGTATGTGTCGTTTTAAGGGAGCAAAGACCACAAATAATTAAGCTACATTGGGCTCTTACCCTTAGTATCCATTAGGGACCAGATGCTCGCCAGTAGTTGTTGAGTGGGGGTGTTAGAATATGTTTGGTGCAACAACTCCATTCTTGTCTATGAGTGTTTAGTTGCTACTAGATTTGTATGCTGTTTATGAAGTTAAAAAAAAAAAACTCCCAGAGGCTCACACAGGGAGAGCATGTGACAGTATTTCCTGTTTTTCCTGTGTCTGTGTATCAGAGAAGCAGCCTGCTGTAGATGCTGCACAGATAGATGTTATGTTCTGCTACAAGCACTAAGGAAAGAAAGGGATATCTGTCCCTACGATAGAACTAAGCTCGATCCCTACGATGTAACGGGGAACCTGATCCTGCGATCAGACCCGCTAAAGTCCCCAGCTAGTCTGTACAAAGACCTATAGATATGAGGAAGGGATCCCTACAAGAACTAGGGACTGGGAGAAAAGATGGACACCTCCTAACAGAAGTTGTAGCAGTAAAAAGAAAAACAAACAACATAGAACATAGAGGTCAAAAGACCAAGCAAAACTTATTGAGAAAGGCAACAAAGCACCCGCCTAGCTTAAGAGTAGAAATTACAATGAAGTCCAGCAAAGCCAGAAGGGCGGAGCAAGATTAAATAGGTAAAAAAGGTCATGTGACCAGCAAGATAGAAAAAACCTAACAAGAGAGTTCTAACAGTACCACCCCATTCTAAGAGGATCCTCCGGATCCTAGGCCCAGGCTTACCCGGAAACCTCTTGTGAAATGCTCTGACAAATCTGGACGCAGAAACATCATCCGCCCTCACCCATGAGTTATCCTCGGGTCCAAAACCCTTCCAAGCAACGAGATACTGCAAACTCCCTCTATACTGTCTAGAATTTAGGATGCGGGAAATTTCATATTCCCCGTCCTCCACCACCGGGGGAACAGTGGCAGAGGCGTCTCCATCCGACACATCAGCTCTTTTCAACAGAGAAACATGAAACACCGGATTAATCTTCCAGGAGGTAGGAACCTCCAACCTAACAGCCGATTGGTTAACAACCTGAAGCACCTTAAAGGGCCCTACAAACTTGGGACCCAATTTTTTAGAAGGAATCCTCAACCTCAGATTCTTAGAGGATAACCAAACCATGTCACCAATAGCAAACAAAACCTCTTGCCGTTTCCTATCAAAGTACCTTTTAGATTTTCTGTTAGTCTCCTGAAGATTACCACGCACATCCGTCCAAATTTTCTCCAAATCACCAGAAAAATTCTCCTCTTCAGGCACGGCCGATACCAATTTGGAGAATGACCCAAACGACGGATGTCTCCCAGTACAACAAAAAAAAGGCGAACAACCAGCAGAAGAGGATGTATGGTTGTTAAGAGCAAATTCAGCAAGTGGCAGAAACTCAGACCACCCCTCTTGATTGTCTGCCACAAAGCAACGCAAGAACTGCTCAACATCCTGGTTTTTCCTTTCTGTCTCGCCATTAGACTCAGGATGATATCTGGATGAAAACGACAAATGAACTCCCAACCTGTCACAAAAGGCGCGCCAAAAACGAGCCACGAACTGAGGTCCCCTATAAGAAACAATGTCAGTAGGAACGCCATGTAGTCTGACAATTTCCTTGACAAAGGCCTTAGCGAGAGTCTTAGAGCAGGGCAGTTTGATGAAAGGAACCAAGTGACACATCTTGCTAAAACGGTCCACGACCACCCAGATGACAGTGAAACCCTCAGAGGGGGAAAGGTCAGTAATAAAGTCCATAGCCAAATGTGTCCAAGGAGCACTAGGAACCTCCAGAGGGCAAAGCAACCCTGCAGCAGGAGTATGTGAAGACTTAGATCTAGCACACACAGTACATTGACGCACCCACTTACTCACTTTATTCTGCCATCCAGGCCACCAAAAACTGCGACCCACAAGTCTCTTGGTCTCAGAGATTCCAGGATGACCTGCCAACCGAGACTCATGACACTCAACAAACAAATCTCTCCTAAAGGTCCCAGGCACAAACAACCTCCCATGGGGAGTGTTAGATGGGGCATTCTCCTGTGCTTTAAGAATCTCATCTTCCAACACAGAGTCCAAAGCAGCAATCACAACCCCTTCTTGTAAAATGTTCTCCTCCTCCTCAGCACCAACCATGGGAGAAAAGCTGCGAGACAAAGCATCGGCTTTCACATTCTTAGTACCTGGGATGTAAGTAACGGAAAAATTAAACTGCGAGAAAAACAGTGCCCACCTAGCCTGACGGGCATTCAAGCATTTGGCAGCATCAAGATAGATCAGATTTTTATGATCAGTGAAAACCTGAACTGGAAATTCAGCACCTTCCAAGAGATGCCGCCAGTGTTCAAATGCGAGTTTAATGGCCAACAATTCCCGATTACCAATATCATAATTCAGTTCAGTCTCAGAAAAATTTTTTGAAAAAAAGGCACAAGGATGTACTCCATCCGTGTTTTCCTGAGACAACACCACGCCGACCCCCACAGAAGAAGCATCAACCTCAACCAAAAACGGTTTAGTCACATCAGGCTGCATAAGGATGGGAGCAGAACTGAACCTCTCCTTTAAAAACACAAAAGCTTCAATGGCCTCAGTAGTCCACTGAACCACATTAGCACCTTTCCTGGTGAGATCGGTCAGTGGTTTGACAATAATAGAAAAATTTTTAATGAATTTTCTATAATAATTGGCGAAACCCAAAAACCTCTGTAACGATTTCAAACCAATAGGCCTAGGCCATTCCTGCACAGCTTGAACTTTCACCGGGTCCATCTCAAAACCTTCGCTGGAGATAATGTAGCCCAAAAAACTAATTCTCTGTACAGCGAACTCACATTTCTCCAGCTTAGCAAAAAGCGAATTGTCACTCAATAACTGTAATACCTCACGAACGCTCCGCCAATGAGACTCCAGATCCGGCGAATAAATCAAAATGTCATCCAAATACACAACCACATTTTTGCCGATCAAAGGTCTAAGGATGTCATTAATAAGATTCTGAAAAAATGCAGGAGCATTGGTAAGGCCAAAAGGCATAACCAGATTCTCAAAATGACCCACAGGAGTGTTATTAGCAGTCTTCCATTCGTCACCCTCCTTCATGCGCAACAAATTGTATGCCCCCCGAAGATCAATTTTAAAGAACCACTTGGCCCCCGCTAACTGGTTAAACAAATCAGGAATCAATGGCAGTGGGTAAGGATTGCGTACAGTAATTTTATTAATCTCACGAAAGTCCAGACAAGGACGTAAACCGCCGTCCTTTTTTTTAACAAAAAAAAATCCAACAGCCACAGGAGACTTGGAAGGCCTAATGTGACCAGCGGCCAAGCTTGTCTGTATGTATTCCTCCAAAGCCTTTCTCTCAGGAATAGTAAGATTAAATAAACGACTTTTAGGAAGAGTCGCTCCAGGGACAAATTCAATAGTACAATCATAGTCTCTATGGGGAGGTAAAATCTGCGATTCCTTCTCAGAAAAAACTTTCCAAAAATCCTGAATAGGTACAGGTAGTTCCCCTTTATCCACAGCAGCAATACGCCCATTACAACACTTGTCATAACACTTAGGGCTCCAGGACTTAATTTCATTGGTAGACCAATCCAGAACAGGATTGTGCAATTTTAACCAGGGTAACCCCAAAATCACCGGAGAAGGTAAATTATTCAATACTACCAAATCCAAATTCTCTTGGTGAACACCATTAATAGTGAGGGGAAATTCACAGACCTTGTGAGTAACATTCTTCAAGGGAGAGCCATCAACAGAAACCACGGCAATAGGGGATGACAAAGGTTTGGGTTTTAATTTAAGTTTTTCCAAGAATCCCCCATCAATCACATTCAGCGTAGAACCACAATCGACAAATACCCGAAAATCCATTAATTCTTCCTGAGCAGCAGTAGTGGCAGAAAGAAAGACGCCCTTAGTGTTTAAACAGGCTATACGGGCGAAACTGACCTCTTTTTTTTTTCTTTGTTCATACGAAGCACACAGTTCTTAATGAAATGGTCAGATTTGCCACAATAAAAGCACAAACCTTCAGAAAACCTGCGGTCTTTTTCCTGAGAGCGGGGTGCCATCGCTCCAATCTCCATCGGCTCTCCAAAGTCAGTACAAACCCTCTCAAGACTTGGAGCTGACATGGCAGAGGATTTACTCTCATTAACCCTTGCCCGCAGTCTCCTATCCACCCATATAGCTAATTTCATAGCCTACTGCAAGTTACCAGGTATGGGATAAGCAATCAGCAAATCTTTAACCCTTTCACCTAGCCCTGCAAGAAACAAACTTTTCAAAGCTGAATCGTTCCATCCCACCTGAGTAGACCACCGTCGGAAGTGAGTACAATATTTTTCCACATTACCTGATCCCTGCCTCAAACGTCTCAATTCTGTCTCAGCTGATGAGACACGATCAGGATCATCATACAATAAGCCCAAAGCAGAAAAAAAAACTATCCACTGATCTAAAGCATGGATCACTAGGTTGCAGAGAAAAGGTCATTCCTGAGGTTATTTGCGCAAAAGTGACATTATGAACCTGTGATTCATCACCAGAGGAACTGGGTCTCAAACGAAAATACAACAAGCAAGCATTTTTAAAAGAAAAAAAATCTTGTTGTTCACCAAAAATAAATCAGGCAAACGTACCTTTGGCTCCACGAAATGTGCTCCAGAACAGTTACTCACGTGTTTCTGGAGTTCGGACACCTCCAGAGAGAGTCCCTGCAGGCGTTGAGCCAACTCCTGAACCGACACCATAATGGAAACTGGAAATCTTTCCTTAGAGATATATTTTTTTTTTTTGGGCTGGACTTACTGTTATGTTCTGCTACAAGCACTAAGGAAAGAAAGGGATGTCTGTCCTTACGATAGAACTAAGCTCGATCCCTGCGATGTAACAGGGAACCTGATCCTGCGATCAGACCCGCTAAAGTCCTCAGCTAGTCTGTACGAAGACCTATAGATACGAGGAAGGGATCCCTACAAGAACTAGGGACTGGGAGAAAAGATGGACTCCTCCTAACAGAAGTTGTAGCAGTAAAAAGAAAAACAAACAACATAGAACATAGAGGTCAAAAGACCAAGCAAAACTTATTGAGAAAGGTAACAAAGCACCCGGCTAGCTTAAGAGTAGAAATTACAATGAAGTCCAGCAAAGTCAGAAGGGCCGAGCAGGATTAAATAGGCAAAAAAGGTCATGTGACCAGCAAGATAGAAAAAACCTAACAAGAGAGTTCTAACAATAGAGACACACAAATGATTTATTCCTGATCTATTAAGCTTATCATATATTGTTCCTGTTTGTTCCTGAATAAAGAAGCTCTGTTGTAATACACTTGGAGAGTATCCTGATTAATCCGCTGCCAACAGGTTATGGGCCCAGAGTGACACAGAACCCCAGAGTAACACAGCAACAAAAGCCCGGCCGCCTTAAAGCAGACTGCAGAATTTGGAAAGCAAGAATGAGTCAGCTTAAAAAGCAGAACAGCCATCAAAGGTTAAAACAGCTGGAAAGGAAGATTCTGCATGTGCTGAAGCTGCATTTAATGCCAGTTCAAGCCCATCTGCAAAGCATATATGGTGTACAGATTCTGTTCAAGCAGCCATATACCAAATATCAAGGATTTCTTCACTGACCTTAATAAAAGCAAGTCAGAAAAGGTCAGCTTAGCTAATGGTCAGTATATCACTTCAGAAGGAGTATGAGATTGCTACCTCCACTGTCAAGTTTACTCAGCACAAAGCAGAAAGATCCCAATAAAGGATGTTCTCTATGTTCCCAACCTTGAAAGCAATTTTTTGTCAGGAAAGAAGCTCACGCAAAAGGGGAATGTAATTACTTTTAGAGATAACAGCTGCATCATGTCAAAGAAGGGTCACACTCTTGCAGAAGGAAAAATCCAAGATGAGCTTTATCAGCTAAAATGCAAAGAAAGAGTGTACAGTGCTAGACAAGATCTGCATAAGAACTGTATCCATGTATAGCACAGATGTCTTGGGCACAGAGACCCACAAGCAGTAAGGAAGCTAGCTCAACTTGCAAATGGTATTGAAATCAACCAGTGTAGTCAAATGATGAAGTGCACTAGCTGTCTTAAAGGGAAAATCTCCAGAAAATCCTTTCCTAAAATAAGCACCACTAGATCTGCACAGTCTCTGGATCTGATACATACAGATGTATGTGGTCCAATGAGTGTTCAAACTCCTAGCAAGAAGAGATATTTTCTCACTCTTATTGATGACTACTCCAGACATACAGTCGCCTAGCTGCTTCGCAGTAAGGATGAAATTCCACAGAAACTTGAAGAATATCTTGCTGTAGTGTTTAACAAATTTGGAAGAATGCCAAAAGCCCTGCGTGGAGATAATGGAACCGAATATACAAGTGGTAAGGTGCAACCTATATTGAAAAAGAATGGAATCGTGTTCCAGACTACCATTCCATACAACCCAGAACAAAATGGCATTGCAGAGAGAAAGAACCGTTCTCTCTGTGAAAGCGGAAGAAGTATATTGTTTGCGAATCTACCTACAACGTATTGGGGAGAAGCCATCATGACAGCTTGCTATCTTCATAACAGAGTGCCAGGTAAAGCCACAAATAAAACCCAGTATGAGCTATGGAACTGTGAGAAGCCTAACCTGAAGCACCTCAGGATATTTGGAAGCAAAACGTTTATGTATGTTCCCAAAGAAAAATGTTCCAAGTAGGAATCACTCACAAAGAAAGGAGTCCTGGTAGGCTATAGCAAAACTCAAAAGGGATACAGAATCCTGCACCCAGACCCACACAGTAACAATCAGCAGAGATGTCGTGACTCGTGATTGATGAAAATCTGTATCGCTCAAATTCCATGAAGTTATTCAACATAAGAAGCAAGAACAAGAATCTCAATCACCAAACCTAGACACTGAAAAGGAAAACACTGAAGTGTGGACAAACTCTGAAGCCAAAGGTGCGTCAACACCAATGGATTCGTCCCACTTAAAGTTGGAAGGAGAATATCTGCTACCCAGCAATGAGAGTTACAGACAAGCAGTGGGGGCACTTCTGTACATAGCAACCACAACTCATCCGGATATCACAGCTGCAGTCGGAATTCTCTGCCAACGTGCAAGCAAGCCACGCCAAAGAGACTGGAATGCAATTAAGAGAATTATTCAATATCTTAAAGAAAATTAAAGGCTAAATCTTAAGATATCTGCATCAGGAGATCTCACTCTCAGAGGTTATGTGGATGCAGATTGGGCTGGAGATTCAAGTGATCGGAAATCAACAAGTGGTTACTTGTTCAAGGTAGGAGAAAATTAAATTTCTTGGTCCAGCAGAAAACAAGTGTCAGTCACGTTATCTTCTACAGAAGCAGAATATATGTTTGCTGCTTATGCAAGTCAAGAAGTAATTCGGTTGAAACAACTTTTGGAAGATTTCAGCAAGCCATTAGCTCAACCAACACTTTTCTATGAGGACAACCAAGGATGCATTAAACTTGCCAGCAGTGAGAACATTAGTGCAAGGACTAAGCACATTGATGTAAAACATCACCACTTACGTGACTTAGTGGCACATGGTGTACTCGAGTTTGTTTATTGCGTGTCTGACAAGATGATAGTGTGGAGCCCAGCTGCGACTGGATTCATATCTCCCAGAAGGGTGCACTGAAGGAATACACCACTAGAGGTCATTATATACACTCACACACCTTCACTTATCTCTAAGTCCACCAGAGGGAGCTCCGATAGTGATATAAAACGAGAGTGAACACAGGAAAGTGAGCTCAGTTAGCTCAGTCAGAGCAGTCTGAAGGAGCAGTCTGAAGAGAGAGGCTGCAGAGCCATTCAGTTCAACAGAGTGGAGGCTAGTAAAAGTGGAACGGAAACCACTCCAGCCTAGTCAGAGCTGAATCTAGTGAGTGCAGCTCAGTGAGAAAGCGTGCCGACGCTTAGAGAGCGGTGAAGAGGCAGCCCACCAACTGCCAGTGTGTGATCGTGTGAGGGCCCGGGTAGGCCGAAAGCGAGTGGAAAGTGAATGAGGCAGAGGAGCCTTCATAGCTCACCTCAGCAAGTATTGACCGGACACCGGGGTCCGAGCCTATAGGGATCTCCACGACCCATTAGGAGAACATCGGAGTTCCTGGAGGACTACAAGTCCCAGGAGTACCACAGAGCTGATACGTAGCAGGATGAGGAGGACGGAGTCTGGCAGGATCCGCCATAAAAGACCCTGTCCTTTCAGAGAAGGTCCAATCACAAGGTCAGCCAGGTACAAGACGGAGACTAAGTTAGGCCCAGCTACACGCAGGCCAGAACTTTATTACAAAAAGGCAGAGAACAGGAGGCCACACACCTACTCAGTGGAGGAACCTGGATGTGCACCCTTCACCCTACAGTGCTCCGGGGAGTTCCTGCAACATCTTCAGTAGAGGTACCAAAGTGACTTATGTGTGTGTCTACCTTATTACCCCTAACTGCCGGGTCCCCGTCTGTCCTGCATCCCTACACATCTATCTGCCATGGAGGACTCAGCCTTACCTGTGGAAGGCTTAACATCTAGCTGCACAATATTAACCCTTCAGTGGATCTGCACAGCAGCGCTGGTCACCCTGACCAGGTACCACAGGTGGCGTTACGAATCCCCATTCCAATATTCAATTCACCTGTAAATATCCCACATTAAAAGGTGAGCCCCAGAGCCACGGACTGAGCTGTGTTGCCGTGACATCCCCCATAGTAGTCTATAGGCTCAGATCCGAGTTCCCATTGCTCTGGAGGGCGACGCAATAGCTGATGGTATGACAAAACCATTATCAAGAGCCAAGCTTGTGGACTTCAGAACCGCAATGGAACTAATAGGATAAGTACCGTAGTTGCTGAGTCGGGGTGTTGGAATATGTTTGGTGCAACAACTCCATGCCTGTCTATGAGTGTTTAGTTGCTAGCTTTGTATGTTTATAAAGTAAAAAAAAAAACTCCCAGAGGCTCACATAGGGAGAGCATGTGACTGTATTGTATTTCCTGTATTTCCAGTGTCTGTGTATGAGAGAATCAGCCTGCTGTAGATGATGCACAGATAGAGACACACAAATGATTTATTCCTGATACATTAAGGTTATCATATATTGTTCCTGATTGTTCCTGAATAAAGAAGCTCTGTTGTTGTGTCGACCCGCCACCACAATTGTGGGTTACCAGGGCAATGGGGTACTCAGAGCCGAGCCCATGGAAGTCTATGGGGTTGTCACAGGTAGCGGTGGCTCGGTCTGTGGCCCTGGCGGTCTGGCGTATGTTGGGGATATATTTACAGGGGATAGATTTATATACAGTTCGTGACGCCACCTGTAGTCTTCTGGTAATTTGTACCAGCGCTGCTGTAGATCTCTGAGGGGATGGTGAGGCAGCTAGATGTCGGGTCCCCTACAGGTGGGACTCTTCCCTCAGGTCGGTAGTTAGGTAGGGATTGTGCAGGCATGCAATAAATAACTCAGTCTCACACATCAGCGTCTCTCCATACCTTTTACTTGTAAGATGGTAAGGCAGTTCCCAGGGAGGCTGATGGGGTTGATGGAGGATGAGCTTTGAGGCAACGGTTAAGCAAGTTAGGGGCCTCCTTTACTTTCAATACGATGATGAGTCCAACCAGCCTGAAGCGTAGTTCCCTCTATAATTCCAGCTATTCCAAAGCTGTTCTGCCCAGTCAGTTTTGTGGTCGGAGCCTTCCTGTGGGAGAGCTGAATTCCTATCTTGTCCTGCAGAGACTCAAGGTCCTCACTTCCCCTGACCCCAGTTACGTACTGACTCTTCAGGGCTGCTTGCCACGACCTAAGGTCCGGTAAGCCTCTGGTTTTCTTACCACTATGCTTGAAGCTATAGTGATCCTTCGGTCCCCAGTGACCGGTAACAATGTGCAGGTATCCTTGACCTATGGCACTTCTCTGTTCTCTTCCACTTTGCCCTTCGATTTGCTCAACTCTTAATAGATATCTCAGTCTGTCTTCCAGTGGGGCACAGCTCTGACCAGGCTGAGGTGATCTATATCTCGCCCTTACTGGCCTCCACTTTCTGAACTGCTAACAGGCTCAGACTGAACACGTCTGCTCTGTCCAAGGACAGGAATCTGACTGAATGAATCACTCCCCTCCACACCCCTGCTGGGTGTGTCCGAAGTGTACGTGATGTCATGAAGAGCCCTTAACTGTTACCTCTCCACTCATCCTCCTGGTATGGTGTACCAGGGCTACACATTCCCCCATGGTAAATGACAGCACTCCCGGGCTGTAAAATACAAAGAGACATTTTGTTTATGCATGAAAACATCAACATTAAACATTAATTCGTCCCATCCGGGAGGTGAGGATGTCTTGAACGTTACGATAAAACATCAAATATAGAAAAATACAAAAAGTATTAAGGCATCAAAACATTCAATAAATACACAGTATTCTTGTGAAGGACCCGCACCAAACCTTCAACGTGGGTCCTGGGTGGGCTGCAGGACATCCGAATGCAGACCTCACTCAGTGCCACACCACACGGGTTTTCTGTTCAGAGGTAAGTCAAGGCTTCGTATGAAACCATTAAAAGGCACCTTAGTGCAACTATTTACAAGATACAGTTTTTGGGCTGGCTCAGTCCTCAGCCTCTGAGTCCATTATAAGACATAATAGGGAAAAACACATATATATATAGACTTTTTACAATATTCACATTAATTCGTTATAATCACTGCTGATATCTAATGGGTAACTTCCCTTTGGTGGTTCGCTCTGATCTACGTGGTGTAGCTTCAGGTATATCAAGTTGCGATCTGTCTGCACTGCGTAACGGCAAACTATAGAACTGCCTCAATCTTTCTATGGATCTGGCAAGCGTACTGATGGCTGGGCGGTGTGAGTCAGCTTCACCAGGGGATCCCATAGTATGGGGCGCTGCTTCTGATGATCCTTCTTGAGATTCCACAGGTTGAGGTGTTGCTGGGATGGGTAACTCCTGAGCGGGCTCAACTGGCACCACGGGCACAACTGGAGGTAGAACTTCCTCTTGTGGCTGATAAAACTGCAACACTGGAACTATTACAGCATCTCCCAGTCGGGGCCAATCCGCAGGAAAATCTCCCAGATCCGTGTGTATGACCTCTTCCTTTCTTTCTTCTTGATTGATGACAGGGTTCTTTTCACAACGCTTTAAGGGTTCTGGACACAATTTCAAATGGTCTCTGGACACAGTGGTTGTTGTTCTTCCTCCGTCCTTACTGACGACACAAACTTTTCTGTTGTCATATTTAGAATCTTGTACGACGTAGGGTTCTTGCTCCCACTGGTTATCCAATTTGTGCATCTTCCTTTTCCTTTTTAATACTACCTCTCCAGGCATCAAAGGCTTGGCAGGAGCATTTCTGTTGTAAACATCTTCCTGTTTTCCCCGTGCCTTGTTGAGACTTTCCTCCACGCAGACTTGCACTCTTCTGTATTGCTCTTGCCGATTGATGTCCCAGTTTTCAACGGCGTCGTCTGCCTCCGGTTCTACCACTCCAAGTTCTAGATCCATTGGTAGTTTTCCAGGCCTTGCTCTCATAAGATAAGCTGGAGTGCAGTTAGTTGAACTTACAGGTATATGGTTATACAAATCAACCAAATCAGGTAGTAAATCCGGCCATCGATTCCTGTCTTCCAACGGTATGGATCTCAACAAGTCAAGGACAATATGGTTCATTTTTTCGCAAAGACCGTTGGTTTGAGGGTGATATGGTGTTGTTCTAATTTTCTTCCACCCGTACATGTGACAGAATTCCTTGAATAGATCGGCTTCGAAAGCAGGTCCCTGATCGGTTAATACTTGCTCCGGATACCCATGCGGTCTGCAGAAGCTTGCTTGAAAGGTTTTCGCTGCCGTCACTGCGGTCTGGTCCTTAACTGGAACAACCACCAGAAATCTGGAGTAATGGTCCACCATGGTCAAGGCGCATGAGTATCCAGATCTACTTGGCGACAGTTTGACGTGGTCCAGGGCCACAATCTCCAGGGGACGAGTCGTCCGGATAGGTTGCAGGGGTGCCTTCTGACTACCATAGTCCTTTCTTCTGAGACCACAGGGTCCACAGTTCCGACACCACCTCTCGATGGAGCTGCGCATCCCTACCCAGTAGAACCGGCATCTCAACAGGGTCTCCAGCTTTCTCCAGCCAAAGTGTCCTGCTTGATCATGGTACGCTTCCAACACCATTGGGACGTCTGCCTTGGGGACCACTATTTGCCAGACCATCTCGTGGGTTCTGGGGTTGACGTATCTCCTGCACAACTTCTCACGGTATAGGAACAACCTGCTTTTCTCGTTCCACAGGAGCTTTGCTGACATAGGTGCATCCTTTTCCAAGGAGGAACCTTCCTGTTTTAACAACTCCTTGATGCGGCTGACCACTGGATCACTGTCCTGAGTCTCTTTCCAACTGTGATGGGGTAAAGGATTTAATGTTGCACCATACTGCTTTCTGTTGACTCGATGCTCGTGGACTACCCCATTTCGATGGAACGCAGGTAGCTCAATTTCCTCCAGGTCGTCCGATTCTTCTTCCGTGTCAGAGTCATGCGGCCTTCGGGACAACGCGTCAGCATTAGCATTCTTTCGACCTGCCCGGTACTTGATAGTAAACTGGTAATTGGACAACCGAGCCATCCATCGCTGCTCCATGGCGCCCAACTTGGCCGTTTCTAGGTGCGTTAGCGGGTTGTTATCTGTAAACGCAGTGAACTGATTGGAGGCCAGATAGTGCTTAAATCTTTCAGTGATGGCCCAGACCAGCGCCAGAAACTCCAGCTTGAAGCTGCTATAATTTTCCGGATTCCTTTCAGTTGGCCTGAGTTTTCTGCTGGCATATGCGATGACTTTTTCTTGGCCATTCTGCTTCTGACTGAGAACTGCTCCCAACATTTCATTACTGGCGTCGGTGTACAACAGGAACGGTTGGCTGTAATCAGGATAGGTTAAGATCTCATCACCTGTAAGGATCTCTTTCATCTTTTGGAATGCTTCAGCCTGTTCTTTACCCCAATTAAAGGGAGGGTTCCTGCTCTTTAAGGATTGTCCTACCAGGAGGTCCTGTAAAGGAGCTGCCTTCTTCGTGTAATCTTTCACGAACCTTCTGTAGTAACCCGTTAGTCCCAGGAACTGTCGCACTTCCTTAAGGTTCTTCGGCTCCGGCCACTTCTGGATGGCAGTGACTTTCTCTGGGTCCGGCGCTACTCCTTCCGAACTGACGATGTGCCCCAAGTATTGTACCTTCTGCTTGAGTAGATGGCATTTTGAGGGTTTTAATTTCATCCCGTACCTGGACAGGGACTCGAATACTTCTGCCAGGTGCTTCAGATGGTCCTCATATGTCTTGGAATACACGATGACGTCGTCTAGGTATAGCAGCACGGTTTCAAAATTGAGATGTCCCAGACAATTTTCCATCACTCTCTGAAATGTTCCTGGGGCACTGCTGAGCCCAAACGGCATTCTGTCGAACTCACAGAGCCCCATTGGGGTGGTGAAAGCCGTTTTCTCACGATCCTCCTCAGCCACAGCCACTTGCCAGTAACCACTAGTCAGATCAAGGGTAGAAAAGTAGTTAGCCGTTTTCAGAGCAGCTAATGATTCCTCTATGCGTGGTAACGGGTATGCATCCTTGTGTGTTATGCGGTTCACCTGCCTGTAATCCACACACATTCTCATACTACCATCTTTCTTTTTAACCAGAACTAGAGGGGCTGCCCAGGGGCTACAACTATCCCTTATCACCCCAGCTTTCTTCATATCATGCAACATTTCTTTAGCCTTCTGATAATGAGCTGGAGGTATGGGCCTATACCGCTCTTTGATGGGAGGATGACTGCCTGTAGGGATATGATGTTGTACTCCCTTAATTATCCCAAAATCAAGTGGATTCTTGCTAAACACTTGGGCGTACTCTTGCACCACCCGTAATACCCCTTGCTTCTGGTGAGCGGGAGTGGTGTCCGTCCCAACATGGAGTTGCTGACACCATTCCGCCACCTGAGTTGCTGGGTCATTGTCCTCCGCTATTTGACAGGAGTCTAAGGACTCAGCCGGGAGAATAGAATTATTATCAACAGCATGTAGTTTAGCAATAGTTGCGTAACGGGGTAAGTTTACCTCATCATCTCCCCAATTGAGAAGCCGTACCGGTACTCTTCCATTCACCACTTCTACTACTCCTCTAGCAGTCATAAGTGTAGGTCTATGTTCTGAATGGTGGGGTTCTACTACAGCTTGGTAATTCTGTCCTCTCAGACCTATGGCTGCCCTGCACCAAATGATCATTTCACTCATTGGGGGTATCACAATAGGATCCGAGTCAGTGACCCGTACATTACCAATTTCGCCGTCTGTAAGCTTCGCTTGCTGCTGACACACCAGGGCCCGGATCTCTCTTTGGATTACTCCTCTCTGCCTTGGTCGGGCAATCTCAGCGAGCTGTTGGAGCAAGAACACAACTTCTCCCAAACAATTACCGATAATGTTAGTACCCAAAATTATATTTAAACCGTTCTCCTCATTTACAGTCTTTACTACCAGAAGCCCCTGGTCTTTCAACTCCTCTCTGCCCACTTTTACATCTACACATTTTGTCCCGAGTACTTCTACCGGAAGACCATTAGAAGCATACACGGTAAAGTCAAGGCTCGGAGGTTTAAGACTATCCATTGACCAGTACTTGGTATATAGGGCATCAGGTATTAGGGTCACCTGCGACCCAGTGTCTAACAATGCCGGAACAGCAATACCATCTAGAATAATAGACAGGTAGGGTCGCCCGCCCACATACCTGCGGTTCCAGTCTAGGGGGCCTGACGGGTATTCTCCTGGGTGTTGGCCCTTGGACCCAGGTTCTGCCCGTTTAAAGGACACTGTGGAGACAGATGACCTTTCCGGTTGCATCGGTAACAGATGATCTCTCGACGAGGAGGGTGTTGATCAGGGGTTGCTCCTGGGGGTGGCGTTGTCCTCCTCCGGGGGGGCGACGTCTTCTTTCTTCTCCGGTGCATCCACGGGACGTCTTCTGGGCAGTCAGCTAACAAGATCTTCCCTTCCTCCTCCTTCCGCAGCTGTAGGGCACTCATCACAGCGGCCAGATTTTTAGTCAGCTGGCGCACCTCTGAGCGCAGACAGTCCAATTCACTAGGAGATGTCATCTGCGCTTTGGCTTCGGCCACTAACGGGGAACAGGGGGTTACTTCCGGTTCCAGAGTGACTTCACCCTGATGATGTTGGGTGGCCACCTCAGGTTTGCCCAGGGGCCGCAGCCCTTTTATTGCCATGTCCTTTAGGGCATCAAAGGTAGCATCCGGATGATCTAAGGACCACCAATTTACAGTTCTGCGTTCCTCTTGGGATCTCAATCCCTGTATAAATTGTTCTTTCAACATCTTATTCTCGTCGATAGCATTTAAATTGTTAATCTGCTTGAGGGCTCTCAGGGCTCCCTGTAGTCGGCAAGCATAGTCCCGGATGCTGTCACCTGGCTGTTGTGAACAGTGATAGAAGGCCATCCGGAGATCCGTTTCTGTGCGGTCCTCAAATATGGCATGCAGCTTAAGGAAGATCGCAGGTACCGACTCCTGATCAACGGTATCCCAAGTCTCCACTTCCCTCTCAGCAGCGCCGGTTAGCTGCCCTATTAGCACAGCAGCTTTTTGTCTCTCAGGCATGGAGTACATTTCTAGGATGCTGCATAACTTCCGCTTGAAGCCTGCTAATGTGCCTGGCTCACCGCTGTATTGGGGAAGCCATTTCGCCCCAGGCATATATGGGAGCGTTAGTGGCATGATCGGGACTACCGGACTGGGTGCAGGGCCTGCGCCCCCATCTGGCGCTACAATACCAGGCGGTGCGGGATTGGGGCCTCCGGCCGGGGCCGCACTGTCAGCCGGTTGTTGTGACATCTTAGCACCCCCTTGGTTAAACGGAGCCTACCGGTTTCAGACGCTGCTACTTCACAGGCACCGCAGTGAGAACAGGACCTTCGTCGCAGGCGCTCTGATGTCAGAGCGTTCACTTCCTGTTGCAGGACCTGCCGCTGAGTCAGAGCCGGGGGCGTGTCCAAGACTTTGCGCGCTCTTTCAGGTACGCCCACCTTCTTCTCCAGCGCCTTAGGGCGCGAATCTGGCGGCAAATATGGCGGTATTTGGCGCCAAACAACAGCAACAGTCTTTTTCACCAAAACACTCCACAGGCACACAGGGCTCGCAATGCTGCAAGTTTCGTATCCTGTTCGTGACGCCAAAGTTTTGTGTCGACCCGCCACCACAATTGTGGGTTACCAGGGCAATGGGGTACTCAGAGCCGAGCCCATGGAAGTCTATGGGGTTGTCACAGGTAGCGGTGGCTCGGTCTGTGGCCCTGGCGGTCTGGCGTATGTTGGGGATATATTTACAGGGGATAGATTTATATACAGTTCGTGACGCCACCTGTAGTCTTCTGGTAATTTGTACCAGCGCTGCTGTAGATCTCTGAGGGGATGGTGAGGCAGCTAGATGTGGGGTCCCCTACAGGTGGGACTCTTCCCTCAGGTCGGTAGTTAGGTAGGGATTGTGCAGGCATGCAATAAATAACTCAGTCTCACACATCAGCGTCTCTCCATACCTTTTACTTGTAAGATGGTAAGGCAGTTCCCAGGGAGGCTGATGGGGTTGATGGAGGATGAGCTTTGAGGCAACGGTTAAGCAAGTTAGGGGCCTCCTTTACTTTCAATACGATGATGAGTCCAACCAGCCTGAAGCGTAGTTCCCTCTATAATTCCAGCTATTCCAAAGCTGTTCTGCCCAGTCAGTTTTGTGGTCGGAGCCTTCCTGTGGGAGAGCTGAATTCCTATCTTGTCCTGCAGAGACTCAAGGTCCTCACTTCCCCTGACCCCAGTTACGTACTGACTCTTCAGGGCTGCTTGCCACGACCTAAGGTCCGGTAAGCCTCTGGTTTTTCTACCACTATGCTTGAAGCTATAGTGATCCTTCGGTCCCCAGTGACCGGTAACAATGTGCAGGTATCCTTGACCTATGGCACTTCTCTGTTCTCTTCCACTTTGCCCTTCGATTTGCTCAACTCTTAATAGATATCTCAGTCTGTCTTCCAGTGGGGCACAGCTCTGACCAGGCTGAGGTGATCTATATCTCGCCCTTACTGGCCTCCACTTTCTGAACTGCTAACAGGCTCAGACTGAACACGTCTGCTCTGTCCAAGGACAGGAATCTGACTGAATGAATCACTCCCCTCCACACCCCTGCTGGGTGTGTCCGAAGTGTACGTGATGTCATGAAGAGCCCTTAACTGTTACCTCTCCACTCATCCTCCTGGTATGGTGTACCAGGGCTACACATTGTCACACACCTGGAGAGTATCCTGAATAATCCGCTGCAAACAGTTCGGTAGATAAGACAAGCTAGAGCATTATGGGCACTGTTGCCTCCCAGCGTATAGTGTATAGACTCAGTGTATTTGAAGGTTAATATCTTGAGAAAGGTGGTGCACAATTCTCTTTAGAAAACGTGCACAAAGTGAAAAATAAGGAGCCGAGACTTCACTCACCAATATTTCTAACAGCACTGTTTCTTTATTTCATCCTCATTAAAGAGACAAAAAATGGGGGCAATTGCAGTGGAAGGACCTGAAGCCCCAAGGCAAATGCCATTTTGCGTGGTATACGCTTGTGTAGAGGCCAGATGAAGCATATAACAAGCAAAACAGATTGTTGGCTCTGGTGGACTCCAGCTCCCTCCTCTTTAATGGCCTCTGTTGTCTGTTTAATAAAGATGGAATAAAGAAAAAAAAATTCTAGAAGTATTGGTGAGAGCAATCCCAGCTTCTTCTTTTTTTTTACTTTATGCACGTGTATCTTGAGGACAAATGAGAATTTGGCCAATCTCTACCTTAGGTGCAACATAACATATAAGGCCACTTTGAACAATTGTAACGTCCAAAATCAACAAAATCACCATCCTCCAAACAAATGTTTGTTCAAAAAATTTTCAACCATCAACTTCTATCTAATGTTTATAGTCATCTTTAGACATATGCTTATAAATTTATAGTTTTGCATTAGCACGATTTTCTGAGACTGGTTTTATGGCGTTGCAAAGATATATATCAAGTGACAGTTTTATTACTTGCTAATTATCTTTTTATTAGTAGATTTCAAGTCAATAAGGCCTTGGGGCATATAAAACTGTACGAAGGGACACAAAGTCCTCTGTACTGTAGAGCTGAAAGTATGAAACTTCTTCTACTGCTATATGTTGCCTGCACGGAACCATAAAACTAAGGTATCTACTTCAGAGTTTTAAGGCTTAATCACTTGTAAAGGAAAGTCGTTTGTGTCGTTTTCACTTCACTCTCACCCATAAGCAGTGTCGGACTGGGTTGGCAACGGTTCACCAGTAACATTGATTCTTGGGGCCCTCTGTTCAGCTGCATGCAAAAATAACCTGACCCTACTACACAAATTTACTTTTGCTTCTATGTAATATTAATTTGGCTATCTTGTTTAATTAATGATTAGAATATACTTTTTTTTTCAGCAAATTGTGAATTAAATGTAGCAGCACTACTCATCATCAGCACTCCTTGACAGGGCCTACTGGATGATTTTCCTGTTTCCCCGTGGGCCAGTGCGACCTGTCCATAAGATTAGGGGATATGTAGAGGCACGAGACCACATTTGTTACTCCGTCTTCACATCAGTAATGTAGCACAATCGGAGTAGGAAGGCTGGGTAACGCATCTGGTCACTCTTATAGTTGGCGCTACATATTTCGATGTCAAGCACAAGGGCATGGATACTGTTGCTATCTCTGCCTCCGTTTAGCTACACCCCAATGATTAAACGCCCATTTAGGTCTTACCTAAATCAGACCAATACGAATGATCGTTCCCGGGCAAGCATTATTAACGGCAACACATCGTTCCATGCAAACCAGTAATGTGCTGCCGATAACATAATTTTCCATGCATACGCAACCATCATTATGTGTCGCAGCACCCTTAGTCATGACTAAGGGTGCTGCGACACCTGAAACGCTTTGATAACGCATTATTTGCTGCTATCTATGCTGATACTTTTATCCTCTATGAATGAAATATCAAGTGAATAAAGAATTGCTTTTTTTTACTTTATCGTGGAGCTGGATTTTTTCTCCATTTTGCCATGGTTCTTGTTCTGACACAACAGTTCCATGCTCCGATTCCTGGGATGTCATACTGGTGAGCTGGACTTTATTTAATTTCTATCATTATGTGTACACTGTGTAGATGACCACTGACTGTCACGTCTAAATTTATCCTTAGACTAGGCACAGGGGCTAACTAGATGCTAGGAAACAACGGCCTTCCATTTCATCGCAGCAGTCTGAAAAAGTAAAAGCCTCATTGTGATTCATTGCTATTTTTTAAATTTTTTATAAACGAGTCCTAAAATATATGTTGCAAAGCATGTATTAAAAATGAATGCATTGAAAAAGAAAAACAAATGTACTAAATTCAGATTGGAAACAAATTTTCGGTTCTGGAAAGGGACATCTGCTCTCCATTCTGCATACGAATGCAAATGGATAAACATGGCCAAACAATATCATTAAATTACCAGTTTAAAATCACTGCTCACATTGGACAAACACAGGTTTTGCAGCGATGTGACTTGTTTCCTAAGGAGGGAGAGTGAGGATCATTAGGAATTTTTCCACCGGATTAATAGAAAACCTTTATTCTATATACTAGGTGTTAGCTAAATTTTGCACATTGCCTCTGCTTTGGAGTTACGTTAGGGCCTCAATACAGGTCTTTACTTTTATTTTAGCTTTTTGTATAATTTATGATGTGCTATATCGGATTGTGCATGTAGGGAAAGCTCTCCCTGGCTATTTCTCCATGTCAACATCTGGAGTCTTTACGGTTCTTTACTCCAAAGTTGCACTGCCACCTTCACCAACGTCAAGGCTCCGTGCAACCCTCTCAACCTTGGTCATCAAAAAGCCAAAACTCTCAGAAGCTAAACTAATCTTGGCAAGTCAGAAGATCACCCTGCCATATGTCAATAGGACAATCTTACACATCCGAATTTCAGAGTCCGAGCACGGACCAATATGTCTATAACTGCTGTGGGTCTCCTGCCTGAACTTAACAGGTTCAACACCGGCGGCAACCGATGCAAACATAGCGGTTCATACTCAGACCATGAATGTTAGAAATGTGAAATTCACCTAAGTTTGACAAAGTTTGATTAAAAATGTTACCCAACTAATTTTTTTTGTTTCCTTTTGATATACAAAAATTCTTATTTAGTTCTACCGCAATCATATTGATGCAAAAAAAAAATTAACTATCTAAGCCACACAGTGCATGGTGTAAAAAAACAATACATATATTATATCACTTTTTTTAAAATTAGAAATCAAAAGTTCAATTCATCACACACAAAAAAGATGGAAAATTGTAACAAACCCTCATGTCAAAGCTTGCCTCTGTGTACAGACTTTCCGCTCTACTCAGTAGAGTTGTCTTTGCAGCACGGGCTCGAAGGTATTGACTGCAGAGTAACCACTGGCCGGAGGAGCGAGTTGAAGGAAAGTGAAACCAGCAAAGAATCATAAACAAGAACAGAAAGAAATCCAAACATAGAGTTAAGGATGGCTGGGTCAGAGGTCATGAGATCGGGCAGAACAAATGAACTGTCTCTGTGACTGTCAGAGATACCTAACAGCTGAGCTTGACTATCTCTGCCTGTCCCATAGGCAATAAGTGGGGTGTTCATCGCTCAGCTACATTTCAATAAGGTATTTTATAGTCCCATTCTTAGGATTGATGGAGGTTCCAGCCTATGAACCTCAAGCAAATTGCAATTCATCATTTATGAGGTGGATAGGTAGTAACTTGCTAAGATAGGAATGACCCTTTAAATTCACAGCCTAAAATGTATACCAAACTTCCAATTCCAAAAAAGTAGGATGATCCATAGCAAGGGACGGGCAACTGGCACAAGTGGGACCATGGCCATGCTATTTAGATACAGGGTTCAGGCAGTGAATGAAACCTTTGCCCCAGGTGAAGGAAAGCCTAGCTTTGTCCGTAGCTTAGGCATGAACATTGGTGGTGACCAGAATAGGAGCAAACTAGTAAGGCGGAGATAAGAAACATTGAGACGTGGTGAAAGATGGTGAAAATGTGATGAATGAAAAATTGAGCTGCTTTCAGTGAGACATAATTTTGTAAAGTGCTGAAAATTGGATGAATCCAAAATCAAGCTGCTTCCAGTGAGACACAGTGGTGTAAGATGCTTAAACATGGATTGAAGCAAAATTGAGTTGTTTCCAGTGAGACACAATTGTGTATGATGCTGAAAATTCAGTGAATGGAAAACTAAGTTACTTCCAGTTGTAAGGAGTACAACTACTGTTGTAAGGTGTATGGTGCTAAAAATTAAATGAATGCAAAATCAAGCTGTTTCCACTAAGACACAGAGGTGTAAGGTGCTTAAACGTGGATGAATCCAAAATCAAGCTGCTTCCAGTGAGACACAGGAGTATAAGGTGCTAAAAATTGGATGAACGCAAAATTGAGCTGCTTCCAGTGAGATACAGTGGTGTAAGATGCTGAAAATTGGATGAATGCAAAATCGAGCTGTTTCCACTGAGGCACAGGGGTATAAGGTGCTTAAACATAGATGAATCCAAAATCAAGCTGTTTCCAGCGAGACAGAGTGGTGTAAGGTGCTTAAATGTGGATGAATCCAAAATCAAGCTGCTTCCAGTGAGACACAGGGGTGTAAGTACTGAAATTTGGATGAATGCAAAATCAAGCTGTTTCCACTAAGACAGGGGTGCAAGGTGCTGAAAATTCATAAAATGCAAAATCGAGCAGTTTCCAATGAGACATAGTGGTGTAAAGTGCTGAAAATACTGTACAGCAAATGCAAAATCGAGCTGTTTCCTGTGAGACATAGTGGTGTAAGGTGCTGAAAATTTCATTAAATGCAAAATCTAGCTGCTTCTAGATCAAAGAAATCCAAAAGGTTAGAAATGAAATTGAAATGAGAACATGTAGATAGCATTATACTTATCTGTTATGTCCGGAACAGAATGACATCTAACACGCAGAGTAAAGGACCTGAGATGTGACTTTATTTAATGCTGTAGAACAGTTAATTCTGCTGTCTTTATGCAGTATTATGGGCCTACGCCGTCAATCATATTATCTAAAAGAGGATTTAGGAATAAGACAAATGAAAATATCCCTAGATCCGCAATAAACCCATCCAGCAGAGCCGACCATGCAGTGAAATACACATCATTTAAATGCCTCCATTATATTATTAGTGATCACTGCTTCTCAGTTATTTTGGATGGCTGAATTACGTGATGATGTTTCTTGAAAGAGAGAAAACTGCATTCAAGGAGGAGATGTATTATTTAACAGCCCGGAAGAGATAAATGTTCTATTTGTAGGATATGGATGATCAGAGTCGAGCAGATTATGCATTTTCTGTTTATCTACTTAGGGTTATGTAAATATTGCAGTCATTTATTTATTATCATGTACCAGAAGATCCAGGTCGCTCTGGGTTGCTGGAGCCGTGATGGGATTTTTCCCATCACATCATAAATAAACCAGTCCTGGACGTTATGATCTTCTCTTACATATTATAACCTCACTAAAGGTATGATGTGGGAAAGCATCTTCACTAGGATAACATCTTATGGTTAAGGATAATTTATGGCATGAGATTTTGGTTCTTGGAAATGATTTATTTTAATCCTGTGTCCTATACTTTCTTCACCCAAGTGAAAATAAATGGATGTGATTTATGGCAAGATGAGAAGGGCCTCCAACAAACATTTCTTCATCTTTCAGACTAGAAGGCCACCACAATCGACACTAATAGTCAACAAAACTTATTGAGAATTTGTCGTCCACTTGGGTTGCCACTCAAGTTGTTTGAAAAGCTCAGCTTAGATCTGTACTCTCCTGAAAGAAAGAGGAAAAAGGGTTGCAGGGGAATGCAGAACCTAATGGCCATTCCAGATCACTGGAGGGACATCCCAATAGGGCACTACATCCATTTAGATATAGCGTGAAGAAAGGTTGGAGAAGGTTTGGTATCATGAAATCTCGGGGCATAGTAATAGTCAATAAGGCAATGGTCCCGAACCTTTATTACCTGCAGAGCCACATTCAGCTCTGAGAGATGGTCATGAGCCACATCCAGACCTTTCCCCTTTTCTCTCCTGGAGTAATGGCATTTTGTTCTCGCCCCCTAAAAGTAGCGACACCCAAAGGCTCCGTTACCAGTATAATGACAGCCAAAGTTTCCCCATCACACCAAGACCTTGTGCCACCCTCCTTACATCTAGAGGTTCCCACCTCACCTGAATTTGGTATTCTCACATCAAGAACTCCCGTGCCACTGTCACATCCAGCTTCAAGCACCTCCTCCTCCAAGCAATATTATTCTATCTCCAGATTCCTATACTTAATTTATCTCCAAACCCCCAAGGCTGTTACATGTTCATCCATATCTGCTCTTCTGTGTTGATCTATTCACAAACGTTACCATCTTGAGTCCTGGTCTTCATAGCTGTTTTCTAGATCTGATGCTAATTCACCATGCCATACGTGGAAAGAAAAAAGTGGAATATTCTGAGCTTCTGGTAGATGTCAACAAATCAAGGTCCACACAAGGATAATATACTTTTTTTTATTTTATCTACACGTCTTGAAGTACCATACTTCATCCTCAGGACAGAAAAAAACATATAGTATGGTCGATCCTGTCACTTATTCATATGCATTATAGCCTGTTCAAAGATGGTTTGCAGTGCAAGACTTTAGCGATTGCTCCTGTGCCAGGATTCTTGGAGGTAAGGATGGGAGTAATGTTTTTCCGGGAGTAGAAAGACTTTTCAGAAGTAGATCTGGCACGAATCAACCAGCAGCAAAGTCCATAATCTTTTTGCACTGAACGGGAGCCTTGTGAACCAACTCTTATCCAATGGCATCCTTGGCTCTTACCTGATGCAGATATGATGTCACACAAGACCAGCTAATCAAAAGACGAGTTGTGGATTCTGGCAGGTAGGAGGTGGTTGATATTAAATGGGTTGTCCTTGCAATGTATGAATGAAATGGGTCATCCATGACAAAAGAACCTCTAGATTCAATTAATTCGAATTTGGAACTATTCTTCTTATACGCTTTTTCTCATAATTAGAACATAATTTCTAACCACAGGATAGGTGATAGGTGTCTGATCAGTGGGGGTTGCCGTTGTGACCCACACCATCAATGAAAATAGGGTCCCATTTTATTCTAATTGAACGGAGTGCCAGATAGAAGATGAAAGAAAAACCTCCGAAACTGACAAGTTCCTTTTCCTAAGATGATTTTCATGTAAGAAGTAAAAGTTTTTGTCACATGAAGCCGCTATAACAACAGTCTTTCTGGGGAAATCTCATAGCAATGTCTTTCATAACTTAAAAAAAAAGTATTAAAATGGAAAAATGGATATTGAACTTTTTCCCATCTTGTATTACAATATATTACAATGCTGACTATTAGATGTTTATGTTTATCCATTGTTTTTCTTTGCAAAAAAAATGAAATGGCTCCCAGCAGAAGCTACAAGGAAACATAATTTGGTTTCTGCATGTCTGTCATAAACCGGTAACACATCTCAGCAGAGAGATAGCGGGAATTACATGACATCCAATTCTGTCACTGTAATTTGTGCATGCTGAATAGAGGCGGCCAAATCATTTTTTTGCAAATGCTTTTCTGGAATAGGATGAAATATACATTATATTGCTGAAAGAAGAATTCTCAATGTCTGCTTTTGCATTTTTTCTTATTCCATAGGTGATAGGGTATCCCAGAATGTGTTAATAGACCCTACACATTTTGTGGTCTGTTATCAGTAGGACCATTTTTTTAAATTTTTATAAATCATTTAACAAAATGTGTTCCTAATCATACCTTGTGCCCAGAATTGCACAAATGCAAGTACGCTAGGACAGCGTGTGCGGTCTCCATAATAAGTAGTTCCGGTATGTCCCAGGCACGGTATGCGCATGCGCGTGTGTCATTCAAGCAGGGCCGCCTACACAGCTCCGCAGCGCACAGAGGTGAGGCCAGATACTTCAGCAATGAAAAGATATACAGCACATGCGCCAATTTCCCACAATGTGTGGGCGGAAACACGCATGCGTTGTAGATGGAACAATACACTTTGACAGTGCAGCAAGATAGACAGAGCACTTGCCAAGGTCCCAAAGTAAATGATCAAAGGTGCGCAGCAACAATAAACCAGAAGGATCAAGCCACTTCAAGAATGGTCTTTATTAATTCCATAAATGATCCAAAGTAGAATCCCCAATAAATAGCGGCAGTAGGGGGTATCTCTACTATGGAGACCGCACACGCTGTCCTAGCCTCCCAGCTGGTAACTATTTTTATTATTATACTGGCTAACATGGTACAAAGATATATCTCTTTCCAGCATCTTATTATTTTGGTATTTATAGGGCATGGTTTGATCTTTACATCTACTTTACCCCTGATGAAGACACTGTTCTAGCATCAATACGCGTGGGGCCTATTCTCCCCATGGACTGCACTTAGCACCTTATTCCATGACCACTTGGACATCTGAGGGCTTTCTTTGCCCGGCTATCCCTCCTTGGTAACTTACATAGATCTCTTACCTTTAGTGGCTCAATGCTTTGGTGCCTTTGTATTAGGCTGGTGTATCTCTTTTTTTCTTATGCTGTATTGGTCAGCAAATTTGCTATACTTTGTGTTTTTTATTATGGATACATCTACTTGCATTTCTGGGCCTAGCTGGCAGCATACCTTATATTGAATTATTATTTGCATAAAGCCGATATTGTCTTTGAGTGTTATTTTGCACTTTGTTACTGAAATCAAAATATCCTATGTTGGTACCTATTTTCTTGGACATGTTTGTATTATAAAGTGCAAGCAATATTTAATAATATCTTTTGATCTATCCTAGTCCTGGGGAGGACCTCATTTGGTCTGTTCTTTTCTTGTGCCCTTTGGGCCTTTTTAATTGTTTTTAAATGCTGTGTCTTTCTATGCTCTTTTGTATCAATAAAGATTATTTTTCAAGGTTGATCCCTCTGTTACGCATATCTTTTTCTTGTTTTCCCATACACAGGAGCATTCACTTGGCTAACTGGTCATGTGTTCTGTATGAGAAAGCTGTAGATGGACATCTCTACCAGTGGCTTATTTCAAGGAGAAAAAAGCAATCGGCAATCAAAGACATGCCCTTTTGACATCTCCCACGGCAATCAGTATCCACATTTGTGTATACACATATCAGTCCCCGAAACTTCCATACACATTTGTGTGTCAACATTGGTGGATTCGGAAGACATCAGTCCAATATCTATGGGGGCTTTAAGGATATTCAGCCATACCAAGGTCAATATTGACTTCCCTTGCAAAGAATTTCCGTTGATGTCTATTTATTGTACATTAGTAGTCATAATATCAATCAGGAAAGTCTTGAGTCCATATAGTCAAATTTCCCAAATATTGTAGTTATAGGTGTTTTACTAAACTTCAATCAAAACTTTTTAAATGACAATATGTAGTATGATTCCAAAATGTACCCATTATTGATATATAACATTTCAGCAGAAATTTTAAGTTAAAATGAATGTAGATTTTAAAGAAGTCTTCACTTTGTTTGAATTGTCGCCAACAATAAGCTGATTACACTAATTAATCCAAGGAGCAACCCAGAAGAGAGTGTTAATTTTCCCTATTGCACACCCGAAGGAGAATTGAACTATTGCACCGATCTAACTGAAGCTATACGTTTAAACCATGGATATGTTGGGTGCTACTGGTGCAAGGCGCTCTATTTTTGCCCAAGTTAGCGCTTGCTCATAGATGAGGGTTCCCCTATTAATTCTAAAAGTGATTTTGAACATGGGATTTATAAGCTATTACATGAAAAAGGGGAAAATAGACTCATTTAAATTTCCCTTTTAATTCACATCTATAAGCAAAATCCATACAGAATATTTCTGCAATGTCCTTGATCTTTATCTGACGCCCTGAAGGAAGGAGGGTTTATGACAGCACCAAAAAAAGGGTTGAGATAAAACATCTGCCTATCTCTATTAATGTGTGTAAGGAACATTTTTTTCTGTTTGGCTGTCCTCCTATTCATAGGTCTGGAAATAATAGTGACTGAAATAGACTATAACTATGTAGCTTGTCATTTCATATTTTATCAACATTAGCATTCTGGATTGAAGAGCCCATTATTTAAAGTCATAAGCAATTTCTACTCAAAATCCCATATTCTTGTACTTAGATTATTTAATATTTTATGGGCAAAACTGTCATTATTTTAAATAATAGAAATACAGGGTTTTATAGAACAGCAAAATTGGCTAATGCCAACATTAATAACGCTCGAAGAGCATTTTCAAGGTCATTATCATCTCCGATGAGCTGAGGTAAGAACAAATGAGAGGCTTTGAGAACGATGATGGATGGATGTTCTGTTAGTATTATTTTAAATTTTACCCTTCTTGTTTTTTAAATTGAAGTCAGATTGACAATCAGATGATTGTCACTTGTCCAAGCTGAGGCTGATTAATAACTTTCCCTGCAGTGGCCACTACAGGAGATATGTGGTATTACAAGTGAAAAAAATTAAAAGATATTTATCCAGTACAGTGGTCCCTTAATATAAAATATTAAACTGTGATAGGACAACAATAGTTTAAGACATTGTATCCTCAAACTATGAAGCTTAAAATTGGATCAAAAATCCCAACAAAATAAAAAAAATGATACAATTAAAGAAAAATAAGTAGATAACTAATATAGATAAAGCAAGTACTTATAAAAGTAAAAAAAATCTGAACTAATAAGTATAGGAGTAAGTGTTTAATTCCTCTTTGGCGCCACCCTAGGTGAATGGAAGCATTACATGTTATTAACCGAAAGTAACAGCCAATGTTGATTTTTCCAAAGTTTCTCTTTGGTCTACTTTGAAGATGTTTTTCAGGACTAAATTTGGCAGGTCATATAACCTTGGAAGGACCCCAGCAAAGCAAATAATGAGAAGTATTGTTACCTTCTTAGGTGAATGGAAATGACTTGCTTGACTATAGAAAAGCAGGCACATTAGCCCCCTCTGCTACATGTAGAAAATGAGTGGAATCCCTTAATTCATACTATTATCGCTTGCACATTTTGAACTAATTAGCTCTTATTCATAGCTTACACTTACTGTTTGCAATGCAATTCTAAATACAAGTATCTTGAAAGGTACTGCCCAATAACAAGGGCCGACTAATGAGCTTGTTAAGCAGTTCTGTCTGTTCATATAACTGTTCTTATGAATGCAGAAAGCATTGTAGTCCCAATGTAGCAGTGCAACCACACACCAGAGCCAAATAAAGTAAAATATATCCCAAACTTTTCTATTAACATCTGGTTACAAAACTCATCCTGCCCAATCCATTGTTAGAATACTTTGCAAGAAAAAAATACAATATTGGAAGCAACACATAAAATTCCCACCGGGCATATATCGACATCTAACCATCCTAAAACCATTCAATTGACCATAATCACCATTTGCAGTAAGTAGTGGCTATACACAGTGGGTACGGAAAGTATTCAGACCCCTTTAAATTTTTCACTCTTTGTTTCATTGCAGCCATTTGGTAAATTCAAAAAAGTTCATTTTTTTCTCATTAATCTACACTCTGCACCCCATCTTGACTGAAAAAAACAGAAATGTAGAAAGTTATGCAAATTTATTAAAAAAGAATAACTGAAATATCACATGGTCATAGGTATTCAGACCCTTTGCTCAGACACTCATATTTAAGTCACATGTTGTCCATTTCCTTGTTATCCTTCTTGAGATGGTTCTACTCCTTCATTGGAGTCCAGCTGTGTTTAATTAAACTGATAGGACTTGATTTGTAAAGGCATACACCTGTCTATATAGGACCTCACAGCTCACAGTGCATGTCAGACCAAATGAGAATCGTGAGGTCAAAGGAACTGGCCAAGGAGCTCAGAGACAGAACTGAGGCAAGGTATAGAGCTGGCCAAGGTTAAAAAAAAATTCTGCAGTACTCAAGGTTCCTAAGAGCACAGTGGCCTTCATAATCCTTAAATGGAAGAAGTTTGGGACCACCAGAAGTCTTCCTAGACCTGGCCATCCAGCCAAACTGAGCAGATATCGTGGGAGAAGAGCCTTGGTGAGAGAGGTAAAGAAGAACCCCAAGATCACTGTGGCTGAGCTCCACAGATGCAGAAGGGAGATGGGAGAAAGTTCCACAAAGTCAGCTATCAATGCAGCCTTCCACCAGTCGGGCCTTTATGGCAGAGTGGCCCGACGGAATCCTCTCCTCAGTGCCAGATATATGAAAGCCCGCATAGAGTTTGCTAAAAAACACATGAAGGACTCCCAGACTATGAGAAATAAGTTTCTCTGGTCTGATGAGATGAAGATAGAACTTTTTGGTGATAATTCTAAGCGGTATGTGTGGAGAAAACTAGGCACTGCTTATCACCTGCCCAATACAATCACAACAGTGAAACATGGTGGTGTGTTATGTTACGGTAGCTGAGGAGTGCAGGTAAAAAAGGAAATACACCAGAGCAGTTGGAATCTATGAGATTGCAGTACCCTGACTAACCACCGCAACTAGAGGCAGCCGTGGAGCGTTCCTACGTTGGTCCTAGACGCCTCGTCACAGCCTGAGAAACTAACTACACCTAAAGATAGAAATAGGAAAGCTATCTGCCCCGGAGCAGAACCCCAAAGATAATAGAAAGCCCCCAAACATGTAATGGCGGTTAGACAAGAGGAAATACTGACACAGAAAGAAAATAGTATGAGCAAACGCTGGGGCCCAAACTATCTAAATAGAAAAGGATAGGAAGGGTACTTACTGCAATCTCAGAAAACCCTGAAAAAACACCAACACTACTAATTTCAAAATCACCTGAGATCACACGACCTCTACCACCTAAATTAGTTCTCTGGTGTAACAAAATCAACACAGCAGCCACTGAAAAAACTGGAAAAAGCAAAAGTACAAAACACAGTGGCTGGACTAAACTGAGAGGGCAAAAGCCCCCAGAGGGGACCCTGAAGGCCCCCACAGAAGTGCAGGACAAAATGCAAAAATATAGCAAAAACACAAAATAAGAAATTGTCTTATCTGATAGCAGGAGATGCAGACACGACACAGCAGGCTACAAGGGAAACTGGAAAGAAGGATTCAGACCAGAACAATTGGTCACCGGCAACCCTGATGGAAAATGACTCCTTTACATAAGACCAATCAGTAACACCTGATTCCCAGTCCTCACAATCCTCACTAGTACCGCTTGTAACCACCAGAGGGAGCCTCTGCTCAGAACTCATCTCAAACCCATTCACAACAGTACCCCCCCTTGAGGAGGGGTCACCGAACCCTCATTTGAGCAACCAGGTCGGTCAGGATGAGTTCTATGATACGCACGGATAAGTCTCCTAGCATGGATGTCCGAAGCAAACACCCAAGAATTGTCTTCCTGACCATAACCTCTCCATTTAACCAAATACTGGAGTCTTCATCTAGAAAAACGAGAATCCAATATTTTCTCAACCACATACTCCAGATTGCCCTCAACCAAAACAGGGTCAGGAGGCACAGCAGCAGGAACCACTGGCTCAACAAACCTCTTCAACAAGGACTTGTGGAACACGTTATGGATCTTAAATGTCCCTGGAAGAAGCAAACGAAAAGAAACAGGATTAATAATCTCCATGATCTTATAAGGTCCAATGAACCTAGGCTTAAATTTAGGAGATGCTACTCTCATAGGAATATTCTTTGAGGACAACCAGACCAAGTCCCCCACTTTAAACCGAGGACCATCAGTCCTATGCCGGTTAGCAAACCGCTGGGCCTTCTCCTGAGAGAGGGACAACCTCTCCACTACCTGGTCCCAAATCTGCTGCATACGCTCAACAACAGAGTCAACACCTGGACAGACAGAAGCCTCCGTCTGTCCTGAAGAAAATCGAGGGTGAAACCCAGAATTACAGAAAAACGGAGACATCAAAGTGGCAGAGCTAGCCCTATTATTAAGAGCAAACTCAGCCAAAGGCAAAAAAGAGACCCAGTCATCCTGATCAGCAGACACAAAGCATCTTAGATAAGTCTCCAATGTCTGGTTTGTTCTCTCAGTTTGACCATTGGTCTGAGGATGAAATGCCGAGGAGAAAGACAATTGAACACCCAGTTTAGAACAAAAAGTCCTCCAAAATCTGGAAACAAACTGGACTCCTCTGTCAGACACAATGTTCTCAGGAATGCCGTGTAAACGAACCACGTGCTGAAGGAACAACGGCACCAATTCAGAGGAGGAAGGCAACTTAGGTAATGGCACAAGATGTATCATCTTGGAAAACCTATCACAAATTACCCAGATGGTGGTCATTCTCTGAGAAACAGGAAGATCGGAAATGAAATCCATAGAGATATGGGTCCATGGTCTCTTGGGCACAGGCAATGGCATCAACAAACCACTAGAGCGAGAGCAAGGCTTGGAGCGAGAGCAAGTCCCGCAGGACTGCACAAATTCCCTGACATCGCGAGACAAGGTAGGCCACCAAAAGGACCGACTAACCAAGTCTCTGGTACCAAAAATTCCGGGATGCCCAGCCAATGCGGAACAATGAATCTCAGACATCACACTCTTTTTCCATTGGTCCGGGACAAACAATTTTCCAACAGGGCAGCGCTCGGGCCTATCCTCCTGACACCCTTCCAGAGCAAGTCTCAAATTTGGCGAGATGGCGGAAAGAACTACACCCTCCTTCAAAATAACAGAGGGATCAGATAGCTCAGGAGAGTCCGCAAGGAAACTCCTCGAGAGGGCATCCGCCTTAACATTCTTAGTGCCAGGAAGAAAGGAAACCACAAAATTAAAACGTGTGAAAAACAAGGCCCACCTGGCCTGTCTAGGATTGAGTCGCTTGGCAGATTCCAGATAGACCAGATTCTTATGGTCCGTAAGGACTACCACCTGATGTTTGGCTCCCTCCAGCCAATGTCTCCACTCTTCAAAAGCCCACTTCATGGCCAATAACTCCCGATTACCCACGTCATAATTACGTTCAGTAGGAGAAAATTTTCGAGAGAAAAAGGCACAAGGGTTACTTTTAGAGGTCTCTGGATCTTTTTGGGACAAAACGGCACCTGCCCCAATTTCAGAGGCATCAACCTCCACCTGAAATGGTAGAGAAACATCAGGCTGCCGTAGAACAGGAGCAGAAGTGAATCTCTGCTTAAGTTCCTGAAACGCAGAGACTGCCTCAGGAGGCCAATTCACCACATCAGAACCCTTTCTGGTCAAATCAGTTAATGGTTTAACAATAACCGAGAAATTACCAATAAATTTACGATAAAAATTGGCAAAACCCAAAAATCTCTGAAGAGCCTTTAATGAAGTAGGTTGGACCCAATCACAGATGGCCTGAACCTTGACCGGGTCCATTTCAATAACAGATGGGGACAAAATGAATCCCAGAAATGAGATCTTCTGTACGCCAAAAAGACACTTTGATCCCTTCACATACAGAGCATTCTCTCTCAAAATCTGGAATACAGTTCGAACATGTTTCACATGAGAGTCCCAGTCATTAGAAAAAATCAAGATATCATCCAAATAAACAATCAGAAACTTGTCCACAAAATCCCTGAAAATGTCATTCATGAAGGACTGGAAGACGGAAGGAGCATTAGTGAGCCCAAAGGGCATCACAAGGTACTCAAAATGCCCTTCAGGGGTGTTAAATGCCGTCTTCCATTCATCCCCGTGCTTAATACGAATAAGGTTATACGCCCCCCTGAGGTCAAGCTTGGTAAACCAAGTAGCGTTTTTCACCCTGGAAAACAGGTCAGAAATCAAGGGTAACGGGTATTGATATTTCACAGTAATATTGTTCAAGAGACGATAATCAATACACGGCCTTAATGAACCATCTTTTTTGGCCACAAAGAAAAAACCGGCACCTAAGGGTGAAGAGGATGGTCTGATATGACCCTTCTCCAATGATTCCTTGATATAAGACCGCATAGCGTCATGTTCAGGTACAGACAAGTTAAAAAGGCGACCTTTAGGGAATTTACTACCTGGCACTAATTCAATAGCGCAGTCATAGCTCCTATGGGGAGGTAAGGATGCAGATTTACTTTCGCTAAACACATCAGAAAAATCAAACAAAAAGTCAGGAACATCCTCAGCCTGGGGGGAGGCAGAAAAAACAGGAGTGTTGGTATTAACACATTGGCAGCCCCAACTGGTTACAGACACAGATTTCCAATCCAAAACAGGATTATGAGACTGTAACCAAGGGAAACCCAGTACGATAATATCATGCAGATTATATAGAACCAAAAATTTGCAGCACTCCTGGTGATCAGGTTCAACCCTCATTATCACCTGAGTAGAAAACTGGGGTTTATTCTCAGCCAAAGGGGTAGAATCGATCCCCAGTAAAGGAATAGACTTCTGTAGGGGTATCAAGGGAAACCCACAACGTTTAGCAAAATCATAATCCATCAGGTTAATAGCTGCTCCAGAATCAACGAAAGCCTGAGCAGAAAATGAGGACAGAGAGCATATCAGAGTGACAGTTAACAAAAACTTAGTCTGAACACTACCCAAGGCAACCGAGCGTGCAAAACGTCTTCCCCGCTTAGGGCAGACTGAAATAGCATGAGAGGCATCACCACAGTAGAAACATAACCCATTGCGCTTTCGAAACTCATGACGCTGTGCCCCAGACACCACTCCATCACACTGCATGGGCTCAGCAGCTGGCTCACAAGGCAACACCATTCCACGCATACTTCTCCGCTCACGCAAACGTCTGTCAATTTGAATCGCTAATGACATAGAATCATTGAGACCAGAGGGGACAGGGAATCCCACCATAACATCCTTTACATTATCCGACAGACCCTTCCGGAAAAGGGCCGCCAAAGCGTCGTCATTCCACTTGGTCAGGACTGCCCACCTACGGAATCTCTGACAGTATAACTCAGCGTCATCAAGCCCCTGATTTAATGCCAACAAGGTTTTTTCAGCTTGATCAGTGACATTAGGCTCATCGTACAATAACCCCAAAGCCTGAAAAAATGCATCAACATCACTCAAAACAGGATCCCCAGGTATCAGGGAAAAAGCCCAGTCCTGAGGATCGCCGCGCAGGAGAGAGATGATAATTTGAACCTGCTGCGCTGCGTTTCCTGAGGACTTAGATTTTAAGGCAAGAAACAATTTACAATTATTTTTGAAATTCTGAAACTTAGCTCGATCCCCTAAAAACAAATCTGGCATGGGAATCCTAGGTTCCACAACAGGCAACCTAGCAAGATATGCAGCAATACTCTGAACCTCAGTGGCAAGCTGATCCACACGGCCAGACAACTGTGCAAACTCCATTGGGAGAAAAGATCCTCCCCAGCACCCAGAGATACAGAGGGAAAAAAAAAAAAAAATGCAACAAACAGAAAAATATCTCTGATAACTTTTCTTCCTTCAAAATATTTTTTCCCTTCTGAGAGTACCATACAATTTTTTTAGGCCGGTGATACTGTTATGTTACGGTAGCTGAGGAGTGCAGGTAAAAAAGGAAATACACCAGAGCAGTTGGAATCTATGAGATTGCAGTACCCTGACTAACCACCGCAACTAGAGGCAGCCGTGGAGCGTTCCTACGTTGGTCCTAGACGCCTCGTCACAGCCTGAGAAACTAACTACACCTAAAGATAGAAATAGGAAAGCTATCTGCCCCGGAGCAGAACCCCAAAGATAATAGAAAGCCCCCAAACATGTAATGGCGGTTAGACAAGAGGAAATACTGACACAGAAAGAAAATAGTATGAGCAAACGCTGGGGCCCAAACTATCTAAATAGAAAAGGATAGGAAGGGTACTTACTGCAATCTCAGAAAACCCTGAAAAAACACCAACACTACTAATTTCAAAATCACCTGAGATCACACGACCTCTACCACCTAAATTAGTTCTCTGGTGTAACAAAATCAACACAGCAGCCACTGAAAAAACTGGAAAAAGCAAAAGTACAAAACACAGTGGCTGGACTAAACTGAGAGGGCAAAAGCCCCCGGAGGGGACCCTGAAGGCCCCCACAGAAGTGCAGGACAAAATGCAAAAATATAGCATCTCTGGAGAGACCTTAAAATTGTTGTCCACCAACGTTCACCATGCAACCTGGCAGAACTGGAGAGGATCTGCAAGGAAGAATGGCAGAGGATCCCCAAATCCAGGTGTGAAAAACTTTTTGCATCATTCCCAAGAGGACTCATAGCTGTACTAGCTCAAAAGGGTGCTTCTACTCAATACTGAGATAAGGGTCTGAATACTTATGACCATGTGATATTTCATTTTTACTTTTTTAATAAATTTGCAAAAATTTCTACATTTCTGTTTTTATTCAGTCAAGATGGGGTACAGAATGTACATTAATGAGAAAAAATTAACTTTTTTTGAATTTACCAAATGGCTGCAATGAAACAAAGAGTGAAAAATTTAAAAGGGGCTGAATACTTTCCATATCCACTGTATTCTGGAGGACCACATTTCTACTGGGACCATCCAATACCAAACCTCCCTTGTAGAGATAGGCGTGCCTGAACAGCAAAGTTCAGCGTCTGTACCAAACACCTACTGTTCGGACATGGACACCGAACATGGACTTCACCAGTAAGTTCGTGATACTGTTTGGCTTCGGCCCCCCGAACACCGGGTGTTTATTGCACTGTCAGGTGCATGACAGCGCGGCAAATACTGCCTCTGATCGGTGCTAAAATCAACACCTCTGGTCAGACAGCCCCAGTTACCACGCTGTCAAATTACAGTGTCAGCCCACAGCTGGTATCGAAGGTATAAAGTTTACCTCGGGTCACTAGTGTCGGCTGATGGGACTACTGCTTTCATCAGCCAAAGCCTGTTGCCGCTAATAACAGTGAGAGCAGGAGCAGCTGATGGGAGTATTCATCAGCCGACACTTGCATTGTAAATAAATAATTGAAAAAAAAATTGGCTTAGGTTCCCCTGTATATTTGATAACCAGTCAGGCAAATCTGTCAGCTTCAGCAAGGCTGGTTATCAAGAATACAATAATTTAATAAATAATAATAAGAATAAATAGCTTAAAAACGGCATGTGTTGTGAATGGACTTGAAATGAGTTCTGAGCAGAGGCTCCCTCTGGTGGTTACAAGCGGTACTGGACTGTCCAGTGAAGATTGTGAGGAGTGGGAATCAGGTGTTACTGACTGATCTTATATAAGGGAGTCGCCTTCCCATCAGGGTTGCCGGTGATCAACTGTTCTGGTCTCAATCCTTGAGTCCTGTTTCCTTTGTAGCCTGCTGTGTCGTGTCTGCATCTCCTGCTAACAGATAAGACATTTTCTTCTTTTTGTTTTTGTGCTTGATTTTTGCATTTTGTCCTGCACTTCTGTGGGGGCCTTCAGGGTCCCCTCCGGGGGCTTTTGCCCTCTCAGTTTAGTTCAGCCACTGATGTTTGTACTTTTGCTTTTTCCAGTTTTTTCAGTGGCTGCTGTTTTGATTTTGTTGCACCAGAGAACTAATTTAGATGGTAGAGGTCGTGTGATCTCAGGTGATTTTGAAATTAGTAGAGTTGGTGCTTTTCAGGGTTTTTTGGGATTGCAGTAAGTGCCCTTCCTATCCTTTTCTATTTAGGTAGTTTGGGCCCCAACGTTTGCTCATACTATTTTCTGTCTGTGTCAGTATTTCATCTTGTCTAACCGCAATTACATGTTTGGGGGCTTTCTATGTTCTTTGGGGATCTGCTCCGGGGCAGATAGCTTTCCTCTTTCTATCTTTAGGTGTAGTTAGTTTCTCAGGCTGTGATGAGGCGTCTAGGACCAACGTAGGAACGCTCCACGGCTGCCTCTAGTTGTGGTGGTTAGTCAGGGTACTGCAATCTCATAGATTCCCAACTTCTCTGGTGTATTGCCTTTTTTACCTGCACTCCTCAGCTACCGAAAGATAACAGTATCACCGGCCTACAAATTGAAAATTGTATTGTACTCACAGAAGGGAAAAAATATTGTGAAAGAAAAAAGGTTGTCAGAGTTGTCAGAGATATTTTTCTGTTTGTTGCATTTTTTTCCCTCTGTATCTCTGGGTGCTGGGGAGGATTTTTTTTTTTTTCTCTCAATGGAGTTTGCACAGTTGTCTGGCCGTGTGGATCAGCTTGCCACTGAGGTTCGGAGTATTGCTGCCTATCTTGCTAGGTTGCCTGTTGTGGAACCTAGGATTCCCATGCCAGATTTGTTTTTAGGGGATCGAGCTAAGTTTCAGAATTTCAAAAATAATTGTAAATTGTTTTTTGCCTTAAAATCTAAGTCCTCAGGGAACGCAGCGCAGCAGGTTCAAATTGTCATCTCTCTCCTGCGCGGCGATCCTCAGGATTGGGCTTTTTCCCTGACACCTGGGGATCCTGTTTTGAGTGATGTTGATGCATTTTTTCAGGCTTTGGGGTTATTGTACGATGAGCCTAATGTCACTGATCAAGCTGAAAAAGCCTTGTTGGCATTAAATCAGGGTCTTGATGACGCTGAGTTATACTGTCAGAGATTCCGTAGGTGGGCAGTCCTGACCAAGTGGAATGATGATGCTTTGGCGGCTCTTTTTCGGAAGGGTCTGTCAGATAATGTAAAGGATGTTATGGTGGGATTCTCTGTCCCCTCTGGTCTCAATGATTCTATGTCATTAGCGATTCAAATTGACAGACGTTTGCGTGAGCGGAGAAGTATGCGTGGAATGGTGTTGCCTTGTGAACCTGCTTCTGAACCCATGCAGTGTGATAGAGTGGTGTCTGGGGCACAGCGTCATGAGTTTCGAAAGCGCAATGGGTTATGTTTCTACTGTGGTGATGCCTCTCATGCTATTTCAGTCTGCCCTAAGCGGGGAAGACGTTTTGCACGCTCAGTTGTCTTGGGTAGTGTTCAGACTAAGTTTTTATTAACTGTCACTCTGATATGCTCTCTGTCCTCATTTTCTGCTCAGGCTTTCGTTGATTCTGGAGCAGCTATTAACCTGATGGATTATGATTTTGCTAAACGTTGTGGGTTTCCCTTGATACCCCTACAGAAGTCTATTCCCCTACTGGGGATCGATTCTACCCCTTTGGCTGAGAATAAACCTCAGTTCTCTACTCAGGTGATAATAAGGGTTGAACCTGATCATCAGGAGTGCTGTAAATTTTTGGTTCTGTATAATCTGCATGACATTATCGTACTGGGCTTCCCTTGGTTGCAGTCTCATAATCCTGTTTTGGATTGGAAATCTGTGTCTGTAACCAGTTGGGGCTGCCAATGTGTTAATACCAACACTCCTGTTTTTTCTGCCTCCCCCCAGGCTCAGGATGTTCCTGACATTTTGATTGATTTTTCTGATGTGTTTAGCGAAAGTAAATCTGCATCCTTGCCTCCCCATAGGAGCTATGACTGCGCTATTGAATTAGTGCCTGGTAGTAAATTCCCTAAAGGTCGCCTTTTTAACTTGTCTGTACCTGAACATGACGCTATGCGGTCTTATATCAAGGAATCATTGGAGAAGGGTAATATCAGACCATCCTCTTCACCCTTAGGTGCCGGTTTTTTCTTTGTGGCCAAAAAGGATGGTTCATTAAGGCCGTGTATTGATTATCGTCTTTTGAACAATATTACTGTAAAATATCAATACCCGTTACCTTTGATTTCTGACCTGTTTTCCAGGGTGAAAAACGCTACTTGGTTTACCAAGCTTGACCTCAGGGGGGCATATAACCTTATTCGCATTAAGCACGGGGATGAATGGAAGACGGCATTCAATACCCCTGAGGGGCATTTTGAGTACCTTGTGATGCCCTTTGGGCTCACTAATGCTCCTTCTGTCTTCCAGTCCTTCATGAATGACATTTTCAGGGATTTTGTGGATAAATTTCTGATTGTTTATTTGGATGATATCTTGATTTGTTCTAATGACTGGGACTCTCATGTGAAACATGTTCGAACTGTATTCCAGATTTTGAGAGAGAATGCTCTGTATGTGAAGGGATCAAAGTGTCTTTTTGGCGTACAGAGGATCTCATTTCTGGGATTCATTTTGTCCCCATCTGTTATTGAAATGGACCCGGTCAAGGTTCAGGCCATCTGTGATTGGGTCCAACCTACTTCATTAAAGGCTCTTCAAAGATTTTTGGGTTTTGCCAATTTTTATCGTAAATTTATTGGTAATTTCTCGGTTATTGTTAAACCATTGACTGATTTGACCAGAAAGGGTTCTGATGTGGTGAATTGGCCTCCTGAGGCAGTCTCTGCATTTCAGGAACTTAAGCAGAGATTCACTTCTGCTCCTGTTCTACGGCAGCCTGATGTTTCTCTGCCATTTCAGGTGGAGGTTGATGCCTCTGAAATTGGGGCAGGTGCCGTTTTGTCCCAAAAAGATCCAGAGACCTCTAAAAGTAACCCTTGTGCCTTTTTCTCTCGAAAATTTTCTCCTACTGAACGTAATTATGACGTGGGTAATCGGGAGTTACTGGCCATGAAGTGGGCTTTTGAAGAGTGGAGACATTGGCTGGAGGGAGCCAAACATCAGGTGGTGGTCCTTATGGACCATAAGAATCTGGTTTATCTGGAATCTGCCAAGCGACTCAATCCTAGACAGGCCAAGTGGGCCTTGTTTTTCACACGTTTTAATTTTGTGGTTTCCTTTCTTCCTGGCATTAAGAATGTTAAGGCGGATGCCCTCTCGGGGAGTTTCCTTGCGGACTCTCCTGAGTTATCTGATCCTTCTGTTATTTTAAAAGAGTGTGTAGTTCTTTCCGCCATCTCACCCAATTTGAGACTTGCTCTTGAGGGATGTCAGGAGGATAGGCCCGAGCGCTGCCCTGTTGGAAAATTGTTTGTCCCGGACCAGTGGAAAAAGAGTGTGATGTCTGAGATTCATTGTTCCGCGTTGGCTGGGCATCCCGGAATTTTTGGTACCAGAGACTTGGTTAGTCGGTCCTTTTGGTGGCCTACCTTGTCTCGTGATGTCAGGGAATTTGTGCAGTCCTGCGGGACTTGCTCTCGCTCCAAGCCTTGCTCTCGCTCTAGTGGTTTGTTGATGCCATTGCCTGTGCCCAAGAGACCATGGACCCATATCTCTATGGATTTCATTTCCGACCTCCCTGTTTCTCAGAGAATGACCGTCATCTGGGTGATTTGTGATAGGTTTTCCAAGATGATACATCTTGTGCCATTACCTAAGTTGCCTTCCTCCTCTGAATTGGTGCCTTTGTTCCTTCAGCACGTGGTTCGTTTACACGGCATTCCTGAGAACATTGTGTCTGACAGAGGAGTCCAGTTTGTTTCCAGATTTTGGAGGACCTTTTGTTCTAAACTTGGTGTTCAATTGTCTTTCTCCTCGGCGTTTCATCCTCAGACCAATGGTCAAACTGAGAGAACAAACCAGACATTGGAGACTTATCTAAGATGCTTTGTGTCTGCTGATCAGGATGACTGGGTCTCTTTTTTGCCTTTGGCTGAGTTTGCTCTTAATAATAGGGCTAGCTCTGCCACTTTGATGTCTCCATTTTTCTGTAATTCTGGGTTTCACCCTCGATTTTCTTCAGGACAGACGGAGGCTTCTGTCTGTCCAGGTGTTGACTCTGTTGTGGAGCGTATGCAACAGATTTGGGACCAGGTAGTGGAGAGGTTGTCCCTCTCTCAGGAGAGGGCCCAGCGGTTTGCTAACCGGCATAGGACTGATGGTCCTCGGTTTAAAGTGGGGGACTTGGTCTGGTTGTCCTCAAGAAATATTCCTATGAGAGTGGCATCTCCTAAATTTAAGCCTAGGTTCATTGGAACTTATTAGATCATGGAGATTCTTAATCCTGTTTCTTTTCGTTTGCTTCTTCCAGGGACATTTAAGATCCATAACGTGTTCCACAAATCCTTGTTGAAGAGGTTTGTTGAGCCAGTGGTTCCTACTGCTTTGCCTCCTGACCCTGTTCTGGTTGAGGGCAATATGGAGTTTGTGGTTGAGAAAATATTGAATTCTCGTTTTTCTAGACGGAAACTCCAGTATTTGGTTAAGTGGAGAGGTTATGGTCAGGAAGACAATTCTTGGGTGTTTGCTTCGGACATCCATGCTGGGAGACTCATCAGTGCGTATCATAGAACTCATCCTGACCGACCTGGTTGCTCAAGTGAGGGTTCGGTGACCCCTCCTCAAGGGGGGGGGGGTACTGTTGTGAATGGACTTGAAATTAGTTCTGAGCAGAGGCTCCCTCTGGTGGTTACAAACGGTACTGGACTGTCCAGTGAAGATTGTGAGGAGTGGGAATCAGGTGTTACTGACTAGTCTTATATAAGGGAGTCGCCTTCCCATCAGGGTTGCTGGTGATCAATTGTTCTGGTCTCAATCCTTGAGTCCTGTTTCCTTTGTAGCCTGCTGTGTCGTGTCTGCATCTCCTGCTAACAGATAAGACATTTTCTTCTTTTTGTTTTTGTGCTTGATTTTTGCATTTTGTCCTGCACTTCTGTGGGGGCCTTCAGGGTCCCTCCGGGGGATTTTGCCCTCTCAGTTTAGTTCAGCCACTGATGTTTGTACTTTTGCTTTTTCCAGTTTTTTCAGTGGCTGCTGTTTTGATTTTGTTGCACCAGAGAACTAATTTAGGTGGTAGAGGTCTTGTGATCTCAGGTGATTTTGAAATTAGTAGAGTTGGTGCTTTTCAGGGTTTTTTGGGATTGCAGTAAGTGCCCTTCCTATCCTTTTCTATTTAGGTAGTTTGGGCCCCAACGTTTGCTCATACTATTTTCTGTCTGTGTCAGTATTTCATCTTGTCTAACCGCCATTACATGTTTGGGGGCTTTCTATGTTCTTTGGGGATCTGCTCCGGGGCAGATAGCTTTCCTCTTTCTATCTTTAGGTGTAGTTAGTTTCTCAGGCTGTGACGAGGCGTCTAGGACCAACGTAGGAACGCTCCACGGCTGCCTCTAGTTGTGGTGGTTAGTCAGGGTACTGCAATCTCATAGATTCCCAACTTCTCTGGTGTATTGCCTTTTTTACCTGCACTCCTCAGCTACCGAAACATAACAGGCATGGGGTTTCTCCCATTTTTGACAACCAGCCCAGTTAAAGCAGATAGCTGTAGACTCGTATTGTCAGGCTGGTAAGAGGCCATGGATATTGCCCCCCGGCCTAAAAATAGCAGCCCGAAGCCGTCAACAAAAGGCTCATCTATTGGATGCGCCTTTCTGGAGCTTTGACGGGCTCTTCCCTCTTGCCCTGTAGTGGTGGCAAGTGGGGTTCATATTTGTGGGGTTGATGTCACCTTTATATTTTCCAATGACATCAAGCAGACTCTCAGTCATTACATGTCTCACAATAGCAACACCCCTTTTATTTAAAATAATCTCTAGAGGCAGATTTTTGGGGAGATCTATGTCCAAAAATTATATTTATTGGAGATCATTTCTAGTGTTGCCAATATTCCTTTTCCACACTAAGCAATCTCTCTTTTTACTCTCAAATGGTTTCTCAAGTTCATATATCATACTTCATTTTAATTCTGACTACATACACAGGCACAGATACTGTAGATGCATCTGTACTTCACCCTCTTTATTCTGCTCTTATTGTTTCTTTTTTCTTGCATTTTTTCCTTCTTCCACTTGCTTTCCCTATTCTTTCTTTTTCATCTCATACTTTTCTTTCTTCTTCTAATCATCATTCTTATCCTTCTCCTCTTCCTTTCTCTCCTTATTCAATTTGTCATACTTCCTCACATCTCTCATTTTTTTCTTCAAATCATCGTTAGTCATCTTTTTCTGTATTGCTCATCATTGTCTCTTTTTTATTCTTCATCTTTTCTTCTGCCTTATTTTACATCTTTCTTCTTCATATTGTTCTTGTCAGGATCTCGTCTGGGTTGGAGCCGATGTTACTGCAAACACTAGGGGAAGCAGAGGCAGGTAACGTAGTCAGAGGATAACCGGGTCGGTACACTGGAAAGGCGTTATTAGAAGCACTGGATCAGGCAGAGAGCGTAGTCAGAATGGCAGGCCGAGGTCAGTTCACAGGAGAGCGGTATTGGTAGCAATGGATCAGGTGGAGAGCGTAGTCAGAAGGGCAGGCCGAGGTCAGTTCACAGGAGAGCGGTATTGGTATTGGGAGCAGCAGGAACAGCAGGAAACGCTTGACTAGAGGCTAGAAGCACAATAATCTCGCAATGACACACCCACAGGGCTAGGTTTATATAGGGTGTGTAATTGGCAATCAGAGGCCAATCAAAAGAACACTGGGTGGAGCCGATCAGGAAGAACAGTCAATGGTATCTGGGTTCAGCAAGGAACCTTGCAGCCAGCAGAATAGCTCAGATGGTAGAGCTGCTGGCCGGTGGACAAGAGGTACTGGGTTCGATTCCTGACAGTTCTTCTTGATCATTCTCATTACATTCTTTCTCTTTTTTCTTATTTTCCTTATCATTGTTCTTTGTTGTTCTCTTCATCATTATTTTGTTATTTTTCTCCTTCATCTTCGTTTTTCTTTTTTTTATTTTCACCTCCTTCTTGTTCTATTTTGTTTCCTTCTTTTTCTCCTTCACCTCCTCCTCTTCTCCTAATCCTCATTCTCCTTTGTCTCTTCCTTTTTCCCCTCAGTCCTCCTCCTCTATTTTCTTTTACTTATTCTCCTTTGTCTCCTTTTTCTTCTTCTTTTCTTCTTCTCCTCTTCTCCTAATCCTTCTTCTCCTCTCTCTTACTTCTCTTCCTTCATCCCCTCCTTCCTCTTACTTCTCTTCCTTCTTCCCCTTCTTCTCCTCCTTCTCCGTATTCTCCTTCTTCTCCTTTTTCTTCTTTTTCTCCTTCTCTTCCTTCCCCTCCTTATCCTAATTCTCCTTTTCCTCCTTCTCTTCTTCTCCGTTCTTCCTTTCACTCCCCTTCTTCTTCTTCTCATCCTCATCATTCCCCTTATTCTCCTCCTCCGTCTTCTCTTGCGTCTCTTCCCTCTTCTTCTTCCCCTCCTTCTTCTCCTCTGCCTTTCCTTTCCTATTTTTCTTCTCCTCTTTCTCCTTCTCCTCCTACTTTAACTTCTTCTCCTCCTTCTTCTCCTAATCCTCATTTCCCTTCTCTTCCTTCTTCTTTTTCTCCTTTCCTTATCTTCTTCTTCTCCTCCTCCTCTTTCTCCTTCTCCTCCTTTTTCTTCTCTTGCTTCTCTTCCTTCTCTTCCCTCTCCTTCTTATCCCTTGCCTTTTCCTTCACCTTCTTCTCTTTCTTCTCTTCCTTCTCCTACTTTTTCGTCTTCTCCTCCTCCTTCTCCTTCTTCTTGTCCTCCTATTTCTTCTCCATTTTCTTGCTATTCGACAGCATCAAAAAATGTGTCCATTGTGCAGACTAGATGTGCTCATCCTCTCTCAAATCACTTGTATTGAGAGAAGACAAGTATGTCTAGTCAGCAGGTGAATGAAAAAAATTACATTCTTGAAGTCACGTGACCTCCCGTCGCTGTCCGCGATAGAGGAGTCTGCAGTCACATAGATTGACTGCAGACTTTCAGCAGAAAACTGGACAATCTCTTTAAAGAGGGTTTAAAAATATAAAGCAAACACTCCAAGCCTAAGGCATCAACCAGATCCTCACGAGAAGACATGTAGATGGGTATCAGTGGATCATCTCTGGAGCTTTGGGGTTATGCTTATGCTTCCATTTGACACAATTTTTTATATTATGCAGATAATTTAGTGAATGTTTTTCAGTTAAATAGAGACTTTTTGCATTTTATAGTTTGTAATTCATCATAATTATCCAAATGTAATGTCTGAGAATAAGAAATTATGACTGGTGTGATTTATTGCATGAGAAGCACCGGCCAGCTTCATCCACCAACGGAGTATTAATTACTTGTCCATGAAAAGAAATGGCCATTGAATGATAATGAAAAATCTCATATTCACGGCAATCCAGAATGTCCTGATCCGAACCACAATACATTGCCCATTTATGGAGTTTTTCCAATAGTTCCCTCCAAATGTTGTATGTGAGGTTACAGTAAGTCAATGTAGGGTTTCTCCAAAAAAAAATGAAAGAAAAAGAAATAGTGTTACCCTTTTAATTGCAAGCAGACAGGAGCGGATCCAGGTCCAGGTTTGCTTAATCCACCACTCACTCCCAAGAGGTGCCCAGCTCAGGAAACAAAAGCTAACAGCTCCTACATAGGCACGCACAAAGTACAGATGCAAGAGAAAGATAAACATTTTGTGCAGACTCTCCACTGGGCTTAAGCAGAATCTCTACGATCATAAGATCTTACACTCTACAGAAGATAGAGGACCTCACTGACCATAAGAGATTACATTCTACAGGAGAGAGAGGACCCCATTGACCATAACAGCTGACACTCTACAGGAGAGAGGACCCCACTGACCATAAGAGCTTACACTCTACATGACACAGAGATTTACCCAGTGACACTGAAGGTGGAAAATGACTCTGAAGTACAAATTGCTCCATAGGGAACATCTGATTGCCCTGGTACTGATCACTTCTGTACAAGGTGTGATGCACTAGATGTCCTAGCTACAGAGCACTATGGGAAGCCGTACAGCCAAGAAGCATGTTTTCATGCGCTCTGATGCTTCAGCAGTATGGGAAATGGTGCCAAATAAGTTTTTTTGCAAATAACAAATGAAATCTCAAAGGGTTCAACTTTGCGTAAAACCACAAATTACACAATATTTAACTCTATCATGATCGTCCATGGATCGATACGCTCATCTCTACTTCTGCCCCTCTCCATACACATGTTCACTTGTATTCCGTGTATGTGTTTTCAATATAAAGAGAATACGCTTCCTCCCCTCCATAGACTGTGCGAACATCATCATGGTGAGAGCAAAGAATATATGCCATAATATTAACCCTAGCAGCACATAACATAGAATATAAAGTGTTTACAAGGCCTGCAGACTGGTTTGCCATTAGTCTAATATGCGTCACTAAGCATTTATATGCTTGTCTAATATATGCATACAAGCTGTCAACTCACTGACGTTGGGTATGTGAACGGCTCACTTGATGTCCCTCACCCTAGGTCTTTTGCCTTGTGCATTCATCACACATCAATGTCTTGCATGAATTTGACAATTCTGTATATAGCGATTATGAGCATAGGGATTAGCCTCACCGAGGAGCTGTCTCATGGATCTTACTAGATTCAGCAGGCTTGTAATTTGGAATGAAAATAGTGCAAGAGACGTCTAGTAGGATATATACTCAATTCATTGTGGTAAACATGACGTGGCTACAAAGGACACAGTAAAGCGGGTGATATTGGTTGAATATTGGCTTTTTCGCTCATCGCTATGTACTCTATGTTCCTATCTAAAACAATCTAGACCTGCCGCATTTCTGGCAAATTTTTGTCACAAATCAGAGTCTTTACTCTGAAATTGGGGGCTCCAGATCATAAATGGACAGTTAAAAGGATTCTGTCACCTGTGCTTTTTGCACGCCTATTGAGTTACCTGTGCTTTTTTGCCCACCTATTGAGCCATCTATGCTTTTTGCCTGCCCAGTGAGCCATATGTATTTTTTTCACACCTATTTATTGAGCCACCTGTGCTTTTTGCCACCTATCAAACCACCTGTGCTTTTTGCCTGTCTATCAAGCCATCTGTGCTTTTTGCCAGTCTATTCATTGAGCCATCTGTGCTTTTTGCCTCACTAGTGAGCCACCTGTGTTTTTTTCCCACCTATTTATTGAGCCATCTGTGCTTTTTGCCCACCTATTGAGCCACCTGTGCTTTTTGCCCACGTATTAAGCCATCTGTGCTTTTTTGCCCACCTGTTTATTGAGCTACCTGTGCTTTTTGCCCACCTCTTAAACCACCTGTGCTTTTAGCCCGCCTAATGAGCCACCTCTGCTTTTTGCCCACCTATTGAGCCACCTGTGCTTTTTGCCCACCTATCTAGCCACCTGTACTTTTTGCCCACCTATCGAGCCACCTGTACTTTTTGCCCTCCTATTGAACTACCTGTGCTTTTTTGCCCACCTATTGAGCCATTTGTGATTTTTCCCTGACTCTTGAGCCACCTGTGCTTTTTCCCTGACTCTTGAGCCACCTGAGCTTTTTGCCCACCTATTGAGCCACCTGTGCTTTTTGCCCATCTATTGAGCCACCTGTGCTTTTTTGCCAACCTATTGACCCACCTGTGCTTTTTTGCCCACCTATTGAGCCACCTGTGCTTTTTGCCAACCTATTGAGCCACCTGCACTTTTTGCCCAGCTATTGAGCCACCTTTGCTTTTTCCCTGCTAAATATACCCCCTTATTGGGCAGAAAAATCATATATATTTTGCGCATGTGCTGGTGCTGAGCTCATTTTCAGGTAATTGCCTTTCACTATTTCAACAGTCACATACTAGTTAGCAGAACAAAAATTATTATTCTGCGCTTACAAGAGCAAAAATACTGCAAATACGCAGTTGTATGAATGAACAATTTTGTTGAAGTGTCATCCACATCAATCAAAGAACCATAGAAAAGACTAAGCAAAGATTGATCAGAGCACTTTATTTTTCTGAATCTGCCCAGCGGACAACTGATCAGTAATTTAAATGCATCAAGAGTTTTTCAAGGGTCAATTTGGAAATTATGCAATTGACCAATTTCTAGAAAGATCTTTTTAGGTCAGAAATGAATGGTGAAGTCTGGTTATTGCTTGCCCTATCCTCAGATTTTCAATATTTGAGTTTGGTTCGATTTTTGACAGTTTATCTCGTGTATGAAAAGAAACAAAAATGTTTCTAAAACTTCTCTTAACAGTCCGTGAAAATCAGAAAGCATTTGGATGGTATCATAGAATCATAGAATGGAAGAGTTGGAAGGGACCTCCTGGGTCATCTGGTCCAACCCCCTGCTCAAAGCAGGATTCACTAAATCATCCCAGACAGATGTATGTCCAGCCTTTGTTTGAAGACTTCCATTGAAGGAGTACTCACCACCTCTCGTGGCAGCCTGTTCCACTCATTGATCACTCTAACTGTCAAAAAGTTTTTTCTAATATCTAATCTGTGTCTCCTCCCATTCAGTTTCATCCCATTGCTTCTAGTCTTTCCGTGTGCAAATGAGAATAAAGATAATCCTTCTACAATGTGACAGCCCTTGAGATATTTGTATACAGCTATTAAGTCACCTCTCAGTCTTCTTTTTTGCAAGCTAAACATTCCCAAATCCTGTAACCGTTCCTCATAGGACATGGTTTGCAGACTGAACACCATTCTGGTCGCTCTTCTCTGAACTTGCTCCAATTTGTTGATGTCTTTTTTAAAATGTGGTGCCCAAAACTGGACACAGTATTCCAGATGAGGTCTGACCAAAGAGGAGTAGAGGGCAATAATGACCTCACGTGATCTAGACTGTATGCTTCTGTTAATACATCCCAGAATTGTATTTGCCTTTTTTGCTGCTGCATCACACTGTTGACTCATGTTCAGTCTGTGATCTATTAGTATACCCAAGTCTTTTTCACATGTGCTGTTGCTTAGCCTTATTCCTCCCATTCTGTATACACTTTTTTCATTTTTATTGCCCAGATGAAGTACTTTGCATTTTTCAATGTTAAAAACCACTCTGTTAGTTGCTGCCCACTGCTCCAGTTTGTTTATATCTTTTTGAATCCTCTCTCTCTCTTCTCTAGTATTAGCTATCCCTCATAGCTTTGTGTCATCAGCAAATTTAATCAGTTTACCCTCAATTCCTTCATCTAAATCATTGATAAAGATGTTGAACAATACAGGGCCCAAGACAGAGCCCTGTGGTACCCCACTTGATACATTCTTCCAACTCAATGTGCAGCCATTTACTACCACTCTTTGGGTCCTATCACTAAGCCAGTTATGTATCCACCTAACAGTTGCCTTGTCCATTCCATACTTAGTCATTTTTTCCATAAGGATTGTGTGAGATACTTTGTCAAATGCTTTGCTGAAGTCAAGATATAATATATCTACAGCATTTCACTAATCCACCCAGTCAGTGATTCTGTCATAGAAAGAAATTAAATTAGTCTGACATGACTTATTAGTTACAAACCCATGCTGACTCTGGTTAATCACTTCATTCTTGTCCAGGTACTTACATACATGTTGTTTAATAATTTGTTCAAAGATCTTTCCTGGTATAGATGTCAGACTTACCGGCCTATAGTTCCCTGGGTCCACCTTCTTCCCCTTTTTGAAGACAGGAACAACATTTGCTCTTCTCCAGTCTTCTGGGACTTCTCCTGTTCTACAAGAATTTTCAAAGATTATGGAGAGTGGTTCGAAAATTTCTTCTGCTATCTCCTTCAGTACTCTGGGGTGTAACTCATCTGGACCTGGAGACTTGAATTCATTTATGTTAGCTAAGTGTTTCCTCACTATTTTTCTGTTTATAGATATCCTGGATTCTTCTATTCCCTTAATAGGACAGTGAAGATCAGTTGATGTTACATTTCCTTTCTGAGAGAAAACAGATGCAAAATAGGAATTTAAAAGTTCGGCCTTTTCAACACCCTTTCTTACCATTTCATAATTTTCATCCTGTAAAAATCCTATAGCATCTTTGACTTTTCTTTTACTTTTGACATATCCCCAAAATCCTTTTTTATTGATTTTGACATCTCTTGCAAGCCTTAATTCATTGTCAGCTTTAGCTAATCTGATTCTTGCCCTGCAGGTTCTGCAGACATCATTATATTCTTCTTTAGTTATGCCTCCCTCTTTCCATTTGATATACATTTCTTTCTTCCTTTTTAGCATGTGTTTAAGTTCTTTGTTCATCCATCCTGGTTTCGTTAAATGTCAGTGTGAACTGTGGTTCAATTTTTTTCACAGACTCATAGACTTGTATTGTTGATTTTGATCCGGCACTTGGATCAATATCTGATATGTCTTCGCGATTTTACAAGGACAACTTAGTCCACAAAAAATCATGGATATAACGTCCCCATTCACTATTATATGTACATGTTCTATCTTTGAAAAATTGACATGTGAATGAGGTCTCAGACATAATCCTGTTGACATAATTTATACCATTTTTTGGTGCACACAAATAATAAATTTGGTGCATCTTTTAACTCCTTAACTCCATTTTTTGTGTTGGAAGTGGTACACGAAGCAATCCATTTTTTGTGCAATATAATAATCTTTGGTGCAAAGTGGGGCAGAAATGGGGCAAAACGACCTAAGTAATTGTAAGGCAATAGTTTTCTCTGCTTGTTGCAGATGGAGTCAAAAATACCATTGGCCATAAATACATGTCCAGTTGACTGCAGCTATGAAGAATGCGGAGCCCCAGAAGCCTCTTTTGGTTGTCATTAGATTGATATCTGAGCTTGCTGAAGAAATGGAGATTCTCATTTAGATGTGGTATGAAGCAACAGGAACTCTCTGTCGCTATAATAATAATTTTATTTCTATAGTGCCAACATATTCCGCAGCACTTTACATTATAGAGGGGCCTTGTACAGACAATACACATTACAGCATAACAATAAACACATAGATCAAAACAGATACCAAGAAGAATGAAGGCCCTGCTCACAAGCTTACAATCTATGAGGATAAAGAGGAGACAGAGGTGGATAGTAATAATTGCTTTCTTTGTTCGGACCAGCCATAGTGTAAGAATCGGGTGTTCATGTAATGCTGCATGAACCGGTTATCAGCCTAAGTATGTAACAATGATAAAGAGAGTATTGGCATGCACTCGTGTCTAGATCAATTAAGGTGCTGGTGGAAAGGACCTATTGGTCCAAATACTAGTTATATGAAATTCACCGCACACTAGCTCAGGTTTGGATGCAAAAAGTGAAAATTTATTATATACAACTGTGTGGGAGCAAAACAGGAGTACAAGGTATTTAATTATCGTTTCTACCTTGTACTCCTGTTTTGCTCCCACACAGTTGTATATAATAAATTTTCACTTTTTGCATCCAAACCTGAGTTAGTGTGCAGTGAATTTCATATAACTAAGTATGTAACAATACAGACACAGAGGACTATTAAATGCATAAAGCATGTGAGAACATGATACGAGGAACCTGGTTATGGTAAAAATTTTGAATGGGCCACACAGGGATAGTTAGGTTAATGCGTTTAGGCGGTAGGCGAGTCTGAACAAATGCGTTTTTAGGGTACGCTTAAAACTGTGGGGATTAATCGAATTAACCTGTTTAGTGCATTCCAAAGAATTGGCGCAGCATGTGAAAAGTCTTGGAGATGGGAGTGGGAGGTTCTGATTATTGAGGATGTTAACCTCCGGTCATTAGCAGAACGGAGGGCACGGGTAGGGTGGTAGGCTTAGATGAGGGAGGAGATGTAGGGTGGTGCTGAGCCGTGGAGTGCTTTGTGGGTGAGGGTAATACGTTTATACTGGATTCTGGAGTGGATGGGTAACCAGTATAATGACTGGCACAAGATAGAAGCATTGGTATAACGATTGGTGAGGAATATGATTCTGGCTGCAGCATTCAAGTCAGATTGGAGAGGGGAGAGTTTGGTAAGAGGGAGACCGATTAGTAGAGAGCTACAATAGTCCAGACGAGAATGAATAAGAAAAACAGTAAGAGTTTTTGCAGAGTTGAAAGTAAGAAAGGGTCGAATTCTAGAAATGTTTTTGAGGTGCAGATAACAAGAGCGAGCCAGTGATCGGATGTGGGGGGGTGAATGAAAGCTCAGAATCAAGTATAACTCCAAGACAGCGTGCATGTTGCTGGGGAGTAATGGTGGGACCACACACAGAAATGGCAATGTCGGGAATAGGTAGGTTAGTAGAGGGAGGAAACACGAGGAGTTCAGTTTTTGACAGGTTCTGTTTCAGATAGAGGTAGGACATGATGTTAGCGACAGCGGTAAGACAATCACTGGTGGTTTCTAAAAAGGCAGGTGTGATATCAGGAGAAGAAGTATATAATTGGGTGTCATCAGCATTGAGATGGTACTGGAACCCAAATTTACTGATTGTTTGTCCAATAGGGGCAGTATGCAAAGAGAAGAGGAGGGGGCCTAGGACTGATCCTCGAGGAACCCCAACAGTAAGGGGAAGATGAGAGGAGGAGGAGCCAGCAAAAATACAGTGAAGGAGCGGTCAGAGAGATAGGAGGAGAATCAGGAGAGAAGGGTGTCCTTGAGGCCGATGGAGTGTAGCATAGTGAGGAGGAGTTGATGGTCCACAGTGTCGAATGCTGCAGAGAGATCCAAGAGAATTAGCATGGAGTAGTGACCATTAGATTTAGCTGTTAGCAGATCATTAGAGACTTTAGTGAGGGCAGATTCAATAGAGTGTAAAGAGCGGAAACCGGATTGTAGAGGGTAGAGAAGAGAGTTATCTGAGAGATAGCGGATAAGACAGGAGTGGACCAGATGTTCCTGGAGTTTAGAGATAAAGGGAAGATTAGAGACAAGTCTTTAGTTAGCGACACAGTTTTGGTCGAGGGATGTTTTCTTAAGTAATGGATGTATGATGGCATGCTTAAATGAGGTGGGAAAAGTACTGGAAGAGAGAGAGAGGTTGAATATATTTGAGTGGTGACAGCTGGGGAAAGGAACTGGAGATGTGACGGAATAGGGTCACTGATGCAAGTGGTAGGGCGAGAAGATGCAAGGAACCTGATTACTTCTTCTGTGACTGGTTCAAAATCAGAGAGTGAGCTAGATGCAGTGGGGGAGGGAGTACAGTGCATGGTATGAGGGGATTGGGAGATAATTTCTTGTCGGATATGGTCAATTTTTTCTTTGAAATAATTGGCCAGATCGTCAGCACGAAGATCCGTGGTTGGGTCTGCACTCTTGGGTTGAGTAGGGAATGAAAAGTGTCAAAGAGACATTTAGATTTTTTGGATAGTGAGGCGATGAGGGTGTTGAAATAGGTTTGTTTGGAGAGGTGAAGGGCAGTGTTGTATGTTTTAAGCATAAAATTATAATGGATAAATGCATCGTATTGCCGATTTTGATCCGGCACTCGTATCAATATCGGATATGTCTTCGCGATTTTGCAAGGACAACTTGGTCCACAAAAAATCATGGCTACAATGTACCCATTCTCTATTATAGGTACATGTTCTATCGGTGAAAAACTGACATGTGAAAGAGGTCTTAGACACATTATCATTTGGCATACTTTAGACCATTTTTTGGTGCCCACAAATAATAAATTTGGTGCAAATTTTAACTCCTTAACTCTGGCAATTTTTGTGTTGGGAGTGGTTCATGAAGCCATCCATTTTTTGTGCAATATAATAATCTTTGGTGCAAAGTGGGGCAGAAACGTGGCAATACGACCCAAGTAAATGTAAGACTATAGTTTTTTCTGCTTGGTGCAGATGAGTCAAAAATGTCATTGGCCATAAATACATGTCCAGTTGACTGCAGATATGAAGAATGAGGAGCCCCTGAAGCCTCTTCTGGTTGTCATTAGTTTGATATTTGAGCTAGCTGAAGGAATAGAGATGGGGTATGAAGCAACGAAAACTCTCGGCCGTGGGAGCGACAGATCTATACTGAAGGAAGAAAACCCTGATAGATGTTGGCGTTGATTAGGTTAGAGGCAAATGTCTAACAGATGGGGCTTGGAAAGAGGATGTGACACTAGCTCTTTTAGTGTTTTTACCCACAGCTACAATTGATTGTTAGACACTGCAAATAAGTGTCATTATGGAATTCTTCAGATACATGTCTTCTGGTGCTTTCTTAAAGCTGCAGGAAATAAAATACATGGTACATGAAATACATACTCCTAGGATTAGCCTGGGGCTAAGAACTAGTTGTACAGTAAAACAAATCTGTTAATTGTAGCTGTAGACCTCCTTAGACTCCGTTGAGCAGTTTGACTTCTTTCAGACCCTCTGGCGCTCAGACATTCTAGTTCCTCTTGTACGGTTATTATCTAAACTGACTCATGTTCCCATTCGGGTTGAAAATGAACTGCCGAGTCACCTTACGTGCCAGAAAAAAATATTTTCCTTCCATTTTTTTGAATTTGGAGGTGAATAGGAAATATTGCTCTTGTCCAATGTTCTCGAACTAGTAAGCTCTTGCAAAACTATAACTTCCCTTATGCCTTGACAGGGTGAAGGGTATGAGTGGATTCTAGTCACCCTCATGCTAAATATTCTACCATAATTTGGGGTCAGATCACCACCACCACCTGTATATTTGCCTTGTTCTTCCATGTTTTCTTGTTGGTCGTATCTCCTATGCATTATATAAAATATTGTTTTATACTTTTACTGCATTAATATAATGCACATATGGTGTAACGGGCCAAATACATGGAATCCTTGGGGCAGTAAGGTGAGACCCAGAGTCAAAAGTCTAGTTTTACGATGGGTCACAATGGGGTCCGCTAGATTGATTCAACGTAAGGAATGCCGACTGGAGGAGTGAACCTGAGGTAGGAAAGGTTGCCAAGCATGGTCAAAGGCAAGAGGTAAGGTCAGGGACAAAATAATAAAGCAAGTGGGTAGTCAAATGTCAAGTCGAGGTCAAAGAATGGAAATAATGTGGAAAAGACACAGGAGTACAGAGGTATATACAAGGACAGCAGAGCTATTGACTGGCAGTGGAAGGCAAACCTTCAAGGGGGTTAAATAGCTGTATGCCCAAGGTTATCAGGAAGGAGCGATCAAAACCTAGACCAAAATGAAGCCAACTAGTGATGTGCGAGCACTAAAATGCTCGGGTGCTCGTTGCTCGGTTCAAGCAAATTGGAATGATCGGGTGCTCGACCCGAACAACGAGCCCAATGTAAGTCTATGGGAAACTCGAGCATTTTTCTGGCGCACCGCCCCCCCCCGGTGGTCTGCAGAGGGACTAGAAATTGCAGAAATCGATGGGAACAGTGCTCAAATGACATGGAAACAGCTTGGGGAAGATCCCTGGAAGCATTTCTGATTCCCAGGTCACTGCTGTGAACAATGTTGTCAGAGTCTTACATCACTTTTACAGTCTCAAAATAAAACATACAAATAGGAAACCAAAATGGATTTTCCTGTGAAATATGTTAAGGATCATCCTTTCCAGGGTAATGGCTTGTATATAAGGCAAAATAAATAACCAAAAACAAAAATGCTCCCCCACACCTTGGGCTATGTTCACACGTAGCGTTTTTGATGCGTTTTTGAACTTTAGCATTGCTTTCAACCAATACAAATGCATTCACTGGGAAATGTCATTTTAACATCTTACAACCTTATCTGGCCATGTGGTGTGTGACACATCATCAGACACATCATGTTTCATTTATGAAGGCAGGACTCAGAAAGTCACAAAGCCTATTTTTATAGGGCCATCAGGCGGCCTTTACTATTTTTAAAGAGCCAGCACTCGGCCCTCACTATTCTTAGAGAATAGAGAGCCATCCACCGGCTATGCTTTGTTGTTCCCATTATTAAACAGTGGGTCTCCTATACTGTTATTGCGTATGCAGTGAGTGGCAGGGCTGCCCAAAATTTGGACACACCCCAATACCCCTTTGAAGAGTCATACAGGAGGGCCTCCTGACAACAAGGTTCCAATTATTAGGAATTGGGTCTCCCATAGTGTTTTCCTATGCAGTGAATGCAAGGTCTGCCCAAAATTTGGAGGCAACCCAATGCCCGTTTGAAGAGACGTTGAGAAGGGCCTCCTGAAAACAGTGTTCCCATTATTAGGAAGTGGGTCTCCCATACTGTTTGCCTATGCAGTGAATGCAAGGCCTGGCCAAAATTTGGACGTACTCCAATGCCGTTGTGAAGAGACGTACAGGAGGGCCTCCTGGAAACAATGTTCCCATTATTAGAAAGTGGGTCTCCCATACTGTTTGCCTATGCAGTGAATTCAAAGGCTGCCAAAAATTTAGAGACACTCCAATGCCCCTTGGAAGAGACGTGCAGAAGGGCCTCATAAAATATTGTTCCCATTATTAGGAAGTGTGTCTCCCATACTGTTTACCTATGCAGTGAATGCAAGGGCTGCCAAATATTTGAAGGCACTCCAATGCCCCTTTGAAGAGACGTACAGGATGGCCTCCTGAAAACAATGTTCCGATTATTAGGACATGGGTCTCCTATACTGTTTGCCTATGCAGTGAATGCAAGGTCTGCCCAAAATTTGGACGTGCCCCAATACCCCTCTGAAGAGACGTACAGGAGGGCCTCCTGGAAACAATGTCCCCATTATTAGGAAGTGGGTCTACCATACTGTTTGTCTATGCTGTGAATGCAAGAGCTGCCAAAAATTTGGAGGCGCTCCAATGCCCCTTTGAAGAGACATAGAGGAGGGCCTGGTCAAAACAATATTAACATTATTAGAAAGTGGGTCTCCCATGCTGTTTGCCTATGCAGTGAATGCAAGGTCTGCCCAAAATTTGGAAGTATCCCAATACCCCTTTGAAGAGACGTGCAGGAGGGCCTCCTGTAAACAATGTTCCCATTATTAGGAAGTGGGTCTCCCATATTGTTTGACTATGCAGTGAATGCAATGGTTGCCAAAAATTTGGAGGCACTCCGATGCCCCTTTGAAGAGACGTAGAGGAGGGCCTCCTCAAAAGAATGTTCCCATTATTAGGAAGTGGTTCTCCCATACTGTTTGCCTATGCAGTGAATGCAAGGGCTGCCAAAAATTTGGAGGCACTCCAATGCCCCTTTGAAGAGACGTACAGGATGGCCTCCTGAAAACATTGTTCCCATTATTAGGAAGTGGGTCTCCCATACTATTAGCCTATGCAGTGAATGCAAGGGCTGCCAAAAATTTGGAGGCACTCCAATGCCCCTTTGAAGAGACGTACAGGATGGCCTCCTGAAAACATTGTTCCCATTATTAGGACGTGGGTCTCCCATACTGTTTGCCTATGCAGTGAATGCAAGGTCTGCCCAAAATTTGGATGCCCCTCAATACCCCTTTCAAGAGACATACAGGAAGGCCTCCTGGAAACAATATTCCCATTATTAGGAAGTGTGTCTCCCATACTATTAGCCTATGCAGTGAATGCAAGGGCTGCCAAAAATTTGGAGGCACTCCAATGCCCCTTTGAAGAGACGTACAGGATGGCCTCCTGAAAACATTGTTCCCATTATTAGGACGTGGGTCTCCCATACTGTTTGCCTATGCAGTGAATGCAAGGTCTGCCCAAAATTTGGACGTACCTCAATACCCCTTTGAAGAGACGTACAGGAGGGCCTCCTGGAAACAGTGTTCCCAGTATTAAGTAAGAAGTGGGTCTCCCATACTGTTTGCCTATGCAGTGAATGCAATGGTTGCCAAAAGTTTGGAGGCACTCCAATGCCCCTTTGAAGAGACGTAGAGGAGAGCCTCCTGAAAACAATGTTCCCATTATTAGAAAGTGGGTCTCCCATACTGTTTGCCTATGCAGTGAATGCAAGGTCTCCCCAAAATTTAACGCACCCCAATGCCCCTTGGAAGAGATGTGAAGGAGGGCCTCATAAAATATTGTTCCTTTTAGAAAGTAGCGGGTCTCCAATACTTATAATGCACATGCACTAAGTTTATGGGCTGACAAACATTTTACTCTGAGGGTATATGTGAACACACTATATAACAATTTTTTATGGGCATCATAAACACCCTTTAAAAAAATTTTTGTGGGTGTTGCATCACAGACCACGGTCACCCTGGTGATGTGGTGGTGGAGGATGAGAATGAGGAAAAGGAGGAGGACAACAATAAATAGCTAAAATCAGGAAGCGTATACCCATGTATGGGTGTGAAGAGTTGCATGGGAATAGCATTCCCAAAAAAAGACACTGGATTTGAGTTTATGTTATGCTGCTATCATTCGGTGGTGTTGAGAAGTCTGGCCCAATCCAGCCCTGTTGATTTTTATAAGAGTCAGCCTGTCAGCATTTTCAGTTGACAGGCGGATGCGCTTATCATTTATAATTCCATCAGCAGTACTAAAAACCCCCTTTGACAAAACGCTAGCGGCAGGGCAGGCCAGGGCCTCCAAGGTGTAGAGAGACAGTTCATGCCACGCGTCCAGCTTTGATACCCAATAATTATAAGGCACAGAGGAATCATGGAGGACTCTGGTATTGTAATGTATGTAGTACAGTTCATATAGCGTCTTGTGCTTGGGTGCGATGAAAATACATGAGACACAGGTTTGATAAAGAAAGTCTTGTATTACTTCATACAAGTTGGCAAAAATAGTCACACAGTTTGCAGACACAGAAGCAGGAGACACAGCAGGCCAGAGTAATCTAAGCTCAGCAATCACTCTCCACAACAGGTTCAGGATCTTCTTCTCTGTTACCGTAAGTCCATGCAAACGTGGGTCTTTCAAAGAGCAGGGTTCCAGAGTCCACAAGTGCTTCAGAGTTCCTCAGTAGGAATAGCTGGAGTACAAGGTCCAAGGCTTTAGGAGTCAGGTCACAGGTTCACTGCAGGCTAGATTCTGAAGCACTGATTGCTCAGCTGTGGCTGCTTAAGAAGCAAAAGGAGAGAATCAGGGCGGGAACATGCAAGCTGGAAACTCCATTTTGACTGAGGGCAAGATAGCTGCAGCAAGACAGAAAGTAAAATGGCTGACAAACAAACTGAGTTTCAGGGACATGTACACAGAACCTTACATTACTCCCCCCTTAGGGACAACCTCCGGATGACCTCAGGCCAGGCTTGTGTGGGTACCTCTGATGAAACTGACGGAGCAAGCGAGGAGCATTAACGTTATTGACTGGTTCCCATGAGTTGTCCTCCACTGGGTAGCCCTGCCATTTAATCAGATATTGTAACTGATTTCTATACAACCTGGAATCTAAAATACTTTCCACCACAAATTCTTCCTGACCATCGACTAGCACTGGGTCAGGGCAAGGAGAAGAGCGTCCAGGAAACGTATTGGGTGTCGCAGCCTTTAGTAGGGATACATGAAAGACAGGGTGAATTCTCATAGTTCTGGGCAGTTGAAGACGACAAGCAACGGCACTTATAATTTTACTGATTTTATAGGGTCCAATGTACTTATGTCCAAACTTAGACGATGGAATCCTTAACTTAAGATTTCTGGTTGACAGCCAGACCAAGTCTCCTACCTTGAAAGCTAGTGCAGGTTTACGAAATTTATCTGCTGCTTTCTTGTACCTTTCCTGAGCCGATTCCAGATTCTCCTTTAGAAGATCCATATTCTTCTGTAAAGACGTGATTCTTTCAGCCACTGCTGGTAAAGGCGTTTCTATGGGAAATCGTGGTAGAATGTTAGGATGATAACCTAGATTAGAATAAAAAGGAGACTGCTTAGTGGAGGCACTCTGAGAGTTGTTATACGAGAACTCAGCTAATGGAAGTAGATCCACCCAATCATCCTGTAGGTGGCAGATAAAGCAGCGGAGATACTGCTCCAGGGTTTGATTGGTTCGTTCGGTCTGTCCATTAGTCTGGGGATGAAAAGCAGAAGAAAGGTTTACTTTAATGTCCAATGCTGCACAGAAATTTTGCCAAAACCTAGAAGTGAATTGCACCCCTCGATCCGAAATAACCTCATCAGGTACTCCATGTAAGCGAAACACATCTTTAATCATCAAATCTGATGTCTGTTTTGCAGTGGGTAAGCCGACACAAGGGATAAAATGAGCTGCCTTTGTTAGACGGTCAACCACCACTAGAATGGTGTTCTTCCCTTGAGAGGTTGGTAATTCCACAATGAAGTCCATAGAAATGGATCCCCACGGGCGGGACGGGGTGGGAAGAGGCTGTAACAGACCAGTTGGTGAGGAGCGAGGTGTTTTGCATCTTGCACAGACTTCACATGAAGTGACATAGTTTAAAACATCCTTCCTGCAAGTGGGCCACCAAAGAAACGAGAGAGAAATTCCTGTGTCTTTAGAATTCCTCTATGCCCAGCTATCTTGGAATCGTGAATGAGTTGCAATACTCTCAATCTGACTGTTTCAGGAATATACAGGCGTTGTCCCTGAATCCACACACCATTCTTAAAGACAAGACTTACGTCCCTTGGGGGTTGTGCCAAAAAGGAATCCGCATGGTATGCTTCCTTGATGTCCTTAAGTAGGTCTTGATTATGAATTACTCCTAGGAATCTAGAGTCAGGAAGAATAGTCTTAGGAGGAGTAATTGGACGTGTCTCTGAAGAGTAAATCCTAGAGAGTGCATCAGCCTTTCCATTGCGCGATCCTGGTCTATAAGAAATGATAAAATTAAATTGGTTTAAGAAAAGATTCCAGCGAGCCTGGCGAGGAGTCAGGCACTTAGCCGATCTGATAAACTCAAGGTTACGGTGGTCTGTCAGGACGACTATTTGCTGTGCAGCTCCCTGAAGAAGGTGTCTCCATTCTTTGAAGGCGGCAATAATGGCCAACAACTCTCTATTGCCCACATCGTAGTTCCTCTCAGCCGAAGACAACTGCTGGGAAAAGAAGGCACAGGGATGCAAGACATTCTTCTCACCTGTTCTCTGAGAGAGTATAGCTCCAACGGCACAGTCTGAAGCATCCACCTCTATTATGAAGGCAAGCTCGGGGTTGGGATGTACTAGGATAGGTGCAGTGGTAAATTTATCTTTTAGACGGGAAAATGCTTCCTGGGCTTGGGGAGTCCAGGAGAACCTAGACTCTTTCCGGGTAAGTTGGGTGATAGGTGACACTACCTCAGAGAAATTTCTAATGAAACGTCTATAGAAGTTGGCAAACCCGATGAAGCGCTGTACCTCCTTCACATTTCTAGGACTTGGCCAATCCTTGATGGCTTGGGTTTTGCTTCCATCCATACTAATTCCTTGTGTAGACAGTACATACCCCAGAAATTGAATTTCGGTCCTATGGAATTCACACTTTTCAAGTTTGATGTAAAGATGATTTTGTCTTAGACGTTCCAAGACCATTCTCACATGTCCATGATGTTCCTCTGTGAAGTTAGAAAAAATTAGAATATCATCCAAATAAATTACCACGAATGTATCTAGGAGATCCCTGAAGATGTCATTCACCAAGTGTTGGAAAGTGGCTGGGGCGGTACTCAGACCAAAAGGCATAACTAGATATTCAAAGTGTCCATAGCGTGACCTGAATGCAGTCTTCCATTCATCCCCAGGTCTAATACGGACTAAGTTATAGGCCCCACGAAGATCTAGTTTAGAGAAAATTTTGGCATGTCGCACTCTCTCCAATAACTCAGGGATTAAAGGCAATGGATAACGGTTTCTAATAGTAACCTTATTGAGTTCCCTATAGTCTACGCATGGTCTCAGAGATCCATCTTTCTTCTTTACAAAGAAGATGGGTGCACCTGCAGGAGATGAAGAGGGACGTATGAAGCCCTTGGCTAGATTTTCGTCTATGTAATCCTTTAAAGCCTTTAGCTCGGGCCCCGCCAGAGGGTAGATCTTACCAAAAGGTATCTCTGCTCCAGGCAATAATTCAATTGGACAATCATATGGACGGTGAGGAGGAAGCTGGTCAGCGTTCTTCTTGTCACATAAATCCACATAGTCCTGGTATACAGCTGGTAGTTCAGGGACTGACATGGTTCCTTTAGGAACAGAGCAAGCTGAAACTTTTGGACTCATCTGTTTCTCTGGAAAGTGTAATTCCTTGGTCTCCCAGTTAATGGTAGGATTCTGAGCCTGCAGCCATGGTAGCCCTAGAATAATGGGAAAGTGGGGAGAAGAGATAAGCATAAAGGACAGTTTCTCTTGATGATCTTTACCCATAAGAACCCTCAAAGGCTCTGTTTCCTGATCCACTGGTCCAGAGGTCAGCAGGGAGCCATCCACAGTTTCCATCTGTACTGGAGTAGCCTTCTTCACTGAACGTATCCCCTGTTTCAGAGCAAAGGAGACATCCATAAAATTTCCACTTGCCCCTGAGTCGATCATAGCAGAGCTAGACACCCAAGCTGAGTCAACCCAGAGTTTGATGGAAAGAAAGCAATGAGAATTGTTTTTCTTACAACTCAGCTGGACACCGCTGAGGAAACTTGAAAAATGGCAGCGTTTACACAGTCAACGTCCTCAGAGGTAACGGAGTTTAAGTCCGAGAAATCAAGATCTGTTGCTGCAGATCTCTCTGGAGCCTGAGGCTCAGACCTGACAGATCCCCTCTCGCAACACTCACAGTGAATGAGTGCTGCAGTAGTCTTACGAGAACGGCTGGGGCAGTTTATAATGAAGTGCCCTGACTTACCACAATAGAAACATAGATTCTCCTTAAAACGATGTTCCTTGCGTGCATCACTAACCCGTCGTTGTAAAGAGTCTACCTGCATGGGTTCAGGTTCAGGTTCCCGTGTAATCCTACTCAAAGGTTCCTTAGCTGGAGAGGAAGGTAGGAAAAGGTTAGTGCGATTGCTTTCGAACCATCTCTCTTGCCTGCGTTCAGTCAGACGAGTATCAATACGGATGCAGTAGTTAATAAAGTCACCTAACGCAGTGGGAGGGTCGGCACGAGCAAGTTCATCCTTAATCAGTGGAGATAACCCTTTTCGAAAAATAGATTTTTTGGCGGAACTGTCCCAGGTGGTATCAAGGGCCCATCTCCTGAAATCCAAGGCATATTCAGCTACCGAGTGCTTACCTTGGCGCAAAGCTAACATGGCTGCTTCAGCTGTTGCACCTCGATTGGGGTCATCAAACACCTGCCCCATGGCTGAAATAAAAGCATCAAGGTGATTCAAACAATCATCCTCAGTCTCAATCAGAGGGTTTGCCCACATCAAAGCCTTGTTGGTAAGCAACATAATTATAGTAAGCACCTTAGATCGTTCAGTGGGAAATTGTGAAGCATGTGCAGAAAAAAAAAGATTGCATTGATTAATAAATCCCCTGAATTTCTCACGTTCACCGCCAAAACGAAAAGGGGGCAACTTGGGAATCCCAGAACTCGGGGCTACGGCAGGAGCCTGGACTCGCTCTTCTAGAACCTCAATCCTGGGTCGCAAATCCTGGGCAGTCTGTCCAAACACTTGCAAATTGTGATTAGTGAGGTCCTGTAGGCTTGAAAAACGGGTCTTTATATTCTGCAAATCTGCAAGGATATTATCAGTCACTCCGCAAAGTTCCTTTATGCGGGCCTCCATTTTCCAGATCTTTTAAGACAGGAGTACTGGAAGAAGAGGAGAGGAAAAAAAAAAAAAACAATAGTGTTTACCTGTGGTAACACTGCAGAGAGAAAAAAAAAATTAAGGGAACTGCTCACCTGGAATGGTTGTGAGAAGTCACAACCACTGTCATCACAGAAAGTACAACCGGACATCCGATATCCACAGTTACAGCAGACACAGCCTTTCCAGACCCAGCAGACACTAACGTTTTGGCTTCAGAATCTTGTAATGTATGTAGTACAGTTCATATAGCGTCTTGTGCTTGGGTGCGATGAAAATACATGAGACACAGGTTTGATAAAGAAAGTCTTGTATTACTTCATACAAGTTGGCAAAAATAGTCACACAGTTTGCAGACACAGAAGCAGGAGACACAGCAGGTCAGAGTAATCTAAGCTCAGCAATCACTCTCCACAACAGGTTCAGGATCTTCTTCTCTGTTACCGTAAGTCCATGCAAACGTGGGTCTTTCAAAGAGCAGGGTTCCAGAGTCCACAAGTGCTTCAGAGTTCCTCAGTAGGAATAGCTGGAGTACAAGGTCCAAGGCTTTAGGAGTCAGGTCACAGGTTCACTGCAGGCTAGATTCTGAAGCACTGATTGCTCAGCTGTGGCTGCTTAAGAAGCAAAAGGAGAGAATCAGGGCGGGAACATGCAAGCTGGAAACTCCATTTTGACTGAGGGCAAGATAGCTGCAGCAAGACAGAAAGTAAAATGGCTGACGAACAAACTGAGTTTCAGGAACATGTACACAGAACCTTACAGGTATGGTCAGCAAGGTACTCCCTCAAGATCTTCCCAAACTTGCACTCCTTGTGAGAGTACCCCACATCTCAGGGCCTGTATGATGAGAGGGTCTGAGAAAACTCTCCAAGAACTTTGACAGTGTTCCCCTGCCTCTGCTGGATTGGAGTTTTGTCTCTCTCGCCTGTACTCCTTTGTTGTCCATTGAACTGTGTGACCTGTGCAGTCAGCATTTTCAGATGGAAAATCGACATGCGATCTTATCTTGCCCCGCTTCAAGTGGACCAGGTGAGAGGCCCGAATCTATCAATGGAAAAGTGAACAGCTCTTCAGAGTGTCCAAGTGTGGGATCAGTTATCTCCGGGCATTGGGCATGGTGGGAGGAAGGAGGATCACGGTGAGGAATATGCGGTCCAGACTCATGGCTACTGAGACTTGATCGTGTGGAAGACAGGGTGGTGGTGGTGGCAAAGTGACTGGAAGCATTATCCGCTATCCAACCAACAACCTTTTGACACTGCTCTGGGCTTAAGAGTGGTGTGCTGCTGCGTTCCCCTAGTAATTGGGACAAGAGGGTTGGGCGAGAAGATGTGGGTGTTTTTTGTGGCCCAATTTCAGCTTGCCCACTGCCTTAGCCTCTGCATGCACCATCACCATCATGTCCAGTTCCCCATCCCTTGCCACGCTCCTTGCCCATTTTCAATGGAGGACAATATTTTCCACGTTCACTACAAATGGCTGAATTTGGAGCGAACTTGTATGTGATACATGTGATGGAAAACCACAGTTTAAAATAGCTGGCCTGTAGGTAACTATTTTTAAGAGCAAACTGATGTCAATAACTTTACTAACACACTGCAACAAAATTTAAATGGAGGCCATAAATGGCAGAATTTTGAGAGCAGTGATATGTGATCCGTGTGACGGACAAACCCCAGTTTAAAATAGCTGACCTGTAGTTAACTATTTTTAACAGTAAACTGGTGTTAATAACTTCGCTAACACACTGAAACAAAATTTAAATGGAGGCCAGAAATGTCAGAATTTTGAGAGCACTGATATGTGATCCGTATGATTGACAAACCCAGTTTAAAATAGCAGGATTTTTAGCACTGTAATATGCAAAGGATCTGGCTGTATTCTGCAGTGCCAACAAGCAAATAGAGCAGAAAAACGGTGTTCTCTGGATTGCTTTTTAATCAAATAAGCATGTTCATTGGCTCTCTAAAGAGCGCCAAACATGCAGGGCAGGGAGCCGAGCTCCCGCCGAGCAACCCCAGAAATGCTCGGCGAGCTCCGAACATCTCGAGCAGTGAGATGCTCAGCCGAGTACCGCTACAGCTCTCTTACTAAGCAGCATCAAATTCCAAGGGAAAAAATAGGACTGTCGCTGTCTTGTGTTTCAAGCAATAAAGGCACAATGCTGACCAGCGGCCAAAGCGAAAACATGAATTGGCACAGATGTTACAGAGTGAGTAAGTCATGAGAGTTTGGGGCCTGAAGTAGCAAAGAGCCAAAGCCAGGTGGGATGAAGACCACTGGAAGAAACTGAATAAACAACTTTGATGAACTTTTATTCCGGTACATGGCTTCTTAGGGTACATACTCACTGGAGATAAAAATGGACAAGTGCAATCCGATTAAAAATCGTATTGTACTCGGACCAATGTTATTTAATAGGTGACATCTCATTTGCGATTTTTTTCTCAGCCGAAATCGGACTGAGAAAAAAATCGCTGCATGGTGCGATTTGCTGCGATTCTCAGATGAGACTCGCCAATACAAGTCAATGGGTGCGAGAAATAATCGGACAGCACTCGCACCATGCAATTTATACGCACCGGTGTCCTTTGAAAAGCCAGCAATTCATCCCTGGCTACTGTAAAATCACACTGACAGCTAACAAAACACTAGTTATATACACATAGAATACATATATATATATATATATATATACACATGTCATTGTGACACATATATATATATATTTATAGTTCATACACTTCTACATAGTATAATAGCCGCTAATTCAATTGCCGGCTTTTGTGAAATTACAGACCCGACATTAAATGACACATGGTTTACATACAGTTAACCATGTCATTTCATGTAGTTTGATATATGGTTTTCACTAACAATGACATGAGTGTATGTGTGCAAAATTTCATACATGTAGGGATTAATTAAAAGTGTAAATTCGTTGAAAAAAATGGGTGGGCTCCCGCGCTATTTTCTCCACCAGACAGGCAAAGCCAGTGAGTGGGGGCAGGTAATAATAGCCTAGGGAGGGTGCATTTATTTTGTGCCCCCCCTGGCTACTAACATCTGCCCCCAGCCACCCCAGAAAAGGCAAATCTATAATTAGATGCGCCCTTTCTGGCACTTAGCTCGTCTATTTCCATTGCCCTGTAGCGGTGGCTAATGGGTTAATAATGGGTTAAAACCACCTTGCTATTGGAAGGTGACTTTAAGCCAGGTTAATAATTGAGAGTTGTCAATTAGACAACTATCAATTATTAATCCTATTGTATGAAATTAAGAAAAAAACATATACTTTAATTAAAAATCATTTTAATTAAATAAACACACAGTTTTTGACCATCTTTTATTTTACTGGTATTCCTTCGATTCCCTTGATCTCCTGTAATAAAAAAAATAAAATTAAACAGCATTATTCTTACCTATCCGGCGCTCAGTCAGGTCCAACGCTGTAATCCTTCACAAAGGGTTAACTGGTTTACAGCAAGCAGCGCAGCTAATGCTGGCAGCTTAGCTGTAAGCCCCTGAACGAATGAGCTCCTCTCCCGGCTGACAGGAGAGGAAGTGATTAGTGTGGGAAGCTTAATTGATTGCTTCCCAGGCTAATCAGTTCAGTTCAGGTCAGCTGGGGACACCGCACAGCATCAGTGACGTCAGAGGGAGTCACCGGCTGACCTGAACTGAACTGATTAGCCTGGGAAGCAATCAATTATATATAATGAGAAAACTGAAAAACGCCAGTGCTAATTAATCAAAAACACGTGATTGGTTCAGAAGAAAAAAATCGCTTAAAGTATCAAATTAAAATAAAGTGCCACAGTGCTTACCCATAAGAGTGCAGTACAGTGCCCAAGTGCCGAGGGTCCAAACGTTACCCCTGACGTACGTTTCGCATAAGCTTTATCGAAGCACAGGCACGTATATGTATATTGTTGTTGCACGTGGCAGTTCATATATATAATTTATCGTGTTCACACTTATAATTTGTTGCAATTGTGGCATCACTATGGTATTATATATATGTTTTTGAGTTATATGAGGAGATAATAATTGTTTAGATACAGTGTATCCATATGCCCTGGGCCCATATTATAACCCATAATTGGTAGGGTTACATTTTATGAATTTTTTGTTATTGGTCTTTTAACTTATTTTTGATTGTATACAATAAAGCATATATTTTATATATAATCTTATTTGTATAGAACTCCTTTTTTTGCGGTGATTGTACAAAAAAACATGCAAAGCACAAAATCCTGATGACAAAAAAACCAACGTGTGTGCATGCAATTTCTGAAATCTCATAGGCTTTGCTGGTACTGTAAAACGCAGCTGAAAATTTGCATTAAAAAAGCTGCAAAAACGCCCAGTGTGAACTTAGCCTAAGACTGCAAAGCGACACTGTTCATGTGACAGCAGGTCTCAGAAAAGTAGTGGAACCCACAACATCTGCACAAGAGCTGAAACACACAGCCACAGGACGCATTTGACTTATAATGAAGTCTTTTGGATCAAAGTCACCCTGAACATGCCATGAATAAGCCAATATTATTGATTTTTTTCCACGGTTTTATGCAGACACTGGGCATAAACTACATTTTTGCCAATAGTAGGATGTAAAGTCATAATGTACCACCACCAGTGATCCTGTGTAGCTCCAGCCTAAGGCCAGTGAAACATGGACCTATCTCACATCGGAAGATCCAGACCGATAGGCTGGAGTTCCAATTGAGTTACCTGCTTTATAGGCATATATAAAGCAGTAAGCTAAGGTCAGCAGACGTGTCAATCGACTGGGATCTTCCAATGCAAGAACGGGCTGTGTTTCATGAATGGGTGAAACCGACCTTAAGGCTGGGGTCACAAACAACGTATAAAAATACGGTCCGTTTTTCACGGACCAGAATCGCACAAGTGTTTCATGAACAGTGATCCGTATGTCATCCGATTGTAATGCAAGGAAGCGATTTTCTCGCATCTTAGCATCCGTGTGACATCCGTTTTGCATACGTATGGCGAGATTTTCTCACCGGCATGCAAAATGAACATATAATGGATCCCAATGACAGGTTTTAAAACACAAATGAAAGAATAGATATACAGATAGAATACATATATATATATATATATATATATATATATATATATATACACTACCGGTCAAAAGTTTAGGGTCACTTAGAAATTTCCTTATTTTTGAAAGAAAAGCAGTTTTTTTCCAATGAAGCTAACATTAAATGATTCAGAAATACACTCTATACAGTGTTAATGTGGTAAATGACTATTCTAGCGGCAAACGTCTAGTTTGTAATGCAATATCTTCATAGGTGTATAGAGGCCCATTTCCAACAACCATCACTCCAGTGTACTTATGGTATTTTGTGTTCGCTAACTGTGTAAGAAGGCTAATAGATGGTTAAAATACCCTTTAAAACCCTTGTACAGTACAGACCAAAAGTTTGGACACACCTTCTCATTCAAAGATTTTTCTGTATTTTCATGACTATGAAAATTGTAGAATCACATTGAAGGCATCAAAACTATGAATTAACACATGTGGAATTATACATTACACTTTAAAAAAGTGTGAAACAACTGAAAATATGTCTTATATTCTAGGTGCTTCAAAGTAACCACCTTTTGCTTTGATTACTGCTTTGCACGCAGAAAAGGTGAACGGCTGGACTCTACATGCCTAGTTCCCACCGTGAAGCATGGAGGAGGTGGTGTGATGGTGTGGGGGTGCTTTGCTGGTCACACTGTTGGGAATTTATTCAAAATTGAAGCGGTGAGCGGTCCAGCTCACTCCAAACCATCTCGATTGGGTTCAGGTCTGGTGACTGTGGAGGCCAGGTCATCTGGCGTAGCACCCCAACACTCTCCTTCTTGGTCAAATAGCCCTTACACAGCCTGGAGGTGTGTTTGGGGTCATTGTCCTGTTGAAAAATACATGATGGTCTAACTAAACGCAAACCGGATGGAATAGCATGCTGCTGCAAGATGCTGTAGTAGCCATTCTGGTTCACTATGCCTTCAATTTTGAATAAATCCCCAACAGTGTCACCAGCAAAGCACCCCCACACCATCACACCTCCTCATCCATGCTTCACGGTGGGAACCAGGCATGTAGAGTCCATCCGTTCACCTTTTCTGCGTGCAAAGCAGTAATCAAAGCAAAAGGTGGCTACTTTGAAGAACCTAGAATATAATACATATTTTCAGTTGTTTCACACTTTTTTATAAAGTGTAATGTATAATTCCACATGTGTTAATTCATAGTTTTGATGCCTTCAGTGTGATTCTACAATTTTCATAGCCATGAAAATACAGAAAAATCTTTGAATGAGAAGGTGTGTCCAAACTTTTGGTCTGTACTGTATATTTATACATACACTGCTCAAAAAAATAAAATTAACACTTAAACAACAGAATATAACTCTATAACTCCAAGTGAATCAAACTTCTGTGAAATCAAACTGTCCACTTAGGAAGCAACACTGATTGACAATCAATTTCACATGCTGTTGTGCAAATGGAATAGACAACAGATGGAAATTATTGACAATTATCAAGACACACTCAATAAAGGAGTGGTCCTGCCGGTGGGGACCACAGACCACATCTCAGTACCAATGCTTTCTGGCTTACCAATGCTTTCTGGCTGATGTTTTGGTCACTTTTGAATGTTGGTTGTGCTTTCACACTCATGGTAGCTTGAGACCGACTCTACAACCCACACAAGTGGTTCAGGTAGTGCCGCTCATCCAGGATGGCACATCAATGCGAGCTGTGGCAAGAAGGTTTGCTGTGTCTGTCAGTGTAGTGTCCAGAGGCTGGAGGCACTACCAGAAGATAGGCCAGTATACCAGGAGATGTGGAGGGGGCTGTAGGAGGGCAACAACCTAGCAGCAGGACCGCTACCTCTGCCTTTGTGCAAGGAGGAACAGGAGGAGCACTGTCAGAGCCCTGCAAAATGGCCTCCAGCAGGAAACAAATGTGCATGTGTCTGCACAAATGGTTAGAAACCGACTCCATGAGGATGGTCTGAGTGCCCAATGTCCACAGATGGGTGTTGTGCTCACAGCCCAACACCATGTAGGACGCTTGGCATTTGCCACAGAACACCAGGATTGGCAAATTCGCCACTGGTGCCCTGTGCTCTTCACTGATGAAAGAAGGTTCACACTGAGCACATGTGACAGATGTGACAGAGTCTGGAGATGCCGTGGAGAGCGATCTGCTGCCTGCAACATCCTTCAGCTTTACCGGTTTGGCAGTGGGTCAGTAATGGTGTGGGGTGGCATTTCTTTGGAGGGCCGCACAGCCCTCCATGTGCTCGCCAGAGGTAGCCTGACTGCCATTAGGCACTGAGATGAGATCCTTAGACCCCTTGTGAGACCATATGCTGGTGCGGTTGGCCCAGGTTTCCTCCTAATGCAGGACCATGCCAGACCTCATGTGGCTGGAGTGTGTCAGCAGTTCCTGCAAGATGAAGGCATTGAAGCTATAGACTGGCCCGCCCGTTCCCGAGACCTGAATCTGATTGAGCACATCTGGGACCTCATGTCTCGCTCCATCCACCAACGTCACGTTGCACCACAGTCTGTCCAGGAGTTGGCGGATGCTTTAGTCCAGATCTGGGAGGAGATCCCTCAGGAGAAAATCCGCAACCTCATCAGAAGCATGCCCAGGCATTGAAGGGAGGTCATACAGGCAAAGGGAGGTCATACAGGCACGTGGAGGCCACACACTGCTGGGCATAATTTTGACTTGATTTAAGGACATTACATTCCACTTTAATTTTATTTTGTGTGTGATTCCAAATCCAGGCCTCCATTGGTTAATAAATTTGATTTCCATTGATGATTTTTGTGTGATTTTGTTGTCAGCACATTCAACTTTGTACAGAACAAAGTATTCAATGAGAATATTTCATTCGTTCAGATCTCAGATGTGTTATTTGAGTGTTCCCTTTATTTTTTTGAGCAGTCTATATATATTTATAGTTCATAGAGTTTTTCATAACATAACAGCCGTTAAATCAATTGCCGGCTTCTGTAAAATCATTACTGAACCCGACATTAAATGACACATGGTTTACATACAGTAAACCATTTCATTTCATTTAGATTTATATATGTTTTTGACTGATAATTAGATTAGTGTATGTGTGAAAAATTTGGGACATGTAGGTGTTAAATTAAGGGGTAAATTTGTTGAAAAAAATTGTGTGAGCTAATGCTACCGGCCCGGCTGTAAACCACTGCAGAATGAATGAAATCATGTCTGCGCAGGCTCCCCGCCTGATTAGGGATGAACTGACAGCATGGGAAAAAGTTCAGAAACTTTCCCACACTAATCAGTTCATACCCGGTCAGGCGGGGAGCCTGCTCAGACATGATTTCATTCATTCTGCAGTGGTTATTAAACCTGTCAGTGTGATTTTACAGTATATCGTACTGAATTGCCGACTTTTCTAAAGGACACCGGTGCGTATTTCTCGCAAGGTCTGTGTGTAAACCGTATTTTTATCGCACCCATAGACTTGCATTGGCATATTACGAGCGTAATACGCTGCAAATCGCAGCATGCTGCGATTTCCTCAGCATGTATAATACGGCCAAGGAAAAATCGACTGATCGGAGCTACCCCATAGATTAACATTGGTCCGAGTGCAATGCAATTTTTTTTTGCATACCACTCGTCCGTATTTCTCGCTAGTGTGACTCTGGCCTAAGCTGGAGCTTCATGGTGACTTTGGAGTATGGTCGCACTTTGCAACCACTACATCACAGTATAATGTAAATAGATGGTAACCTTGTATCCCCAGTTTTAATCTCAATCCTAGAAGATTGGATGATCATGATACTAAACTAGAACTCACTTTGAAATATTTTTTTGCAGCAAGCCGATTCATCCGTGGCAGCAAACCATGGAAGATGGGGCTACAAGAATTACATAGAACCTAAACATAGAAAATAATAATAATGTAATGGACCACAGCAATTTGCAAAGAGCCTATTTGGAGGTACACAAAGCCCTTTTCCTCTCACGCTATTTGGTGCCCCCGAACCGTAAGGAGATATTTTGCTTAATACAGCATTCAATTAGGTATGCAGCATTTTTTTCTGCTGCATTTTTGTGAATGATAACCAAAAAACCCACATTTGAATGCAACAGTTATAAATCTGGGTTCAGTTGTCCAAAGTCCATCTTTTGGCTTTCCAGCTGTTGCTCCATCACTCTACGACTTGAAGCAACATAGACATGGGTTGTACAATTGGTGCATGTGTGAAGTTCTGTTTAGTTCACGTTCCCTGTTATATATGTCATTGCTTTTACATTATGCTGAATAGTAATAACCCATTTTGCTGTTTCAGCACACGCCGATGAGAATAATAAAATGAGCATCCAGATGTGAGTGAGGCTGAAAATCCAACTGGTAACGTTGTGTCTGGGGAGCAGCTCTGCTCTCTTTATATGGAATTTTATAAATCTTAGAAGTTGCAGATTAATTTAATTTATTACTAATCCTCTGAAGTTGGAAAATTAAAATATATGATCGCTGCTCGAGTTACAAAACAAGCAAAGGAGAAATCTAATAATTCTATTATTTCATTTATTAAAATGAATTTTATACAAGTTCTATCATGATTTTCCAATGTAACTTAATTAAAAAAAAACTTTACCGTTCTTGTAGCGTAAAGCAATGGAAAAAAAAGTCTTTTGGGTATAATGTGCTACAATGTGGACATGTTGCGTTAAAGCAGTAACCTCAACACTGGATACATACTGGTGGGGTATATTGGAATTTTCTGATTGGTGAGGTTCGGCAAGTTTGGCACCACTGATCTGGAAATTGATGGGGCTCTTTGTATTTTCTCTTGCAAATTGCAGCCTTCTCCTGAACTCATTTTTTATGTGTCACATTGAAAGTATTCCTCAATGTCAAATATACCCTTGACTTGTCTTTTAGACCCCATGAACCTAGCATATGCCAAAAGAGTGACTCTTTGGCACACCCTTTTTTTCTTAGGTATACTCTTTTTTTCTGTACAAGAAACTCATATATGGCTCCATAGGGGTATGGATTTATTGACACTTGTCCCCCAATAAAAATGACACCTTTTTTGTAGAGATTCAATGTGCCAGTCATGAGAAACCTAGTGTAGAAGCCACATGCAGAACACCTTGGAAGTGCACTGGGGGCATGTCACTGCAGTTGCACAGCCTCTTAACAGTGCAGTGACACGCCCCAGTGCACTTCCATCCTGATTTGCATATGGATTTTACACTAGATTTCTCATGACTGGCACATTGGATCACTACAAAAAAAGGTGTTATTTTTATTAAGGAAAAAGTGCCTGCTTCCATATGTAAAAATGTGCCAACAAGGTACCTTTTAAAGAAACTTCTAGAAAATCACGAATGGAAACATATGTATTAGGACTGTAAACTTAAAGTTTTCTAGTAAAGATTAATGAATATATTCGAGAAGAATTGAATTCTAAAATCTGTATTGGACAAAATGCTGATTTTTGGGGGGAATTCGCTTCCACGTGGAGCTAGCAACATGGCAAATATTAGTCTTCATTTTTCTGAACCATAAAGGGCCATCAAAAAGTAAAAAAAAACCTCTCTGGCCCCTCCGCTGCCCACCGTCACCTGTCCAGTCCTAGTCGCGTCTTCTCATAACCGCCACTCACACTGGAATCCTGGACCTTTCACACTGAGCAGGGACTTCCGACTTTCTTTAGTGGGTTCATTGGTGCGCACACAGGGTCAAGGTGCACAGCGTAACATCATGACACCGTGTTAGAAAAGACAAGAAAGAGTACATACCAGGACACCAGGGATGCCAAAAATAAATCATAACAATTAGAAAATATTTTTATTGAAAAAACTGCAAAACCACACTGTAGTCATTAAAAACAATTAAAACAAGGCACAAAGCCCCATAACAGGAACAATAAACCCCTATAACCCCTATTTGTATAATACAATACACTTAGATAAAATATATATGGAAACCTCAGCCAAACATGGTAGTATACTTAGTACATAGTCACCCCCAAAGGCCAAAATGAAGACAGGACCAGAGAGGAACAATTAGTCCTCAAATTGCTGCATACAAAAAAAAAAAAGGCACAGTTAAGCATGGACAATATGAGATGGTAAAGCAATACAAACCAAATGCTATAGCCTGATACAGATCAGATGTAAATAGGTCTACTCATAAAGATTAATATATCAAGTAGATCTTAGCATAGCAGATGGTATAACAGTTGTCCTTAATCTAATACACAAAATAATGCAGCAAATAATATAACAGTTGTCCTTAATCTAGTGCACAAAGTGATGCAGCCCTAGTCTAGTGCACAAAATAATGCAGCAAATGGTATAGCAGCTGTCCTTAATCTAGTGCACAAAGTCACAAAGTAATGCAGCAAATGATATAACAGTTATCCTTAATCTAGTGCACAAAATGATGCAGCCCTAGTCTAGTGCACAAAGTAATGCAGCAAATGGTATAGCAGTTGTCCTTAATCTAGTGCACAAAATAATGCAGCCGACCATATGCTTCCATATGTAAAAATGTGCCAACAAGGTACCTTTTAAAGAAACTTCTAGAAAATCACGAATGGAAACATATGTATTAGGAATTTAGGACTGTAAACTTAAAGTTTTCTAGTAAAGATTAATGAATATATTCGAGAAGAATTGAATTCTAAAATCTGTATTGGACAAAATGCTGATTTTTGGGGGAATTCGCTTCCACGTGGAGCTAGCAACATGGCAAATATTGGTCTTCATTTTTCTGAACCATAAAGGGCCATCAAAAAGTAAAAAAAAAACCTCTCTGGCCCCTCCGCTGCCCACCGTCACCTGTCCAGTCCTAGTCGCGTCTTCTCATAACCGCCACTCACACTGGAATCCTGGACCTTTCACACTGAGCAGGGACTTCCGACTTTCTTTAGTGGGTTCATTGGTGCGCACACAGGGTCAAGGTGCACAGCGTAACATCATGACACTGTGTTAGAAAAGACAAGAAAGAGTACATACCAGGACACCAGGGATGCCAAAAATAAATCATAACAATTAGAAATATTTTTTATTGAAAAAACTGCAAAACCACACTGTAGTCATTAAAAACAATTAAAACAAGGCACAAAGCCCCATAACAGGAACAATAAACCCCTATAACCCCTATTTGTATAATACAATACACTTAGATGAAATATATATGGAAACCTCAGCCAAACATGGTAGTATACTTAGAACATAGTCACCCCCAAAGGCCAAAATGAAGACAGGACCAGAGAGGAACAATTAGTCCTCAAATTGCTGCATACAAAAAAAAAAAGGCACAGTTAAGCATGGACAATATGAGATGGTAAAGCAATACAAACCAAATGCTATAGACTAATACAGATCAGATGTGAATAGGTCTACTCATAAAGATTAATATATCAAGTAGATCTTAGCATAGCAGATGGTATAACAGTTGTCCTTAATCTAATACACAAAATAATGCAGCAAATAATATAACAGTTGTCCTTAATCTAGTGCACAAAGTGATGCAGCCCTAGTCTAGTGCACAAAATAATGCAGCAAATGGTATAGCAGCTGTCCTTAATCTAGTGCACAAAATAACAAAGTAATGCAGCAAATGATATAACAGTTATCCTTAATCTAGTGCACAAAATGATGCAGCCCTAGTCTAGTGCACAAAGTAATGCAGCAAATGGTATAGCAGTTGTCCTTAATCTAGTGCACAAAATAATGCAGCCAACCATATGCTTCCATATGTAAAAATGTGCCAACAAGGTACCTTTTAAAGAAACTTCTAGAAAATCACGAATGGAAACATATGTATTAGGACTGTAAACTTAAAGTTTTCTAGTAAAGATTAATGAATATATTTGAGAAGAATTGAATTCTAAAATCTGTATTGGACAAAATGCTGATTTTTGGGGGAATTCGCTTCCACGTGGAGCTAGCAACATGGCAAATATTGGTCTTCATTTTTCTGAACCATAAAGGGCCATCAAAAAGTAAAAAAAAAAACCTCTCTGGCCCCTCCGCTGCCCAATGTCACCTGTCCAGTCCTAGTCGCGTCTTCTCATAACCGCCACTCACACTGGAATCCTGGACCTTTCACACTGAGCAGGGACTTCCGACTTTCTTTAGTGGGTTCATTGGTGCGCACACAGGGTCAAGGTGCACAGCGTAACATCATGACACTGTGTTCTTACATGCACCCTTCCGAGCTCCATGAAGATTCCAGGGCGAGCAGCAGCAGATAAGAAGATGCAATGGGGAACGTATGGGTTTCTGTGAGTCGCGGAGCGACCGGAGATGTGAGTGATGAAGTGAGTATAAGGACTTTCTTTATTTTTTTACATATTACATTTATTATGTGTTGAGGTCTGGAGAGAACCTAGAGCGCAATAAGGGACATTAACTTTCTCGAATTTCCAAGGGAAAAGCAAGCTAATTCAAATTTTGCCCGATCTGCTCCTCTCTAATTTAGCAAGTGATGAAAGATATGGCATTGGAATAATATAAAGTTACTGAATCTTTTTATATAGCCGTCCATCGAAGATCGTTAAACAGTGGAAGAACGGGAGAAACCGGCTTATTTACTACAATTTTATCAGGACGTGGCTGAATTTTCCATCATTTTGTAGAACATCTCGGGAATCTTCTTTCTACCTCAGTGACTACAGCTACTTGCTCATTGAAAAAAAGTCCATTCGCTTCCAGTGAGAAGTCATCCCCATTTGATGAATACTGAGCTATCTTTGGACTGATGCTACGACAGAGAGACTGCTAAGCAGGCCCCAAGGACTCTACGCAGCTACCGGGTACAATTTATTTCCTGGAGGGCTCGTGAAAGCCACGCGTCTCAGAATAATACACACCTAAACATTTTGCTTAGTGATTGAAAGAAGAAAATAAATTGGTTAATTATCTGTTAATTACAGAAACCTCCAAGCTCTTGTCATTGCTATTTAAGGCTTGAGATGGAAATCTCTTTGCTCCTGGTTCTTGAAACATGATTGCTGCCTGCACTTTCTGCAGGACCGAACTGTCTACACGCCCAAGATACAAATTGTCAGACAAGAAGAGCTCTCCATTATAGAAAAAAAAAATTAAATGCAAAAATAATCTAGCAATTAAGATAGGATGAAAAAGAATCACATAATCCAGCCATAGAAACATTCCTATTCTCTTCCTTCTCAGTAGAACCACGACCATAGTCTAAGGGCTCTTTTCCACTTGCGAGAAATACGTCCGATTCTCGCATGTGAAATCCCAGCTCTGGGGCCGGTATTCGGGAGTGGAGCGAGCAGCTGCATACAAATATATGCAGCCGCACACTCCACTCCCGAGTCCCGGCGCCAGAGCTGGGATTTCACATGCGAACATCGGACGATTTCCACGCATGTGAGTATGAGCCCTAAGATTCTTCTCGGGAAGGGTTTCAATTGTCAGCCCTTTCCTGACATGGCTGTTTTTGATTTTTTGCTGTTTTTTTTTCCTATTCTTTTTCTGTAGATCCTGGGCACCAGCAGTGGAAGAAACAGAATGCAGGACTGTTGAGCAAGTAGAGGGATTTGCTGATCAGGAGTGTAGTGTTAAAGCTGGGTTGTGGAGAAGAAGGGCAAAACAGTGTGCCTTGAAAGCCATGGAGTAGACTACAGAGGAAAAATGCTTCATACTGTAAAGGAAATTTTCATAAGACTTTGTACAGGCTATCCCTTGTGTAAAACCCTTCCCAAGTTCAGTAAAGAGTTTATTTTTGAATGGTGTTCTTCCTCATTGAACTGTAGAACATCTGGTCCTGGCAACCCCATAACACCAGCTATACGAAGCCTGCAGGGGCTTCAAGTCCTTCACAGCACAAGGCCACACACCCAGCCAAATTGTGATAAACTTCAAGCACTGTAGAAAACAAGCATGGGAAATCATTAGTCAGGATTTGGCCCAGAAGCTGATATCCAGCTGTACGGGGGAATGGTAGAAGTCTTGAAAGATAAGGGTCAAAACTGTAAATATTGAGTCATACATAAACTTGATGTATTTGTCAATAAAAGTTTAAAAACTTATGAAATACTGATAATTGCACTCCACTAACCGTAGAAACTTCAGACTGAAATATCTGAAAAAACTAAAGCAGCAAACGTTAAAAACTAAATCTCTAAACTTTTGGCCATCGCTATAGGCACTCTCTAAAAATAAACATATAGCAAAAATCAAAACAAGGAAAATCGATACAAATGACGACTGAATATTTGACACGTATGGAAGTATCCTTATGTAGGGGTAGTGTTCGTTTTTATTCCGCAGCATAGTTGGGAGATATAATTTGCATAATAAACATGAGAGGGTTCATATTTTCTCGTAGATAAAGGATTTGTGCATATTCTTATTCTACGAAAGGGTTAAAGTGACTTTGTAGTTGCTCATCAAGGATACAATTTTACAAATCCCTTCGTTGATGTTTCCTTTAATTTGTTAAAGAGGCCTTTATTAGCATAAGGCATGTCAAGCTGTGGGTATAAATCTAGGAACCCTGTCACACTCGTCAAATACCTCTTAACGACAAAACAAATGAATCGTTATTCTCCAAGCGGCAATTTCCTCTTCCGAGGATTCACAAGGGGGAAGTGAATCTGAATATTTGAAATTGTCGCTGTCAGACTGTACAGTCCCTAATTCATAATCTGATTTATGGAAACAAATGACTGTTTTCCTTCATCCATGCACTTCATGGAGATTTGTATCTGCAATGCATGATAGAAAATGTTACAAGTCTCACGGAGGGCAAAAGCTCATTCACACATCAGTTTTTCGCGGATGAGTAATATCCGCATTTTTCATGGATAGCACTCGAACTTCTGATAGTCTATGGGATTATTCACATGTCCGTGATTTTTTTGCAGACTGAGGGGTTCATGCAAACTCTCGGAGACTTGTATGATGTTGAGAGTCTATGGATCCGTGAAAATATCTGATGCTATCAGATGCCATCCGAGTGCTGTCTGTTCTTCATGGACTGATAGGAAAAGGTGGAGAAACATTTTTTTTCTCATCAGAAATTTGAGTTTCATCAGAATATCGTCAGATTCTCATAAGAGTTTGGTCCGATTTTCGTCGGAGTCTCATAAGTTTGCTCTGAATTTTATATGATTTTCATTAAAGTATCATCAGAGCCATGGTTTGAGTTTCATAAGATTTTCATCAAAGTATCATCAGAGCCTTGGTTCAAGTTTCATAAGATTTATATCAAAGTATCATCAGAGCCTTGGTTCAAGTTTCATAAGATATTCATCAAAGTATCATCAGAGCCTTGGTTCGAGTTTATACGATTTTCAGCAAAGTATCATCAGAACCTTGATTTGAGTTTCATAAGATTTTCATCAAAATATCATTAGAGTCTCATCAGAGTTTGTTCAAATTTTCATCAGATTTTATTCAGAGTATCGTCAGCATTTCATCAGCATTTGATCCAAGTTTAATCAGATTTTCATCAAAATCTCATCAGAGCCTTAGTTTGAGTTTCATAAGATTTTCATCAAAGTATCATCAGAGCCTTAGTTTGAGTTTAATAAGATTTTTATAAAAGTATCATCAGAGCCTTAGTTCGAGTTTCTTAAGATTTTTATCAAAGTATTATCAGAACATTGGTTCGAGTTTCATAAGATTTTCATCAAAGTATCATCACAGCATTGGTTCGAGTTTCATAAGATTTTCATCAAAGTATCATCAGAGCTTTAGTTTGAGTTTCATGTGATTTTCATCAAAGTATCATCAGAGCCTTAGTTTGAGTTTCATAAGATTTTCATCAAAGTATCATCAGAGCCTTGGTTCAAGTTTCATAAGATTTATATCAAAGTATCATCAGAGCCTTGGTTCAAGTTTCATAAGATATTCATCAAAGTATCATCAGAGCCTTGGTTCGAGTTTTATACGATTTTCAGCAAAGTATCATCAGAACCTTGATTTGAGTTTCATAAGATTTTCATCAAAATATCATTAGAGTCTCATCAGAGTTTGTTCAAATTTTCATCAGATTTTATTCAGAGTATCGTCAGCATTTCATCAGCATTTGATCCAAGTTTAATCAGATTTTCATCAAAATCTCATCAGAGCCTTAGTTTGAGCTTCATAAGATTTTCATCAAAGTATCATCAGAGCCTTAGTTTGAGTTTAATAAGATTTTTATAAAAGTATCATCAGAGCCTTAGTTCGAGTTTCTTAAGATTTTTATCAAAGTATTATCAGAACATTGGTTCGAGTTTCATAAGATTTTCATCAAAGTATCATCACAGCATTGGTTCGAGTTTCATAAGATTTTCATCAAAGTATCATCAGAGCTTTAGTTTGAGTTTCATGTGATTTTCATCAAAGTATCATCAGAGCCTTAGTTTGAGTTTCATAAGATTTTCATCAAAGTACCATCAGAGCCTTGGTTCAAGTTTCATAAGATATTCATCAAAGTTCCATCAGAGTTTGATCCGAATTTCAGAAGATTTTCTTCAGAGTATCATTAGAGTCTCATCAGAGTTTATTCCAATTTTCATCAGATTTTCTTCAGAGTATCATCAGAGTTTCATCAGCAATTTGTCCAAATTAAAAGTTTGATCAGATTTTCATCAAATGTCACCAGTTTGGTCCCAGTTTTTCTCTGATGATACTCTGATGAAAATCTGTTGAAAATCGGACAAAAGTCTGATGACACTCTGATGATACATTGATGATAATCTTATGAAACTCAAACCAAGGTTCTGATGATACTTAGATAAAAATCTTATGAAACTCAGAGCAAACTTTTATGAGATTGAGATGATACTACGATGAAACTCAAACCAAACTTAAGTGGGTCCCATATCAGCCTAAGGGCACTCGGATGTCACCCGAGTGCAGTACGATTCCTGCGGACGCCGGCAATGGAGATGGAGAAATTAATTTCTCTGTCTCCTCTGCACCTGTGCTCCGCTTCTCACATGCGAGAGGATTGGAGCACAGAGCACTGACACTCGGCTTACACTGACAGCAGCCCATGGTGCGATTCGTTATATTAACTGAGCATCACAGAAATTCTTTTTTTACCACTTGGCACCCTTTGCCAAACTTTTTTCCCATTTATCAATTTTTTTTTCTGATTTTAATTGTATAGGCATTTTATATTTTATGCACTTACGTAAGCAAATACTGCACTTACATTGACATTAATTGTATTGTATTCTTTACATTTTTTAGTCTACTCTGTATACATTTACATTACTGTGTACGGTATATTAGTCTGCATGTTTCTTTTTCCACAGTCATGTTAAATCTTGCTCCTAGTTACATTAATGAACCCTACCTGTCACTTCGTGTCCACATCCGGTCATTTCACCTACCCACCCTGCCTGAATCAGAACAGATGTCATTTTTTATTACTACATTTTATGTTTTGTGTTTATTTCTTTTGTTCGACTTCTTTGTTTTTTTTCTCTATATACAAAAGTATAATAAAATGGGTCTTTGTCTTAAAAAAAAATTAATACAACAGTGCAATGGTTATTTTTAATGACCATGTGCACATTTCAATGATTTTCTATAAATAAATGAATATTAAAAGGAGTCTTTCAGCACAAAAAGACTCTTCAAACCAAGCACTGCACCATGAAGGGGGACATAATCTTAATAATCTACAGCAGTGCGTTTGAAGAGTTACACTTTTGTTTTACCACTATTTTTGTTGTCAAAGTTTACTTTTACTATATGCAATAATTTAAATGGTACGTGTCATCATAAAACGACCATTTGTGTAAATCAGTTTTTTATATTACATCTATTTTTTTCTAAATATTGTAACTTTTTCGTATCACAATCTGTATTAAAAAAACCAAAATTTGCAATCTTGCAATTTCCACACTGACCATCGGGTTATTTTA
>JARQOD010000003.1:439885222-440012312 GCA_033576555.1 Oophaga sylvatica | reverse complement strand
TTTGGCTGAGAATAAACCCCAGTTTTCTACTCAGGTGATAATGAGGGTTGAACCTGATCACCAGGAGTGCTGCAAATTTTTGGTTCTATATAATCTGCATGACATTATCGTGCTGGGTTTCCCTTGGTTACAGTCTCATAATCCTGTTTTGGATTGGAAATCTGTGTCTGTAACCAGTTGGGGCTGCCAATGTGTTAATACCAACACTCCTGTTTTTTCTGCCTCCCCCCAGGCTCAGGATGTTCCTGACTTTTTGTTTGATTTTTCTGATGTGTTTAGCGAAAGTAAATCTGCATCCTTACCTCCCCATAGGAGCTATGACTGCGCTATTGAATTAGTGCCGGGTAGTAAATTCCCTAAAGGTCGCCTTTTTAACTTGTCTGTACCTGAACATGACGCTATGCGGTCTTATATCAAGGAATCATTGGAGAAGGGTCATATCAGACCATCCTCTTCACCCTTAGGTGCCGGTTTTTTCTTTGTGGCCAAAAAAGATGGTTCATTAAGGCCGTGTATTGATTATCGTCTCTTGAACAATATTACTGTGAAATATCAATACCCGTTACCCTTGATTTCTGACCTGTTTTCCAGGGTGAAAAACGCTACTTGGTTTACCAAGCTTGACCTCAGGGGGGCGTATAACCTTATTCGCATTAAGCACGGGGATGAATGGAAGACGGCATTCAATACCCCCGAAGGGCATTTTGAGTACCTAGTGATGCCCTTTGGGCTCACTAATGCTCCTTCCGTCTTCCAGTCCTTCATGAATGACATTTTCAGGGATTTTGTGGACAAATTTCTGATTGTTTATTTGGATGATATCTTGATTTTTTCTAATGACTGGGACTCTCATGTGAAACATGTTCGAACTGTATTCCAGATTTTGAGAGAGAATGCTCTGTATGTGAAGGGATCAAAGTGTCTTTTTGGCGTACAGAAGATCTCATTTCTGGGATTCATTTTGTCCCCATCTGTTATTGAAATGGACCCGGTCAAGGTTCAGGCCATCTGTGATTGGGTCCAACCTACTTCATTAAAGGCTCTTCAGAGATTTTTGGGTTTTGCCAATTTTTATCGTAAATTTATTGGTAATTTCTCGGTTATTGTTAAACCATTAACTGATTTGACCAGAAAGGGTTCTGATGTGGTGAATTGGCCTCCTGAGGCAGTCTCTGCATTTCAGGAACTTAAGCAGAGATTCACTTCTGCTCCTGTTCTACGGCAGCCTGATGTTTCTCTGCCATTTCAGGTGGAGGTTGATGCCTCTGAAATTGGGGCAGGTGCCGTTTTGTCCCAAAAAGATCCAGAGACCTCTAAAAGTAACCCTTGTGCCTTTTTCTCTCGAAAATTTTCTCCTACTGAACGTAATTATGACGTGGGTAATCGGGAGTTATTGGCCATGAAGTGTGCTTTTGAAGAGTGGAGACATTGGCTGGAGGGAGCCAAACATCAGGTGGTGGTCCTTACGGACCATAAGAATCTGGTCTATCTGGAATCTGCCAAGCGACTCAATCCTAGACAGGCCAGGTGGGCCTTGTTTTTCACACGTTTTAATTTTGTGGTTTCCTTTCTTCCTGGCACTAAGAATGTTAAGGCGGATGCCCTCTCGAGGAGTTTCCTTGCGGACTCTCCTGAGTTATCTGATCCTTCTGTTATTTTGAAGGAGGGTGTAGTTCTTTCCGCCATCTCGCCCAATTTGAGACTTGCTCTGGAGGGGTGTCAGGAGGATAGGCCCGAGCGCTGCCCTGTTGGAAAATTGTTTGTCCCGGACCAATGGAAAAAGAGTGTGATGTCTGAGATTCATTGTTCCGCATTGGCTGGGCATCCCGGAATTTTTGGTACCAGAGACTTGGTTAGTCGGTCCTTTTGGTGGCCTACCTTGTCTCGCGATGTCAGGGAATTTGTGCAGTCCTGCGGGACTTGCTCTCGCTCCAAGCCTTGCTCTCGCTCTAGTGGTTTGTTGATGCCATTGCCTGTGCCCAAGAGACCATGGACCCATATCTCTATGGATTTCATTTCCGATCTTCCTGTTTCTCAGAGAATGACCACCATCTGGGTAATTTGTGATAGGTTTTCCAAAATGATACATCTTGTGCCATTACCTAAGTTGCCTTCCTCCTCTGAATTGGTGCCGTTGTTCCTTCAGCACGTGGTTCGTTTACACGGCATTCCTGAGAACATTGTGTCTGACAGAGGAGTCCAGTTTGTTTCCAGATTTTGGAGGACTTTTTGTTCTAAACTGGGTGTTCAATTGTCTTTCTCCTCGGCATTTCATCCTCAGACCAATGGTCAAACTGAGAGAACAAACCAGACATTGGAGACTTATCTAAGATGCTTTGTGTCTGCTGATCAGGATGACTGGGTCTCTTTTTTGCCTTTGGCTGAGTTTGCTCTTAATAATAGGGCTAGCTCTGCCACTTTGATGTCTCCGTTTTTCTGTAATTCTGGGTTTCACCCTCGATTTTCTTCAGGACAGACGGAAGCTTCTGTCTGTCCAGGTGTTGACTCTGTTGTTGAGCGTATGCAACAGATTTGGACCAGGTAGTGGAGAGGTTGTCCCTCTCTCAGGAGAAGGCCCAGCGGTTTGCTAACCGGCATAGGACTGATGGTCCTCGGTTTAAAGTGGGGGACTTGGTCTGGTTGTCCTCAAAGAATATTCCTATGAGAGTAGCATCTCCTAAATTTAAGCCTAGGTTCATTGGACCTTATAAGATCATGGAGATTATTAATCCTGTTTCTTTTCGTTTGCTTCTTCCAGGGACATTTAAGATCCATAACGTGTTCCACAAGTCCTTGTTGAAGAGGTTTGTTGAGCCAGTGGTTCCTGCTGCTGTGCCTCCTGACCCTGTTTTGGTTGAGGGCAATCTGGAGTATGTGGTTGAGAAAATATTGGATTCTCGTTTTTCTAGACGAAGACTCCAGTATTTGGTTAAATGGAGAGGTTATGGTCAGGAAGACAATTCTTGGGTGTTTGCTTCGGACATCCATGCTAGGAGACTTATCCGTGCGTATCATAGAACTCATCCTGACCGACCTGGTTGCTCAAATGTGGGTTCGGTGACCCCTCCTCAAGGGGGGGGTACTGTTGTGAATGGGTTTGAGATGAGTTCTGAGCAGAGGCTCCCTCTGGTGGTTGCAAGCGGTGCTGGTGAAGATTGTGAGGACTGGGAATCAGGTGTTACTGACTGGTCTTATATAAGGGAGTCATTTTCCCATCAGGGTTGCTGGTGATCAATTGTTCTGGTCTGAATCCTTCTTTCCAGTTTCCCTTGTAGCCTGCTGTGTCGTGTCTGCATCTCCTGCTATCAGATAAGACATTTTCTTCTTTTGTGTTTGTGCTATATTTTTGCATTTTGTCCTGCACTTCTGTGGGGGCCTTCAGGGTCCCCTCCGGGGGCTTTTGCCCTCTCTGTTTAGTTCAGCCTCTGAGTTTTGTACTTTTGCTTTTTCCAGTTTTTTCAGTGGCTGCTGTTTTGATTTTGTTACACCAGAGAACTAATTTAGGTGGTAGAGGTCGTGTGATCTCAGGTGATTTTGAAATTAGTAGAGTTGGTGCTTTTCAGGGTTTTTTGAGATTGCAGTAAGTACCCTTCCTGTCCTTTTCTATTTAGATAGTTTGGGCCCCAGCGTTTGCTCATTCTATTTTCTTTCTGTGTCAGTATTTCCTCTTGTCTAACCGCCATTACTTGTTTGGTGGCTTTCTATTATCTTTGGGGTTCTGCTCCGGGGCAGATAGCTTTCCTATTTCTGTCTTTAGGTGTAGTTAGTTTCTCAGGCTGTAACGAGGCGTCTAGGACCAACGTAGGAACGCTCCACGGCTGCCTCTAGTTGCGGTGGTTAGTCAGGGTACTGCAATCTCATAGATTCCAACTGCTCTGGTGTATTTCCTTTTTTACCTGCACTCCTCAGCTACCGAAACATAACACCCCCCCATGTAACACCTCCTCCTCGGCGACGTTTGCCATGCTTAAAAGCTGCCATACGCTGGGAGACAAGGATGTTCTTTTGCTGGTCGGCCGAAGCTCCTGGTGGTACATAGATCTTGCCCGGGGGCACCTGGGCTTTAAGATACAGGCTCTCACAAAAGCTCCCCCATTTTTGTATGCTCCCTGTTACCCAATCAATCTGGGGAGAATAGAGGCGCAGCCACGGTATCCTCAAAAGTACCTTATACATACCCTCCAAAATAACCAGAAAAGAGATTATCTCCTGATGGTTCGGAGACACAGTGAGGGTAAGGGGTACAGACCGATGCGAAATTGAGGTTGGCAAAAGAGCCCCGTTAGCTACCTGAAAAGACATCGGCTTAGGTAGAATTACCAATGGAATAGCGTGCCGTTGGGCGTAGGTAGCCCAAAAGTCAACTTGGGTGACACATCAACAGTGAACCTCTCCCCAAGGTCACCTGAGGCTGTGACTCTTTCTGACGCATGGTACACTTATTGGCGAAGTGTCCAACTTGCCCACAGGCAAAACAAGTCGGCTGTGAACGTACAGAGCGGGAAATTGGCTCAGCTCCAGAGACATCCATGAGCTCTACAGGGTCATCAACCAGAGTTGGGGAACACATGGGATTGGCGAAGTTTGGAGCCAACAGAACTATAGATTTAGCATGAGCTCGCTCCAAACCACGCTCAACATGCCTCAGATCTATGTGGGTGGCCACAGATATTAGCTCCTCCAGGGAAGTTGGAATCTCCCTAGTGGCCAAAGCATCCCTGACATGATCTGCTAATCCCTTCCAGAAGATTGGTATAAAAAACCTTACCAGGTCACTCCAGCTCAGTAGCCAGAGTATGGAAACAGATGGCAAACTGGCTATTTTGTGCGGTATTGTGGTGTACCTGTGGCCCCAAAACAACCTCTTTCAGGGCAGCCAAAAAATGAGAGGCGCTAAGGATCAGATCATCTCGTTCCCACAATGGCGTACCCCACTCCAGCGTCCTGCCTGATAATAGACAAATAGTAAACCCCACCTTAGTACGCTCTGTGGGGTATTGTGAAGCCAGTAACTCCAGGTGGATTGAGCACTGATTCACAAAGCCTCTACAAGCCTTGTCCCAGAAAATTTTTTGGGCAGCGAAAGACGCAGCACAGTGGAGACAGGAGCCGCGGCAGTAACCTTAGTAGTGACATCGGCATCTGATTGTGCTACATATGCGGTGAGACACACAGCTGAAGAAGCCCACTCAAAAGTGGACAACCTGCTCTCAAGCTGCTGGACACACAGCTGAAGACGCTGATCATCCACCATTGCTAGCCAGACCCTGGCGCTATTATACTGTTAGGATTGGTGGAACGCACCAAATAAAAAATAATAATAAGGTGCATTCGCAACCCGGGGTCCACCATGCGGTGATGGAGAAACTGCAGCTAGCACAATGGCGAAGCAAGGCTGCGAGAAAAACTATAAAAGCACTGAGTTGAACGTCACTCAGTGAACAGAAACTAAGTAGAAAGCACTGTTACTTCACAGAGCGGCAATATCGCAGAGCCCTAGAAGCAATAACCTGTTAGACTTCACAGGTGTACAGCAAGCAAGACACTAGTGGGGTCCTGTTATGTTTTGGTAGCTGAGGAGAGCAGGCAAAAACGGCAATACACAAGAGAGGTTGGAATCTACTGGATTGCAGTACCCTGACTAACCACCACAACTAAAGGCAGCCGTGGAGCGTTCCTACGTTGGTCCTAGACGCCTCGTCACAGCCTGAGAGGTTAACTACACCTAAAGATAGAAAGAGGAAAGCTATCTGCCCCGGAGCAGATCCCCAAAGAACATAGGAAGCCCCCAAACATGTAATGGCTGTTAGATAAGAGGAAATACAGACACAGACAGAAAATAGTATGAGCAAACGCTGGGGCCCAATCTGCCTAGACAGAAAAGGATAGGAAGGATACTTACTGCAATCCAAAAAAAACCTAAAAAAAACAACGCTACTAATTGCAAAAACACCTGGGATCACACGACCTCTACCACCTAAATTAGTTCTCTGGTGTAACAAAACTAAGCCGCAGCCACTGAAAAAACTGGAAAAGGCAAATGAACAAACAACAGTGGCTCCAGAGGAACCGAGAGGAGCCCAAGCCCCCAGGGAGGGGAACCTGGCCAACCTCACAGAAATGCAGAGAAATATGCAAATGGCAAGCACAAAAACAAAAAACAGAAAATATCTTATCTGAGAGCAGGAGAAGAGGCAAGACTCAGCAAGCTTCCAAGAGAACCAGGAAACAACGTTGAGACAAGAACAATTGATCACCAGCAACCATGATGGGGGGGAACCTCCCATATATCCAGCCAGTCTGTGATTCCTGATTGCCAATCCTCATTGAATGGTTCAGTACTGTTTGTAACCACCAGAGGGAGCTTCTGCTCAGAATTCATTTCTAAAATATTCACAACAGTACCCCCCCTTGAGGAGGGTCACCGAACCCTCATTTGTGCAACCAGGTCGGTCAGGATGAGCTCTGTGATACGCATGGATCAGTCTCCTAGCATGGATGTCTGAAGCAAACACGCAAGAATTGTCCTCCTGACCATAACCTCTCCACTTAACCAAATACTGGAGTTTCCGTCTAGAAAAACGAGAATCCAATATTTTCTCAACCACATACTCCAGTTTGCCCTCAACCAAAACAGGGTCAGGAGGCGCAGCCATAGGAACCACTGGCTCAACAAACCTCTTCAATAAGGACTTGTGGAACACGTTATGGATCTTAAATGTCCCTGGAAGAAGTAAACGAAAGGAAACAGGATTAAGAATCTCCATGATCTTATAAGGTCCAATGAACCTAGGCTTAAACTTAGGAGATGCAACTCTCATAGGGATATTTCTTGAGGACAACCAGACCAAGTCCCCCACTTTAAACCGAGGACCATCAGTCCTATGCCGGTTGGCAAACCGCTGGGCCTTCTCCTGAGAGAGGGACAACCTCTCCACTACCTGGTCCCAAACCTGCTGCATACGCTCCACAACAGAGTCAACACCCGGACAGACAGAAGCCTCCGTCTGTCCCGAAGAAAATCGAGGGTGAAACCCAAAATTGCGGAAAAATGGAGACATCAAAGTGGCAGAGCTTGCCCTATTATTAAGAGCAAACTCAGCCAAAGGCAAAAAAGAGACCCAGTCATCTTGATCAGCAGACACAAAGCATCTCAGATAAGTCTCCAATGTCTGGTTTGTTCTTTCAGTTTGTCCATTGGTCTGAGGATGAAAAGCAGAGGAGAAAGACAATTGAACACCAAGTTTAGAACAAAAAGTCCTCCAAAATCTGGAAACAAACTGGACTCCTCTGTCAGACACAATGTTCTCAGGAATGCCGTGTAACCGAACCACGTGCTGAAGGAACAAAGGCACCAATTCGGAGGAGGAAGGCAACTTAGGTAATGGCACAAGATGTATCATCTTGGAAAACCTATCACAAATCACCCAGATAACGGTCATTCTCTGAGAAACAGGGAGGTCGGAAATAAAATCCATAGAGATATGGGTCCATGGTCTCTTGGGCACAGGCAATGGCATCAACAAACCACTAGAGCGAGAGCAAGGCTTGGAGCAAGAGCAAGTCCCACAGGACTGCACAAACTCCCTGATGTCACGAGACAAAGTAGGCCACCAAAAGGACTGACTCACCAAGTCTCTGGTACCAAAAATTCCGGGATGACCGGCCAACGCGGAACAATGAATCTCAGACATGACACTCTTCTTTCACTGGTCTGGGACAAACAATTTCCCAACAGGGCAGCGCTCAGGTTTATCCTCCTGACACCCTTCCAGAGCCAGTCTCAAATTGGGCGAGATGGCAGAAAGAACTACACCCTCTTTCAAAATAACAGCAGGATCAGATAACTCAGGAGAGTCCGCAAGGAAACTCCTCGAGAGGGCATCCGCCTTAACATTCTTAGTGCCAGGAAGAAAGGAAACCACAAAATTAAAACGTGTGAAAAACAAGGCCCACCTGGCCTGTCTAGGATTAAGTCGCTTGGATGATTCCAGATAAACCAGATTCTTATGGTTCGTGAGGACCACCACCTGATGTTTGGCTCCCTCCAGCCAATGTCTCCACTCTTCAAAAGCCCACTTCATGGCCAATAACTCCCAATTACCCACGTCATAATTACGTTCAGTTGGAGAAAATTTTCGAGAGAAAAAAGCACAAGGGTTACTTTTAGAGGTCTCAGGATCTCTTTGGGACAAAACGGCACCTGCCCCAATTTCAGAGGCATCAACCTCCACCTGAAATGGCAGAGAAACATCAGGCTGCCGTAGAACAGGAGCAGAAGTGAATCTTTGTTTAAGTTCCTGAAACGCAGAGACTGCCTCAGGAGGCCAATTCACCACATCAGAACCCTTTTTGGTCAAATCAGTCAATGGTTTAACAATAACAGAGAAATTACCAATAAATTTACGATAAAAATTGGCAAAACCCAAGAATCTCTGAAGAGCCTTTAATGAAGTAGGTTGGACCCAATCACAGATGGCCTGAACCTTGACCGGGTCCATTTCAATAACAGATGGAGACAAAATGAATCCCAGAAATGAGATCCTCTGTACGCCAAAAAGACACTTTGATCCCTTCACATACAGAGCATTCTCTCTCAAAATCTGGAACACAGTCCGAACATGTTTCATAGAATCATAGAATCATAGAATGGTAGAGTTGGAAGGGACCTCCTGGGCCATCTGGTCCAACCCCCTGCTCAAAGCAGGATTCTCTAAATCATCCCAGACAGATGTCTGTCCAGCCTCTGTTTGAAGACTTCCATTGAAGGAGAACTTACCACCTCTCGTGGCAGCCTGTTCCACTCCTTGATCACCCTAACTGTCAAGAAGTTTTTTCTAATATCTAATCTGTGTCTCCTCCCATTCAGTTTCATCCCATTGCTTCTAGTCTTTCCTTGTGCAAATGAGAATAAAGATGATCCTTCTACAATGTGACAGCCCTTGAGATATTTGTAGACAGCTATTACGTCTCCTCTCAGTCTTCTTTTTTGCAAGCTAAACATTCCCAAATCCTGCAACCGTTCCTCATAGGACATGGTTTGCAGACCGGTCACCATTCTGGTGGCTCTCCTTTGAACTTGCTCCAGTTTGTTGATGTCTTTTTTAAAATGTGGTGCCCAAAACTGGACACAGTATTCCAGATGAGGTCTGACCAAAGAGGAGTAGAGGGCAATAATGACCTCACGTGATCTAGACTGTATGCTTCTGTTGATAGATCCTAGAATTGTATTTGCCTTTTTTGCTGCTGCATCACACTGTTGACTCATGTTCAGTCTGTGATCAATTAGTATACCCAAGTCTTTTTCACATGTGCTGTTACTTAGCCCTATTCCTCCCATTTTGTATATGCTTTTTTCATTTTTATTGCCCAGATGTAGTACTTTGCATTTTTGCCTGTTAAAATCCATTCTGTTAGTTGCTGCCCACTGCTCCAGTTTATTTATATCTTTTTGAATCCTCTCTCTCTCTTCTCTAGTATTAGCTACCTCTCCTAGCTTTGTGTCATCAGCAAATTTGATCAGTTTACCCTCAATTCCTTCATCTAAATCATTGATAAAGATGTTGAACAATATAGGGCCCAAAACAGAGCCTTGTGGTACCCCACTTGAGACATTCTTCCAATGAGAAGAATTTTCACATGAGAGTCCCTGTCATTGGAAAAAATCAAGATATCATCCAAATAAACAATCAGAAATTTATCCACAAAATCCCTGAAAATGTCATTCATGAAGGACTGGAAGACGGAAGGGGCATTAGTGAGCCCAAAGGGCATCACTAGGTACTCAAAATGCCCCTCTGGGGTATTAAACGCCGTCTTCCATTCATCCCCGTGCTTAATGCGAATAAGGTTATACGCCCCCCTGAGGTCAAGCTTGGTAAACCAAGTAGCACTTTTCACCCTGGAAAACAGGTCAGAAATCAAGGGTAACGGATATTGATATTTCACAGTGATATTGTTCAAGAGACGATAATCAATACACGGCCTTAATGAACCATACTTTTTGGCCACAAAGAAAAAACCGGCACCCAAGGGTGAAGAGGATGGTCTGATATGACCCTTCTCCAATGACTCCTTGATATAAGACCGCATAGCGTCATGTTCAGGTACAGACAAGTTAAAAAGGCGACCTTTAGGGAATTTACTACCAGGCACTAATTCAAGAGTGCAGTCATAGCTCCTATGGGGGGGCAAGGATGCAGATTTACTTTCGCTAAACACATCAGAAAAATCAGTCAAAAAGTCAGGAACATCTTGAGCCTGGAGAGAGGCAGAAAAAACAGGAGTGTTGGCATTAACACATTGGCAGCCCCAACTGGTTACAGACACAGATTTCCAATCCAAAACAGGATTATGAGACTGTAACCAAGGGAAACCTAGTACAATAATGTCATAAAAAACAAAAAACAAGAAACAAATATCCTAAAATAAAACAAAAAATAAAAAATATATTGCAAAACATGCATGAAGTTGTAATAATAATAATAAGGGTATTTGGTAAACATAATTTTGATCAAAAGAATGTACAAGCCATCCCGCCACGTCAAGGCAACCCTTTGTGGGACAGTCCTACTCTAATATTAAAAACCTTTCCACTTGTCAAGTGACGTAAATGTGAACAAGGCAGAGGGACTGAACCCACCAGTTGAAGCATAGGCCAGACAGGATGGATTTTTCAGCTCAAAAGCAGGGCGGTCACACCCTTATATGCACAAGATGCACTAAGAACTAAATGAAAAACTGGGTCTGAACTGAAAAAGTAAGTTGATGTGTATGCAAAATGTAAATGCATATTAAACACATGACCATTAAACAGAGAAAACAAAAAACAAGAAACAAATATCCTAAAATAAAACAAAAAATAAAAAATATATTGCAAAACATGCATGAAGTTGTAATAATAATAATAAGGGTATTTGGTAAACATAATTTTGATCAAAAGAATGTACAAACCATCCCGCCACGTCAAGGCAACCCTTTGTGGGACAGTCCTACTCTAATATTAAAAACCTTTCCACTTGTCAAGTGACGTAAATGTGAACAAGGCAGAGGGACTGAACCCACCAGTTGAAGCATAGGCCAGACAGGATGGATTTTTCAGCTCAAAAGCAGGGCGGTCACACCTTATATGCACAAGATGCACTAAAAACTAAATGAAAAACTGGGTCTGAACTGAAAAAGTAAGTTGATGTGTATGCAAAATGTAAATGCATATCAAACACATGACCATTAAACAGAGAGAACAAGAAACAAATATCCTAAAATAAAACAAAAAATAAAAAATATATTGCAAAACATGCATGAAGTTGTAATAATAATAATAAGGGTATTTGGTAAACATAATTTTGATCAAAGAATGTACAAGCCATCCCGCCACGTCAAGGCAACCCTTTGTGGGACAGTCCTACTCTAATATTAAAAACCTTTCCACTTGTCAAGTGACGTAAATGTGAACAAGGCAGAGGGACTGAACCCACCAGTTGAAGCATAGGCCAGACAGGATGGATTTTTCAGCTCAAAAGCAGGGCGGTCACACCCTTATATGCACAAGATGCACTAAGAACTAAATGAAAAACTGGGTCTGAACTGAAAAAGTAAGTTGATGTGTATGCAAAATGTAAATGCATATCAAACACATGACCATTAAACAGAGAAAACAAAAAACAAGAAACAAATATCCTAAAATAAAACAAAAAATAAAAAATATATTGCAAAACATGCATGAAGTTGTAATAATAATAATAAGGGTATTTGGTAAACATAATTTTGATCAAAAGAATGTACAACTTACTTTTTCAGTTCAGACCCAGTCTTTCATTTAGTTCTTAGTGCATCTTGTGCATATAATGGTGTGACCGCCCTGCTTTTGAGCTGAAAAATCCATCCTGTCTGGCCTATGCTTCAACTGGTGGGTTCAGTCCCTCTGCCTTGTTCACATTTACGTCACTTGACAAGTGGAAAGGTTTTTAACCCCTCTCTGACATTAGACGTACTATCCCGTCCATAAAACCCGTGCCATTCTGCCCATGGACGGGATAGTACGTCATAGGCGATCAGCTGCGCTCCTGAGGGGAGCGCAGCTAATCGCCGCCGGGTGTCAGCTGATTATCACAGCTGACACCCGTGACTGTGTGTCAGGAGCGGTCACGGACCGCTCCCGGCACATTAACCCCTAGCACTCTGCGATCAAACATGATCGCGGTGTACTGGGGGCACAGGGGAGGATCGCGCAGGGTGGGGGCTCCCTGCGCGCCCCCCTGAGACCCTCAGACCAGCGCGATGTGATCGCGCTGTTCTGAGGGCTTCCTCCCTCCCAGGACCCGGATCCAAGATGGCGCCGGGGTCCTGGAGGGAGGCGGCTTCCTCAGTGCCTGCTGAGAGCAGGCACTGAGAAGCCTGCTGCACTGCCTGAGCGATCGCTGGTGTGACAGTGTGCTGTGCACACTGTCACACCAGCGATTTGATAAAATACAGTGATGTCCCACCCTGGGACAAAGTAAAAAAGTTAAAAAAATAAAAATAAACATGTTATAAAAAAAAATCCAAAATAAATTAAAAAAAAAAAAAATATTCCCCAATAAATTCATTTCTTCCTGTAAATAAAAAAAAAAACAATAAAAGTACACATATTTGGTATCGCCGCGTCCGTAACGACCCCCCCTATAAATCTGTCCCACTAGTTAACCCCTTTAGTGAACCCCTTAAAAAAAAAAAAAAAAAACGAAGCAAAAAATCAATGCTTTATCATCATACCGCCGAACAAAAAGTGGAATAACGCGCGATCAAAAAGACCGATATAAATAAACATGGTACTGCTGAAAACGTCATCTTGTCCCGCAAAAAACAAGCTGCCATACAGCATCATCAGCGAAAAAATAAAAAAGTTATAGCTCGCAGAATAAAGCGATGCAAAAATAATTATTTTTTATATAAAATTGTTTTTATTCTATAAAAGCGCCAAAACATAAAAAAATGATATAAATGAGGTATCGCCATAATCGTACTGACCCGAAGAATAAAACTGCTTTATCAATTTTACCACACGCGGAACAATAAAAACGCCTCCCCCAAAAGAAATTCATGAATTGCTGATTTTTGTTCATTCTAACCTCCCAAAAATCGAAATAAAAAGCGATCAAAAAATGTCACCTGCTCAAAAATGGTACCATTAAAAACGTCAACTCGTACCGCAAAAAATAAGACCTCACATGACTCTGTGGGCCAAAATATGCAAAAATTATAGCTCTCAAAATGTGGCGATGCAAAAAACTATTTTTGCAATAAAAAGCGTCTTTTAGCGTGACAGCTGCCAATCATAAAAACCCGCTATAAATAGTAAATCAAACCCCCTAGTTAGGGAAAAATAGTAAAATTAAAAAAATGTATTTATTTCCATTTTCCCATTAGGGTTAGGGTTAGGGTTGCGGCTAAAGTTAGGGTTAGGGTTGGCGCTAAAGTTAGGATTAGGGTTAGGGTTGGGATTAGGGGTGTGTTAGAGTTAGGTTTGTGGTTAGGGTTGGGACTAGGGTTAGGGGTGTGTTGGGGTTAGGGTTGGAGTTAGAATTGGGGGGTTTCCGCTGTTTAGGCACATCAGGGGCTCTCCAAATGTGACATGGCGTCTGATCTCAATTCCAGCCAATTCTGCGTTGAAAAAGTCAAACGGTGCTCCTTCACTTCTGAGCTCTGCCATGCGTCCAAACAGTAGTTTATCCCCACATATGGGGTATCAGCGTACTCTGGACCCCAAGAGTTATTGTGCAATTTGTCCTATTTCTTCTGTTACCCTTGGGAAAATAAAAAACTGGGGGCGAAAATATCATTTTTGTACAAAAAAAAATATTTTTTTGTTTTTACGGCTGTACATTATAAACTTCTGTGAAGCACTTGGGGCTTCATAGCGCTCACCACACACCTAGATAAGTTCCTTGTGGGGTCTATTTTCCAAAATGGGGTCACTTGTGGGGGGTTTCCACTGTTTAGGCGCATCAGGGGCTCTCCAAATGCGACATGACGTACCCAGACCATTCCATCAAAGTCTGCAATCCAAAACGTCACTACTTCCCTTCCGAGCCCTGACGTGCGCCCATACAGTAGTTTTCTCCACATATTGGGTATCAGCGTACTCAGGACAAATTGGACAACAACTTTTGGGGTCCAATTTCTCCTGTTACCCTTGTGAAAATAAAATATTGGGGGCGAAAAAATCATTTTTGTAAAAAAAAAAGGATTTTTTATTTTTACGGCTGTGCGTTATAAACTTCTGTGAAGCACTTTGGGGTTCAAAGTGCTCACCACACATCTAGATAAGTTCCTTGTGGGGTCTATTTTCCAAAATGGGGTCACTTGTGGGGGGTTTCCACTGTTTAGGCGCATCAGGGGCTCTCCAAATGTGACATGACGCACCCAGACCATTCCATCAAAGTCTGCAATCCAAAATGTCACTACTTCCCTTCCGAGCCCTGACGTGCGCCCATACAGTAGTTTTCTCCCACATATTGGGTATCAGCGTACTCAGGACAAATTGGACAACAACTTTTGGGGTCCAATTTCTCCTGTTACCCTTGTGAAAATAAAATATTGGTGGCGAAAAAATCATTTTTGTAAAAAAAAAAAGATTTTTTATTTTACGGCTGTACGTTATAAACTTTAGTGAAACACCTGGGGGTTCAAAGTTCTCACCACACATCTAGATAAGTTCCTTGAGGGGTCTAGTTTCCAAAATGGTGTCATTTATGGGGGTTTCCACTGTTTAGGCAGATCAGGAGCTCTCCAAACACGACATGGCGTCCAGCCAATTCTGCGTTGAAAAAGTCAGACGGCGCTCCTTCCCTTCCAAACTCTGCCATGCACCCAAACAGTGGTTTACCCCCACATATGGGGTATCAGCGCACTCAGGACAAATTGCACAATAACTTTTGGAGTCTTGTTACCCTTGGAAAAATAAAAATTGGGGTGAAAAGATCATTTTTGTGGAAAAAATATGATTTTTAAATTTTACGGCTCTACGTTATAAACTTGTGTGAAGCACTTGGGGGTTCAAATTGCTCATCAAAAATCTAGATAAGTTCCTTAGGGGGTCTAGTTTCCCAAATGGGGTCATTTGTGGGGGGTTTCCACTGTTTAGGCACATCAGGGGCTCTCCAAATGCAACATGGCATCCAAACTCAATTCCAGCCAATTTTGGTTGGAAAAAGTCAAATGGTGCTCCTTCCATTCCGAGCTCTGCCGTGCGCCCAAACAGTGGTTCCCCCCCACATATGGGGTATCAGCGTACTCAGGACAAATTGTACAACAACTTATGTGGTCCAATTTCTCCTGTTACCCTTGGGAAAATAAAAAATTAGTGACTAAAAGATAATTTTTGTGGGAAAAAAATAGGATTTTTTATTTTCATGCCCGGGCATTATAAACTTGTGTGAAGCACTTGGGGTTCAAAGTGCTCACCAAAGATCTAGATAAGTTCCTTAGGGGGTCTAGTTTCCAAAATGGGGTCACTTGTGGGGGGTTTCCACTGTTTAGGCTCATCTGGGGCACTGCAAACGGAACATGACCCCCATTAACGTCTGCATTCCAAAACGTTACTACTTCCTTTCCAAGCCCTGCCGTGCGCCCAAACAGTTTTCCCCCCCCACATATGGGGTATCAGCGTACTCAGGACAAATTGGACAACAACTCATGGGGTCCAATTTCCTTGGGAAAATTCAAAAATTTGGGACTAAAAAATCATTTTTGTGGAAAATTGATTTTTTTTTTTCACACCCAGGCTTTATAAACTTTTGTGAAACACTTGAGGGTTCAAAGTGCTCACAACAGATCTAGATAAGTACCTTAGGGGGTCTAATTTCCAAAATGGTGTCACTTGTGGGGGGTTTCCACTGTTTAGGCGCATCAGGGGCTCTCCAAACGCGACATGGCATCCAATCTAAATTCCAGCCAATTTTAGTTTGAAAAAGTCAAACGTCGCTCCTTCCCTTACGAGCTCTGCCGTGTTCCCAAACAGTGGTTTTCCCCCACATATGGGGTATTGGCGTACTCAGGAGAAATTGCATAACAACCTTATCTGTCCATTTTCTCCTTTTACCCTTGTGAAAATAAAAAAAAAGTTTGTAAAAGATAATTTTTGTGGCTAAAAAGTAAAATATTCATTTTTTCCTTCCACGTTGCTTTAGTTACTGTGAAACACCTGAAGGGTTAATAAACTTCTTGAATGTGGTTTTGAGTACCTTGAGGGGTGTAGTTTTTAGAATGGTGTCACTTTTGGGTATTTTCTGCCATATAGACCCCTCAAAGTGACTTCAAATGTGAGGTGGTCCCTAAAAAAAATGGCTTTGTAAATTTTGCTGTAAAAATGAGAAATCGCTGGTCAACTTTTAACCCTTATAACTTCCTAACAAAAAAAAATTTTGGTTCCAAAATTGTGCTGATGTAAAGTAGACATGTGGGAAATGTTATTTCTTAACTATTTTGTGTGATATATTTCTCTGTTTTAAGGGAATAAAAATTCAAAGTTTGAAAATTGCAAAATTTTAAAAATTTTCGCCATATTTGCGTTTTTTTCAAAAATAAACGCAAGTTATATCGAAGAAATTTTACGACTAACATGAAGTACAATATGTCATGAGAAAACATTCTCAGAATCGTGAAGATCCGTTGAAGCGTTCCAGAGTTATAACCTCATAAAGAGACAGTGGTCAGAATTGTAAAAATTGGCCCGGTCATTAACGTGCAAACCACCCTTGGGGGTGAAGGGGTTAATATTAGAGTAGGACTGTCCCACAAAGGGATGCCTTGACGTGGCGGGATGGCTTGTACATTCTTTTGATCAAAATTATGTTTACCAAATACCCTTATTATTATTATTACAACTTCATGCATGTTTTGCAATATATTTTTTATTTTTTGTTTTATTTTAGGATATTTGTTTCTTGTTTTTTGTTTTCTCTGTTTAATGGTCATGTGTTTGATATGCATTTACATTTTGCATACACATCAACTTACTTTTTCAGTTCAGACCCAGTTTTTCATTTAGTTCTTAGTGCATCTTGTGCATATAAGGGTGTGACCGCCCTGCTTTTGAGCTGAAAAATCCATCCTGTCTGGCCTATGCTTCAACTGGTGGGTTCAGTCCCTCTGCCTTGTTCACATTTACGTCACTTGACAAGTGGAAAGGTTTTTAATATTAGAGTAGGACTGTCCCACAAAGGGTTGCCTTGACGTGGCGGGATGGCTTGTACATTCTTTTGATCAAAATTATGTTTACCAAATACCCTTATTATTATTATTACAACTTCATGCATGTTTTGCAATATATTTTTTATTTTTTATTTTTTGTTTTATTTTAACATATTTGTTTCTTGTTTTTTGTTTTCTCTGTTTAATGGTCATGTGTTTGATATGCATTTACATTTTGCATACGCATCAACTTACTTTTTCAGTTCAGACCCAGTTTTTCATTTAGTTCTTAGTGCATCTTGTGCATATAAGGGTGTGACCGCCCTGCTTTTGAGCTGAAAAATCCATCCTGTCTGGCCTATGCTTCAACTGGTGGGTTCAGTCCCTCTGCCTTGTTCACATTTACGTCACTTGACAAGTGGAAAGGTTTTTAATATTAGAGTAGGACTGTCCCACAAAGGGTTGCCATTGACGTGGCGGGATGGCTTGTACATTCTTTTGATCAAAATTATGTTTACCAAATACCCTTATTATTATTATTACAACTTCATGCATGTTTTGCAATACATTTTTTATTTTTTGTTTTATTTTAGGATATTTGTTTCTTGTTTTTTGTTTTCTCTGTTTAATGGTCATGTGTTTGATATGCATTTACATTTTGCATACACATCAACTTACTTTTTCAGTTCAGACCCAGTTTTTCATTTAGTTCTTAGTGCATCTTGTGCATATAAGGGTGTGACCGCCCTGCTTTTGAGCTGAAAAATCCATCCTGTCTGGCCTATGCTTCAACTGGTGGGTTCAGTCCCTCTGCCTTGTTCACATTTACGTCACTTGACAAGTGGAAAGGTTTTTAATATTAGAGTAGGACTGTCCCACAAAGAATTGCCATTGACGTAGCGGGATGGCTTGTACATTCTTTTGATCAAAATTATGTTTACCAAATACCCTTATTATTATTATTACAACTTCATGCATGTTTTGCAATACATTTTTTTATTTTTTGTTTTATTTTAGGATATTTGTTTCTTGTTTTTTGTTTTCTCTGTTTAATGGTCATGTGTTTGATATGCATTTACATTTTGCTTACACATCAACTTACTTTTTCAGTTCAGACCCAGTTTTTCATTTAGTTCTTAGTGCATCTTGTGCATATAAGGGTGTGACCGCCCTGCTTTTGAGCTGAAAAATCCATCCTGTCTGGCCTATGCTTCAACTGGTGGGTTCAGTCCCTCTGCCTTGTTCACATTTACGTCACTTGACAAGTGGAAAGGTTTTTAATATTAGAGTAGGACTGTCCCACAAAGAATTGCCATTGACGTAGCGGGATGGCTTGTACATTCTTTTGATCAAAATTATGTTTACCAAATACCCTTATTATTATTATTACAACTTCATGCATGTTTTGCAATATATTTTTTATTTTTTGTTTTATTTTAGGATATTTGTTTCTTGTTTTTTGTTTTCTCTGTTTAATGGTCATGTGTTTGATATGCATTTACATTTTGCATACACATCAACTTACTTTTTCAGTTCAGACCCAGTTTTACAATAATGTCATGCAGATTGTACAGCACCAAAAATTTGCAACTCTCCTGATGATCAGGTTCAACCCTCATTATCACCTGAGTAGAGCACTGGGGTTTATTCTCAGCCAAAGGGGTAGAATCAATTCCCAGTAGGGGAATAGACTTCCGTAGGGGTATCAAGGGAAACCCACAACGTTTGGCAAAATCAAAATCCATCAGGTTAATAGCTGCTCCCGAATCAACAAAAGCCTGAGCAGAAAATGTGGACAGGGAGCAAATCAGGGTAACAGTCAACAGAAATTTAGTCTGAACACTACCCAAGACAACTGAGCGTGCAAAACGTCTTCCCTGCTTAGGGCAAACTGAAATAGCATGAGAGGCATCACCACAGTAGAAACATAACCCATTGCGTTTTCGAAACTCATGACGCTGTGCCCCAGAAGCCACTCTATTACACTGCATGGGTTCAGAAGCTGGTTCACAAGGCAACACTATTCCACGCATACTTCTACGCTCACGCAAACGTCTGTCAATTTGAATCGCTAATGACATAGAATCATTGAGACCAGAGGGAGCAGGGAAACCCACCATAACATTTTTTACATTCTCTGACAGACCCTTCCGAAAAAGGGCTGCCAAAGCATCATCATTCCATTTGGTCAGGACTGCCCACTTTCGGAATTTCTGACAGTACAACTCAGCGTCCTCAAGCCCCTGATTTAATGCCAACAAGGTTTTTGCAGCTTGATCAGTGACATTAGGTTCATCGTACAATAACCCCAGAGCCAGAAAAAATGCATCAACATTACTCAAAACAGGGACCCCAGGTGTCAGGGAAAAAGCCCAATCCTGAGGATCGCCGCGCAGGAGAGAGATGACAATTTGAACCTGCTGTGCTGCGTTCCCTTAGGACTTAGCTTTTAAGGCAAAAAACAACTTACAGTTATTTTTGAAATTCAGAAATTTAGCTCGATCCCCCAAAAACAAATCTGGCATGGGGATCGTGGGTTCCACAACTGGCAACCTAGCAAGATAGGTAGCAATACTCCGAACCTCAGTGGCAAGCTGATCCACACGGCCAGACAACTGTGCAAACTCCATTGAGAAAAAAAAATCCTCCTCAGCACCCAGAGAAAAAGAGGGAAAAAATGCAACAAACAGAAAAAAAAAATCTCTGACAACTCTGACAACCTTTTTTGTTTCCACACTAATTTTCCCTTCTGTGAGTACCATATAATTTTCAGTTGGGCCGGTGATACTGTTATGTTTTAGTAGCTGAGGAGAGCAGGCAAAAACAGCAATACACCAGAGAGGTTGGAATCTACTGGATTGCAGTACCCTGACTAACCACCACAACTAAAGGCAGCCGTGAAGCGTTCCTACGTTGGTCCTAGATGCCTCGTCACAGCCTGAGAGGTTAACTACACCTAAAGATAGAAAGAGGAAAGCTATCTGCCCCGGAGCAGATCCCCAAAGAACATAGGAAGCCCCAAACATGTAATGGCGGTTAGACAAGAGGAAATACAGACACAGACAGAAAATAGTATGAGCAAACGCTGGGGCCCAATCTGCCTAGACAGAAAAGGATAGGAAGGATACTTACTGCAATCCAAAAAAAACCTAAAAAAAAACCAACGCTACTAATTGCAAAAACACCTGAGATCACACAACCTCTACCACCTAAATTAGTTCTCTGGTGTAACAAAACTAAGCCGCAGCCACTGAAAAAACTGGAAAAGGCAAATGAACAAACAACAGTGGCTCCAGAGGAACCGAGAGGAGCCCAAGCTCCCGGGGAGGGGAACCTGGCCAACCTCACAGAAATGCAAAGAAATATGCAAATGGCAAGCACAAAAACAAAAAACAGAAAATATCTTATCTGAGAGCAGGAGAAGAGGCAAGACTCAGCAAGCTTCCAAGAGAACCAGGAAACAACGTTGAGACAAGAACAATTGATCACCAGCAACCATAATGGGGGGGAACCTCCCTTATATCCAGCCAGTCTGTGATTCCTGATTGCCAATCCTTATTGAATGGTTCAGTACTGTTTGTAACCACCAGAGGGAGCTTCTGCTCAGAATTCATTTCTAAAACATTCACAACAGGGTCCCTATCGCTTAACCCCCCAAGAAGTCTAGGCTGGTGTCTGTGCTCATTCCGTGACTGCTGTGCTAACCGCACATAGGGCGGGAAACAGATACCAAGCCACACGGGAGTTCCCACCCTACACTGTCTGACAAAAAACGAAATCACACACGGGCACACAGAGTGATAGTGTATCCACTCACACACAAATGATATTAGCACACCGGCATGCATTCCTGAGGACATTTTATACACAAGGTTCATGTCCTACCAGACAGGACCTTGCCTGTGGACCAATCAGAAGGTGCCATATCACCAGAGCAGCTGACATCCGAGCACCAATGAGAAGGCGCCACATCACGGACTTGCTCAGTAGGGTGAAATCTGGACTTAGGCTGCAGAGCAGAATGCTGTACGTGTAAACCAGTAGTCACCATAGGCTTAGCTGGAGATCCAGCTGTTTCTCTTCAAAGCGACCAGGACGACTGCCACCCCCATGCTTCATAGTAGGTATGGTGTTCTTTGGATGCAACTCAGCATTCTGTCTCCTCCAAACACGATGAGCTTTGTTTCTACCAAACAGTTCTACTTTGGTTTTATCAGACCATATGACATTCTCCCACTACTCTTCTGGATAATCCAAATGCTCTCTAGCAAACATCAGATGGGCCCGAACCTGTACTGGATTAAGCAGGGGGACTCATCTTGCACTGCAGGATCTGAGTCCCTGGTGGCGTAGTGTGTTACTGATGGTAGCCTTTGTTACGGTGGTCCCAGCTCTATGCAGGTTATTTACTAGGTACCCCCGTGTGGTTCTGGGATTTTTGATCACTGTTCTTGTGATCATTTCGACCCCACGGGGTGAGATCTTGCGTGGAGCCCCAGATCGAGGGAGATTATCCATGGTCTTGTATGTCTTCCATTTTCTTATTATTGCTCCCACAATTGATTTCACCAAGCTGTTTGTCTATTGCAGATTCAGTCTTCCCAGCCTGATGCAGAGCTACAATTTTGTTTCTGGTATCCTTCAACGGCTCTTTGGTCTTCACCACAGTGGAGTTTGGAGTGTGACTGTTTGAGGTTGTGGATAGGTGTCTTTTATACTGATAACAAGTTCATACAGTGGAGGACAGAGGAGCCTCTTAAAGAAGAAGTTACAAGTCTGTGAGAGCCAGAAATCTTGCATGTTTTTGTAGACCAAATACTAATTTTCTACCATAATTTGCTAAATAAATCTTGCCAAATCAGACAAGGTGACTTCCGGGTTTGGTTTCTCATTTTGACTCTCATAGTTGTGGTCTACCTATGATGTCAACTACAGGTCTCTCATCTTTTTAAGTGGGAGAACTTGCACAATTGGTGGCTGACTAAATACTTTTTTCACCCCACTGTATATATGAAATATTAATCTGCAAAATTGCTATGAAAAATACGCTGTACATTATATAGAGCTTTTTTTTCCTTTTTTCCCATTTTTTATGGAAGTAATGCAGTTTCAATGTTATAGAGTATGTCTTGGTAAAGTATTCTTGGTAAATCATGGTGCAACCTTTATTGTTTTTCAAGTTCTACAGTACAATATATAATGTCAGAGATAATTGTTAGCAGTTCCAAAATTTTCCATGACTGTCAATCCTGGCAAATTCATTTCTGTCCTTCATCAAAAAGGGACAGAAAGTCAAGCATTTTACCCAATACACTAGACCATTCAATGCATTTTTTCCCATTTTTTAAAAATAAGTAATTGTAAAGAAATGATATATTTTTGTGTGATTAACATTTTGGGGGGTTAAGCCACATACCTGTAGCTTGCTGATGGACTAAGATACTGATGATGACCTATCTTTAAGATAGATAATCAATATCTGATTGGTTGGGGTCCAACACCTGGCGCCCCCCACCGATTAGGTCTTGAACAGTGCACACTCTAGTGGCCATTTTTGGGTACTGAAGCTCTCCTCCCATTGAAGTGAGTAGCAACTGAGCATATGAGACCATTATAGAACAAAACCCCAGTTCTTGTCTCATATTTCTGTTATATAATGATTGCGCTATCAACAACCAGTCACGGGACATTGTGTTAGGGTTCGATTTCCCGCTGCTGCACAAGGGGAGTCTCGAACCCATCCCGCTGCGGTCTTCCATTCGTCTCCGGCCGCAGTGGAGCCTGCTCAGCAGAGACGTTGGTCCAAGCGTCTTGCCCACTCCACTACTGTGCAGTGACTTGCTGCTGCCTTTCCTGGATCTGCTATTATAGCCAGTGCTGGAGCAGACATCTTTGGAACAAAGTCCTGCGTTTTCCCTTCTGAGCATGCCCAGAGTGAGATCTCTCATTGGAGATCAGGGGTCACATGTTCAGGTGCTGCAGCGGATCCTATTGGTCCGCCAGGAAGGTCATGTAGCTACATGTGTTTGTAACAGTTTCTCATTGGTCCTTGTTCCTGGAAGGTCCTGTAGCTGTTGCTATAAAAGGGTAGCATGGCTGGGCCGCCATGCGCTAATATCAACCATTGTATGCTATGCGCCAAGTGTGATCTCGGCCTTTTGGCTGCGATCGTGTGTCGCGGTCAGAGGGTGCGAGTTTTCCTGGAGTGATCCAGGGGCTTTGCTGGCAGCGTGCTGCTGATTTTCTACTGCGGTATCCGTACCGGCAGTCTGGACTGAGGATGTTCATTAAGAATACGATCCGTGTGGTGGTGGAAGGTGGTGAGAAAAACAACCTGGTGTACGTCGTTCGTGACCTGTTGGAGGGAAAGGCTGGAGCCCATCGTCAGGATATCTACAGCGTCAATGAATTCCGGAGTCAAGGTACATATGATGTAACCTTTGTGAATGAGGGATGCTGTTTGACCGTCTTTGAATGGCTCAGAAGTAATGAAGGTGATCCATGCCTGGAGGGAGTGCGGTGGAGCCCCTGTTTGGGCTCATGGAAAAAGTGGTGACTGTGACTGTGTACAACCCCTATACAGAAGTAGCACTACTGGAGCAGTTCCTGGAGCGGTACTGTGAATACGTGAAGGGAGGGGAGAAGCAGAAAAATGTCTTGGGCATTTTCAACTGCAAGTATGTGTTTCGGGTGAAATTGAAGAAGGACCCAGGTTGTTTGGGAGGTTTCACCCACCCACCAGCGAACTTTTCAGTGGCGGGTCATAGGGGCTTCCTGTCATACCCAGGGCAGCCACTATACTGCAGGAGGTGCTTTCAGTTCGGGCACCTGCTAAACATGTGTAGCAAGGAGTTGGTTTGCCGTAATTGCAAGCAAGAGGGTCATGTGGCGGCTAGGTGTCCGATGCCTCGTGAATGTGACAGGTGTGGCAGTTCAGAGCACCTGTATAGAGACTGCCCGCTTGGTGTGCCGAGGAGGTCAACTAGAGAGGAGGAGGAAAGAAAGAGACGTGAGGAGGAGCGGAGGCGGGAGGAAGAAAGGAAGAGAGAGGAGGAGGTTAAGAGGCGGGAGGAGGAGAAGAAGCGGAGGGAAGGCGAAGTCACCGCGCTGCAAAGCGTTGTGAGGGCGCCACCCACTCCTGCCGAGAGATGGAGGGAGAAGCGGCAGGAGGACAAGGAGGCTGAGAGAAGGAAGGAGAAGCAACAGGAGGAAAAGGAGGACAAGGAATTTTGGAAGGCCATAAGGCGAGAGGAGCGTTCATGGCCTAAAAAAGAAGTAAAAAAAGAAGTCCCAGTTGCTGAATCATGGTGAGAATGCCTGATGGATTTCGATATATCTGTGGCAGAGGAGGAGGCTGAGGTTTTAGTTCATGAGTCTGATCCGAGAAATATTGGTGCCTTCTCCTCGGAAGAGGACTCAGGAGGGTTAAAGTGTCACAGGGAGGGTGGTGGGGAAAACAGAGACATTGAGGTGGTGGAAGAAGGAATGGCCCAGAGGAAGACTGGGCAGAAAAAGGCACGGGTGGAGGAGTATATGGAGGCCAGCGGCTCGGAAGGCTGCTCGGCACAAATGGTGGAGGAGGACACTGGCGGTACTGGTTAAGTACGTTTTACTTTTCCAGTAGCCAGGTAGGGTTTTTTTGTGTACATAGCTTTGGTCTTTAAGCAATGGCTATCTGTTTTTTTTGTGTGTTTTATGTAATGTGTGTCAAGTTATATCTGTAGGTTGTTTTTGTATTTTTTTTCCTCTTTTGGCTTTTTTGGACAAGTGTTGTTTTTAAGCCTTTTGGTTTGTGTTTAGTATGGGTGTTAGAATTATATCTCAAAATGTGAGGGTTTTTAAAAATAAGTTGCGGCGTGCGGCCATTTTTGAGTTTTTTGCAGCGCAAAATGCGGAAATTTTTTGTTTACAGGAGTGTGGGATTGTGGATGGTGTGAAGGGGAGTGAATGGCCTCATGGTGCGTCTGTGTGGTCAGGGAGTGCATGTAATAGAAATGACGGTGTTGGTTTTTTGGTGAAGGGGCGTAATGTGAGTTTGTGTGACTATATGGTGATTGAGGTTGGGAGATGCGTGTTAGCAAATTTTGAGTTTAGAAATATTCGTTTTTGTGTAATTAATGTGTATGCTCCTGTGAAAAAACAGGAGCGTAAAGTTTTATTTGAAAAAATTAAGTTTTTTATTCCAGGTAGAGTGCCTGTTGTGATTGTGGGTGATATGAATGTTGATGTGGGAAAGGTGAATGTGGATGTGTCAAGGAAAGAGTTAATGGACATGGTGAGTGATTTTGGTTTGAGGGATATGCAGAGGGAGTGTAAAGTAACTCCATTGTTAAATACATTTTTTTCTGAGAGTGGGAGGGTGGCGTCTAGACTGGACTATTGTTTTGTTTCAAAAAACCTGATTGCTGTTAGTTATGCACAGGAGAGTGTGCCATTTTCAGATCATGTGTGTATGAAGTGTGAAGTGGATGTGCATACTGAGGAGGTAGCTGGGAAAGGTGTATGGAAGCTGAATGTGAGTTTGCTGGAGGGGGTGGAGGTGAGAGAGGAGTATGAGAGGCATTATAAGGAGTGGTGTGAGAGCAGAAGTGAATTCAGTAATGTGTGTGAATGGTGGGATTGGGTTAAATGGAAAACCAAGGTTTTTTTTAAAAAACTTGGTTACAAGTGTGCAGCTGCTAAGAGAGAAAGGTTTGCTGGGTTGAATGCAAGATTGAGTGTGTTATATAAGCTAAGAGAGGGAGGGATGGATGTGAGTGAAGATTTGTTGAGAGTGAAAAAAGAAGTGAATGAGTTTTTGAGAGACAGAGGGAGGAGTATTGTGTATAGGGCTAAAATAGAGAACTTGGAAAAGAATGAGAAGTGTTCGCGGTTTTTTTTCAAGAAAGTTTTTGGAAAAAGACAGAGCATGAGTGTTTTGAATGGAGTGGATGGAAATGAAGTGAGTGGTGCGGACTTATGTGAGGAAGTGGCAAAGTTTTATGATGATTTGTATGCAGTGAAATGGAGGGATGAAGGTTTGGAGAGTGATGTGCTGAGTGTTTTGGAAAATAGATTGAATGGGACAGAAAGGGAGAGTTTGATGGGGGAGGTGACGAGTGAAGAAATATGGAAGGTGGTGTGTAGCATGGCGCTGAATAAAACGCCGGGGGATGATGGTCTCCCGGTGGAATTTTATCGTGTGATGTGGGATGTGATTGGGAAGGATTTTGTTGATGTATGTAAGTATATGTGGGCGAATGCAGACGTGGCGAATGGTATGCGTGCAGGAGTGGTTGTGCTGTTGCCAAAAAAAGGTGATTTGAAAAATCTAAAAAACTGGAGGCCGATCACGTTGCTTAATTGTGATTATAAAATCTATGCGAAGCTTTTGGCAAATAGGATGCGTGATGTGGTTGGGAGTGTGGTGGGTGAGGAGCAGTGTTGTTCGGTGCCTGGAAGGCGGTTACATGAGGGTGTGTGTATGCTGAGAGATTGTTTGTGGGACTGTTTGAACAATAAGAAGGGGGTGTATGTGTTGAGTTTGGATTTTGAGAAGGCGTATGATAGGTTGGCGCATGGTTTTCTGTTTAGAGTGTTGGTGTCACGCGATCTTATGATATGTGTACGATGTCAGTAAACTATTCTTAAAAGAACAACACTCTATACAACATATAGATTAGCAACATCAGCATGTAAATATAGAATAGATTTACCTGACACGATATCCGTTGAACTCAGGATTAATCTTGAGGACTTGATACACTGTCACAGGAAAGAAGAGGACCGGGGGTCTAACCTGACCCTAAACTGGGGTCCTAACTAATCCCTCACCTTGGAGGTACTGATAATGGTTCAGAGGTCCAAGTCTCCAGCCTAACCCTGTCTCCTATCAGTCCCTGAACCCTGTAATCAGTCCTAAGAAGGATTCTGATTACCACCAAAGGGATATGGGCTGATCTCTGTTAAATACACAGATTAGAAATATAAGACAGACTGGAGAAAACACAGACTTGCATACACACTCAAACACAGAAGGAACATAAATGATCTGGGATATTAAACTCTAAGCAAGGTGAGCTTAAAACAACTAAGGAGCTCTTTAACTTAAGTCTATACAGATACAATCCTATCTGTGGTCTGCATGAAGAATTTCACTGGCAACTCCCAAACAGACAACCAGAGATTTAAAGGAAACCAATCAACAAATAATTAATTGCAGCCGGGAGAAACTGCACCCATTCCCAGAACTGAGCACAGACAGAATTAACTCCCTAACTGCCAAACACAAAGAAACAGCAACTCAGCTGTGAGAAGTCAGAATGTGCAACCGCGACGATCTTCGTGGTGATGCACACATGACAGTACCCCCCCTTCTACGAGGGGCCTCCGGACCCTCAGGGCCAGGTTTGCCCGGGTGAGTTCTGTGGAAGGTCCGCACCAAACGATCTGCGTTAATGTCAGACGCAGGAACCCACGTCCTCTCCTCTGGACCATACCCCTTCCAATGCACCAAGTACTGAAGGGACCGGCGATTCAGACGTGAGTCAATGATCTTTGACACTTGAAACTCCAAGTTACCATTGACCACCACTGGAGGAGGAGGTAGAGGTGATGGTATGACTGGTGCCACGTACCTCTAAGTAATGACTTGTGGAACACATTATGAATTTTAAACGTAGGAGGGAGGTCCAGACGAAATGCCACAGGATTAATTATGGAACTGATCCTGTACGGCCCGATGAATCTGGGGCCCAGCTTCCAGGAGGGAACTTTAAGTTTTATATTCCTGGTAGACAACCATACCAGATCGTTCACATTAAGATCTGGACCAGAAACTCTCCTCCTATCAGCCATACGTTTATAACGGTTCCCCATAGCACTCAGATTATTCAATACACCTCTCCACACTGAAGCAAGTGACGACGAGAAACGCTCCTCCTCAGGAACCCCAGAAGGGCCCCCCCCATTGAAAGTACAAAACTGGGATGAAAACCATATGCCCCAAAAAACGGGGATTTACCAGTGGACTCGCTCCGCCTGTTGTTAAGAGCGAACTCTGCCAGAGGCAAGAAAGAAGACCAGTCCTCCTGGTTCTCTGAGACAAAACACCGAAGATAAGTCTCTAGGCTTTGATTCAGACGCTCTGTCTGACCATTGGTCTGCGGATGAAAAGCCGAGGAAAATGACAATTGCATCCCCCGACGTAAACAAAATGCCCTCCAAAACTTGGACACAAACTGAGACCCCCTATCTGACACCACATCAGAAGGCAACCCATGAAGTCTCACAATCTCCCCAATGAACACCTGCGCCAGAGTTTTAACATTAGGGAGGGCAGGAAGAGCAATGAAATGTGCCATCTTACTGAACCTGTCAACAACCACCAGTATGACAGTCTTCCCTGACGACTGAGGAAGGTCCGTGATGAAGTCCATAGACAAATGAGTCCATGGACGCTCCGGAAGTTTCAAGGGTAAGAGGGTCCCAGACGGATGGGTATGAGGGGTCTTAGAGCGAGCACAAACCCCACAGGACGCGACAAAAGTTAAAACATCTTTATTAACGTTAGGCCACCAAAACCGGCGAGAAAGGAGATCTAAAGTAGCCTTACTCCCTGGATGTCCTGCTAAAGCAGAATTATGATGTGCCTCAATAACCTTTTGTCTCAACTGATTTGGGACAAACAGTCTCCCTGGAGGTCCTGCAGGGGCGTCCCCCTGAACCTCTAATACCTCCTCCTCAAGCTCAGAACATACAGCCGACACTACCACCCCCTCCTGAAGGATAGGAATCGGGTCATCCATTTTCCCGGCCCTGGGAAACTGCGAGACAAGGCATCCGCCTTAACATTCTTAGATCCAGGGCGATAAGTGACAACAAAATTAAACCTGGTAAAAAACAACGACCATCGAGCTTGTCTGGAATTCAGACGCTTAGCAGATTCCAAATACAGCAGGTTCTTGTGATCAGTAATGACGGTGACCGGGTGGACTGCCCCCTCCAAAAAGTGACGCCATTCTTCAAAAGCCAACTTAATGGCCAAAAGTTCCCTATTGCCGATATCATAATTCCTTTCGGCGGACGACAATTTCTTAGAAAAGAAAGCGCACGGATGCCATTTACCAGGGGACGGACCCTGGGACAATATTGCACCCACCCCTACGTCAGATGCGTCCACCTCCACAATGAACGGCTGTGATGCATCTGGTTGGATGAGAACGGGTGCCGAAGCAAAACATTTTTTCAAAGAGGAAAAAGCTTGGCAAGCTTTGTCCGACCATTTAGAAAAATCCGTCCCTTTTCTTGTCATGTCAGTGAGAGGTTTGACAACAGATGAGAAATTACAAATAAATTTCCGGTAGTAGTTAGCAAACCCCAGAAAACGCTGCAGAGCCTTAAGATCCTCTGGCTGATCCCATTCAAGCACTGCTCTCACCTTTTCAGGGTCCATACGGAAACCGGAGGCTGACACCAAGAAACCCAAAAACTGAAGTTCCTGTATGGCGAATACACACTTTTCCAGTTTGGCGTATAGTTTATTGTCTCGCAAGATCTGCAACACCTGTCTCACATGCTCCTGGTGAGACACAAGATCTGGCGAGTAAATTAAAATGTCATCCAAATATACGACCACAAACAGCCCCACCAGATGACGAAAAATGTCATTAACAAAATGTTGGAATACTGCTGGTGCAGTAGTCAGACCAAAAGGCATGACAAGGTTCTCATAATGTCCCTCCGGCGTGTTAAACGCCGTTTTCCACTCATCCCCCTCTTTTATCCTAATCAGATTATACGCCCCCCTGAGATCCAATTTAGAGAACCATTTGGCGCCAACAATTTGATTGAAGAGATCAGGAATCAGAGGGAGTGGATACGGATCTCGAACAGTAATCCGATTAAGTTCGCGGAAATCCAAGCAAGGGCGTAGGCCTCCATCTTTCTTCTTCACAAAGAAGAACCCCGCGGCCACTGGGGAAGATGAAGGTCTAATATGCCCTTTAGCCAGACTTTCCGAAATATAATCTTTCATAGCCTGCCTCTCAGGACCAGAAAGGTTATATAACCTAGCTTTAGGTAACTTAGCATCAGGAAGTAAATTAATAGAGCAGTCATACACACGATGAGGAGGCAACTCCTGACACCCCTCCTCAGAGAACACATCCCCAAAGTCCTCCAAAAAAGGAGGCAGAGTACTAGGCACGACCGCACTGATGACTGTGTTCATGCAGTTACTTTTGCAAAACTCACCCCATTGGCTTATCTCTCTGGACTGCCAATTAATCACAGGGTTATGTTTAACCAACCAAGGAAGTCCCAACACAATAGGAGTAGGTAGACCCTCCAACACATAACAAGATAATAGTTCCCTATGTATTGCCCCTACCCGAAGGTCAATGTTATGAACCTCATGAACAAAGCTACCTTGGCCGAGAGGCCTGGCGTCAATGGAGAATATAGGGATCGGTTTGACCAATACACTCAGATGCATACCTTGAGCCTGAGCAAACTGAGCGTCAACCAGATTAGCCCCGGACCCACTATCAAGAAGAACAGAAAATCTCTCCACTCTCGTACCAACCACCACCTCCACTGGTACAAGGAACTGAGAAGAACTAGCGGACGAAATACATACTCCCAGGTTGTCGTCCACCACACAACCTGGGATTAACAGTTTTCCGGCGACTTCTTGCTCAACAAGGCACGGGACGGACATCCCCCAACAAAATGTCCCTCTTTCCCGCAGAAGAAACACCTTCTAGTCCTGCGGCATACCGCCAATCCCCTCCTACGAAATGATGTCCCTCCCAACTGCATAGGCTCCTCCGAACAGACAAGGGGAACCTCAACATAAGGGACTTTAGTAGTAGGTGGAGTAACAACAGGGGCGGAGTTACCTCGCACCTCTCCCGGAGCCGTCTATCAGTACGGATAGCCAGGGCCATAGCAGCCTCCAGTGATGGAGGAGAATCATACTGAGCCAAAACGTCCTTTCATTTGTCAGAAAGCCCATGACAAAACTGGCTCCTAAGAGCTGGGTCATTCCACTGAGTATCTGTGGCCCATCTACGGAACTCAGAAGCAAATTCCTCCGCCGGACGATTTCCCTGCTGTATCTTACGTAATTTTGTCTCAGCAAGAGAGACCCGATCTGGGTCATCATATACCAAACCCAGGGCAGTAAAAAATCGATCTACTGACTGTAGAGCCGGGGGATCCCGGAGGAAGGGAAAATGCCCAGGATTGAGGGTCCCCTTGTAGGAGCGAGATAACAATTCCCACTCTCTGCTCTTCACTCCCTGATGATCGAGGCCGAAGCCGAAAATACAATTTACATGCTTCCCTGAAGGTAAAAAATTTGTCTCGCCCACCAGTGAACCTGTCCGGGAGAGCAACCTTAGGTTCAACTCTGGTTTGCTCCAGGGGAGACAAAACTTTGGACTTAATGTCCGTCAGCTCCATGGATAATCCCTGCAACTGAAGAGCCAGCTGGGCTACTGGATCCATGGCAACTGGGAATAATTTTATGGGCCAGTGAAAAAGTCACGCGATCTTATGATATGTGTACGATGTCAGTAAACTATTCTTAAAAGAACAACACTCTATACAACATATAGATTAGCAACATCAGCATGTAAATATAGAATAGATTTACCTGACACGATATCCGTTGAACTCAGGATTAATCTTGAGGACTTGATACACTGTCACAGGAAAGAAGAGGACCGGGGGTCTAACCTGACCCTAAACTGGGGTCCTAACTAATCCCTCACCTTGGAGGTACTGATAATGGTTCAGAGGTCCAAGTCTCCAGCCTAACCCTGTCTCCTATCAGTCCCTGAACCCTGTAATCAGTCCTAAGAAGGATTCTGATTACCACCAAAGGGATATGGGCTGATCTCTGTTAAATACACAGATTAGAAATATAAGACAGACTGGAGAAAACACAGACTTGCATACACACTCAAACACAGAAGGAACATAAATGATCTGGGATATTAAACTCTAAGCAAGGTGAGCTTAAAACAACTAAGGAGCTCTTTAACTTAAGTCTATACAGATACAATCCTATCTGTGGTCTGCATGAAGAATTTCACTGGCAACTCCCAACACAGACAACCAGAGATTTAAAGGAAACCAATCAACAAATAATTAATTGCAGCCGGGAGAAACTGCACCCATTCCCAGAACTGAGCACAGACAGAATTAACTCCCTAACTGCCAAACACAAAGAAACAGCAACTCAGCTGTGAGAAGTCAGAATGTGCAACCGCGACGATCTTCGTGGCGATGCACACATGACAGTTGGTGAAGATGGGTTTTCCGGCTGAGTTTGTTGAGAGAGTGAGAAGTTTGTATAAAAATATTTATAGTTGTGTTTTGTTGAATGGGAATGTAGGGAGGAGAGTGAATGTGTTTTCCGGTGTACGGCAGGGGTGCCCATTGTTCCCTGTTGTGTTCATTTGCGCGATTGAGCCGTTGTTGTGTATGTTGAGGAAAGATAAGGTGATTCGGGGTGTGCAAGTGCTGGGGGCGGGGGGGAGGGAGTAGAAGGTGAATGGTTACATGGATGATGTGTGTGTTTTGTGTGATTCAGAGTGTTCGGTGCGTCGTGTGAAGTTGTTGGTATCCGTTTTTTGTGGAGCGTCTGCGTTTAAAGTGAATTGGGAGAAGACTGAATGTAAGATTTTTGGTGGGAGGACTCTGAGCAATGATATTGGGGTGAATGTGGTGAGTGGACCGATAAAGGTGCTGGGTGTGAAATTTTCAGAGAAGTTGGATGGAGAGGAAAGTTGGGTGGATGTGAGAGAGAGAGTGGAGCGCAAGTTAAATTTTTGGAAGATGAGAGATTTGACGTTTTTTGTTTTTAGTTATTAAGAGTGTGGTGTTACCAATTTTTTTGCATGTTGCGGTGGTTTTTCCACCAGGTTATATGTGTGTTAGAAGATTAAATAGGGTTTTGTTTGTATTTTTTTGGCGTTCAAGTATGGAGCGTGCAAGGAGAGAGGTTGTGATGAAGAGAATGGATAAGGGGGGGCTGGGATTCCCAAATTTGAATGTATTTTTTGGCGTGAATATTATGGTGTTTGTATTGGGTGTGATTAGGATGGATGGGAAGTGTGCATGTATGTGCAGGTATTTGTTTGGAAGTTTTCTGTTCCGTTTGAAGTGGCGGGAAAGGGATCTAAGGTGCCCAGTGGCTTTTGAGGTGCCTGTGTGGTATGTGTGGGTTTACAAATTTTTGGTGAAGTATGAATTGTGTGATGTGGATGTGAGGTTGTTAGAGAAGAAGAAAGCGGTATATAGGATGATTGAGTGTAGAGAGATGGAATGTGGTATCTATATGGTGAGAGGAAGTGATGTGCAGAAGGTATGGAAGAAGGTACGTATGGATGGTATGACAAATAGACAGAGCGAGATTGTGTGGCAGTCATTGCATGAGGTGTTACCGGTGAGAGACTTCCAGAGAAACCGGGGTTTAGTGAGGAGTGAGATGTGTCCGAGGAGGGGATGTGGTGGGAGAGAGAGCGTGGTGCATTTGTTTTGGAATTGTCAGTATGCTAGAAATGTGATTTCAGGTTTGGGCCCGTTGTGTAAGGAGTTGTGTGATGTGAATTTTTTGACGTTTGAGTTATTTATGTTTGGGTTGGATATGTGTGGAGAAAAGGAGAGAGTGTTGTGGTTGATGCTTGCATGTATAAAAGAGGTGTTGTGGGATGTGAGGAACGTGTATGTGTTTAAGAGGAAGGAGATTGAGGTTAAAAATTGTTTAAAAATTGTTTTGGGAAAATTGTATTTTTGTTTTGTGTGTGATAAGAGAAAGAGGGGGAGGAGGACGCAGAGGGAATTTGGAAAGTTAAAAAGTGGAAACATCTTGTTAATGTGTCTTAGTTTTGTGTTTTTTTGTGCTTGTAAATAAAGTTGGTTTTCCGATGATGATGGGAACAGCTGCTGCATTATGTAAGTGTACACGCTGTTTGGGAGTCGAGTTCCTTATAGTTTTGGTTATCTGACTGTGGAACTTCCCATCTGAGGGAAAATAAAAAATAAAAAAAATGTGTATGTGTGGATAGGGACCCGGCTGAAATAAGCCACTAGAATACCGACTTAATCGGTGAGGAGTTTGGTATGGTAGCTGGTCAGGGTCGGTGTCCTAGATGCCCTAGATTACCGGCATAACCGGTGAGGGGTTTTGATTGCCGTATTCAGGGTCTGGCGTTCAGACACCATAGATTGCGGGTGACTCCCGCGAGGACTATAGCACATGATCACGCTTTATGTACGCTTAGCACTGAACTGTGTACCTGAGAGCTTGACAGGACACAGTGCTTTTTCTCAGCGGCCCTGTGACGTAACAGGGTTCGCTTTCAACGCTAGACAGCGCCCTAGCGTGTTTTCTTTGCGACTCAGTTGTGTCTAGTGAGTGCGCACACATCGCCATATAGCGATCCGGCTCTCCTTCTAGCGGCTCTGTGGATTAACAGAGTTCGCACTTATTGCCACAGCGCATTACGGCGTTTTATGTTGGCGACTCTGCGGGATAACAGAGTTTGCTTCTCGTGCCATTTTTACTAGCAGCAGGCTCCGCTTGCACGGTGGACCCCGGGCTGCGAACGCACCTCTCTACTTTATATATTTGGTGCGTTCCGCAGACCCATAACATAATATTAGCGCCAGGGTCTGGCTAGTAAAATGGCGGATGAACAGCGATTACAGCTGTACATCCAGCAGCTGGAGGGTAGGTTGGCGGCTCTTGAGCGCACAACCTCAGCTGTGGATGTTACCGCAGTCGCTGTTCAGGCTGCTAGTGTAGCTGCAGCCAGTTTGTCCTCTGCCACCTCTGTCCCTACATTGTCCCACCTCCCGCTTCCAGACAAGTTTGCGGGTGACAGCAAGCAATGTCGGGGATTCGTAAGTCAGTGCTCCATACACCTCGAGCTTCTGGCTGCACGTTTTCCCACTGATCGGGCACAAGTGGGCTTTGTGATAGCTCTTCAGTCGGGCAGAGCGTTGGAGTGGGCAACGCCGCTGTGGGAGCGCGACGACCGTGTGGTGCAGAGCGCTTCTCGTTTTCTTGAGGCTCTGAAAAAGGTTTTTCTAGGACCTCAGGTCACCCACGATGCGGCGCTCAAACTGCTGGCAAGTACCCAGGGTTCGGCTTTGGTCAGCCATTTTGCTGTCCAATTTCGGACTCTGGCCTCGGAATTAGAGTGGCCAGATAAAGTCCTCATTCCCGTGTTCTGGAGAGGACTGGCGGGTCATGTGAAAGACGCCTTGGCTACCAGGGAGATTCCTGCCACACTGGAGAAGCTTATCGCTATTTCCACCCGCGTCGATCTCCGTTTCCACGAGCGGAGGCTGGAACGTGTCCAGTGTAGGCAGAGGGTCCAGTTGGCTCCTACCTTCACCAACCCTCTGGAGTCGCCCGACCTTCAGGAGGTTGCTCCTGCAGGATCTAAATCTCGGGTCACTCGTCCATCCCCGATTTGTTATATTTGCCAGCAGCAGGGACATTTTGCCAACCGATGTCCACAGCGGCTGAATAAGCGGTCGCGCCCAGTAACCGTAGGAACAGGGTCACTGGACGCCATGAGTTTTGCCCCTAAAGTGCTCATCAAGGGGATAATTACCCACGGTTCTACCACCCTACCCGTCAAGCTGTGTGTAGATTCTGGGGCAGAGGGAAATTTTATGTCATCCTCCTTTGCTTCTCGCCACACCATGCCTTTGGTGTTGCTGGCTGAACCAGTATCGGTTCGGGTGTTGAACGGAGCAATTCTGCCCTCACAAATCACCCATCAGTCTGTCCCACTCACCTTGTCTATGTCTCCTTCCCATCAGGAGAATATATCATTTTTTATCCTCCCTGAGGGTATAGATGAGGTTTTGTTGGGATTACCCTGGCTCCGCCAACACTCTCCCCATATTGAGTGGGCTTCAGGGAGAATTCTGGGTTGGGGTAATTTATGTATAGGCAGATGCATTAGGGACAGCGTGCAGGTCAACACCACTGAGATACCCATAGACCTCTCTCCTCTTCCCAAGGTCTATTGGTCTTATGCCGACGTTTTCTCAAAGAAGGCTGCGGAGACTCTTCCGCCTCATCGCCCCTATGACTGTCCTATCGACCTCTTGCCTGGAGCTGAGCCTCCTAGAGGAAGGGTCTATCCCCTCTCTTCCTGAGACAGAGGCCATGTCCCAATATATTCAGGAGAACTTGGCAAGGGGATTCATTAGGAAGTCGGTGTCACCAGCGGGAGCGGGGTTCTTCTTTGTGCAGAAGAAGAACGGAGAACTACGTTCGTGCATTGATTATAGGGGTCTCAACGCTATCACCGTGAAAAATAAGTATCCTTTGCCGCTAATCTCTGAGCTTTTTGACAGGCTTCAGGGAGCAAGGGTATTTACTAAACTAGACCTGCGGGGTGCGTATAACCTGATTCGCATCCGTGAGGGGACGAGTGGAAGACGGCATTTAACACCAGGGATGGGCATTATGAATATCTGGTAATGCCCTTTGGGCTCTGTAATGCTCCAGCTGTCTTCCAAGACTTTGTGAAGGACATCTTCCGGATATGTTGACCACCTCGGTGGTAGTCTATCTGGATGACATTCTCATCTTTTCTCCAGATATGGCCTCCCACCGGAGAGATGTCTGCAAGGTCTTCGACCTCTTGCGAGCAAATTCCCTATATGCGAAGTTGGAGAAGTGCATGTTTACCTTTTCTGGGCTATATCATCTCCACCCAGGGATTGGCTATGGATCCTACCAAACTACAGGCTGTGATGGATTGGCAAGAACCCCACTCCCTTAAGGCGGTGCAGCGCTTTATGGGGTTCATTAACTACTATCGCCAATTCATTCCCCACTTCTCCACTTTGGTAGCTCCCTTGGTAGCCCTCACCAAGAAGGGAGCTAATCCCAAGTTGTGGTCAGAGGAGGTCACCAAGGCATTCTCCTCCATCAAGTCGCATTTCGCCAGTGCTCCCATCTTACATCGCCCCGATGTCGATAAACCGTTTATCTTAGAGGTGGATGCCTCTTCTGTTGGTGTGGGAGCAGTCCTTTTTCAAAAGGATGCCCAGGGTCGGAAGCATCCCTGCTTCTTCTTTTCCAAAACCTTTACAGCAGCAGAGAGGAATTATTCCATCGGGGACAGGGAGTTACTGGCTATGAAGTTGGCCTTCTCCGAGTGGCGACATCTTCTGGAGGGGGCTCGCTTCCCCTTCCAAGTGTTCACAGACCACAAGAACTTGGTGTATTTGCAGACAGCCCAGCGGCTAAATTCCCGTCAGGCCAGATGGTCCTTGTTTTTCTCCCGGTTCCATTTCACCCTCCATTTCCTCTCCGGTGAGAAGAACATTCGCGCAGATGCTCTATCCCGCTCCGTGGTGTCCTCTGAGGAGGTGGAGGAGGAGCCTCGGCTGATTGTCCCCACAGAAAGCCTAAGAACGGTGGCTCCGGTTTCGCTTGAGTCTGTGCCTCCAGGCAAGACTTTTGTGCCCACCAATTTGCGACCGGAAGTACTCTCTTGGGCACATTCGTCCAGGGTGGGTGGACATTTTGGGACCAAAAGGACTTCTGAGTTGCTGGCGAGGACATACTGGTGGCCGCAGATGGCCCGTGACGTCAGGGAATACGTTCAGGCGTGCGTCTCCTGCGCCAAGAATAAGTCCCCTCGACAACGGCCAGCTGGGTTACTTTTTCCTTTACCGGTGGCAGACAGGCCTTGGGAGATGGTCGGGATGGATTTTGTGTTGGGCTTACCCAAGTCTCGGGGCTGCACCATCATCTGGGTGATAACCGACCACTTCTCCAAAATGGTGCACTTAGTGCCGTTACCACGGTTACCGTCTGCACGGGCCTTGGCAGCATTATTCATTAGGCATATTTTCCGCCTACACGGTATGCCAGACAAAATTGTCAGTGATCGAGGTCCCCAGTTTGCGTCTCGGTTCTGGAGAGAGCTGTGTCGTCTACTCAGCATTGAGCTGAATCTCTCCTCTGCATACCATCCCGAAACGAATGGGTTGGTAGAGAGGGCCAACCAGACCTTGGTCACATACTTGCGACATTTTGTCTCTGCCAGGCAGGATGACTGGGCATCCTTGCTACCGTGGGCTGAGTTCGCTCTAAATAATGCTGTGGCTGACTCCACCGGACAGACCCTATTCCTCCTGAACTACGGTCAGCATCCGCGGGTGCCAGTGCCTATGCCCGTGTCTTCCGCCGATTCCAGGGTGGCAGACTGGGCTGTGGAGGCACAGGACATTTGGGACCGCACTCAGGATGCCATTAAGGCCTCCAAAGAGAGGATGAGGTCTTCGGCCGATGCCCATCGGCGCCCCGCTCCTACATTTGCCCCGGGTGACCTAGTGTGGCTTTCTGCCCGAAACATCAGGCTACGGGTAGAGTCCACCAAGTTGGCACCTCGCTTTTTGGGCCCCTTTAAAGTTCTTGAGCAGGTGAACCCGGTGGTTTACCACCTAGCCCTTCCGCCTCGCCTTGGTATCACTGACACCTTTCACGTGTCCCTCTTGAAACCCGTGGCCATTTCCTGGTTTTCCGAGTCATCTGCCGGGACGTCGGGTTCATCTACCGACGATCATGAGGTGAACGCCATTGTTGGGTGCAAGGTGGTACGAGGCAAAAAATTTTATTTGGTGGATTGGAGGGGTTATGGGCCTGAGGATAGATCCTGGGAGCCTGCCGAGCATGTTCACGCTCCGCAGCTCATCACTGCCTTTGAGCACAGCGAGGCCCAAAGAAGGGGGGGCCCTGTTAGGGTTCGATTTCCCGCTGCTGCACAAGGGGAGTCTCAAACTCGTCCCGCTGCGGTCTTCCATTCGTCTCCGGCCGCAGTGGAGCCTGCTCAGCAGAGACTTCGGTCCAAGCGTCTTGCCCACTCCACTACTGTGCAGTGACTTGCTGCTGCCTTTCCTGGATCTGCTATTATAGCCAGTGCTGGAGCAGACGTCTTTGGGACAGAGTCCTGCGTTTTCCCTTCTGAGCATGCCCAGAGTGAGATCTCTCATTGGAGATCAGGGGTCACATGTTCAGGTGCTGCAGCGGCTCCTATTGGTCCGCCAGGAAGGTCATGTAGCTACATGTGTTTGTAACAGTTTCTCAATGGTCCTTGTTCCTGGAAGGTCCTGTAGCTGTTGCTATAAAAGGGTAGCATGGCTGGGCCGCCATGCGCTAATATCAACCATTGTATACTATGCGCCAGTGTGGTCATGTGTATGTGTGGATAGGGACCCGGCTGAAATAAGCCACTAGAATACCGACTTAATCGGTGAGGAGTTTGGTATGGTAGCTGGTCAGGGTCGGTGTCCTAGATGCCCTAGATTACCGGCATAACCGATGAGGAGTTTTGATTGCCGTATTCAGGGTCTGGCGTTCAGACGCCATAGATTGCGGGTGACTCCCGCGAGGACTATAGCACATGATCACGCTTTATGTACGCTTAGCACTGAACTGTGTACCTGAGAGCTTGACAGGACACAGTGCTTTTTCTCAGCGGCCCTGTGACGTAACAGGGTTCGCTTTCAACGCTAGACAGTGCCCTAGCGTGTTTTCTTTGCGACTCAGTTGTGTCTAGTGAGTGCGCACACATCGCCATATAGCGCTGCGGCTCTCCTTCTAGCGGCTCTGTGGAGTAACAGAGTTCGCACTTATTGCCACAGCGCATTACGGCGTTTTATGTTGGCGACTCTGCGGGATAACAGAGTTTGCTTCTCGCGCCATTTTTACTAGCAGCAGGCTCCGCTTGCATGGTGGACCCCGGGCTGCGAACGCACATCTCTACTTTATATATTTGGTGCGTTCCGCAGACCCATAACACATTGAGTGCCTATGTTGGCATATATTCATTAAGTATTAATATTATGCCATAAAAGAGCGAAGTATACACAGCCATAAGCAACATAAATAGGAAAGAGCCTACAGCCCCAGCAAATCCCTCTAGCAGGAGGAAATGCTGCATTATTCATTAAATGCTATACAATAAAGTGCTACCAGCCTGAATTTGTCTTATTGCTGTGATAACTTTGCATTTTCATCTGTCATAGAGCAGATTTCTCATCATATATACTTAGCGGTGTAGGATGTATGCATTGTCGATGCATTACATATACAAGAGCCATAGTTATATGATGCATCCCTGGATAGGAGCAGGCTTGTGATCAGCAGATACTGAGCATGGCCCACAGCAGGGAACCGAATGAAAGAACCGATAGAGCGGAGAAGTAGCTGCTTATATATTCATTACCAATCGTATTTTTCTATTTCTTTTGACAAATCATTCCCTTGGCAGGTGCTGTGACATTTTGGCGTCTTCCATTCTTTAACCCATTTTGCACAGTGTGTTAAGTAATATTTGTTTTACCTGCACTTTATTTATCACAGGGGTAAAGTGGAAGTGATATAGACATTTCACAACCAAATCTATCTTTGACAGCATGTCTCCTGTTTGGAGGTTTCCAAACTTGCATGCTAGGGAATTGCTTATCTGTCATTTTCTTATGGGCCCTTACCAAGGTAAATCAGTACAGGAGTGATCAGCAGGGACCACAAAATTGGAAGTGTTGTAAGCTTTTTTCCAGTCGTGTGTAAGCTACAACATGCTTCACGGGCAAATTTGGGCTCCATTGACTTAAAGTGGTTGTCCACTACTTGGACAACCCTTTCTGAACCTCTATGTTTCCCTTTAGTAAACTAATAACTAGTGTTGAGCGATACTTTCCGATATCGGGAAATATCGGATTGGATTGGATCGGACCGATACCCAAAAAGTATCGGATATCGCCGATTCTGATACCGGAAACCAATGCAAGTCAATGGGACAGAAATATCAGAATTAAAATAAACCCTTTCTTTCCTTGTAAACGCTAGATATATACACATAGAATACATACAAAATAGCCGCTAATTCAATTGCCGGCTTTTGTGAAATTACAGAACCCGACATGAAATGACACATGGTTTACATACAGTTAACCATGTCATTTCATGTAGTTTGATATATGGTTTTCACTAACAATTACATGAGTGTATGTGTGCAAAATTTCATACAGCTAGGGGTTAATTAAAGGTGTAAATTCGTTGAAAAAAAATGCATGGGCTCCCGCGCTATTTTCTCAACCAGACAGACAAAGCCAGCGAGTGGGGCAGATAATAATAGCCTAGGGAGGGTGCATTTATTTTGTGCCCCCCCAGGCTACTAACATCTGCCCCCAGCCAACCCAGAAAAGGCAAATCTATAATTAGATGCACCCTTTCTGGCACTTAGCCTGTCTATTCCCATTGCCCTATGAATGAGCTCCTCTCCCAGCCGACAGGAGAGGAAGTGATTAGTGTGGGAAGCTTAATTGATAGCTTCCCAGGCTAATCAGTTCACTTCAGGTCAGCCGGGACTCCCTCTGACATCACTGATGCTGTGCGGTGTCCCCGGCTGACCTGAACTGATTAGCCTGGGAAGCAATCAATTAAGCTTCCCACACTAATCACTTCCTCTGTCGCCGGGAGAGGAACTCCTTCATTCGAGGGCTTACAGCTGAGCTGCCAGCATTAGCTGTGCTGCTAGTTGTAAGCCAGTTAACCCTTTGTGAAGGATTACAGCTTGGGACCTGACAGAGCACCGGATAGATAAGAATAATGTTGCTTTATTATTTTATTTTTATTACAGGAGAACAAGGGCTTCGCACGGATTACCTGTAAAATAAAAGATGGTCAAGAACTGTGTGATTATTTCATTAAAATGATTTTTAATTAAAGTGTGTGTGTTTTATTTTATTTCATACAATAGGATTAATAAATGAGAGTTGTCTAATTGACAACTCTCAATTATTAACCTGGCTTAAAGTCACCTTCCAATAGCAAGGTGGCTTTAACTCATTATTAACCCATTAGCCACCGCTACAGGGCAATGGGAATAGATGGGCTAAGTGCCAGAAAGGGTGCATCTAATTATAGATTTGCCTTTTCTGAGGTGGCTGGGGGCAGATGTTAGTAGCCTGGGGGGGCACAAAATAAATGCACCCTCCCTAGGCTATTATTATCTGCCCCCACTCGCTGGCTTTGTCTGTCTGGTTGAGAAAATAGCACGGGAGCCCACGCATTTTTTTTCAACGAATTTACATCTTTAATTAACCCCTAGCTGTATGAAATTTTGCACACATACACTCATGTCATTATTAGTGAAAACTATATATCAAACTACATGAAATGACATGGTTAACTGTATGTAAACCATGTGTCATTTAATGTCGGGTCTGTAATTTCACAAAAGCCGGCAATTGAATTAGCGGCTATTATACTATGTAGAAGTGTATGAACTATAAATATATATATATATGTCACAATGACATGTGTATATATATATATATATATGTATTCTATGTGTATATATCTAGTGTTTTGTGAGCTGTCAGTGTGATTTTACAGTATTGACTATGTATAGCATTATGTATGGGAACTTCCGATTCCGGTATTCAATATGCAAAAAGTATCGGAATTCAGCATCAGAATTCCGATACCGCGAATATCGGCCGATACTCGATATTTGCAGTATCGGAATGCTCAACACTACTAATAACACTTGTACTCATCTCCAGTGCTAGCAGAATTCCAGTGGTGTGAGCACTTGCTTTCCTGGGGCTCGTGTGACATTATGTTATGTGATCCCTGCTGCCAGTCACTCTCCTCTCCTGCAGACGTAATTGACATCTAGTGAGGTGAGAGAGCAGCGGCAGTCCTCACTTCCTTCAGATGTCTTGATTTGTCTTAAGAATGGAAGAGTGAAGCAAGTGCTGATTGGCCACAGTGATTGCGTAACATAAAAATGTCACGCAATCCCCGAGAGTGCCAGTGCCGACAGTGGTGGAACTGTGTCTGTTCCAGAGGTGAGTTTAAGTGTTAATATTTTATTGGGAGAAACATAAGGATTGAGAAAGGGATGTCAGAGTCATGGACAACTTTTTTTCAGAGAAAGCATTGCAAATAGAGTTAAAGGGATTGTTTGGTGAAAACATGATATACTGTACCCTATCTACTGCACACTGACCAGTGGGGGTCCGACCACTGGAACCCACACCAATTGGCAGAATGTTGAATTTTTTTTCCCAATGAAGAACTTTTATCCCCGTACCTAGTAGAACAGGAGGTTAAATGCCAACTGTCACTCTTTTCAATCTCTATGGGGCTGCAAGTAAAATCCGAGCACAGCGCTCAGCAGCCCCATAGTGAATAAATGTAATAGTGGTCGATCATGTGCATTGCACCTCCATTCTAACAGGGATAAAAGTGCTCCTTTAAGGGTCTAATTGGCTGGCCCCTCACCGATCAACAAGTTATCACCTATCCTGCACATGAATTCCTTATTGAGCTGTACAACGATGAAGCATGACACCTATAGAAGTCCAGAACCATATCATTAGAGGCACTGTACAGTGCCTACAAAATATAGAGCTTCAGAGGCTCAGTGTGCTGAAGTAAGAGATTGCGATTCTCCAGAATAATATAAAGAAAAGGAAGACCACTTACGAAATTGGACATTTATGGCACAAATATCTGATAAATGCGTGTCCAAGGATAGGTCATCTGCATGCGCTCTCAGGACTGCATGGGGTGTTGTATGTTCTCTCCATTCATTTACACAGAAGCTGCAAAAAATGTCAAGCAAACACGACTGTCAGTATTCGGAACTTACCGTATATTGAGACAACTGGAGAGAGATGCACATGTTTGACAACCTCTACTAACAGTAATGGCATTGAGATAGCATCAAAATTCAATGACATGTAGATGCACGAAAGCCAAATGTTGGATGGTTCCATTTTCCTGAGCAAAATCCAAGTAAAAGAAGGTGGTTCCAGCATCCAATAATGATCAATTTGTCTTATTATGCCATCACGAATACAGAAACAATAGGAAAGTTTCTACCCCTAGTTAAAGGGATATCAATACCAAGAGCCCAAAACAAATAACTGCAAAAACTAGGTAATATAAATAACACAGAGATAAGTAGTCTAAATTGCAAAAGTGAAAAGAATTTTATTACAAATGACATAAAAACACATGTATAAAACAATATAATGACAATGATTAGGGAATCTACTGAATCCAAGAAACGGGGAGCAAGAAAATGGCATGTGGTCCCTTTAAATATCTATGTTAGCGTAAAGCATTGACTGCATATGGGAGTAAGAAACTTCCCTTGAAGCAATGTGATTCAACACCGATGTAACATACTACTATTATCATCTGTCCATGCGGAAACCAGAAGTGTAAATAAACATTGCTAATACATGGTACCTATAGCGCATTGCTCTGGACACTTACATGACATGTATAGTACACTTGCTGCCCCGTCGCCCCAATGCACGTTTCGCTTCTTCGAGTATAAGATGTGGCCACCGCCATCAGGGGCTTATCTACAGCATTTTATAATGCTGTAGATAAGCCCCCGATATCACCTGAAAGAGAAGAAAAACAAGTTATATTAAACTCACCCAGGGGCGGTCCGCTGTCCGGTCCGGTCCGATGGGTGTCGCGGTCCGGTCCGGTGCCTCCCATCTTGCAGCGAAGACGTCCTCTTCTTTGCTTCCCGTCGCTGCTCCTGTGCTCAACTCTGCCCTCAACAGGGCAGACCAGTGCGCCTGCGCAGGAGCCGCGATGGGAAGCAAAGAAGAGGACGTCTTCGCTGCAAGATGGGAGGCGCCGGACCGGACCGCGACGCCAATCGGACCAGACCGGACGCCGGGCCGCCCCTGGGTGAGTATAATATAACTCGTTTTTCTTCTCTTTCAGATGACATTGGAGGCTTATCTACAGCATTACAGAATGGCTGATGGCGGTGGCCACATCTTATACTCGAAAAATGGGGTGACAGACTCCCTTTAAGGTTAGGGTCTTTGTCCTAGACCTATACTAGGGGTTGTAACATTGCAGCTGTTTCTGTATTTATGATGCCATAATAAAACAAGTTGATCATTATTGGATGCTGAAGCCACCTTCTTTTACTTGGCTGCCTCTACTGTCATGGGAGTGCATGCTGGTGCCCCACTCTTGTGATGGCACCAACATCTATCGGACATTAATGGTTTAGCCTGTGAATATGCCAAAAATAGGTCTGTTGAGATCACCCTTCTAAAAGAATAGTATCCCATGTGTAAATGATAATCTTTTTGAACTTTATGTGACTTATACTTTTTCTTTATATATGTGTGTATTGTAATGCAGTGGGGTTGGTGCAGTGTGACAGACAGGCAGTGACCACAGGAAAGTTCAAAAACAAAGTCTCTTTAATGTTTCAGCGTACTCACGAAACAGAAAACAAATGGTATCCTCCGGATTGCAGCCGGGAAACAAGACAGTCCGTTACTGAGACCGGTTACTGGGAGCAACTGCACAGCCATGTACGCTGAGGGAGCCAGGCCTTTTGGCTCCGTTTGGGTCCGTGTTGCTTCACACAGGCTTAAGCTTTGCAGAGCCTCCTGACACACCCAACCCTCTGCAGCAGGGGTATACTGTTTTCAAGCAACCTGTGGCCGTAGGCCACATAGAAAACACAGCCGGAAAGAATCAGACCGCACCAAAACCATCCTGTAGTCTGTTTCAAAAATAAAAGCCCATAGCAGGTTTTACTAAATATACCTTGGACAACTAGCTTGCCCAAGACCAACACTTACTTTTATTTTGCATTGCAATCACAGCTGTGCCTTTGTCTGCAATACACTCCCGCGGCCTCCATATGCTTCTGTGCGCATCCTGGGGGACACATAGCGACCCTCGCATATGACACCGGTCACTGTCTCACAATATATACCGTATATATACATACGTAGTATATACATACAGGTCCTTCTCAAAAAATTTGCATATAGTGCTAAATTTCATTATTTTCCATAATGTAATGATTACAATTAAACTTTCATATATTTTAGATTCATTACACACCAACTGAAATTTGTCAGGTCTTTTATTGTTTTAATACTGATGATTTTGGCATACAACTCCTGATAACCCAAAAAACCTGTCTCAAAAAATTAACATATTTCAACCATCCAATAAAATAAAAGTGTTTTTTAAAAACAAACAAAAAAAACATCAAATAATAAAGTTCAGTTATGCACTCAATACTTGGTAGGGAATCCTTTTGCAGAAATGACTGCTTCAATGCGGCGTGGCATGGAGGCAATCAGCCTGTGACACTGCTGAGGTGTTATGGAGGCCCAGGATGCTTCGATAGCGGCCTTAAGCTCATCCAGAGTGTTGGGTCTTGCGTCTCTCAACTTTCTCTTCACAATATCCCACAGATTCTCTATGGGGTTCAGGTCAGGAGAGTTGGCAGGCCAATTGAGCACAGTAATACCATGGTCAGTAAACCATTTACCAGTGGTTTTGGCACTGTGAGCAGGTGCCAGGTCGTGCTGAAAAATGAAATCTTCATCTCCATAAAGCATTTCAGCCGATGGAAGCATGAAGTGCTCCAAAATCTCCTGATAGCTAGCTGCATTGACCCTGCCCTTGATGAAACACAGTGGACCAACACCAGCAGCTGACATGGCACCCCACACCATCACTGACTGTGGGTACTTGACACTGGACTTCAGGCATTTTGGCATTTCCTTCTCCCCAGTCTTCCTCCAGACTCTGGCACCTTGATTTCCGAATGACATGCAAAATTTGCTTTCATCAGAAAAAAGTACTTGGGACCACTTAGCAACAGTCCAGTGCTGCTTCTCTGTAGCCCAGGTCAGACGCTTCTGCCGCTGTTTATGGTTCAAAAGTGGCTTTACCTGGGGAATGCGGCACCTGTAGCCCATTTCCTGCACACGCCTGTGCACGGTGGCTCTGGATGTTTCTACACCAGACTCAGTCCACTGCTTCCTCAGGTCCCCCAAGGTCTGGAATCGGTCCTTCTCCACAATCTTCCTCAGGGTCCGGTCACCTCTTCTCGTTGTACAGCGTTTTCTGCCACATTGTTTCCTTCCAACAGACTTCCCATTGAGGTGCCTTGATACAGCACTCTGGGAACAGCCTATTTGTTGAGAAATTTCTTTCTGGGTCTTACCCTCTTGCTTGAGGGTGTCAATGATGGCCTTCTTGACATCAGTCAGGTCGCTAGTCTTACCCATGATGGGGGTTTTGAGTAATGAACCAGGCAGGGAGTTTTTAAAAGCCTCAGGAATCTTTTGCATGTGTTTAGAGTTAATTAGTTGATTCAGAAGATTAGCGTAATAGGTCGTTTAGAGAACCTTTTCTAGATATGCTAATTTTTTGAGACAGGTTTTTTGGGTTATCAGGAGTTGTATGCCAAAATCATCAGTATTAAAACAATAAAAGACCTGACAAATTTCAGTTGGTGTGTAATGAATCTAAAATATATGAAAGTTTAATTGTAATCATTACATTATGGAAAATAATGAAATTTAGCACTATATGCTAATTTTTTGAGAAGGACCTGTATATAGTAAGAAAGCAGGAGGTAAGGATCTGGATGGAAGGTACAGTATGTGTTACTGGGATGGTTTTATTTTTTGACTGGAATTTGGTTCCTGGATTTAGGAGTGACCAGAAGAGCCTGGGTGGGAAAGGTTGTTCCCATACTCCCCTCTAGGACTTACTGGCCTAATAAAATGCACCTGTTTTAGCTCAGGTGTTGGTGTACTGAGGCTGTAGAATGACAGAGCTGGTGGATAGCCTGTACTGCAGCCTGAGTGGTTCCCGTAATACCAAGTTGGTGAAACCGTGTGATTTACTTTGTGCTGAAGAAAGGACTGTTTTGTTATTCATTTGAGATAGTTTTAATTTTGGAGCTGTAAAGTTTATGAAGAACAATAAACTTGATTCTGTTTTGATATAAAACCCAATGACTGTGCATATCAATGCGGCTACTGGAGAGCTGAAACCCCAAAATATATAAATATAGCTAAATCTATATATTTAGAATAAAGAGTTCAAGAGTTCGTTTATGACAAGTTTGCTCGAAATGACTAGCAAATTTGTTTTGGTCCAATTAAAATCAATCCAAATTGATAGTTTTCCATTTGCCATGAAATGAGAAAGACATATTGTGCTCTGAGGTCTTTCCAGACACCAAAGCATAACAAATGGAGGAGAGAGAAGGGGCTAAAAAAAAAAATAAAGCACCATATAATCACCTGTCTGACATTCCCTCCATCGCTGTAGCCAGTGGGTTCTCCATGCCAATCTTCAGTTCTCCTAGCATTTGCTTTTCCTTTCCCAACATATGACGGCATGAGGCCAATGATTCAAATTGGGGGTCACTGGAGAGGAAGCACCAAAAGAATGGAAGACCAGAGCAGAGAAGGTTGCGTCAGACAGGTAATGGCTTTGAACAGGTGAGTGTACTGTATTTTATCATTTTAATCCCTTCTAGCATCCTTATTACTTTTGCAACAAATGGACCCTAGCTAATCCACTGAACTACACTTTGCTCAACCTAAAAAGATCCATGTGTGATTTAGTAGACCACGTTGGCGTCAAGTTGTTGTAGCCACAATGTAGACCCTAATATGCGGCCAAATGATCACGTTATGGGCTTCAACCCAAGAAACTCTTTGTCATTACCCTCCATTAATTACTGTATAATGCCGGCTTGCCTGGAATACATGTCATTTATGTATGTTTGAAGCTTTTATTCTTTCTTTCAAAGTCTAGAAAAGGACTTTTTTTGTGTATGTCGTGTCATTGAAATAATTGAATGGCTCCTGGTTAGCGAAAACCTCATAAAAGACAAACCTTTCTGTACGAGAGGCAAATACTGTTCAAAGACAGAAATGATTGCTTAGAATGACTTATCAATCCCTTGATCTCATTTAATGATATCATCATACACAGACGTCTCATTTTTCAATGGGCTCAAATAGATGAGTTTTCAAACAGGGTATGGATTTTTTCTTCTTTTGAGGACATATTGGGTAATGCACTAATATTGATTTCAACTCATAATGATATTATGTGAAGTTTTCCCAAGAAGTGGTCAAATAATTACCTCCAGGGGTCAAACTGCAATGAGTATACACTAAATGGCCAATTGCAGCTTCACTATATCGAAATTAGACCTGTGACCCCAGAGTACAGCGTAAAATCATCTTATCAATTTTCTGTGTATTAGTATCCACATTGCAATGGGAAAATTGAGTGATTTTAGCAACTTCAAACGACGTCTGGTCATCGGAGTTAGACTTGATGGGGCCAGAATTTCAAGAACTGCCATCCTTGTAGGGTTTTTTCATGCAACATTGTCAAAAGTATGGAAAAAGGAGAGAAAATCTCAAAACCACAAAAATATATAAAACATCACATTTATTTGAACAATTAAAAAAGGTGAGAAAAAAGATTAAAATAGCATAGTAATGCCGGATTTATGCGTTTCGAGCTTTCACAGCTCTTAGTCTTGACTTAGACTTTGGTCAATATATTTTTGTGGTTGTTGGATATTCTCGCCTGTTTCCATGGTTTCTCAGCTCAGGAGCCAGCCTGATGACTCCATGCACCGCACCCTCAGTAAGGGTACTTTTCATTCCGGTGAGCTGATGTTAGTTCGCTTTTCTCCTACTGTTGAAAGTATACTGAGAATGGTTTGATTGAAGAAAAACATTCAGCGAAAGTGGAGCTTGTGGACATAAACCAGTTGTAGATGAAAGAGGTCAGAAAATGATGTCAAGAATCATTCTCAAGCCAACTGCAACCAAATTCAACTCTATAGTCCAACTAATGAGTCCAAAGGCATAGTGCATATTTCCATTAATATTCCAAGTTCTATTGCTTTCTAAGGGGAAAAATAAAGACTCTAACAGACAAAGGAGCTCAAAGATTGTATCACTGAGCAGTGTAAAATCATTGCCTGGCCAGAAGAATCCAGATTTTTGTTGCACCATGTTGATTTGAAGGTCACAATTTGGCACCAGCATCATGAAAAATTCCAAAGTCTTGTAATGGTGTAGGAATTGGTTTCTTAGTATTCTCTGGCTCTTCTGATACGTACAGATGGGCATTCGGATAGAAGGGCTTACATAAGCATTGTGGCCATTCAAGTTTATCTCATCATGGCAGAAGAATAACCCACCATGCCAAAGTGTTGTATAGTCATGGTAGAAATATAACAACAAGTTGTCTACTCTTCCATGTTCTTCAGTTTCCAAAACGCAACCTAATACAGCTTTTCTCGAGCAATGTTAGATGAACCTCCATCTAATTTGCTGCCATTGTGAGAAGGTTTCTTGTCCACGTGGGACAATGTTCTGCAGAACGATAACCACACCACAACTAAGGCAAGGTTCAAACAAAAACTCAGGCCAATCGCGTACACAAATTATGGGTGGGACTGCCTCCGAGTGCAGCTCCATGTGCTCTTCCAATGATTGGACTTGTGCAGAAGCTGTAAGTCTGGGTATTATCTATGCTGGTCTATAAATCAGACCAAAGTAGTGCAACCTGCAATTTTTTTCACTCAGTGACTTGGTCCGTGAGAACAATTGGTCATCCGAACAGCGCTATAAAATAAGAACGGTCAGAGTGCGGCATTTGTGCAAAAATCAGATGGTAAATGTCCAATTTATATTCTTGTCTGAACTAGCTCTTACGCCTACTGATCTGAAGAAGATAAGACACGACACTAGATGGCCATTCAGTGTCTTCTACTCTGGTAGGAAGGGTTACCACGTTTAGGACGCCTTTTTTCCACTTACTTTTCTGAATTTTACAATTTGTTTTTATTTGCCCTTTTGATGCTTTTGGCTATTTTGCCATAAAACTGCCCTCTTTTCTATACAAATAATGGTTTTCCTCCAAGGTTCCAGTAAGGGAACAGTTTGCAACAAGCTCATCCTTAATTCAATATTTGTTTATGTGTTTTCTTTTATTTTCCTCCCCTTTTTCAAATAGACATAACTTTTTTCTTTTCCTTCGACCTTGAGAGCTTTTTTTTTCGAAGGACAAGTTGAAGTTTTGAATAAGGCCGTTGATCTTATCAAATAAAATATGAGAAATTAGCAAAAAAAATTGCAAGTGCAGTGAAATGGTAGAACAAAATGCAATTTCGCCATTGTTTTTTGGTATTTTTATGGTATTAATTGTGTAGTATAAATTACAGGACAACATGATTTTCCATGGCAGCACAAAAAGGTGGGTGGTTAAATTTTTTATCTTTATTTGTTTCATAGTTTAAAAATGCTTTCTTTTTTTTTTACTTCTCCCCTTGTTTCTGTCCCTATTGGGGGCTTGGATCATTTATTCACTTGTACTATAAATTGCAATACTCAAGCATTCCCATATATAAAAAAAATATGGTTAATTAACATGACAGACATAAAAGCCAAGAGCAGGCCCCCAGCTGTCATGGCAATACATTTGTATTTCACAGCGCTTAAAAGGAAACTGTCAGTAGATCTGATGACTCTGACACTCCAGCTCTATTTCTTTTATTACGTTGCTGACACATGCTTGACTAAAGGCGTCTATCATGTGTGACTTCAGGCAAATGAGTTGTCTGTTAAGCAGAAGGAGGTAATGCTGGGAGGGTAATAGAGCTGGAGTGACAGAGGTTTCAGCTTTACCTTTAGGCTATGTGCACATGTTCAGGATTTTTCGCTTTTTTTTAGCGTTTTTACGCCGCAAAAACGCTGAAAAAACACATGCATTAACCATCCTATGAATAGAATGCATTCCGCAATTTTTGTGCACATGCTGCGTTTTTTTCTGCGAAAAAAACGCATCGCGGAGAAAAACGCAGCATGCTCAATCTTTTTCCGGAAACGCGGCGATTCCGCCGCCATAGGAATGCATTGAACCGCTTACTTTCCGCATGTGGCTATGCCCACCATGTGCAAAGTGAGCGGTTCATGTGCGATGGTACCCAGGGCCTGGAGGAGAGGAGACAATGATTAAAATAAAAAATATTGATATTCTCACCTTCTGGCGGCCCCCGCAGCCTTCCCGGTCCTCAGCGACGCTCCCGGCAACTCCCGTTCCCAGTGATGCTTTGCGAGAATCACCCATGATGACATAGCGGTCTCGCGTGATGCTACGTCATCTGGGGACATTGTCGCTAGGCATCACTGGGAACGGAACTTGCCGGCTGCATTGCGAGGACCAGGAAGGCTGCGGGGGCAGCCGGAAGGTGAGAATATCACGATTTTTTACGTTTTTTATTATTTTTAACATTATATCTTTTTACTATTGATGCGGTATAGGCAGCATCAATAGTAAAAAGGTGGTCACACTTGTCAAACACGTTGTTTGACTCGTGTGACCAACCTGTCAATCAGTTTTCCAAGCGATTCTACAGATCGCTGGGAAAACGCTAGCATTCTGCAAGCTAATTACGCTTGCAAAACGTTAATTTCTGGCGGGAATAAGCATACCTATAAAATGCGTATTTCCCGCAGCAGGGAGGTGCGGGATTGCCGGGGAAATTCTCCTACGTGTGCACATAACCTTAGCCTTATATACATGTCAATCCAAATTCTGATTTCTCAGTAACGAAGCTATTAGAGTTGGGTGAATATATTCAGAATCGGTCACCGAATCTAAATTTGCCATATTCGTGCCATATTGGTACCCTATTCGTGCCGAATTTATGTTTGTTGATCATTTACGAACATATTGGTTAATTTCTACTCCCATTGACTCCAATGATGTTTGGCTATATTCGGTGAATATTGCAAAAACAATATTCGCCATCGATCTTAATCGGAAACAAATTTTGAAAAATTCGCTCAACTCTACTGGTTATGTAAAGTTATTGCTGGACTTGTTCTTGAAAGAGCTACAAGCGCAAATACTGAACTAGAGGAAATACTGCCATATGGCAGCAAAAAATGTGTATAAGTCCATGGAGTATATATAAAAAAGTATCAAATTTTATTCATCAAATAATTATAGAAACAATTTATCACACAAATGTACAGGGAAACCGGAATTAAAAAGGCACACATTTGTTATTCAGAAAAATGGAACACTGCATTGATAATAAGGCACTCAACAATAAACCCTGGTTATCAAAGCACATAACTTGAAACAGTATAAACTCTACCAAAAAGAAACAGTATAAAGTGCTGTTATAAAAGATATTAAATTTTATTGAACAAAAACAAAAATGCAAAAGAATATACAGAAAACGAAATTGTACAAAATGAAAATGAATATTGAAAACAGGTACTACCAACCAATGTTAAAATTGAGGATGAAACCACAGATGATCAGACCTATTGGCAATGTATAATGCCCATGTAGTGGTATAATGTCAAAAAAACAGCCTAATGAGTAAATAGTAAAACAGCCTATAAGTGCTGCCTAATTATCAGTATACCTCAGCGGCTGGGCTACAACATAATGATGTTAAGGGCACCAGCATTAACGGTAAAAAGCGCTGTTAGGTGTCTGACCTGAACACAGCATGTATACTGCCCATGTAATCATAGTATAACACAAAAGCCTGCCGTTTGAATAAATAGTGAGTCAGCCAATGTTAGCTGAATTAACCTCAGTGTACCACGGCAGCTAAACTGAAATTATGACGGTATTATGGGCACTTACATGGATGATAGTCAGTGCTGTGTGGTGTCCTCAAAGCGCCCCAACGCGCGTTTCGTCCCTTCGTCAGTTTAGCCGCCGTGGTACACTGAGGTTAATTCAGCTAACATTGGCTGACTCACTATTTATTCAAACGGCAGGCTTTTGTGTTAGGGTGAGTTTCCACGGTCAGTAAACGCTGCGTGTTTGGCGCTGTGCGCTGGTGCAGCGCCAAACACGCAGCGTCCAGATGTTACAGCATAGTGGTGGGGATTTCAAGAAATCCCGTCTCCACTATGCGCAAAATTACGCAGGCGGAACACCTGCGTTTACGGACATGCGGCGCGTCTTTTCAGACCGCAGCATGTCCTAGTGTCTTGCGGCGACGGTGCGTCGCCGCAACGGAAATTAACACAGGGCTATGTAGCCCTGCGTTATTTCCGGAGGTGTTCCGGAAGTGTCCTGAACACCTCCGGAAATGACACGCGTCAGAAAGGGGGCGGGGCTTAGACAGAGCGGAGTTTCCGCTCCGTCATATACGCTGTGTTTCCTGATAGTGGAAACACAGCCTAATACTATGATTACATGGGCAGTATACATGCTGTGTTCAGGTCAGACACCTAACAGCGCTTTTTACCGTTAATGCTGGTGCCCTTAACATCATTATGTTGTAGCCCAGCCGCTGAGGTATACTGATAATTAGGCAGCACTTATAGGCTGTTTTACTATTTACTCATTAGGCTGTTTTTTTGACATTATACCACTACATGGGCATTATACATTGCCAATAGGTCTGATCATCTGTGGTTTCATCCTCAATTTTAACATTGGTTGGTAGTACCTGTTTTCAATATTCATTTTCATTTTGTACAATTTCGTTTTCTGTATATTCTTTTGCATTTTTGTTTTTGTTCAATAAAATTTAATATCTTTTATAACAGCACTTTATACTGTTTCTTTTTGGTAGAGTTTATATTGATAATAAGGCGTCCTGTTCCCTGGATAACACTCACACACTGGACCAAAATTAAGGCTACAATTTAATATGTGAAATTACATAAGTATAAATCTGCCCTAATGATAGTTATATAGAAAATGAACTATACTAAATACACAAACATTGCCAAGGTGCATTTATCAAATACCAACATTCAGTGATCTAGTGCAATACATACTATGGCCATGTTTGTGCATACCACAAATGCATCAATCATATTTACCTAAATATTTGGTGGCAGATATTGGCTCCAGAAAACAGTGAGAGTGTGATCCAGGAGAGCAGGCTCGCCCTCCCCTTCGGCCGCAGCCTTCGTCAGGGGGCACAAAGACAGGCCACATTGTGGATCTTTATATATCCAAGATTCAGATTGTTTGCCAATTACTAATGGGCGGCGTTTCCTCTAGGTTGTCTGTGGACAACGCCCCCAGGAAGTGACATATTAATTTGCCATGACAACCACTAACGTTATATAGCAGACGGTTATAGATCGTTTACAAAATATAAATATAAGCCAAATTATGCCTTAGAGTAATCATTTCAATAGATGCTGCTTATATTCAAAGTTCTAAACGCAAAACATAATAATACGACCGTTCACTAGGAGATCAGGACGCTGCCTGTATCTGCCAGTGACATCGCTCTGACGATACCCGCCCACCGGAAGTGACGCGGGCGCATCCATAGAGACCAGATGCGCACCACCGCCGGTGTAGTTGGACCAAATGGATCCCGTGGAGACGCCGACAAGTTGGAGCGGCCCGGACTATGCCGGATGCGCGCGCGTTCGTGCAGGAGGGGTATCTCAGAGAGTACCATATTAGGATCAAATTAACAATGTATGTGACAGGGTACATAACAATATTCATCAATATGCCGTCTTGCAATAGTCATCAAAAAGATGTATGGGTGAATGGACACCATTTGGACACAGTGCGCATATTTGTCATCATCATTATTTTCTTGTATCTTTCATCTTTCTGCATCGTATGTGGTCATCATGGATCATAGGTATGGTAATCAACAAGAAGATATTGATAAAGGAGATCATATCCCTTATAACTGCACCAAGAAACAAAAGGATAATAAAATGAGACAAATAAATTAAAAACAATATAAAAAGCAAATATATACAGTGATTGTCCATTTTTTAAAGTTTTTCTACATATTTTACATATTTTTCACAACAGCGACAGTAAATTTATTTCAAAAATGGGACAAAACTCAAATTTTCATTTAGGCCAGATGGATGGAGTGTATCCAATCTCCAAATCCATCTGGCCTCCATCTGTGCGAGTTTTTTAGACGAGCCACCACCTCTAATATTGGGCGAAATCATATCTATACCCTTAATTCTCAAAAGTTTGGAATCACAGTTATGGTATAGTTTAAAATGACGTGGAATGGTTTTTAACATTACCACGTCATCTTCTTCCATCGCCGCTATAATCCCTAAAACATGTTCTCTAATGCGTTTTTTTAGGGGGCGTGTCGTTAGGCCCACGTAAATTTTTTTACACGGGCAAGTGGCATAATACACTACGTTCTTACTAGTGCATGTAATGAATTTATCAATTTTATATGTTTTAGTACCATCCAAATTCAAGAACGTATCTCTTTTTTCCACAAGGGGCACAGCCGCCTCTCGCAGATAGTGTTTGCAAAAAATGATTAGCCGGAAGACTCACATAGTGGCTTTGGACTAGAAGGTCCCTTAAGTTTCTCGAGCGTCTGGCTGTTATAGAGGCTCTCACCAGTAAGTATTTGGAAAGGATCGGGTCTGCTCTTAAAATAGGCCATAATTTATCTAGAATCCGTTTAAGGGCATCAAATTGGGAATGGTATCCTGTTATGTATCGTACTACCTCATTCCCAGATTGATTACATTGTTTATACAGTAATTCATTTCTTGATTAATATTTTGCCCTATTAAACGCTCTTTTTATACTCCTTCCACTATAACCTCTTTCTTTAAGGCAAACCTTTAAATCCTCAGCCTGTTTGACAAATTCTTGCTCCTCAGAACAAAGTCTCCACAATCTGAGAAATTGCCCTATTGGGACTACATTTTTTATATGATTTGGATGGGAGGAGGATGCATGCAGTAACACGTTCGTTGCAGTACTTTTTCGAAAAATTGTCGTTTGAATCTCATCTTTATCATCTCTTTTTAGTGAGACATCTAAAAAATCAATTTCACCAGTACTGGCCCTATAAGTAAGTCGAATGTTATAATCATTACGATTAAGTTCTACAAAAAATTCTTTAAGACTTTCAATCGACCCCTGCCAGATGATGAGGATGTCGTCTATGTATCGCGTCCATGACAGAACGCAGCACATAAACGACAGCCCATCTGACAAGAGGAGGTCCCTCTCCCACAGCCCCAGGAACAGATTTGTGTAAGCGGGCGCAAAATGCGCCCCTTAGCAGTCCCCTGGAACTGTAGGAAGGACCCCTTAAAAACAAAAAAAATTGTGAGTTAAAGAAAATTCCAATAATTCCATGACTAGTTTTTTGATGTTGGCCGGAAAAGTAGACATACTCAAGAAGAACTCAACTGCTCTAAGGCCGTCCTGGTGTCGTATGCTGGTGTATAGCGATTCGATGTCCGCCGTCACCAGCATACTATCTTGTTCCATATGTAAGCCATCAACCTTACGAAGGAGCGCCCCCGTGTCTTTCAAGAAGGATGGTAATTCTTCAACCATTGGTTGAAGTTTTGAATGAATCCACTGATTAATATTTGCCAAGAAGTTTCCCCTTCCTGATGTAATTGGACGCCCAGGCGGCGACTGCATACACTTGTGAACCTTCAGTAGTAAGTAAAATGTGGAGATGGTCAGTTCCACCACCACAAGGGCCTTTGCCAATTCCCCAGTGATGGTTCCTCCTTCCACCGCCCTTTTAATAATGATGTTCAATTGTGACATAAAGGCGGATAAGGGGTTAAATGTCAATTTTTTATAACATGTGTTATCACCCAGTTGTCTCAATGCCTCCTTTTCATAGTCTACCGTGGGCCAGATAACTACGTTACCCCCCTTATCCGCCTGTTTATAGACCACTTCAGGAAGATTCACAAGATGCTGCAGATGCCGCCTCTCCTCCCTGGATAGATTGTCATTATGAATATGATGCGGCATCTTTTTTATGTCATTGGTAACAATCTGCACAAAGAGGTCAACATTAGGACATGCTGATAGAGGGGGAAACTTCTTGGATCGTGGTTTTATGGCAGGGGGGATCTGTGTAGCCCTGGTGTGAAGGCACACGCAGTACCCTGGAGGATGTGTGGAGAGATAGCAGTTCAATGCTCAATGAACATTCATTCCAACACACACTTAGACACACCCTTAGGGTATTTAGTCACTCGTCAGGGAGTGGTCATGGGTCATTCAGTGCAGTCAGTCAGTCTAGCCTGGACGTGGAGGGAGGAAGTAGTCCAGCCTGGGTCTGTGTGCAGTTCAGAGAAGTGGAGGCCAGTAGAGGGGAGCCAGATCACCTCAGCCTGGTCAGAACTGTGCCCCACTGATAGACAGACCGAGACATTTATTGAGAAGGAAGAGGGATTTGCAGATACTTCAGTCTCCTGTCCCAAGGACAGTGAAGGTTCAGAGACGTGCTCCTGCCTAGAGGATTACTGAGATTCTGGCAACAAGCTCAAGAAAGAAGTTAAGAAAGGGACTGACTTATATATCCTTTGGAAGTGAGGAATGCTTATGCTACAAGCGCGGACAAGGCGAAAGGCACAGTGGTAGGAATTCTGAGTGCTATAGGATTGGAGAAGTCCTGCACATTGTCACCGGTCACTGGGGACCGAAGCATCACTATAGCTTCACGCATAGTGGTAGAAAAACCAGAGGCTTACTGGACCTTAGGTAACAGCAAGCAGCCCCTGGAGTGTCGGTACGTAACTGGGGTCAGGGGAGTGAGAACCTTGAGCCTGATCAGCAAGAATAGGAACTCAGCTCTCTCACAGGAAGGCTCCAACCACAAAACTGACCGGGCAGTACAGCTTGGAGAAGCTGGAGTTTATAGAGGGAACTACGCTTTATGCTGGTTGGACTCACCATTTTGAAAGTAAAGGAGGCCCCTAACTTGTCCAGCTGCTACCTCGAAACACATTCTCCATTGGATCAGCCTCCCTGGGACCTGCCTTACCATCTAACAAGTAAAAGGTATGGAAAGACGCTGACGGTGTGAGACTGAGTTATTTAATTGCATGCCTGCACAACCCCACCATAACCATCGACCTGAGGGAAGAGTCCCACCTGTAGGGGACCCGACATCTAGCTGCCTCACCATCCCCTCAGAGATCTACAGCAGCGCTGGTACAAATTACCAGAGACTACAGGTGGCGTCACGAACTGTAAATATATCTATCCCCTGTAAATATTCCCCCAACATACGCCAGACCGCCAGGGCCACAGACCGAGCCACCGCTACCTGTGACATCCCCATAGACTTCCATGGGCTCGGCTCTGAGTACCCCATTGCCCTGGTAACCCACAATTGTGGTGGCGGGTCGACACAAAACTTTGGCGTCACGAACAGGATGCGAAACTCGCAAAATTGCGAGCCCTGTGTGCCTGTGGAGTTGTTTTTGTGAAAAAGGACTGTTTGCACTTTTGGCGCCAAAAATCGCCATCTTTGTCGCCATATTCGCGCCCTCAGGCGCTGGAGAAGAAGGTGGGCGTGGATTCGTGGGCGTGTGCCCCCCTGTGGCGCGAAGAGAATGCCTGCCCTCTCAAAGTGCTATTACAACATGCGATCCTGCCCTACAGCAAAGGAGGTCTGCCTCCTCTTCACCTTCCCTGCGAAGAGGAGGAGACGCAAACCCCGCCTCCACGGAAGAGACCGGACGTCTCTGGTAGAAGAAGAGAGACGGTTCTGGAACATCATGGAAGCAGGACGTGTGCAGCCGAGCAGGGAAGCGGTGGAAGGCAGGCCCCGCTCCCCAGCCAAGCTGCCACTGGAACCGGAACCATCCGTGGTCCTGCACCTGCAGCAAGCATTGCTGGAAATTAAAGAGGAGAATGCACGACTGAAAGAGATGGTCCAGCACCAACCTGGATTTGAGGAGATTGAGAGACGCCGGCGTACCCTGATGCAGCGGCGGCTGTGGGACGCGGTGTTCTCTCCTCTCGACGACCCCCCACGACTGGAGTTACCAAAACTTCTGCTGCCCAAGGCGAAGGAGCAACCGGAGGCTATCCCCAAAAGTACCGATCCTGATCCCACCGAGGAAGCGGTGGAGGCGAAGGAGGTTGAGGAGGTACCGCCAGTTCCGGAACGCCCGCCCGGCCAGGAGGCCGCAGCATATGATCGATCCCCGATAGGGACACCGGAGGGGTCCTGTCCGTCATTACCAGACGTTGACTGGGATGAGATGGCGCGCCTGGATGACGTCGCCTACACCGCTCAGTGGGAACGAGAGTGGCAGCGTCGCGAAGAGAAACAGCAACGCCAGCAGGAAGAAGAGCGGGAAGCACAGCGCAACCGACAGCGGCAGCATGCAGAGCTGATCGCGGACAAGGAAAGTGTCCGTCGAGAAAAAGGTACTCTGAGGGAACCGCGGCGGCAGGGGTGTGTGACAGAGTTCCAGCTCCGGAAGGGCTGGGGCTTCATCAGAGAACCGGGCCTCTACCCAGGGTCTTTGTTAGTCGCAGGGACGTAGAATCCCACCTACCGCAAGGCCATCCCGGGAGGGACCTAGTTAATGGAGACATTGTCAATTATACACGACACTGGGGTATGAAGGGATGGTATGCCCTTAATGTCACAATCGTCCGTGACCCCGTCCCCGACGCAGGTAACGTCACCACTACTGCAGCGTCCCCGTCTCCAGCTCAAACAGCACCAGGCCGTGCCCCAGCATCGCCCCCTGCAGGCTCCTCGCAAATGGAAGCAACATCTGCATACTCTTCATTATCTTGTCCTGCTGCATCGCAACCTGCGACCCAGACCACATCTCAATCAGCAGTTTACACGACGACGCGCACGGCAACTATTTCTGCATCGCAAGAGCAAGTGGCCATTACAGTAACGCAAACAGCGTCTCATAAAGCGAAAGCACCCGTTGCGCCCCTAGAGGTTCGTACGAGAACTGTGGCGACCCAGACTCTGATAGCAGGTCACGACTTGTTAGTCATGGGATCTAGGGACCATCGCATTGTTCCAGCCCCCGGGATGGAAAGTGTAACCGAAGTTAACAAAGAAATGTGAAGAACGGTAGGACCCAGACAGGGTTTACCGCAACAGAGAAGATGTATATAAGTTTTTATATAAGTGAAAATAGTTTACACTGTTGATATGAGTATATAATGTTTATATATATTGCCCAAAAATAGAATGCCCGGCTGGGTAAGGAGATAAAGAGTTTTTGCACTTTATTGTGATGTGATCTAAATATGTGTCTTTGTCTTATAATAGACTCAGAGGCTGAGGACTGTGCCAGCCCAGAACTTATTTTGTATATAGTTGCACATTGTGCATTATCTTGGTTTTACATGGAACCACAACTACCTCTGAATAATAAAACCCGTGTGGTGTGGCACTGAGTGAGGTCTGCATTCATATGTCCTGCAGCCCACCCAGGACCCACGTTGAAGGTTTGGTGCGGGTCCTTCACAAGAATCTTGCCGTTTATTATATGAACATGTCTATTTAATATTTTGTATTTTTCTATATTTAATGTTTTGTTTGCAACGTTCAAGAAATCCTTACCTCCCGGATGGGACGAGTTAATGTTAATGTTTAATGCATAAACAAAAATTGTCTCTTTGTATTTTACAGCCCGGGAGTGCTGTCTTTTACCATGGGGGAATGTGTAGCCCTGGTGTGAAGGCACACGCAGTACCCTGGAGGATGTGTGGAGAGATAGCAGTTCAATGCTCAATGAACATTCATTCCAACACACACTTAGACACACCCTTAGGGTATTTAGTCACTCGTCAGGGAGTGGTCATGGGTCATTCAGTGCAGTCAGTCAGTCTAGCCTGGACGTGGAGGGAGGAAGTAGTCCAGCCTGGGTCTGTGTGCAGTTCAGAGAAGTGGAGGCCAGTAGAGGGGAGCCAGATCACCTCAGCCTGGTCAGAACTGTGCCCCACTGATAGACAGACCGAGACATTTATTGAGAAGGAAGAGGGATTTGCAGATACTTCAGTCTCCTGTCCCAAGGACAGTGAAGGTTCAGAGACGTGCTCCTGCCTAGAGGATTACTGAGATTCTGGCAACAAGCTCAAGAAAGAAGTTAAGAAAGGGACTGACTTATATATCCTTTGGAAGTGAGGAATGCTTATGCTACAAGCGCGGACAAGGCGAAAGGCACAGTGGTAGGAATTCTGAGTGCTATAGGATTGGAGAAGTCCTGCACATTGTCACCGGTCACTGGGGACCGAAGCATCACTATAGCTTCACGCATAGTGGTAGAAAAACCAGAGGCTTACTGGACCTTAGGTAACAGCAAGCAGCCCCTGGAGTGTCGGTACGTAACTGGGGTCAGGGGGAGTGAGAACCTTGAGCCTGATCAGCAAGAATAGGAACTCAGCTCTCTCACAGGAAGGCTCCAACCACAAAACTGACCGGGCAGTACAGCTTGGAGAAGCTGGAGTTTATAGAGGGAACTACGCTTTATGCTGGTTGGACTCACCATTTTGAAAGTAAAGGAGGCCCCTAACTTGTCCAGCTGCTACCTCGAAACACATTCTCCATTGGATCAGCCTCCCTGGGACCTGCCTTACCATCTAACAAGTAAAAGGTATGGAAAGACGCTGACGGTGTGAGACTGAGTTATTTAATTGCATGCCTGCACAACCCCACCATAACCATCGACCTGAGGGAAGAGTCCCACCTGTAGGGGACCCGACATCTAGCTGCCTCACCATCCCCTCAGAGATCTACAGCAGCGCTGGTACAAATTACCAGAGACTACAGGTGGCGTCACGAACTGTAAATATATCTATCCCCTGTAAATATTCCCCCAACATACGCCAGACCGCCAGGGCCACAGACCGAGCCACCGCTACCTGTGACATCCCCATAGACTTCCATGGGCTCGGCTCTGAGTACCCCATTGCCCTGGTAACCCACAATTGTGGTGGCGGGTCGACACAGATCTTACCTCCTTCGGTTTGGTTGCTTTCGGCAGAGAGTTCCTCTAACGTGCGTATCGCGGTTTGTTCCTCCTCTGTTGGAAAGAGGCGAAAAAAATTAGGATCATGAAAGTATTTTTATAGATTAGTGAACGTGCAAACAGATGTAGATCTTTAATCATAGTAAAGATATCAGGACCAGCAGCTGGTGAAAATGATAATCCTTTCTCAAGCAGTAGTAAATCTACCGATGAGAATGTATGTTTACTCAGGTTAATTACCTTATTACTAAATCTGGTTGGTTCAACATCCCATCTATATGGATGAAAATCCCGGGGCCTTTTTAATGTCGCCCCTGATCTAGTTGTCATTACTGAACCAGATGCTTCAGAGATGTCACTCACAGATGATGCAGATGAGAATGATTCAGCCCGTTGATACGAATCCTTATGGGACTGAATTCTTCTACATAAGTAAACTTTATTTGCTTGGTAATCCTTTGTATCTCTGGCAAATTTTGCTGCCTGTGTCATGTGAATTTTCTTAATGACTGCATCCACAGATTTTTCCAATTGCCCATTAAAGGCTTGCAGTTTATCACTTTATTATTATTATTATTATTATTTATTATTATAGCGCCATTTAATCCATGGCGCTTTACATGTGAGGTGGGGTAAACATAATAAATACAAGTACAGTACTCTTAGACAATACAAGTTACGACTGGTACAGTAGGAGAGAGTACCCTGCCCGTGAGGGCTCACAATCTACAGGGGATGGGTGAGGATACAGTAGGCGAGGGTAGAGCTTGTCGTGCAGCGATTTGGTGGATCTGTGGTTACTGCAGGTTGTAGGCTTGTCGGAAGAGGTGGGTCTTCAGGTTTTTTTTGAAGGTTTCCATGGTAGGCGAGAGTCTGATATGTTGTGGTAGAGAGTTCCAGAGTAGGGGGATGCGCGGGAGAAATCTTGTATGCGATTGTCGGAAGAGGAGATAAGAGTGGAGTAGAGAAGGAGATCTTGTGAGGATCGGAGGTTGCGTGCAGGTAGGTACCGGGAGATGAGGTCACAGATGTATGGAGGACACAGGTTGTGGATGGCTTTGTATGTCATGATTAGGGTTTTGAACTGGAGTCTTTGTGTAATGGGAGCCAGTGCAGGGATTGACAGAGGGGAGAGGTCGGGGAATAGCGGGGGGACAGGTGAATTAGTCGGGCAGCAGAGTTTAGAATAGATTGGAGGGGTGCAAGAGTGTTAGAGGGGAGGCCACAGAGCAGGAGGTTGCAGTAGTCGAGGCGGGAGATGATGAGGGCATGGACTAGGGTTTTTGCAGATTCTTGGTTGAGGAATGTACGGATACGTGAGATATTTTTGAGTTGAAGTCGGCAGGAGGTGGAGAGGGCTTGGATATGTGGTTTAAAAGAGAGATCAGTGTCAAGGATAACCCCCAGGCAGCGAGCTTGTGGGACTGAAGAGAGTAGGCAGTCGTTTACAATAATTGATAGCTCCATTGGAGGGGTTGTGTGAGATGGGGGAAAGATGATGAATTCTGTTTTGTCCATATTAAGCTTTAGGAATCTAGCGGAGAAAAAGGATGAAATAGCGGACAGACATTGAGGGATTCTGTTTAGTAGGGAGTTGATATTTGGTCCAGAGATGTAGATCTGTGTGTCATCAGCATAGAGGTGATATTCAAAGCCGTGAGATTCTATGAGCTGTCTGAGGCCGAAGGTGTAGATGGAGAAGAGCAGGGGCCCTAGGACTGAACCTTGCGGGACTCCCACAGATAGAGGGTGCGGAGAGGAGGTGGTGTGTGAGTGGGAGACGCTGAATGTCCGGTCTGTTAGGTATGACACGATCCAGGGCAAAGCCTGTGATACACAATCATACCCAGTCTGATCAAAGGACCAAATGCACTAGCAGGATGCAGCAGGCTCCCATGGATAAAGGCTGGAGAAGCAACAGGTGCTTAGCACTGATAAAGGCAGCCACCCTATCACAAAAACAGTGATGATGAAGGTGTTAACTGCTTAGTGGGAGAAAAAACACACAGATACAAGTTGCTTAAAACATGAATGTCATGCACAGTGTCTGGATAACAGCCTATTTTAAACGCCTATGATGGAAGGCGGGCTGGTCAGCACTGAATGTGCACAACACAAAAAACCAAGCCATCAAAAAGAGCCCGGGTGCACCCTGCAAAAGATGATAAAAAGTGCAAAAAATGATGCATATGATAAATGCATCAGATGAGGTATTAGTTACTATTTTGGCCAAAGCAGATAAGCTCGCAACCCAGCGTCAAGGGTCCTCATTTTCTCCAGCCTTTATCCATGGGAGGCTGCTGCATCCTGCTAGTGCATTTGGTCATTTGATCAGACTGGGTATGATTGTTTTTCATGATTTGCTTTTGCTAAAAATGTTTTTTTTGGATTTATGTCTAGTTAGTTACTCGCAATAAAATGAGGACCCTTGACGTTGGGTTGCGAGCTTATCTGCTTTGGCAAAAATAGTAACTAATACCTCATCTGATGCATTTATCATATGCATCATTTTTTGCACTTTTTATCATCTTTTGCAGGGTGCACCCAGGCTCTTTTTGATGGCTTGGTTTTTTGTGTTGTGCACATTCAGTGCTGACCAGCCCGCCTTCCATCATAGGCGTTTAAAATAGGCTGTTATCCAGACACTGTGCATGACATTCATGTTTTAAGCAACTTGTATCTGTGTGTTTTTTCTCCCACTAAGCAGTTAACACCTTCATCATCACTGTTTTTGTGATAGGGTGGCTGCCTTTATCAGTGCTAAGCACCTGTTGCTTCCAGCCTTTATCCATGGGAGCCTGCTGCATCCTGCTAGTGCATTTGGTCATTTGATCAGACTGGGTATGATTGTTTTTCATGATTTGCTTTTGCTAAAAATGTTTTTTTTGGATTTATGTCTAGTTAGTTACTCGCAATAAAATGAGGACCCTTGACGTTGGGTTGCGAGCTTATCTGCTTTGGCCAAAATAGTAACTAATACCTCATCTGATGCATTTATCATATGCATCATTTTTTGCACTTTTTATCATCTTTTGCAGGGTGCACCCGGGCTCTTTTTGATGGCTTGGTTTTTTGTGTTGTGCACATTCAGTGCTGACCAGCCCGCCTTCCATCATAGGCGTTTAAAATAGGCTGTTATCCAGACACTGTGCATGACATTCATGTTTTTTCTCCCACTAAGCAGTTAACACCTTCATCATCACTGTTTTTGTGATAGGGTGGCTGCCTTTATCAGTGGTAAGCACCTGTTGCTTCTCCAGCCTTTATCCATGGGAGCCTGCTGCATCCTGCTAGTGCATTTGGTCATTTGATCAGACTGGGTATGATTGTTTTTCATGATTTGCTTTTGCTAAAAATGTTTTTTTTCCAAGCCTGTGATACCAAGAGAAGAGAGGGTCTGTAGTAATAGGGAATGGTCCACTGTGTCAAAGGCAGAGGACAGATCCAGGAGGAGGAGGACAGAGTAGTGTCGCTTGGCCTTGGCAGATAGTAGGTCATTGGTGACCTTAGTTAGGGCAGTTTCAGTGGAGTGGTGTGGCCGGAAGCCAGATTGTAGGTGGTCGAGGAGGGAGCAAGATGAGAGGTGGGAGGATAGTTCAAGATGGACGTGTTGTTCCAGTAGTTTTGAGGCATAGGGGAGAAGTGATATAGGGCGATAGCTAGATACAGAGGATGGGTCAAGAGAGGGCTTTTTGAGGATAGGTGTGATTGAGGCATGTTTAAAGCTTGAGGGGAAAACACCAGTTGTTAGTGATAGGTTGAAGAGATGGGTTAGGGATGGGATGAACACTGTGGTGAGGTTTGGGATGAAGTGGGATGGGATTGGGTCAAGTGCACAGGTAGTGAGATGTGATCTAGAGAGTAGAGAGTAGGGTGGAGAGTCGATCTTCTGTAATGGTGGAGAAGTTGGTTTTGGAGGAGGAGGGCAGGGCAGTTAGGAGGAAGGGCTCTGGGGGTTGGAGCAAGATTTTTTATTTCACTCTCAATTAATTTAATCTCTGCTTCAATCTTCACTATATTGTCAGAGTTCAGATTATTCAACAATTTGCCTCTTAAATGTATCGTCCTCCACAGGGAATGTGGGAATTACTCTAATACGCAGTCCTCTTGGGATTAGTTTACTGGATAAATACTTTTCAAGGAACGCCCGGTTCCACCACAGCTTGGTTCTCTTAATTATTAGATTTTGCAATTTAGAGGTTTTTTCATCCCATCCCTGATCAGCTGTTTGTGATGTGTTATTGCCATCATGGTTACCGAATACCTGATCAATTTGGGATAGCCAAACTTTTTCTTTGGACTTAAAATCTATGTTGCGGACAGAATCTGTGCAAAACACAGCAAAGCATAAATGATTTTAAAAATTCCACAACCACACACACAATATTAATTGCATTATAATGACCTTCACTATGTGTGTAGGAAAGTTACTTGGACACACAAGAAATCAATATGAACTAGAGGAAATACTACCATATGGCAGCAAAAAATGTGTATAAGTCCATGGAGTATGTATAAAAAAGTATCAAATTTTATTCATCAAATAATTATAGAAACAATTTATCACTCAAATGTACAGGGAAACCGGAATTAAAAAGGCACACATTTGTTATTCAGAAAAATGGAACACTGCAAATACTGGAAATAAGTTCTGCTGACAGATTTCCTTCATTTGTTGCTGTCAATTATTAAGCATGCAATATTGCTGGCACATGCTCTTGTGTAGCGGGCTCAGCTCCTGAGCCTGCTCCTAACACCATGACATGCTCCATGACGTATATATCTGGAGTGTTGAGTGATTAAATAGACTTTCCACTTGTATTACATTAATAATCTCTCCTTAGGATCAAACTTTCCAAATAAGATTAGTGGCGGTTCGACACTTGGCACACTCATCGACCAGCTGTTACCAACTCAGGCAGCGATCAAGTGTATGGATTGGAACAGTACCGCTCTGCTATACTCTGTAGTTTTCACTGCCGGGTAATTCCATACATTGATTGTATTTGTCTGCTGCCTGAGTTGGTGACAGATGATTGGTGGAGGTGCCAGGTGTTAGACTTCCGCCAAGCTGATATCGATGATCTATCTTTTGGCTAGGTCATCAATATAATAGCAGTGAAAAAACACTTTAATAAAACTCTTTAGTTTTTAACAAAGAGGGTTATCTAAAGATTAGAATAATCTAAAAGGAGTTATCCAGGACTTTGACACTGATGACCTATCTTTAGGACAGTATCAGAGACTGCTCAGTTGCAGAGCTGAATAGCACAGCTCCGTAGATGAACTAGTGCCCAATACCAGGTACTGCACATCCACCTCCTACTTGATAGGTGGGGGATGGGCAGTACCAGGCCATGGCCACTATAACGTCAATGAAGTTGACTAAGGGGTTCTGGCCGCTGCTGACAAAGGGAACAGCTGATCGTCGGGGGTGCCAGGCGTCGCTACTAAAGTTAGGCCAACAATTGTAAATTCCATGGAAGCTCCTTTAAATTACAATTATCATAGTACTTGGAAAATTAGCTGTGATTAACATTGGGAAAGTCAGAAATTACTCAAGTTCTACCGATTACCAGCAGCATTTGTTGAGTCATTGAACGTCTAACATCAAGGCTTTTCTAGCTTTGTGCTTTATTTCATTATTTTACTTCTATACAGATCAGGAAATCCTTTGTGTGAGCTATTCACAAAGACTTTTATATTAAAAAGCTGCAAAATGGAGCCGTAATGCCAAATACATTTCTGGGGTTAATGTCACTCTAAGAAAATACTCAGCCGATTATTTTTTATTTATTTTTTGGATTTTCTGTTTAGCTACATTATGAAGGATTTCAGGTTGTTCATAAAGAATACAGAATATTAATAGTGATGAGCGATCCCGAACTGTAAAGTTTGTACCAGACTCCTTGCATTTGTGCACAGACCACGAACACGCACTTTTCTATCCGTCATAATGTTCGGGTTCACCAGCCAAGTAAAGCTTGTTGAAAGGCTGGTGCACAGTCAATCAAGAAGCATTTAGGCTGTGGGCACTTACGGAGCCATCACAGCCATGACCAAGTAATGCCATAGCTGTGATTGGCCAGAGCACCATGTAATCCTGCCCGTATAAAGCGGGTTCATGGGTTGTGACGGCATTATGTTCCTTGTTGTGAATACTCTGGAGGCAACTTCTGAGCAGGGCTCCCTCCGGTGGTTGCTGAGGGTAATGAACTAATTGCTGAATGGCCTTCAGCTGGCTCTGAATGGTCTGATATAAGTGACCTGAGTTCCCATCAGCCTTGCCGGTAATCAATTGTTTTTCCTGGTCTTGCTTGGAGCTCAGCTTGCATTCCTGCTCTCCTTCAGATAAGTGATTTGCTGTTTTTTTTCCTCTGGTTGGATTTTCCTTGCTGGTTTGCTGCTTGCAGTAGACTTCAACCTGGTCCACTTTTGGGACCTGGCGCTGCAATTGTGCTAATTTTTTGTTTTCACTTTTGCTCTGTTCCTTTGTCACTTTTTATTTGTTAAATTGCTGTGTGTTACACCAGAGATCTGATTTAGGTGGTAGAGATTGAGTAATCTCAGATTTTTGTTAATCAGAAGTGTTGGTATTTTTGTCAGGGTTTCTTTGGGTTGCAGTCAGAATTCTTTCCTATACTTTTCTATCTAGACAGATTGGGTGTTAAGGGTCTGCAGAACGCACCAAATATATAGAGAGGTGCGTTCGCAGCCCGGGGTCCACCGTGCAAGCGGAGCCTGCTGCTAGTAGAAATGGCGCGAGAAGCAAACTCTGTTATCCCGCAGAGTCGCCAACATAAACGCCGTAATGCGCTGTGGCAATAAGTGCGAACTCTGTTACTCCACAGAGCCGCTAGAAGGAGAGCCGCAGCGCTATATGGCGATGTGTGCGCACTCACTAGACACAACTGAGTGGCAAAGAAAACACGCTAGGGCGCTGTCTAGCGTTGAAAGCGAACCCTGTTACGTCACAGGGCCGCTGAGAAAAAGTACTGTGTCCTGTCAGGCTTTCAGGTACACAGTTAAGTGCTACGCGTTCATAAAGCGTGATCATGTGCTAATGTCCTCGCGGGAGTCACCCGCAATCTATGGCGTCTGAACGCCAGACCCTGAATACGGCAATCAAAACTCCTCACCGGTTATGCCGGTAATCTAGGGCATCTAGGACACCGTCCCTGACCAGCTACCATACCAAACTCCTCACCGATTAAGTCGGTATTCTAGTGGCTTATTTCAGCCGGGTCCCTATCCACACATACACATGACCACACTGGCGCATAGCATACAATGATTGATATTAGCGCATGGCGGCCCAGCCATGCTACCCTTTTATAGCAACAGCTACAGGACCTTCCAGGAACAAGGACCAATGAGAAGCTGTTACAAACACACGTAGCTACATGACCTTCCTGGCGGACCAATAGGAGCCACTGCAGCACCTGAACACGTGACCCCTGATCTCCAATGAGAGATCTCACCCTGGGCACGCTCAGATGGGAAAACGCAGGACTTTGTTCCAAAGACGACTGCTCCAGCACTGGCTATAATAGCAGATCCAGGAAAGGCAGCAGCAAGTCACTGCACAGTAGAGGAGTGGGCAAGACGCCTGGACCGACGTCTCTGCTGAGCAGGCTCCACTGCGGCCGGAGATGAATGGGTGACCGCAGCGGGACGGGTTCGAGACTCCCCTTGTGCAGCAGCGGGAAATCGAACCCTAACATTACCCCCCCTTCTTTGGGCCTCACTGCGCTCAAAGGCAGCGATGAGCTGCGGAGCGTGAACATGCTCGGCAGGCTCCCAAGATCTATCCTCAGGCCCATAGCCCCTCCAGTCCACCAAATAAAACTTTTTGCCCCATACCACCTTACACCCTACGATGGTGTTCACCTCATGGTCATCCGTAGATGAACCCGATGTCCCGGCAGATGACTCAGAAAACCGGGACATGAGCACGGGTTTCAGGAGGGATACATGAAAGGTGTCGGAGATACCCAGGCGTGGTGGAAGAGCCAAACGGTATACCACAGGGTTAACCTGCTCGAGGACCTTGAAAGGACCCAGGTAGCGGGGTGCCAACTTAGTGGACTCAACTCGTAGCCTGATGTTACGGGCGGAGAGCCACACCAAGTCCCCAGGAGCAAATGTTGGAGCGGGGCGCTGATGTGCGTCGGCAGAGGACCTCATCCTCTCCTTGGACGCCTGAATGGCATCCTGGGTACGGTCCCAAATGTCCCGTGCCTCCACAGCCCAGTCTGCCACCCTGGAGTCAGCGGAAGACACGGGCATGGGCACCGGAACCCGCGGATGCTGACCGTAGTTCAGAAGGAAAGGAGTCTGTCCGATGGAGTCAGCCACAGCATTGTTTAATGCAAACTCAGCCCATGGTAGCAAGGATGCCCAGTCATCCTGCCTGGCAGAGACAAAATGTCGTAGATAGGTGACCAAGGTCTGGTTGGCCCTCTCTACCAACCCATTCGTCTCAGGATGATACGCTGAAGAGAGATTTAACTCAATACTGAGTAGACGACAAAGCTCTCTCCAGAACCGAGACGCAAACTGGGGACCTCGGTCACTGACAATTTTGTCCTGCATGCCGTGTAGACGGAAGATGTGCCTAACGAACTACGCTGCCAGAGCCCGTGCAGAAGGTAACAGTGGTAGTGGCACCAGATGCACCATTTAGAGAAATGGTCGGTGATTACCCAAATGATGGTGCAACCCCGAGACTTGGGCAAGCCTACCACAAAGTCCATCCCAACCATCTCCCAGGGCCTGTCTGCCACCGGCAAAGGATAAAGTAAACCAGCTGGCCGTTGTCGTGGAGACTTATTTTTGGCGCAGGAGACACACGCCCGAACATAGTCCCCAACATCACGGAGCATATGCGGCCACCAATATGTCCTCGCCAGCAATTCAGATGTCCTCTTTGCCCCAAAATGTCCACCAACCCTGGACGAATGTGCCCAAGAGAGTACCTCCGGTCGCAAATTGGTAGGCACAAAAGTCTTGCCTGGGGGCACAGACTCTAGTGAAACGCGAGCCACTGTTCTCAGGCTCTCTGTGGGAACAATAAGCCGAGGCTCCTCTACCTCCTCTTCAGAGGACATCACAGAGCGAGAGAGAGCGTCGGCACGAATGTTGTTCTCTCCAGAGAGGAAATGGAGTGTGAAATTAAACCGAGAGAAGAACAAGGACCATCTGGCCTGGCGAGAGTTAAGCCGCTGAGCTGTCTGCAGATACGCCAATTTTTTGTGGTCGGTGAAGACTTGGAAGGGAAAACGGGCCCCCTCCAACAGATGTCTCCACTCAGAGAAGGCCAACTTCATGGCTAGCAACTCCCTATCCCCGATGGAATAATTCCTCTCCGCTGAAGTGAAGGTCTTAGAGAAGAAGAAGCAAGGATGCTTCCGACCTTGAGCATCCTTTTGGAAGAGGACTGCTCCAGCACCAACGGATGAGGCATCCACCTCCAATAAAAATGGCTTATCAACATCGGGGCGATGTAGGATGGGAGCGCTAGCAAAATGAGACTTAATAGAAGAGAAAGCCGTGGAGACCTCTTCCGACCACAATTTGGGATTTGCTCCCTTCTTGGTGAGGGCTACCAAGGGAGCTACCAAGGTAGAGAAATGCGGAATGAACTGGCGATAGTAATTAATGAACCCCATAAAGCGCTGCACCGCTTTTAGAGAGTGAGGTTCCTGCCAGTCCATCACAGCCTGTAGTTTGGCCGGATCCATAGTCAATCCCTGGGTTGAGATGATATAACCAAGGAAAGGTAAAGACTCCAGCTCAAACATACATTTCTCTAACTTAGCATAGAGGGAATTAGCCCGTAAGAGGTCGAAGACTCTGCAGACATCTCTCCGGTGGGAGTCAATATCTGGAGAGAAGATGAGTATATCATCCAGATAGACTACGACCGAGGTGGAGAGCATATCCCGGAAGATGTCATTGACAAAGTCTTGGAAAACGGCTGGAGCATTACAGAGCCCAAAGGGCATCACCAGATATTCGTAATGCCCATCCCTGGTATTAAAAGCCGTCTTCCATTCGTCCCCCTCACGGATGCGAATCAGGTTATAAGCACCGCGCAGATCTAGTTTAGTGAATACTCTTGCTCCCCAAAGCCTATCAAAAAGCTCAGAAATCAGGGGCAACGGGTACTTGTTTTTAACGGTGATGGCGTTAAGACCCCTGTAATCAATACACGGACGCGATTCTCCGTTTTTCTTCTGCACGAAGAAAAATCCCGCCCCTGACGGTGACACCGACTTCCTAATAAACCCTCTTGCCAGGTTCTCCTGAATATATTGCGACATGGCCTCTGTCTCAGGAAGAGAGAGGGGATAGACCCTTCCCCGAGGAGGTTCTGCGCCAGGCAAGAGGTCGATAGGACAGTCATAGGGGCGATGAGGCGGAAGAGTCTCCGCAGCCTTCTTGGAGAACACGTCTGCATATGACCAGTAGTGCTTGGGAAGTGGAGTAAGATCTGCGGGTAACTCCGTAGTGGTAACCTGAACGCAACTCCTGACACATCTGCCTCTACATGCATCACTCCAACCCAGTATCCTACCCGAAGTCCACTCTATATGTGGGGAGTGGAAACGGAGCCAAGGTATACCTAGTAGGATCTCGTCTATTCCCTCGGGAAGGACGAGTAGGGAAATAAGTTCCTGATGGGAAGGAGATACAGCCAATGCAAGTGGAACAGTCTGGTGTGTAATTTGTGAGGGCAATGTCGACCCATTCACTACCCGGACAGTCACTGATTTGTCAAGCGCCACCAGAGGTATTGCATGACGGCGAGCAAAGCTAGAGGACATGAAATTCCCCTCTGCTCCTGAGTCCACGCAAAGGTCGGCGGTGAGAATGGAAGTACCAACAGTGATTGTCCCTTTAAGTGTCATCTTGGAGTAAAATGCCGCTGTCTCTAGTGAACCTCCCCTCCCAGGGCCACTAGACGCGATCGCTTCCCCGATCGCTGTGGACATTTGTTGGCATAGTGTCCTGTCTGCTGACAACGGTTACAGACCACGGATACTCGGACGGACCGAGACTTAGGTCCTGCATGAGGAACTTCTGTGGCCTTTTGGGGTTCGGACGCCAGATCGGGAAATTCGAGAGGTTTGGCAAAGGTGGGAGCCAACCGAAACCTCTGCCTACACTGGGCCCGCTCCAACCTCCGCTCGTGAAAACGGAGGTCAATGCGGGTAGATATGGAGATAAGCTTCTCCAGTGTGGCGGGAATCTCCCTGGTAGCCAAAGCGTCTTTAACATGGTCAGCCAGTCCTCGCCAGTAGATTGGAATAAGAACTTTATCAGACCAATCTAGCTCAGAAGCTAGAGTCCGAAACTGGACGGAAAACAGACTGACCAAAGACGAACCCTGTGCCAATGCCAGCAGTTGTAGCGCCGTATCGTGGGTGACCTGAGGTCCTAAAAAGACCTTTTTAAGAGCCTCCAAGAAACGAGGAGCACTCCGCACCACACGATCGTCGCGCTCCCACAGCGGCGTTGCCCACTCCAACGCTCTGCCCGAGAGTAGAGAAAGTACAAAACCCACTTGTGCCCGATCCGTGGGAAAACGTGCAGCCAGAAGCTCGAGCTGTATAGAGCACTGACTCACGAATCCCCAACATTGCTTGCTATCACCGGCAAACTTGTCAGGAAGCGGGAGGTGGGATAATGTAGGGGCAGAGGTGGCAGAAGACAAACTGGCTGCAGCCACGCTAGCAGCCTGAACAGCGACTGCGGTAACATCCACAGCTGAGGTTGTGCGCTCAAGAGCCGCCAACCTACCCTCCAGCTGCTGGATGTACTGCGATAGACACTGTTCATCCGCCATTTTACTAGCCAGACCCTGGCGCTAATATTATGTTAAAGGTCTGCGGAACGCACCAAATATATAAAGTAGAGAGGTGCGTTCGCAGCCCGGGGTCCACCGTGCAAGCGGAGCCTGCTGCTAGTAGAAATGGCGCGAGAAGCAAACTCTGTTATCCCGCAGAGTCGCCAACATAAACGCCGTAATGCGCTGTGGCAATAAGTGCAAACTCTGTTACTCCACAGAGCCGCTAGAAGGAGAGCCGCAGCGCTATATGGCGATGTGTGCGCACTCACTAGACACAACTGAGTGGCAAAGAAAACACGCTAGGGCGCTGTCTAGCGTTGAAAGCGAACCCTGTTACGTCACAGGGCCACTGAGAAAAAGTACTGTGTCCTGTCAGGCTCTCAGGTACACAGTTAAGTGCTACGCGTTCATAAAGCGTGATCATGTGCTAATGTCCTCGCGGGAGTCACCCGCAATCTATGGCGTCTGAACGCCAGACCCTGAATACGGCAATCAAAACTCCTCACCGGTTATGCCGGTAATCTAGGGCATCTAGGACACCGACCCTGACCAGCTACCATACCAAACTCCTCACCGATTAAGTCGGTATTCTAGTGGCTTATTTCAGCCGGGTCCCTATCCACACATACACATGACCACACTGGCGCATAGCATACAATGATTGATATTAGCGCATGGCGGCCCAGCCATGCTACCCTTTTATAGCAACAGCTACAGGACCTTCCAGGAACAAGGACCAATGAGAAGCTGTTACAAACACACGTAGCTACATGACCTTCCTGGCGGACCAATAGGAGCCGCTGCAGCACCTGAACACGTGACCTCTGATCTCCAATGAGAGATCTCACCCTGGGCACGCTCAGATGGGAAAACGCAGGACTTTGTTCCAAAGACGACTGCTCCAGCACTGGCTATAATAGCAGATCCAGGAAAGGCAGCAGCAAGTCACTGCACAGTAGAGGAGTGGGCAAGATGCCTGGACCGACGTCTCTGCTGAGCAGGCTCCACTGCGGCCGGAGATGAATGGGAGACCGAAGCGGGACGGGTTCGAGACTCCCCTTGTGCAGCAGCGGGAAATCGAACCCTAACATTGGGCCCCAGCGTTTGCTCATTCTATTTTCTATCTGTGTCCGTATTTTTTTCTTGTCTAACCGCCATTACATGTTTGGGTGCTTTCTATTTCTTTGGGGGTTCTGCTACGGGGCAGATAGCTTTCATCTTTCTGCCTTTAGGTGTAGCTATCTCTCCGGCTGTGACGAGGCATCTAGGATTACCGTAGATATGCTCCACGGCTACTTCTAGTGTTGCGGTTAGTTTAGGGTCCTGCAATCCAATAGGTTCCAGCCTCTCTGGTGTATTGCTACTTTGCTATTTTTGCAATTTCTCCTCAGCTACAGAAACATAACAGTATTACCGGCCAAACTGAAAATTATATGGTAATCAACAGAAGGGAAAAATAGTAAAAGAAAAAAGGGAGTTGTCAGAATTTTTTTTTTTCTGTTTGTTGCATTTTTTCCCTCTTTTTCTCTGGGTGCTGAGGAGGAATTTTTTTTTCCTCAATGGAGTTTGCACAGTTGTCTGGCCGTGTGAAGCAGCTTGCCACTGAGGTTCAGAGTATTGCTACCTATCTTGCTAGGTTGTCGGTTGTGGAACCTAGGATCCCCATGCCAGATTTGTTTTTGGGGGATCGGTCTAGATTTCTGAATTTCAAAAATAACTGTAAGTTGTTTTTTGCCTTAAAGCCTAAGTCCTCAGGGAACGCAGCACAGCAGGTTCAAATTGTCATCTCTCTGCTGCACGGCGACCCTCAGGATTGGGCTTTATCCCTGACACCTGGGGATCCTGTTTTGAATGATGTTGATGTATTTTTTCAGGCTCTGGGGTTCTTGTACGATGAACCTAATGTCACCGATTAAGCTGAAAAGACCTTGTTGGCATTAAATCAGGTTGTGAAGACGCTGAGCTGTACTGTCAGAAATTTCGAAAGTGGGCAGTCCTGACCAAATGGAATGATGATGCTTTGGCAGCCCTTTTTCGGAAGGGTCTGTCAGAAAATGTAACGGACGTTATGGTGGGATTCCCTGTTCCCTCTGGTCTCAATGATTCTATGTCTTTGGCTATTCAAATTGACAGACGTTTGCGTGAGCGCAGAGGTATGCGTGAGATAGTGTTGCCTTGTGAGCCAGCTCCTGAGCCCATGCATTGTGATGGAGTGACTTCTGGGGTTCAGCGTTATGAGTTTCGAAAGCGCAATGGGTTATGTTTCTACTGTGGTGATGCTTTTCATGCTATTTCTGTCTGCCCTAAGCAGGGAAGACGTTTTGCGCGCTCAGTTGTCTTGGGTAGTGCTCAGACTAAATTTCTGTTGACTGTTACCCTGATTTGCTCCCTGTCCACATTTTCCAATCAGGCTTTTGTTGATTCAGGAGCAGCTATTAACCTGATGGATTTTGACTTTGCCAAACATTGTGGGTTTCCCATGATACCCCTGCGGAAGTCTATTCCTTTACTGGGCATTGATTCTACCCCTTTGGCAGAGAATAAACCCCAGTTTTCTACTCAGGTGATAATAAGGGTTGAACCAGATCATCAGGAGACTTGCAAATTTCTGGTGTTGCATAATCTGTATGACATTATTGTACTGGGTTTCCCTTGGTTACAGACTCATAATCCTGTTTTGGATTGGAAATCTGTGTCTGTGACCAGTTGGGGTTGCCAATGTGTTAATACTGACACTCCTGTTTTTTCTGCCTCTCCCCAGTCTCAGGATGTCCCTGGCTTTTTGACTGATTTTTCGGATGTGTTTAGTGAGAGTAAGTCTGCATCCTTATCTCCTCACAGGAGCTATGACTGCACTATTGAGTTAGTGCCTGGTGGTAAATTTCCTAAAGGGCGCCTTTTTAATTTATCTGTACCTGAACACGATGCTATGCGATCTTATATCAAGGAGTCTTTGGAGAAGGGTCATATCAGACCATCCTCTTCATTGGGCGCCGGTTTTTTCTTTGTGGCCAAAAAGGATGGTTCATTGAGGCCGTGTATTGATTATCGCCTCCTGAATAAAATCACTGTTAAATATCAATATCCGTTACCCTTGATTTCTGACCTATTTTCCAGAGTGAAAAGTGCTAGTTGGTTTACCAAGCTTGACCTCAGGGGGGCGTATAACCTTATTCACATTAAGCACGGGGATGAATGGAAGACGGCGTTCAATACCCCAGAGGGGCATTTTGAGTACCTAGTGATGCCTTTTGGGCTTACTAAAGCCCCTTCCGACTTCCAATCCTTCATGAATGATATTTTCAGGGATTTTGTGGATAAATTTCTGATCGTTTATATGGATGATATCTTGATTTTTTTCCAACGACTGCGACTCTCATGTGAAACATGTTCAGACTGTGTTGCAGATTTTGAGAGAGAATGTACTGTATGTGAAGGGATCAAAGTGTCTTTTTGGCGTACAGAAGGTCTCATTTCTGGGATTTATTTTGTCTCCGTCTGTTATTGAAATGGACCCGGTCAAGGTTCAGGCCATCTGTGATTGGGTTCAACCTACTTCATTGAAGGCTCTTTAGAGATTTTTTGGGTTTTGCCAATTTTTATCGTAAATTTATTGGTAATTTCTCCGATATTGTTAAACCATTGACTGATTTGACCAAAAAGGGTTCCGATGTGGTGAATTGGCCTCCTGAGGCAGTTTCCGCGTTTCAGGAACTTAAGCAGAGATTTATTTCTGCTCCTGTTCTACGGCAGCCTGATGTTTCTCTGCTGTTTCAGGTGGAGGTTGATGCCTCTGAGATTGGGGCAGGTGCCGTTTTGTCCCAAAGGGATCCAGAGACCTCTAAGAGTAACCCTTGTGCCTTTTTCTCTCGAAAATTTTCTCCAACTGAACGTAATTATGACGTGGGTAATCGGGAGTTATTGGCCATGAAGTGGGCCTTTGAAGAGTGGAGACATTGGCTGGAAGGAGCCAAACATCAGGTGGTGGTCCTCACGGACCATAAGAGCCTGGTTTATCTCGAATCTGCCAAGCGAGTTAATCCTAGACAGGCCAGGTGGGCCTTGTTTTTCACACGTTTTAATTTTGTGGTTTCTTTTCTTCCGGGCACTAAAAATGTTAATGCGGATGCCCTCTCGAGGAGTTTCTTTGCGAATTCTCCTGAGTTATCTGATCCTGCTGTTATTTTGAAAGAGGGTGTAGTTCTTTACGCCATCTCGCCCAATTTGAGACTGGCTCTGGAGGGGTGTCAGGAGGATAAACCTGAACGCTGCCCTGTTGGGAAATTGTTTGTCCCAGACCAGTGGAAGAAGAGTGTGATGTCTGAGATTCATTGTTCCGCGTTGGCTGGTCATCCCGGGATTTTTGGTACCAGAGACTTGGTGAGTCGGTCCTTTTGATGGCCTACTTTGTCTCGTCACTTCAGGGACTTTGTGCAGTCCTGTGGGACTTGCTCTCGTTCCAAGTCTTGCTCTCGTTCTAGTGGCTTGTTAATGCCATTACCTGCACCTGGCACGTGGTTCGGTTGCATGGCATTCCGTAGAACATTGTGTCTGACAGAGTAGTCCAGTTTGTTTCCAGATTTTGGAGGACATTTTGTTCTAAACTTGGTGTTCAGTTATCTTTCTCCTCTGCATTTCACCCTCAGACCAATGGACTAACCGAGAGAACAAACCAGACCTTGGAGACCTATTTGAGATGTTTTGTGTCTGCTGATCAAGATGACTGGGTCTCTTTTTTGCCTTTGGCTGAGTTTGCTCTTAATAATAGGGCTAGCTCTGCCACCTTGATGTCTCCATTTTCCTGCAATTCTGGGTTTCACCCTCGATTTTCTTCAGGACAGGCGGAGGCTTCTGTCTGTCCGGGGGTTGACTCTATTGTGGAGCGTATGCAGCAGATTTGGGAGCAGGTTGTGGAGAGGTTGTCTCTCTCTCAAGAGAAGGCCCAGAAGTTTGCCAACCGGCATAGGACTGATGGTCCTCGTTTTAAAGTGGGGGACTTGGTTTGGTTGTCCTCAAGAAATATCCCTATGAAGGTTGCATCTCCAAAATTTAAGCCAAGGTTCATTGGACCTTATAAGATCATGGAAATTATTAATCCGGTTTCCTTCCGTTTGCTTCTTCTAGGGAGGTTTAAGATCCATAACGTGTTCCACAAGTCCTTATTGAAGAGATTTGTCGAGCCAGTGGTTCCTATGGCTGCGCCTCCCGACCGTTTTGGTTGAGGGCAATTTGGAGTATGTGGTTGAGAAAATATTGGATTCTCGTTTTGCTAGACGGAAACTCCAGTATTTGGTTAAGTTGAGAGGTTATGGTCAGGAGGACAATTCTTGGGTGTTTGCTTCGGACATCCATGCTGGGAGACTGATCCGTGCCTATCATCGAGCTCATCCTGATCCGCCTGGTTGCGCAGGTGAGGGGTCGGTGACCCCTCCTCAAGGGGGGGTACTGTTGTGAATACTCTGGAGGCGACTTCTGAGCTGGGGCTCCCTCCGGTGGTTGCTGAGGGTAATGAACTAATTGCTGAATGGCCTTCAGCTGGCTCTGAATGGTCTGATATAAGTGACCTGAGATCCCATCAGCCTTGCCGGTAATCAATTGTTCCTCCTGGTCTTGCTTGGAGCTCAGCTTGCATTCCTGCTCTCATTCAGATAAGTGATTTGCTGTTTTTTTTCCTCTGGTTGGATTTTCCTTGCTGGTTTGCTGCTTGCAGTAGACTTCAGCCTGGTCCCCTTTTGGGGCCTGGCGCTGCAATTGTGCTCATTTTTGTTTGCACTTTTGCTCTGTTCCTTTGTCACTTTCTATTTGCTGAATTGCTGTGTGTTACACCAGTGATCTGATTTAGGTGGTAGAGATCGTGTGATCTCAGTTTTTTTTGTTAATCAGAAGTGTTGGTATTTTGTCAGGGTTTTTTTGGGTTGCAGTCAGAATTCTTTCCTATACTTTTCTATCTAGACAGATTGGGCCCCAGCGTTTGCTCATTCTATTTTCTATCTGTGTCCGTATTTTCTTCTTGTCTAACCGCCATTACATGTTTGGGGGCTTCCTATTTCTTTGGGGTTCTGCTACGGGGCAGATAGCTTTCATCTTTCTGCCTTTAGGTGTAGCTATCTCTCCGGCTGTGAAGAGGCGTCTAGGATCACCGTAGGTACGCTCCACGGCTACTTCTAGTGTTGCGGTTAGTTTAGGGTCCTGCAATCCAATAGGTTCCAGCCTCTCTGGTGTATTGCTACTTTGCTATTCTTGCTATTTCTCCTCAGCTACCGAAACATAACAGTTCCTCCTCCGCTGTCAGTGTGGTTTTCTGTGCCATATCAGCATCGCATTAACATTGAGAGATAGAATATCAAAAATAAAATCCAGAAAATCACATTGTATGAATTGTATAAATTTATTTGCATTTTGCAGTGAGAAATAAGTATTTGATCCCTCTGGAAAACAAGACTTAACACTTTGTTGCAAAACCCATTGTTGGCAAGCACAGCAGTCAGACTTTTTTGTTGTTAATGACGAGGTTAACGCACATGTCAGGAGGAATTTTGGTCCAACCCTGTTGGCTGATCATCTCTAAATCATTAAAATTTTGAGGCTGTCACTTGGCAACTCGGAGCTTCTACTCCCTCCATAAGTTTTCTATGGGATTAAGGACTGGAGACTGGCTAGGCCACTCCATGACTTTAATGTGCTTCTTTTTGAGCCACTCCTTTTTTGCCTTGGCTGTATGTTTTTGGACATTGTCTTGCTGGAAGACCCAGCCATGACCCATTTTTAATGTCCTGGTGGAAAGAAAGAGGTTTTCACTCAGGGTTTTACGGTACATGGCTCCATCCATTCTCCCATTGATGCTGTGAAGTAGTCCTGTGCCTTTAGAAAAGAAACACCCGCAAAACATAATGTTTCCACCTCCATGCTTAACAGTGGGGACGGTGTTCTTTGGGTCATAGGCAGCCTTTCTCTTCCTCCAAACACACACAATTTGAGTTGAGTTAATGCCAAAGAACTCAATTTTTGTCTCATCTGACCATAGAACCTTCTGCCAATCACTCACAGAATCATCCAGGTGTTCACTAGCAAACTTCAGATAGGCCTGCACATGTGCCTTTTTGAGCATGGGGACCTTGTGGGCACTGCAGCATTTTAAACCTTTACGGCATAATGTGTTACCAATGGTTTTCTTGGTGACTGTGGTCTCAGCTGCATTGCATGACGTTGGTATAGTCGAGCTGTTTACTCGTACGGAAACAGGGACTCGCAACACTGAGCCCCTTTCCCATTGTCAGGATACCCCCGATATCCTCACCCCAGTAACGAGATACAGTAATTCTTTGGAATATGTATGGCCACAGCAGCCTTTATTTAAATACAAACAATATTAACAATAAATAACAATATATATATAACCATATATATATATATATATATATATATATATATATATATATATACCATAACAACATCAGGGAAGGAGTCCTTGAAGCTACAAAGATCATGGTGAATTGAACCAATATCCTGTGAACAACACCCCACCTCTTACTCTCAGTCGTTACCCCACAGGCTCAGGAGCACCAACAATTGAGGTGTGCTGTTCACCCAACCACTTGGGGATCCGCCCACTCCGTGTGAACTCCCCTTCCACCTTTCACCAGATCACCACCACATAACTTCAGACAGGGAGACCCTAAACAGAGTCCCCCCAAACCAATTTCCAACAACTTCAAGGACTCTCTCCCCACCCCCTTGAGCCGCCATGACCCAAAATTATACAAAATAACAACATCATCAAATAGGGAGGGAGGGCGGGACTACTGATGGGGCAAGACAGGAACTGACCCTGGAACCGCCCCATCTCTGCCTTATAAACCCCCCCCACCAACCCCTCTCATTTAAATGTTCCTCCCTCATTGTAAACCCCTCCAAACCCCCGTCATGCCGGCCTCCGCCCACGCCTCTTTCTTGAGGGGAGGGAGGCTCTGCTCCGGCCATTACTTGACGTTGGTATAGTCGAGCTGTTTACTAGTACGGAAACAAGGACTCGCAACACTGAGCCCCTTTTCCATTGTCAGGATATCCCCGATATCCTCACCCCAATAACGAGATACAGTAATTCTTTGGAATATGTATGGCCACAGCAGCCTTTATTTAAATACAAACAATATTAACAATAAATAACAATATATATATAACCATATATATATATATATATAACCATAACAACATCAGGGAAGGAGTCCTTGAAGCTACAAAGATCATGGTGAATTGAACCAATATCCTGTGAACAGCACCCCACCTCTTACTCCCAGCCGTTACCCCACAGGCTCAGGAGCACCAACAATTGAGGTGTGCTGTTCACCCAACCACTTGGGGATCCGCCCACTCCGTGTGAACTCCCCTTCCACCTTTCACCAGATCACCACCACATAACTTTAGACAGGGAGACCCTAAACAGAGTCCCCCCAAACCAATTTCCAACAACTTCAAGGACTCTCTCCCCACCCCCTTGAGCCACCACAACGAGGGCCCCATTGAAAACCTCAATGGCCCGAGACCACCTAAGACCGCAAAGCTATGGCCCTTTCAATACCTTCCTGAATACCCAAAGCCCAAATGTCGGAACCAACAGCATTCAGATGAACCCCATCGGCCAACCAAAAATCCCCCTCACCCTTCTCCAAATCAAATGACGCACCGCCACATTACCGTTTCGAGCCATGAAAGAAGACACAGCCCTATTAACCTTTATCCTGGCCTTATTAATCTTAGCCAGGGACCTCATGTTCCGCCAGCGTCTGCGTGGAACAATTTCGGACCAAACCAAAATGACCCCCGGATATAACACCCATAACCGCAAGCAATCCTGCTTAATGTCTTTTACTAATTCACGGAAAGGGCGCACCGCAAGATCATTCCCCCCTACATGGAACACCAAAATATCAGGAGCACGGTCCAAACGAGCGCAACCATGAATTTCGGGCAACACCCTCCTCCACTGCATTCCTCGAAAACCGAGCCATCGCACCACCGCCATAGACCGGGAAAATCCCAGTTGCCGACCATCAGACCTGACGTCAGCTCGCAACGCTCCCCAGTGGACGAAGGAATGACCGAAAATCCAAATCAGCAGGGAGGGGCACCTGAAACGAGAAAACAATAATAAACATACCGAAAGAACCCCCTCAAAACAACTCCAACCGTCACACGTCCCCCTACAGAACAAACCAACTCCCCCACATCGAGAGTAAAGGCCTAATATAACTCCTGAATCGATTAGACTTCCAACGCCCAATACTTTGTATTGATGACGCACCCAAACCCCTACCTGCCGCTTCAGTCGCCGCACCAATACGGAAAGAATGAGTCCCAAAACGAGAGTCATCCAAACCTAACGCTCGAATGGACCTCTTGAAAATGGCGTTAAACTGATACCTAGACAGGCTACCACCATCAGCATGGCACAACAATGAGCCCCCCAATCCGGGGCCCAACTCCCAAAAGCGCTGCAAGCATAACACCGGACACATCGAATACCCCGGTACACTGCCCAACACTACCCGACGGCCCTTCCCCTCTTGATCCGTCTTAGATTTACGCAGCCAAAACTCTACTCCACCCGCCGTCAATAGCACATCCTTGGCCAACAAACCACCTACCGCCTGTCTATTACCCGAAACCAGCTCACCCACCCGCAGGGCCCCAAAAAATGCCAACGAAAAAGCCAAACGGAATAACAAAACTTCAAAACGAGAAGAACACGTTGTATCCAAAATAAAACCCAACCGCTCTAACAGAGCAAAGGATACTGGGCGCCTCGTATCACCCAGCCCCTTAGTTCGACGAAAACCTTTCTCCGCCTGCTGCACCAAAAAGGTCTTTGAAAAATCCCTAATCCCCCGCAAACGAAAACCAAAAGATAGTGCTGCCAAAACCCGCGATACTTTAGCACAAGACCATCCTTCCCTCGCTCCCTGCCACAACCAAGCCAACAAGGCCCTTTGTTGATCCACCCCATCCCCCACGACTGGAATTGTCGTTAAAAACTCTTCCCAACTACACCACACTGCCTGATAAGCCGCCCAAGTTTTAGGAGCCAACGACGCCTTAATCAGTGACTCTGCAGACCGTAAACCACCTTCCACAACTCCTCCGGGCAGGCTAGACCTTCGCACTCCGCTTCCGGGGCCAATGAGCGAAAACGATCCCACTGTAAAGAAAGAGAATCAGCTATATCATTCTTCACACCCGGCACATGCGTCGCCGTCACGTGCGCGTTCAATGCCAAACATAACAAAACCAAACGTTGCAAAACTCGCACGACGGGAGGAGAGGACGCGGTCAGCCCATTAATCGCGCAAACGACTCCCATGTTATCACAATTGAACCGCACCCTGCGATCCCGAAACTCCTGCCCCCATAAATGCACTGCCACAAGAATCGGAAAAATTTCCAACAATGTTATGTTGCGTACCATGCCCTCTGACACCCACTCCGCAGGCCAGCGAGACGCACACCACTGTCCCCTGAAATAGGCTCCAAAAACCAACACCACCGGCCGCATCGGTAAACAACTCCAACACATCATTCCCAACAACCTCGGCCATGACCAATGAGCGCCCGTTATACCCTTCCAGGAAGGAATCCCAAACAGCCAAATCCGCCTTAAGCTCCCCCGACAACCGTATGAAGTGATGGGGGGCTTTAATCGCTGCCGTAGCGCTAGCCAGCCTACGTGAAAAAACTCGCCCCATCGGCATCACTCGACATGCGAAATTCAGCTTCCCCAGCAACGACTGCAAATCCAGTAACGACAACTTCTTCAAACGGCGCGCTCTACCCACATCAGCCCGCAAAGCCAACAACTTTTCATCGGGCAATCTGAACTCCCATGCCACCGTGTCGATGACTATCCCCAGAAAACACAAACAAGTAGATGGACCCTCAGTCTTACCTGGCGCCAAAGGAACCCCAAAACGCTCCGCCACCCACTCAACAGCTCTCAAAATCCCATGACAGCGCGAAGAGTTTGCCGGGCCCACACACAGGAAATCATCCAAGTAATGAATAAGTGATTCACAACCGGACACCTCTCGCAACACCCATTCTAGAAAGGAACTAAAAGCCTCAAAATAAGCGCATGATAAAGAACACCCCATAGGCAAGCACCTGTCAACAAAGAACCCCCCTTCCCAAAAACAACCCAACAGCTTCAAACTATCAGGATGAACCGGCAAAAGTCGAAAAGCAGATTCAATGTCGGTCTTAGCCATAAGGGCCCCTCGACCGCACTTCCTCACCCACCGCGCAGCCTCGTCAAAAGAGGAATAAATGACCGAACAAATTTCAGGATCGATGCCATCGTTCACCGACCTCCCCCGCGGGTAAGAAAGATGCTGAATAAGCCGAAACTTGTTCGGCTCCTTCTTTGGAACAACGCCCAACGGGGAAACCACTAAATCCGAAAAAGGTGGCGACGAGAAAGGGCCCGCCATCCGACCCAACGAAACTTCTTTTGCCAATTTTTCCCCCACCACCTCCTTATGCAATAAGGCCGAACGCAAATTCCTAAGTACCTGCGGGATAACAAACGGGGGATGTGGGATGACAAAACCGTCCTTAAAACCATTATACAACAACGCCGCCTTCCCCTGTCTCCATATCTATTTAGATAAGGGACCATCCTTTCCAGACTCACCGGAGTCTCTCCCTTGGGAATTACCACCCCCAGATTTTTGCTTCCCTTTTTTAAAACACTTAGACGCTCCATGAGAGGCGCCGTTGCAGTTGGAGCAGACATGTTTAAATTTACACCCGTCCCAAACTTACACTGGCCGTCATTAAACTGCCAGCATACCCCAAACTTTTTCCACTTGCTTGCCCTTGACCACTTCCTCCCGCTGCCCCAGCGGTATTGCCACTCTGGCCGGCGCCCCCAGTTCCCCGAGAAAGGAATGCCCAAACTTATTCTGTGCTATGACTCTCATCCACAGACCAATGTCCTTCTGATCCCAACGAATTGCCGGACGCACAGCCTTTCTTTGCCTGAACTGCTCATCATACCGTAGCCAAGCCTGCCCCCCATACACCCTATATGCCTCCCCTATAGCATCAAAATAACAAAACAAAGCCGAACAGTTATCCGGAGCTTTTTCCCCGATAACACTTGCCAAAATGGCAAACGCTTGTTGCCAGTTCACAAACGTCTGAGGAATTAAGCACCACCTCCGTTTCTCCTCCTCCTCCTTCTTACTATCCTCTTTCTTGCTTTTGTCCAAATTAAACTTCTCCAAAGGCAACAAAGAGAATATCTCAACATACTCATCCTTCCAAATACGCTCCTTTACCTCCTTCAAATGCGCTCCCAAAGGGCCCTCAAAACAAACATACACCTCCCCGTGAGCCCTATCATCTAAGCGCACCCGACATTCTTTTTCCTTCTCTGTCTGCACCGACACAGACACAGGTTCGGCACTATGCCCTTCCTGTTCCGACCCGCTCGCAACCATCTGCCCCCCAACCTGCGACCCAACCCACGCTGTCACCGGAGACGGAGAACCAAAGCCCTTCTCTAACCGTGACAGCAAATTGCGCACATCGACCAGCATGTCCGTAACCCCGGCTACCTCGGCAGCCCCCCCAACACTATTACCAACCCCCGACCGAACTACCCCAAACGGTGAAGAAGACACAAATGAATGACTGACACTTGACATAGAATTATACTCACCGGGCTGCGAGGGTGCTGTGAGCCCTCCAGCCGGATAACCTGGCTCCAAAGATGTATCCCCACTGCCTCGATCTGACACCACGACTCCGCTGACTTGCTCCTGACGTCCAGAAACCCCGTCGTGACTTCCAGAAGAGAAAGGCCTAAACCCCATTGGGGATCCAGCCCGCTGATCCTGAAATAGCGGTGATGACTGGGTCGCAGTAGCACCCGACGATAATTCAAAAACATCTTGAGCCTCATTCCTAGCAACAGCAGCGTAGGCAGGCCGCCCCACGTTCAACCCATAGCAACGGCCCCCCAATCCATCTGGAAACCCACCGACTATGGGGGGTAAAATCTGCTGTCCCGTAATGCCGACCGATGCCTCGGCCGCCGAAACTCTGGAGCCATCAACAGAGGCAGGCCGCCGTGCAGAAACACTGCCGCTAAGGCCCCCCGATGAACCTGGAACCCCGCCGCTACCAAGGGGGGACAATTGCTGATCTGATAAGCCAGCCAATCCATTAGCCGCCGACGCACCTGCGTAGCCGTCTGAGGCAGATCGCACTGCAAGCCGATCGCAACTGCGACCCCCCGCGGACGCAGCTCTCAAAGGACGCCCAGCGCTTAGCGGCGCCAACGATGATGCATCTCCGATGCTGCCTGAGGCAGGCCGCACAGCAAGTCGCTCGCCACTGCGACCTCCCGAGGACGCAGCTCTCCCACGACGCCCGGCGCGTAAAGGCTCCAACGCCGACGCACCCGCGATGCTATCTGAAGCAGGCTGCACGGCAAGTCCCTCGCCACTGCGACCTCCCGAGGACGCAGTTCTCCCACGACGCCCGGCGCGTAAAGGCTCCAACGCCGACGTACCCGCTATGCTATCTGAAGCAGGCCGCACAGCAGGTCCCTCGCCACTGCGACCTCCCGAGGACGCAGTTCTCACATGACGCCCGGCGCGTAACGGCTCCGCCCCCTGACTTGAACGCGCCGGAGGAGAGGTTACCGCCGCAGGGCATCGCCGGCTGGGCGGATTCCTCCCAGGCCGAGGCCTGCTAGCACAAACTCCGTGCGGCGCCCGGCCTGGAGGGGCCCGTGAGGGGCTCCTGCGCCGACGCGAGGCCCGAGGAGCCTGGTCCGGCGAAAGTCGCTCTGGAGGCCTCACCCTTCTTGGACGCCTCTCCCGCTGCGCTGCCCCAGACGACGGACCCGACGCTCCCTGGACAAGAATCGCCACCTGCGCCTCCAGCCATCCTGGCGGCTGCGACAAGGCCGCAGACCTGAGGCGCTCCAGCGCCGCATTCACAAACATGGTAAGCTGTACTACTGATGGGGCAAGACAGGAACTGACCCTGGAACCGCCCCATCTCTGCCTTATAAACCCCCCCACCACCCCCTCTCATTTAAATGTTCCTCCCTCATTGTAAACCCCTCCAAACCCCCGTCATGCCGGCCTCCGCTCACGCCTCTTTCTTGAGGGGAGGGAGGCTCTGCTCCGGCCATTACTTTGTTCTCCCTACTTACATTTTCTTACATGGGCATTCAATGACATAGATTACGCCATGTGTATTAGATGTGATAAAGTCTGTAATGGCAAAATGTTTATTACTGCGTGAAACTACAGATTTTTGCTTAGTTAAATGAAGAGTCCTGCACATACGCCCTCTAAGTAAACAAATTAATGAGCACCTCCATAATATCAGAAATAAAAGTAAGGACCACCCCCTATCTAAACATTTTGCGACATTACATGGAGAATCTACACAGGGTCTAAAAGTGATGGGTATCAAAGTAGTACATAGACACTGGCGAAATGGTGACTTCATTAAACAAATGTCCCGAGAGGAGACCCAGTGGATTTTGGAATTAGACACGCTAAAACCAAAGGGCCTGAATAATGAAGTTGAACTTTTTGCTTTTGATTGACATCTCATTATGAGCCAAGGGTATTTAAACCCACTAATGCAGGAGGAGCCATCCCTGATGAAAGAATCTGCTGTTACTCCAAAACGCGTTGGAATTGGCTCTCCCTGCACTCCGTACCATCACGTGACCGTTGGAGGCACATGATCTGACGTCACAGAGGTCCTAGCACACTGTGGATACGTCTGCTCTGGACTTCAACGTATGTGCTCCGAGTATCCGGCATAGTGAGTGTCTGTCACCGGCCGGGACAGCACTCTCATCAATCACCACCTCACCACGGACCACGCAGCATCGGACTAGAGATAAGTGGCTTCATATTTCTAAAGCATCTTTTTTGCATACAATACCGCAAAGACACCCCCCTTTTTTAAATGCACTAATCTGCTGGATTACTTAATAGCAACAATTAAACTGTCATGTGCATCAGCTTGGTCCTTTTTGTTTGAAATATTAGGCGTCACGTGCCTTATTATATTGGACTCACAACTTCAGCTACTTAAGTAGCCTATCAAGTTGCCTTTTACAAACGGATGAGTTCCGGACTCTGTGTCCTTTTGCTATCTTGCTTATGATTTTTCTTTTAAAGGTACTAATGCCTTCATATTAATGTGTGTAATTTTCAGACTTTTATCACCGGAGGGATCCTAGCTATTTAATTTTCATTTAAGTGCACATCCCATTTAGGATCTGTTTGGATCTGTTTGGATTTGTATTCCACATTTGTCTTTTAATTTGCTACCATTTTACTTTTAGTGCATCCCTCTGTATGCTACAGACTCACCCCTCTATACAGAAACGCCTGACTTCATCCATAACCCAAACACACACAGGTAATTATCACTAGCACTTTGGACCTTTAGCACAGGTTTACTATTATTGATTAATTAACTTTTATCCCTAAGTGGTTTTTAGGTTTAACCTGCTGCTTATTCAGAGTTTTTACAATTAGCGCCTCTCACCATATATATTACAATTTTAAAGTTAACCTACCCTTAAAATTATAGACTGCTCATGTCTTTGTCAGTGGGCAAACTTATAAAATCAGCAAGGGATCAAATAATTATTTCTTTCACTGTATTCCATAGTACTTTGACTCTTAAACCTACACAACAATGTCTACCTCACCCTCCTCCTGGTTCAAGATAATACTTTGTTTTTGTATTTAATTTCTGCTATTTTCATTAGTTCCCCATAAAAATTAAAAAATACCTAAGAAGATAAAAATAACAAAAAGAAAAATTGTGTTAGCTACCTCCTACTTTGCATCTTACACTAACATCACCACCACGTCCACCTCCACCTGGACCTGGCCTCCTGGTTCAAAATTATTTTTTTTTATTTTAAGTCAGTGCCCTATCCCCATTTGTCGAGAGGAGCAAGAACCTTTGTCCACCCCCTCACAACAGAACTTCTTGAAGTAATTTCTCTATCCACATTTGTTTGCAGGGAAATTGTCCTTTTCTTACCCCAATTTTGCTTCCTTTTACGCTATCCTACTCCTTGCTATCAGCATTTTACAGCCCGAAATTTCAGTCACCCATAGCTCTTGGGGTGAAATTTTAATCGGTGTCTATGGGGATATTGTTCCCCATCCTCTGAGGCTGAAATTTTGAATAATCTTCTGTGGGGATATTGTTCCCCATTATCTGTTGGTGAAAATCTGATAAAATCTTCTGTGGTGCTATTGTTCCCCATGCTCTGTGGGTGAAATTTGTTAGAATCTTCTGTGGGGATATTGTTCCCCATACTCTGTGGGTGAAATGTGTTAAAATCTCTTATTGGGGATTTTGTTCCCCATGCTCTGTGGGTGAAATTTGTTAAAATCTTATTTGGGGGTAATTTTCCCCATGCTCTGTGGGTGAAATTTTTAACTAGACTGTCAGTAGCAAACATCAGTCTCTGTGAGGTCCCTGTTAAAATGTTATTCATTTACCGTATTTTAGGGGCTATAAGGCGCAATGGACCATAAGACGCACCCCAAATTTTCAGAAGGAAAATGGGGAAAAAAAATAATGCATCAAAAGGGGTCCGTCTTACAGTCCTGAATTCAGCTTACAAGGGGAAATCGGCAGCACTGGTCGCAGCAGGAGTCGGGCGATTTTTCCGGTGGTCCGACGCTGCAGAGTGATGATCTCGCTCCCAGCCTGGTGCGGCTTGTTGCGGCAGGTTCGGTGGTGCTTGGTGGTGTGGGGGCTCTGGTAACATTTTGTGAAAGCCCAGAGCCCCCACACTGCTATTGCCTCGATGCTGTGGCATCCAGGAAAATGGCTGCCAGAGGCGGCGCATGTGCAGATTGAGATCTCGGCAACAAGATCTCGGGAGACGAGATCTCGGAGCTGAGAGCTCTCCCTTTCCATTACCTCTCTTTTCCCTCTATCTTCCAATATAAAATTCCAATAAAACGTTAGGAAAAGGAGCTGAGATCTCAATCTGCGCATGCGCCGCTGGAGGCGGCCATTTTCCCGTAGGCCACATTGATTCGTCAGGCGCAGATTGAGATCTCGGCAACGAGATCTCGGGAGACGAGATCTCGGAGCCGAGATCTCAATCTGTGCATGTGCTGCCCCCGGCATCGAGGCAATAGAAATGCGGGTCTGCGGGCTTTCAGAAAATGTTGCCGGAGCTTCCGGAACCACCGAGCACCGCCGCACCAGCCGCACCATCAGCGTCGGACCAGGACCACCGCAAGAATTGCCTGACTCCTGCTGCCACCACGCTAAGTGTTAGTACCATACATTCTGACTATAAGACGCACCCCCGGTTTCCCCAAAAATTTTTGGGGAAAAATGTGCATCTTATAGTCCAAAAAATACGGTACTTCCTATTTTACCATGATTGCTATGGTTAAATAACCCCTTTAAGTGTCCTTTTCCTATCCACATTTGTTTGCAGGGCAATTGTACTGCCTTTATCACAATTTTTCTTCCTTTTGCGGCCCTAGCCCTGACTATTACCATTTTATAGCTCTGAAGTTTAGCTTCCTATTGACTAATATAGGGTTCGCTGACCGAGGTCAAGTTCGAGACCCGAACTGGACTTTAAAAAAAGTCTGCCTGAACCAGCCGAACACAGACATCCATGGGTTGGCTCATCTCTAAACATGAATTTTGAAAATTCTCTGCTGAAAGTTTTTTGGGGGAAGATTGGGTTCTGCATTGCAGGGAAATGTGACATATGTGGAGATCATGATCCAAAATTACCCTGGGATGCACATTTTGGATGCTTTTCCTGTAGGCTACGTTGCATCCTGTACTGTTCATATTGCTCGTCATGTTTACCTTGATAGCCTGCTGCTTCTTAATTCCTTTATGTTTCATTCTTTTCTCATTCCGAGACTCTGTTGTCTTTATAAGAGAACCAGTATCCCCCCGTAAGCCGCTGAAGATGTGTATTAGATCTAGTGCAGGAGAAGTAGAGGCTGGGGCGATGGGAATACTTTGAAGTAATACAATTGTGAATTTCTGAAAAGAATCTATAATGGGGTTAGCCATTAAAAGGTATCAACCACTGAGGATTCTCAAGTCTAAATATTTTTCTATAATGGGGTTACAAATTCTGAGTTTCAGCAGGTGCAATAACTGTGGAACTCAAAGAGGACCATTTTAAAAGGGATCTGTAGGATAAAGAATCATGAGCAGATTAAAAAATAATATTGAAGGAACTGCACACAAGTATTGTAAAACAGTTGGTTCAGTCTTCAAAGTAGAACTTCAATATTTTTTTTGCATAATGCAACAAAATTGCATCAGCTGTGCAATTTATTTAATGCCATTACTAGAGATGAGCGACTTTGCCTTCGGGAGGGTCGAGTCGGGTTTCGGACCATCCGACTTTACCAAAAGTCGAGTCGAGCGAAATCGGCCGACTAACAACCGGCAAAAGTCGGAGTTTCGACAAAAAACAAAACCCGACCCCAATGCAAGTCAATGGGGAAGAAAACTCGCCAGTGAGTGGAGGACAGTAAACACACCTACAGTGCCCATTTCAATGTCAACGACATCAATTCTTATTACTTAAGCTTGTCAACCTTAATTTACTTTATAATAATAGTTACGCACTGAAAACTGGGGGTTATTTGGCTAAAGTTGTGGGGAGGGGCGCAGGGCTGGCTCCAGGTTTTCGTGGGCCCCTTTAACACATACCACAATTCATGATGCTCCAAAACGGAAGAGAAATATAGGTATAGTACAATGCCAAATACTTCGTCTTACATTACATGAGTGATATCTATTGTAAATTCTACAATAGCTCAAAAACCGGACAGTATAGTCCTCCATACAGTATTATGGGCACCACATAGTACACCAAACAGAATAATGAGCCCCATATATTGCTCCATACAGAATGGGCTCCATATAATGTTCCATACAGAATAGGCCCCATATGTGCTCCATATGATGCTCCATATAAAAAGGGCCCTATATGATGCCCCATAAATAATAAACCCCATATGATGCTCTAGTATATGATGGACCCCACATATGATGCTCCAGTGTATGATGTGTTGTCATATGCAACAGATTAGGACTTTTATATTATAAGTAAAAGGAGGACTTTATGCTGACCTGACAGTAGATGGCGATGTCGTGTAACGTTTCCTTCTTTAATGTATTGTATAAGAATTAGTCTCTTGTTTAGTTTCACTTTCGTTTTGTTCATGTTTTAGCTGATGCAATGCTGTAATGACTGTGCATTATTCCTTCACCTCATGTTCAGAGAAGTAAACGCTTGTTATCCCATGCAACCTGCTCTGTGAAGTTTTCCTCTGCAAAGGTGTGGATTCAGAAGCAGACAGAGTTACAGTGAGTAACAGTGTGACATTCATTGAAGATTTAAATGAAGACATTATGATTTCAGTTGAAACAAAAAATGAGAAAAACAATAGTGACTAGTGTTGAGCATTCCGATACCGCAAGTATCGGGTATCGGCCGATATTCGCTGTATCGGAATTCCGATACTTAGTTCCGATATCTTTCCTTTATCGTATACCGGAATCGGAAGTTCCCATAATTCTTTGAGAGGCAGTGTGATTTTAGTCAGCCAATGAGGAATCCTACGAAGTGTGGGCACATCCTGTAATGCTGCGGTCATCTTAACTAATGGCATGGCTGTGATTGGCTGCTGAAATGATGTCAGAATGCACTATAAAAGGCGCCGCCGCCATTTTAGCGTCACTGTGCTGTGAATTCAGATAGGGACAGAACGCTGCTGTGCTGACTCAGAGGGACAGTTAGAGATTGCGATTTTGTGTACTTTGCTTTAGGCAGGCTAGTTTACCAACCGCTGTGTAAAGTTTCCTTTTGCCTTGCAGTGTTGTTTTAACAGCTCTGTGCAAGGTGTGTGTGTGAGAGTGCAGGTGACGCTGCAGTTTGCTCTGCATCCAACGCTGTCTGTAGGCATCTGCACGTGTCACTCACAGACTCTTTTTTTTTTTTTTCTTTAGTGTAATTCTAGCTGCTCCATTCAATAGAAATTATAGTGTGATGCGCTTCCATCCGTATACAATACATTGGTTGCAAACACTATAGAAGTACAGAAAGGAGCCTTTCACAGATAGTGAACAGTTGTGTTTCAGTGTTCACTGCAGTCTGTGAGGTTTTTTTTTTTTTTTTAAATGCAGATCACGCTCCAGTTACTTCTTCAACCACCGCTACATGTACTCTGCTGAGTGTCTGTCACTGGCTCATCCTTGTCATTTTTCTAAAATTGGTGCTGCTTTATTCTATTTTCAATTTACTAAAATCTATTAGTGTGACGCTCTTCCATCAAAATACAATACATTGCTTGCAAACATAATAGAAGTCCACAAAAAGGCCTTTCACAGCAAGTGAACAGTTGTGTTCACTGTTCACTCTAGTCTGAGGTTTAAATTTTTGGTAGGAGTGTAGATCCCGCTCCACTTACTTCAACCACCGCTGCGTGTACTCTGCTGAGTGTCTGTCACTGGCTCATCCTTGTCATTTTTCTAAAATTGGTGCTGCTTTATTCTATTTTCAATTTACTAAAATCTATTAGTGTGACGCTCTTCCATCAAAATACAATACATTGCTTGCAAACATAATAGAAGTCCACAAAAAGGCCTTTCACAGCAAGTGAACAGTTGTGTTCACTGTTCACTCTAGTCTGAGGTTTACATTTTGGTAGGAGTGTAGATCCCGCTCCACTTACTTCAACCACCGCTGCGTGTACTCTGCTGAGCGTGTCTCACTGCCTCATCCTTCACATTTTTCTCGAATTGGTGCTGCTACATTCTATTTAAAATAATTCAAATCTATTACTGTGACGTGCTTCCATCCGTATACAATACATTGGTTTCAAACACTATAGAAGTACAGAAAGGGGCCTTTCACAGCTAGTGAACATGGGTTTTTAATTTTTAACTAAAATATGTATTTTTTCAAATGACACAAATATAAGTAATGTTGAAGAGGAATAGTCCTACATCCATTGTTTGCACAATATTACAGGTGTACATCATGTCCCTTAATCAACAATGTATTATTATATTTACTTGTATGCTTTTATTTAAAAGCCAAGAACACAGAAGGATAACCTTCGCACTGCAGCTGTTGTCAAAGTTCAACCCACATTATGCACTTCCAACATTGCAGCATTTGAGGCATGATGTGAGTTGGATTTGTCAAAGTTATGGAGTGAGAAGGTTCACCATCAGTACCCTATAGCATAAGTATGCTTTTGTGTTAGCATTTGTGTTAGACATGTGGATATCTGCCATAATATGTCACAATTATTTAGTTACAGATTTGTTACCAACACTAATCATTGAATGGTTTTAAATGTGACGTTTCACTTGTTTACAGCTTAGAAATAAGGGTGTAGCCTGATATCTATGTGTAGCACTAGCCACTTTAACATGTCATGTTTTTTTCAACATGTGTAGCTAGGTAGCAGTAATTTTTGCCGGACACACAGCAGGGGAACAGCAGGCGTTACTGAACCCCACAAACACATCATCGATTGTTTTGATCTGTGCATCCAACACTTCTGAGCCCAGGGTCAAGGAGGGTGTAGCCTGAGGCCAAGTATGAGATGTTTGAACTTTAATTTGAACTTTAATTAACTTCATCTGTTGGCCCTCACTGAAACCTGGATTCAGGATTCTGACACGGTCTCCCCTGCTGCCATTTCCTATGGTGGCTTACAGTTCTCCCATTCCCCGAGACCCACAAACAGACATGGTGGTGGAGTTGGCATACTCCTGTCCCCACAATGCACTTTCCAGGTCATCCCCCCAATTCCATCACTCTCATTCCCTTCTTTTGAGGTCCACACCATCAGGCTCTTCCATCCCCTCTCCCTCAGAATAGCGGTCATATATCGGCCCCCAGGCTCATCCACCCAGTTCCTTGACCACTTCTCAGCCTGGCTGCCGCACTTCATGTCCTCAGAACTACCAACCCTTATCCTTGGAGACTTCAACATCCCCATTAACAGTCCTACTTCCACATCTGCATCTCAGCTTCTATCACTAACCACTTCTCTAGGCCTCTCACAGCTTTCAACCTCTGAGACACACAAGGATGGCAACACCCTTGACCTGGTCTTTGTCCGCCTCTGTTCAATTTCCCACCTAAATAACTCACCGCTTCCACTATCTGACCACAACATTCTCTCCTTCACGCTCACAAATCCTCCACCACCCCAGCGAACTCCTACCTACCGCACATTCAGAAATCTGCAAGCCATTAACCCTCAGACACTTTCAGACTCCCTACACTCTTCGCTGTCCCCAATCTCCTCTTTTTCTTGTCCTAATCTGGCTGTTCAGCACTACAATGACACTCTTAGAAGCACCCTTGACCAAGTAGCACCGCTCACCCTCAGAACTTCCAAACACACAGTAAAACAGCCCTGGCTCACATCGCAAACTCACCTTCTCCAGCGATGCTCTAGGAGTGCTGAACGCCTATGGAGAAAAACCCGCACACCAGAAGACTTCATCCACTTTAAATTCATGTTAAGAACTTATAATGCTGCCCTTCACCTCGCCAAACAGACCTACTTCACCACACTGATCTCCTCACTAGCCAACAACCCCAAGAAACTTTTTGACACTTTCACTCCCTCCTCAGGCCAAAAGCACAAGCCCCTATCACAGACATTTGTGCTGATGACCTGGCCTCCCACTTTATAGAAAAAATAGATACTATCCGTCAGGAAATCTGCTCTCAACCACCAAGTGCTGTGACTCCCATCCCACCCTGCATTTCCCCTGGCTCAATTTCCACATTTGATCCCATCACAGAAGAAGTCTCCAGACTCCTCTCTTCCTCTCCTCCGACTACATGCACTACCGACCCCATCCCCTCACATCTCCTCCAGTCTCTTTCTCCTGTTGTCACAACTCACCTAACTACAATCTTCAATCTCTCACTCTCCTCTGGCATTTTCCCATCCTCCTTCAAACACTCCATCATTACTCCACTACTAAAGAAACCCGCTCTTGACCCTTCCTGCACAAACAACTACAGACCGGTCTCCAATCTCCCCTTCATCTCCAAACTTTTGGAGCGCCTAGTCTACTCCCGCCTCACCCGTTACCTCTCCACTCACTCCCTCCTAGACCCTTCACAGTCCGGCTTCCGACCCCTACATTCGACTGAAACTGCACTCATCAAAGTGACCAATGACCTTCTGACAGCAAAACGTAACGGCGACCACTCTCTGCTCATTCTACTCGACCTTTCTGCAGCTTTCGACACGGTTGACCACCGTCTCCTACTGTCCAGGCTCCACTCTCTAGGTATTAAGGACACTGTTCTCTCCTGGTTCTCCTCCTATCTTTCTGACCGCTCCTTCAGTGTTTCGTTCTCTGGCTCCACTTCATCTCCTCTCCCTCTCACTGTCGGTGTACCCCAGGGCTCAGTCCTTGGCCCCCTTCTCTTCTCTCTCTACACCGCCCCAATTGGACAGACCATCAGCAGATTTGGCTTTCAGTACCATCTTTATGCTGATGACACACAATTATACACGTCATCCCCCGACCTTACCCCCGCTGTACTACAGAACGCCACCGACTGTCTGTCCGCAGTCTCCAACGTCATGTCTGCTCTCTATCTGAAACTCAACCTCTCCAAAACTGAACTTCTTCTGCTCCCGCCGTCTACTAACCTCCCTAAATCTGACATTTCCCTCTCAGTGGGCGGCACCATAATAACACCCCGGCAGCAGGCTCGCTGTCTGGGTGTTATGTTTGATACCAATCTCTCCTTCACCTCCCATATACAATCTCTTGCTCGCTCTTGCCGCCTACACCTAAAGAACATCTCTAGAATCCACCCTTTTCTCACCATGGAAACAACAAAAACCCTCACTGTAGCATTGATCCACTCCCGCCTGGACTACTGTAATGCTCTATTACTTGGCCTCCCCATTACTCGACTATCCCCTCTCCAGTCCATCCTTAATGCAGCAGTCAGGGCTATCCATCTGGCTAATCGGTACTCGGACGCGTCCGCTCTTCGCCAGTCCTTACACTGGCTGCCCATTCATTATAGGATCCAATTCAAAGTACTTGTTCTCACCCACAAAGCTCTCCACACTGCAGCACCCCCCTACATCTCCTCCCTCATTTCTATCTATCGGCCTAACCGACTGCTGCGCTCTGCAAACGACTTTCGACTAACCTCTGCACTAATCCGTACCTCCCACTCCGACTCCAAGACTTCTCCCACGCTGCGCCAATCCTCTGGAATGCTCTACCCCAAGAAATTAGGACTATCCACACAATTTGCATGGTTTCAGGCGCTCCCTCAAAACACATCTGTTCAGAGCGGCCTATCACATTCACTAATCAAAGTCATTCTATGTGTAAGTGTGTGTGTGTGTGTAGCCCATTCACTATCTCCATCCATCCCTCACTCCCTTAAGATGGCTGGACCATCATTGTAAATGCACCATTGTATATACACACCTGTATTTTGTATCTCCCCCACCTCATTGTAGATTGTAAGCCCTCACGAGCAGGGCCGTCTTATTTTGCTTTAATTACTGTATTGTTAACGTTGTGACTTATGACTTGTGTTTTGAAACTGTTAAACTGTAAAGCGCTGCGGAATATGATGGCGCTATATAAATAAAGATTATTATTATTATTAGTTAGCAGCATTAATTTTTGTCAGACACACAGCAGGGGAACAGCAGGCGTTACTGAACCCCACTATCACTATAGCTTGTGTATTGGTCTGTGGACACGACACTTCTGAGCAGCAACTGGCAGTGTTGTAGCCCAGGGAGTATAGCTCAGGTGGTAGAAAGATGAACATAACAGGAGACATGGAAAACGTTGCCAACCAGTTAGTTAATCTGAAACCGGACAGGCAAATTCAGGCGAGATCCATGCCTAGTTCATTTTCAGAAAAGTAAGCCGTTCTACATTATCGGAGGATAGTCTTATGCAACGGTCTGTTAGTACACCACCTGCAGCAGTAAAGACACGCTCCGATAATACACTGGCAGCAGGGCAAGCCAGCACCTCCAATGCATACTGGCTAAGCTCTGGCCATGTATCCAGCTTAGAGACACAAAACTTGAATGGGGAAGAGCCATCTGGGAGTACACTGAGAGGGCAAGACATGTAGTCTGTCACCATCTTACGGAAATGTTGCCTCCTGCTGACTGGAGCCGTCTCGGATGGTGTAGACATTGGTGGCGCTGCCACAAAACTTCGCCACATTTGGAACATACTGTTCTTGCCCTGTGCAGAGGCGCTGCTTGTGCTCCCTCTTGTTGCAGAGCTGTCTCCACTGCCTCGACGCACAGAGCTGCTTTGTAAAGCAGTAGCAGCAGCGCTCTCGGCTGGAATGGAGAACATTATGGATTGCACCAGTGTGTCTTGGTACTTCCACATTTTACGCTCCCGGTTCAACGGTGTGATGAGGCTTTGTAAGTTGTCCCGGTAGCGAGGGTCTAGGAGGGTGTACACCCAATAATCAGACGTGGTGTGAATGTGTTCGATGCGGCGGTCGTTTCTCAGGCACTGCAGCATGAAATCAACCATGTGCTGCAGACTCCCAACTGGCCAAGAAACGTTGTCCCCTGCAAGAGGCGTCATCTCTGCCTGCTGTGCATCACCCCACCCTTGGTCTACATACTGACTAGAGCATTGTCTACCTCCCTCTGGAGCGATGTCTTCCTCCTCCATTGACTCCTCCTCATCCTCCTCACAAAGTCCTTCAAATACATAAAAATTTACAAAATTTAAAACTCAAAATTTAAAAACATTGTATCATAATTCTGTAACATCAGTTTATGGAAACACAATAGCATTACAAAAGGATAGACAAAAACTGTACATTATGTGCTTTGTAAATACATTAAAAGTTTGGAATGGTTATGAAAATATAGACAGCGACTCTGGAGGTTCAATTGTTGATACAGCATGGTACTTTGAAAGTCCTCCAGCCCTTTGTGAGGAACCACGTTGCGCTGACTGTCCAGAAGGTGATGGAATTTGTGACTCCTCATCCTCCACCTCTTCCAAAACCTCATGCCTTAGTGCTTGCAGTGTTTTTTGAAGCAGGCAGATAAGGGGGACAGTCAGGCTGACTAGTGCATCATCTGCACTCGCCATCCGCGTTGACTCATCAAACGCACGCAAAACGTGGCAGATGTCCTTCATAGAGTCCTTCGCCACTCATTACACTGGCTGCCCATTCATTATAGGATCCAATTCTAATTACTGGTTCTCACCAACAAAGCTCTCCACAGTGCAGCACCCCCCTACATCTCCTCCCTCATTTATATTTATCAGCCTAACCGACTGCTGCACTCTGCAAACGACCTTCGACTAACCTCTGCACTAATCCGTACCTCCCACTCCCAACTCCAAGACTTCTCCCGCGCTGCGCCAATCCTCTGGAATGCTCTACCCCAAGAAATTAGGACTATCCGCAATTTGGATGGTTTCAGGCGCTCCCTCAAAACACATTTGTTCACAGTGGCCTATCACATTCACTAATCAAAGTCATTCTATGTGTAAGTCTGTGTGTGTAGCCCATTCACTATCTCCATGCATCCCTCACTTCCTTAAAATGGCTGGACCATCATTGTAAAAACACCATTGTATATAAACACCTGTACTTTGTATCTCCCCCACCTCATTGTAGATTGTAAGCTTTCACCAGCAGGGGCGGCTGATTTTGCTTTAATTATTGTATTGTTAACGTTGTTACTTATGACTTGTGTTTTGAAACTGTTAAACTGTAAAGCACTGCGGAATATTATGGCGCTATATAAATAAAGAATATTATTATTATTCTTATTATAGAGGCCCACTCAGTAGTGATGAAGTGTGAACGGCGCAAATTGCGAGTTGATTGCGCCTGATGCAGCTGATACTCCATTACTGTTGGCTGCTGCTCACACAACCGCTCCAACATATGTAACGAGGAATTCCACCTGGTGGGTACGTCACATATGATGCGATGTTCATGAAGGCGAAATCTGCGTTGCAGAGCTGCAATCAGCGATCTGGCCATGCTGGAACGTCGCAAGTGAGCGCACTCTAGGCGGACCTTGTGCAGCAGTGCATCAAGATCCGGATAGTCCCTCAAAAAACTCTGCACGACCAAGTTGAGCACATATGACAGACATGGTATGTGAGTGAGGTTGCCAAGGCCCAGAGCTGCCACCAGATTTCGGCCATTGTCACACACTACCAAGCCTGCCTGTAGATTCGCTTCCAAAAACCACACGTCGCTCTCCTGCTTTATGGCATTACAGAGCTCCTGCGCTGTGTGGCTAAGATTCCCCATGGAAATTAATTTCAGGACGGCCTGTTGACATTTGGACACGGCTGTGCTCATATCGGTCGCAACAGGTAAACGTTCACGGGTCCATGTGGAGGTAGACCGTGACGGCTCCTGCAGCGATGATTCTGAGGAACTGGAGTAGGAGGAGGAATCAATGTGTACAGACTTGATTCCTGCAATCCTTGGAGTTGGCAGAACACGTACAGCGCCACTCGCAAGATCAGTACCCGGCTACACAACATTGACCCAATGGGCAGTGAGGGAAAGGTATTGTCCCTGGCCATGGGTGTTAGAACCCTCTTGTTAGGTTTTGTTTCAGTTTGCTGGTCACATGACCTTTTTTCCCTATTTAGTCTGGCTCCACCCTTCTGGCTTTGCTTGACTTCATTGTATTATCTACTGTTAAGCTAGCCGGGTGCTTAGGTGCCTTAATCTGTCAGTTTTGCTTGATGTTAGGATCGCAAAGTATTTATTTTTCTGTTTAATTATCCATGCTACAATTTATGTTAGGAGGTGTCCACCTTTTCTCCCAGTCCCTAGATCTTGTAGGGATTACTCCCTCGCAACTATAGGTCTTCGTTCACACTAGATGAGGACTTTAGCGGGTCTGGTCGCAGGATCAGGTTCCCCGTTACATCGTAGGGATTCAGCTTAGTTGTATTGTAGGGACAGAATTCCCTTCTTTCCTTACTGGTTGTAGCAGATCATAACAATGGGTACTGGTCCACGCATCGGTGGTCAGGTGGACCTTGCTACTGAGGGCGTTTAGTAGCGCATGTTTAATTTTTCCCTCAACATGCTTTTGCAGACCAGGGACGGCTTGCCTGCTGAAATGAAATCGGCTTGGCACATTGTATTGTGGGACTGACAATGATATTCAGTTACGGAAACTGTCTGTCTCCACCAGCCTGAATGACAGCATTTCAAGGGACAGGAGTTTTGCAATGCCAGCATTCAGAGCCTGTGCTCGTGCATGGTTTGCGGAGTATGGCCGTCTTTTATCCCATGCCTGTGCTACCGATGGCTGTTTTGTGGCCTGGGAGTGTGAGGATGACAGGGAACTTGCTGCTGTGTGTGGAATAACACTTTGTCTCTGGACAACAGTGGCCGAGGTTCTTCCATGGCGATCCTGTGAGGAAGCAGAACCAGCTGTGTGTGAGCTCGATGAAGAGGCTTCAACACAACCTGAAGATGTAGGTGCTGCTGTAGGTTGGCCTACATCTCCAGTGTGTCTTTGTAACTCAACTACGTGCTTTGTCCGCACATGTTTCCACATATTTGTGGTATTGAGGTGACTGACACTTTTAGATATTTTTAATTTTTGATTACACAGCTTGCATTTGACATAGCAAATATCATGTGCAAGTGTGTGAAAAAAGGACCACGCAGTGCAAGTCCTGGGAGCGCACGTTTTGACTTTTGGAAGACAACTGCTCCGAACAGGTGCCAAACTGGAGGCTACAGGCAACCGAGTCTGCAGCCTAACTCTCCCTCCTGTTTGTACCTTTGGGGCAATGTCTTCCTCTATCTTCCTTCTATCACTAACCACTTCTCTAGGCCTCTCCCAGCTTTCAACCAAAGTACTGGTTCTCAGCCACAAAGCTATCCACAGTGCAGCACCCCTCCTACATCTCCTCCCTCATTTCTATCTATCGGCCTAACCGACTGCTGCGCTCTGCAAACGACTTTCGACTAACCTCTGCACTAATACGTACCTCCCACTCCCGACTCCAAGACTTCTCCCCGCTACGCCAATCCTCTGGAATGCTGTACCCCAAGAAATTAGGACTATCCACAATTTGCATGGTTTCAGGCGCTCCCTCAAAACACATTTGTTCAGAGCGGCCTATCACATTCACTAATCAAAGTCATTCTATGTATTCTGTGTAAGTGTGTATGTGTGTGTGTGTCTCTAGCCCATTCACTATCTCCATCCCTCAGTCCCTTAAGATGGCTGGACCATCATTGTAAATGCACCATTATATATAAACACCTATACTTTGTATCTCCCCCACCTCATTGTACATTGTAAGCTGTCACGAGCAGGGGCGACTTATTTAGCTTAAATTATTGTATTGTTAACGTTGTTACTTATGACTTGTGTTCTTAAACTGCAAAACTGTAAAGCGATGCGTAATATGATGGCGCTATATAAATTAATATTATTATTATTAGGATTCCTCTGAGCTGCTCCCACCACCTTCCTGTTCCTCACGCCATGTTGGGTCTTGGACCTCATCATCTCCACTACCCTCTTCCAACACCTGCTGTTGGGTGGTCTGGCCAGCACCATGCTCAACAGAAACTGGCACCTGAGTCTCATCATCATCAGATGCGTTCTGCGGTGTGCTGACCATCGGCACTGTCTCACCCGCCTCTTCAGATTCAGAGAGACACAGCTGTTGCGCATCACTGCATACTCCCTCTTCACATTACAGAATGCTGCTTGGCTGGGCCCCTGTTTGCAAGCCAATAGATTCTGAGAACAGAAGCAGACACTCAGCTGGCTCCTGTACAGAACTCTCTGACTGCCTGGGCAATTTGCCAGGCGGTGAAGAGACAGATGGTTGCTCAACAGTGCTGTGGTCCTGAGAGGAGGTGGAAGCAATTGAAGTCGATGCATTGGCTGACATCCAAACAACAACGACTTCAATTTGTTCTTCCCGCAGCAGGGGGGTACTCCGAGCTCCTACAAAAGTGCGCATAAAGGAACGCTCACGGGGAAAACTGGTGGATGCTGTGTCACTGGGGGCCGCAGCAGCCACAGAATCCCCACGTTCTCTCCCTGAAGAAACTCCACGGCCACGACCACGTGCCTTACTCCCTGCCTTCTTCATCTTGGTAGATTGATAAAGAAAGTCTGAAAAGTTATAAGGTCTAAGTGTGGTTATTCCGCAGAGACTGCAGTGAACACTGCACACAACTGTTCACTACCCAACGCGTCTCAGCAGGAAGGCAGTCTGTGCGTCAAAACAAAGGCGCAAGCATACATCCATGTACCCTGTTTATAAAGCTATATAAAAAAAATTAGTAGTGACGCACACTTTATTGAGGTACAGTATTACATCGCCATTCACCATTTGTGGCTATGCAGTCTCATCGATATATACCTTATCTATCTGTTGTCATGCTTGCAAGTCGACAGTCAGCCATAAATAGCAATTTTCACTATGCACTATGCACTTTTTAAAGGTTATGTTTGTTAATAATGATTATTGCCACATATTATGAGTATTACATGATGGAAATTGTATAATTTTGTATAAACTGTTTAGTGACATTATTCAGCAAATGGAACATTTTAGTAATATCACAGATAACTTGTAATGCTGATGATGTTTTGAAGTCAGACATTCATTGTCTATACAATAAAAATGGTGTACATACTGTTACTTATCCATCATTAATGGATTCAGATATGTACTTGTATGCTTTTATGTACAACCGTATAGCAGATTCCTTAACTAATTTATTTTGGGTTTGCATTGCTGTTCAACATGTTAATGTATGTGTTTATGTTTGTCAATTCTTTATTTATCTAGATATTAGTTTAAATGAAATCATCATCTTATGGTAGTAAAGGTTATCTTTCTCTTGTTTGAAGTATAGACATTTAAAATTGACAGGTAACAAGGAAATTACTTGATCTAGTATTTAAACATCCTCCTTGACCCTGGGCTCCAACACCGCCAGTTGTTGCTCGGAAGTGCTGTTAGCACAGTCAACACTTGCTCCTGTGTTAATGGGGTTCAGTAATGTCAGCTGTTCCCCTGCTGTGTGTACGTCAAAAAGTCCTGCTGCCTCCACCCTGTTGTCTTCTCATCCCTGGGCTCCAACACCGCCAGTTGTTGCTCGGAAGTGCTGTTAGCACAGTCAACACTTGCTCCTGTGTTACTGGGGTTCAGTAATGTCAGCTGGTCCTCGGTTGTGCCATTGGCTCTTTTCCTTCTGCTGCCCCTCCGGGTTCCAGTACCGTCAGCTGGTTCTCCGCAGTGCCTTTGGCCTAGGTGCCTCCATCTCGGTATCCGAGTTCCAGCAACGTCTGCTGGTCCTTGGTAGTGCTTTGGAGCACAGGTACCTCCTGCTTAGTAACCGTGTCCCTGTAACGTCAGCTGGTCCTCGGTTGTGCCATTGGCTCTTTTCCTTCTGCTGCCCCTCCGGGTTCCAGTACCGTCAGCTGGTTCTCCGCAGTGCCTTTGGCCTAGGTGCCTCCATCTCGGTATCCGAGTTCCAGCAACGTCTGCTGGTCCTTGGTAGTGCTTTGGAGCACAGGTACCTCCTGCTTAGTAACCGTGTCCCTGTAACGTCAGCTGGTCCTCGGTTGTGCCATTGGCTCTTTTCCTTCTGCTGCCCCTCCGAGTTCCAGTACCGTCAGCTGGTTCTCCGCAGTGCCTTTGGCCTAGGTGCCTCCATCTCAGTATCCGAGTTCCAGCAACGTCTGCTGGTCCTTGGTAGTGCTTTGGAGCACAGGTACCTCCTGCTTAGTAACCGTGTCCCTGTAACGTCAGCTGGTCCTCGGTTGTGCCATTGGCTCTTTTCCTTCTGCTGCCCCTCCGGGTTCCAGCTGTCATGTGTGCATCGCCACGAAGATCGTCGCGGTTGCACATTCTGACTTCTCACAGCTGAGTTGCTGTTTCTTTGTGTTTGGCAGTTAGGGAGTTAATTCTGTCTGTGCTCAGTTCGGGGACTGGGTGCAGTTTTCTCCCGGCTGCAATTAATTATTTGTTAATTGGTTTCCTTTAAATCTCTGGTTGTCTGTGTTGGGAGTTGCCAGTGAAATTCTTCATGCAGACCAAGATAGGATTGTATCTGTATAGACTTAAGTTAAAGAGCTTCTTAGTTGTTTTAAGCTCACCTTGCTTAGAGTTTAATATCCCAGATCATTTATGTTCCTTCTGTGTTTGAGTGTGTATGCAAGTCTGTGTTTTCTCAGTCTGTCTTATATGTCTAATCTGTGTATTTAGCAGAGATCAGCCCATATCCCTTTGGTGGTAATCAGAATCCTTCTTAGGACTGATTACAGGGTTCAGGGACTGATAGGAGACAGGGTTAGGCTGGAGACTTGGACCTCTGAACCATTATCAGTACCTCCAAGGTGAGGGATTAGTTAGGACCCCAGTTTAGGGTCAGGTTAGACCCCCGGTCCTCCTCTTTCCTGTGACAGTGTATCAAGTCCTCAAGATTAACCCTGAGTTCAACGGATATCGTGTCAGGTAAATCTATTCTATATTTACATGCTGATGTTGCTAATCTATATGTTGTATAGAGTGTTGTTCTTTTAAGAATAGTTTACTGACATCGTACACATATCATAAGACCGCGTGACATTTTCACTGGCCTATAAAATTATTCCCAGTTGCCATGGATCCAGTAGCCCAGCTGGCTCTGCAGTTGCAGGGATTATCCATGGAGCTGACGGACATTAAGTCCAAAGTTCTGTCTCCCTCGGAGCAAACCAGATTTGAACCTAAAGTAGCTCTCCCGGACAGGTTCACTGGTGGGCGAGACAAATTTTTACCTTCAGGGAAGCATGTAAATTGTATTTTCGGCTTCGGCCTCGATCATCAGGGAGTGAAGAGCAGAGAGTGGGAATTGTTATCTCGCTCCTACAAGGGGACCCTCAATCCTGGGCCTTCTCCCTTCCTCCGGGATCCCCGGCTCTACAGTCAGTAGATCGATTTTTTACTGCCCTGGGTTTGGTATATGATGACCCAGATCGGGTCTCTCTTGCTGAGACAAAATTACGTAAGATACAGCAGGGAGATCGTCCGGCGGAGGAATTTGCTTCTGAGTTCCGTAGATGGGCCACAGATACTCAGTGGAATGACCCAGCTCTTAGGAGCCAGTTTTGTCATGGGCTTTCTGACAAATTAAAGGACGTTTTGGCTCAGTATGATTCTCCTCCATCACTGGAGGCTGCTATGGCCCTAGCTATCCGTACTGATAGACGGCTCCGGGAGAGGTGCGAGGTAACTCCGCCCCCTGTTGTTACTCCACCTACTACTAAAGTCCCTTATGTTGAGGTTCCCCTTGTCTGTTCGGAGGAGCCTATGCAGTTGGGAGGGACATCATTTCGTAGGAGGGGATTGGCGGTACGCCGCAGGACTAGAAGGTGTTTCTTCTGCGGGAAAGAGGGACATTTTGTTGGGGGATGTCCATCCCGTGCCTTGTTGAGCAAAAAGTCGCCGGAAAACTGTTAATCCCAGGTTGTGTGGTGGACGACAACCTGGGAGTATGTATTTCGTCCGCTAGTTCTTCTCAGTTCCTTGTACCAGTGGAGGTGGTGGTTGGTACGAGAGTGGAGAGATTTTCTGTTCTTCTTGATAGTGGGTCCGGGGCTAATCTGGTTGACGCTCAGTTTGCTCAGGCTCAAGGTATGCATCTGAGTGTATTGGTCAAACCGATCCCTATATTCTCCATTGACGCCAGGCCTCTCGGCCAAGGTAGCTTTGTTCATGAGGTTCATAACATTGACCTTCGGGTAGGGGCAATACATAGGGAACTATTATCTTGTTATGTGTTGGAGGGTCTACCTACTCCTATTGTGTTGGGACTTCCTTGGTTGGTTAAACATAACCCTGTGATTAATTGGCAGTCCAGAGATATAAGCCAATGGGGGGAGTTTTGCAAAAGTAACTGCATGAACACAGTCATCAGTGCGGTCGTGCCTAGTACTTTGCCTCCTTTTTTGGAGGACTTTGGGGATGTGTTCTCTGAGGAGGGGTGTCAGGAGTTGCCTCCTCATCGCGTGTATGACTGCTCTATTAATTTACTTCCTGATGCTAAGTTACCTAAAGCTAGGTTATATAACCTTTCTGGTCCTGAGAGGCAGGCTATGAAAGATTATATTTCGGAAAGTCTGGCCAAAGGGCATATTAGACCTTCATCTTCCCCAGTGGCCGCGGGGTTCTTCTTTGTGAAGAAAAAAGATGGAGGCCTACGCCCTTGCTTGGATTTCCGCGAACTTAATCGGATTACTGTTCGAGATCCGTATCCACTCCCTCTGATTCCTGATCTCTTCAATCAAATTGTTGTTGCCAAATGGTTCTCTAAATTGGATCTCAGGGGGGCGTATAATCTGATTAGGATAAAAGAGGGGGATGAGTGGAAAACGGCGTTTAACACGCCGGAGGGACATTATGAGAACCTTGTCATGCCTTTTGGTCTGACTACTGCACCAGCAGTATTCCAACATTTTGTTAATGACATTTTTCGTCATCTGGTGGGGCTGTTTGTGGTCGTATATTTGGATGACATTTTAATTTACTCACCAGATCTTGTGTCTCACCAGGAGCATGTGAGACAGGTGTTGCAGATCTTGCGAGACAATAAACTATACGCCAAACTGGAAAAGTGTGTATTCGCCGTACAGGAACTTCAGTTTTTGGGTTTCTTGGTGTCAGCCTCCGGTTTCCGTATGGACCCTGAAAAGGTGAGAGCAGTGCTTGAATGGGATCAGCCAGAGGATCTTAAGGCTCTGCAGCGTTTTCTGGGGTTTGCTAACTACTACCGGAAATTTATTTGTAATTTCTCATCTGTTGTCAAACCTCTCACTGACATGACAAGAAAAGGGACGGATTTTTCTAAATGGTCGGACAAAGCTTGCCAAGCTTTTTCCTCTTTGAAAAAATGTTTTGCTTCGGCACCCGTTCTCATCCAACCAGATGCATCACAGCCGTTCGTTGTGGAGGTGGACGCGTCTGACGTAGGGGTGGGTGCAATATTGTCCCAGGGTCCGTCCCCTGGTAAATGGCATCCGTGCGCTTTCTTTTCTAAAAAATTGTCGTCCGCCGAAAGGAATTATGATATCGGCAATAGGCAACTTTTGGCCATTAAGTTGGCTTTTGAAGAATGGCGTCACTTTTTGGAGGGGGCAGTCCACCCGGTCACCGTCATTACTGATCACAAGAACCTGCTGTATTTGGAATCTGCTAAGCGTCTGAATTCCAGACAAGCTCGATGGTCGTTGTTTTTTACCAGGTTTAATTTTGTTGTCACTTATCGCCCTGGATCTAAGAATGTTAAGGCGGATGCCTTGTCTCGCAGTTTCCCAGGGGCCGGGAAAATGGATGACCCGATTCCTATCCTTCAGGAGGGGGTGGTAGTGTCGGCTGTATGTTCTGAGCTTGAGGAGGAGGTGTTAGAGGCTCAGGGGGACGCCCCTGCAGGACCTCCAGGGAGACTGTTTGTCCCAAATCAGTTGAGACAAAAGGTTATTGAGGCACATCATAATTCTGCTTTAGCAGGACATCCAGGAGTAAGGCTACTTTAGATCTCCTTTCTCGCCGGTTTTGGTGGCCTAACGTTAATAAAGATGTTTTAACTTTTGTCGCGTCCTGTGGGGTTTGTGCTCGCTCTAAGACCCCTCATACCCGTCCGTCTGGGACCCTCTTACCCTTGAAACTTCCGGAGCGTCCATGGACTCATTTGTCTATGGACTTCATCACGGACCTTCCTCAGTCGTCAGGGAAGACTGTCATACTGGTGGTTGTTGACAGGTTCAGTAAGATGGCACATTTCATTGCTCTTCCTGCCCTCCCTAATGCTAAAACTCTGGTGCAGGTGTTCATTGGGGAGATTGTGAGACTTCATGGGTTGCCTTCTGATGTGGTGTCAGATAGGGGGTCTCAGTTTGTGTCCAAGTTTTGGAGGGCATTTTGTTTACGTCGGGGGATGCAATTGTCATTTTCCTCGGCTTTTCATCCACAGACCAATGGTCAGACAGAGCGTCTGAATCAAAGCCTAGAGACTTATCTTCGGTGTTTTGTCTCAGAGAACCAGGAGGACTGGTCTTCTTTCTTGCCTCTGGCAGAGTTCGCTCTTAACAACAGGCGGAGCGAGTCCACTGGTAAGTCCCCGTTTTTTGGGGCATATGGTTTTCATCCCCAGTTTTGTACATTCAATGGGGGGGGCCCTTCTGGGGTTCCTGAGGAGGAGCGTTTCTCGTCGTCACTTGCTTCAGTGTGGAGAGGTGTATTGAATAATCTGAGTGCTATGGGGAACCGTTACAAACGTATGGCTGATAGGAGGAGAGTTTCTGGTCCAGATCTGAATGTGAACGATCTGGTATGGTTGTCTACCAGGAATATAAAACTTAAAGTGCCCTCCTGGAAACTGGGTCCCAGATTCATCGGGCCGTACAGGATCAGTTCCATAATTAATCCTGTGGCATTTCGTCTGGACCTCCCTCCTACGTTTAAAATTCATAATGTGTTCCACAAGTCATTACTTAAAAGGTATGTGGCACCAGTCATACCGTCACCTCTACCTCCTCCTCCAGTGGTGGTCAATGGTAACTTGGAGTTTCAAGTGTCAAAGATCATTGACTCACGTCTGAATCGCCGGTCCCTTCAGTACTTGGTGCATTGGAAGGGGTATGGTCCAGAGGAGAGGACGTGGGTTCCTGCGTCTGACATTAACGCAGATCGTTTGGTGCGGACCTTCCACAGAACTCACCCGGGCAAACCTGGCCCTGAGGGTCCGGAGGCCCCTCGTAGAAGGGGGGGTACTGTCATGTGTGCATCGCCACGAAGATCGTCGCGGTTGCACATTCTGACTTCTCACAGCTGAGTTGCTGTTTCTTTGTGTTTGGCAGTTAGGGAGTTAATTCTGTCTGTGCTCAGTTCTGGGACTGGGTGCAGTTTTCTCCCGGCTGCAATTAATTATTTGTTAATTGGTTTCCTTTAAATCTCTGGTTGTCTGTGTTGGGAGTTGCCAGTGAAATTCTTCATGCAGACCACAGATAGGATTGTATCTGTATAGACTTAAGTTAAAGAGCTTCTTAGTTGTTTTAAGCTCACCTTGCTTAGAGTTTAATATCCCAGATCATTTATGTTCCTTCTGTGTTTGAGTGTGTATGCAAGTCTGTGTTTTCTCCAGTCTGTCTTATATGTCTAATCTGTGTATTTAGCAGAGATCAGCCCATATCCCTTTGGTGGTAATCAGAATCCTTCTTAGGACTGATTACAGGGTTCAGGGACTGATAGGAGACAGGGTTAGGCTGGAGACTTGGACCTCTGAACCATTATCAGTACCTCCAAGGTGAGGGATTAGTTAGGACCCCAGTTTAGGGTCAGGTTAGACCCCCGGTCCTCCTCTTTCCTGTGACAGTGTATCAAGTCCTCAAGATTAACCCTGAGTTCAACGGATATCGTGTCAGGTAAATCTATTCTATATTTACATGCTGATGTTGCTAATCTATATGTTGTATAGAGTGTTGTTCTTTTAAGAATAGTTTACTGACATCGTACACATATCATAAGACCGCGTGACACCAGCACAGTCAGCTGGTCCTCGTTACTTGCATTGGCTCTTGTACCTTCTGCTACATTTACAAATTGAAGATTTTTTAAATGTTTTTTTGGGTAATCACTCTGGATCTCCAACAATGAAGACGACGACCCTGATGACCACCCCGAAGAAGATGACGACCACAAGGACGACGAGCATCAAGCCAACCAGCCTAAACACCATCACAAAGAAGAAATAAAAGATTACCCAACAGGACTAAGAAGGTTAAGACAAACTGCAAGATACAGAACAAGAGACTTAAGAACAATAAGCAGAAGAACATGAAGTATAAGACCAAAATGAAGAGCAAAATATATGCTCTAAATTATAGAGTGTCAAATATTAAAGAGAGACACCTCGAGCACACTCAAAGACGAGAGGAAATCCAAACAATATGGCATTCGTTGATAATCTTTATTAAAGCATTCTGATAAAGCTCCAGGATTTAGAAAAAAGGAATTCACAACCCCAACGCTTCGGCTCGTTTATGGCCTTCATCAAGGGGAATTTTGTCTGTTTAAACAAATATAACGAAAATACATCACAATATGCAAAAGTCAAACAAAATATTCAAGCATCAAACATAATATATACAGAAAATAAATTATAAGCTGTATATTCTGACGCACCAATTAAATGTAATTTATATAATGAAGAAAAAAGACAAATGTGCTAACATTTAGTCCATTAATATGATCAAGACATATTTTCACTCCAAGTGCTAAAGCACCAAACTGTGGGCAAAGGACGACTACTTATAATGAATAAATTTATTTCCAATAATACACTTATGATCCATAACACAAAATGCTGTGTTTGTTTTTTACAACCTTCATTGCGTCAGGTTATAAAACAGGAACCTATCTCCTCTCGAAACAGCGGCCATTAGATCCCTCCAGGATAATACTAATATAGTAATCAAACCCGCTGATAAAGGGGGGAGCAATAGTTATAATGGATAAAACCCATTATATGAACATAATCACTAATCAGTTAAATGATTTAGCGATGTATACCCCCATTGATAGAGATCCTACCAGTGCAGTAAAAGATGAGATAAGGAACTTGGTCGATAAATACACTTCCTTGGGTATCATTGACACTAAATTAAGTGACTATTTAATCAGTAAACATCCTATAACACCGGTCTTCTATATTTTACCCAAAGTGCATAAAAATCTCCAAAACCCTCCCGGCCGCCCTATAGTGGCGTCGATTGATTCAGTTCTCTCTCCCCTTTCAATCACATTAGATCGCGTATTGACTCCATTAATGATCCATATTGTGTCGTACCTGAAAGACACTACTGACTTTCTCGCCAGATTGAAGGAAATATGTCCAATACGGTCAGATTGCATATTGGTTACATTAGATGTGAATAGCCTGTACACCAGTATAGACCACAAAAGGGGCATTGAAGCCGCTCAACAATTCCTCACAAAATATTCCACATTATCCCAACAACAAACACAATTTTGTTTGGATTTAATGAGGATTGTCCTGTATCGAAATTTCTTCCTTTATGTCGACCAGTTCTACATCCAGCGCACGGGCACTGCCATGGGCTCGAACATGGCATGCCCATACGCTAATATTTATATGGCTATTTTCGAAGAGACACACGTTTATTGCCACCATCTGTTCCGCACACATGCGATATTTTGGAAACGTTTTATCGATGATGTCTTCATGATATGGCATGGGGATGAGTTATCTCTGAATGAATTCGTCAACGACATCAATTCCATTATACCTAATTTGACATTTTCCATGCAATACAATAGGACTGACATCAGTTTCCTGGACACTTCTGTCAAATTGAACATGGATGGAACTATAGATATAGATCTCTATACGAAGCCTACTGACAAAAACAGTCTGCTGCATTTCAGCAGCTGTCACCCTTCACACATAAAAAAGTCGTTACCCCGTTCCCAACATCACCGGGTAGCACGGATAGTATCCAACCCAGATATCAAAAAACAGAGACATAAGGAAATGACCCAAAAATTTGTGAAACGGGGTTATCCTTTGTCACTGGCATCACCAGCTACCAGTACATCTGATATGTCCACACGTGACATTGCACAGAATCAAAACAAAATACCTTTTGTTACTACTTTTCACCCTTTTATACCTGCTTTTCGAGATTGTATCAACAGACATTGGGCATTGCTGAATAAAGCGTATCCAGACATCATAGAATTTAGAGATCGTCCACTCATGTGTTATAAGAGACCTCGAATTTACGGAGTCTTTTAGTGAAAGCAGATATTGGGTCAGGTAGAATGCACAGCAGACAAAGGAGCATTGCACGGCGAATAAGCCTCCTTACCTCGACACGCCAGAGCTGGTATGTCACTCTCCACAAGGAGTAACCTTACCCCCCAGACCCCAGTCCAGAGCCTCTCAGCTAGCCAAATCAGATCTCTCCTACTTTGCACTGACGAGGACCAACAGTCCGAAACACCGTGTCTGCAAATGGAGATTCTGATTTGGCTTTTATCCTAAGTCATATTACAAGACTCGTTAAAGGGTTGATTGTGACTTGTAGGATCGCTACTTCCAATAGGTGGCGCTATAGAGTACAAGTCCTCTTTGTTTGAAGAGGCAATTTGCATATTAAAATTTCCCAGAGGAGCATTGCACGGCGAATAAGCCTCCTTACCTCGACACGCCAGAGCTGGTATGTCACTCTCCACAAGGAGTAACCTTACCCCCAGACCCAGTCCAGAGCCTCTCAGCTAGCCAAATCAGATCTCTCCTACTTTGCACTGACGAGGACCAACAGTCCGAAACACCGTGTTTGCAAATGGAGATTCTGATTTGGCTTTTATCCTAAGTCATATTACAAGACTCGTTAAAGGGTTGATTGTGACTTGTAGGATCGCTACTTCCAATAGGTGGCGCTATAGAGTACAAGTCCTCTTTGTTTGAAGAGGCAATTTGCATATTAAAATTTCCCAGAGGAGCATTGCACGGCGAATAAGCCTCCTTACCTCGACACGCCAGAGCTGGTATGTCACTCTCCACAAGGAGTAACCTTACCCCCAGACCCCAGTCCAGAGCCTCTCAGCTAGCCAAATCAGATCTCTCCTACTTTGCACTGACGAGGACCAACAGTCCGAAACACCGTGTCTGCAAATGGAGATTCTGATTTGGCTTTTATCCTAAGTCATATTACAAGACTCGTTAAAGGGTTGATTGTGACTTGTAGGATCGCTACTTCCAATAGGTGGCGCTATAGAGTACAAGTCCTCTTTGTTTGAAGAGGCAATTTGCATATTAAAATTTCCCAGAGGAGCATTGCACGGCGAATAAGCCTCCTTACCTCGACACGCCAGAGCTGGTATGTCACTCTCCACAAGGAGTAACCTTACCCCCCAGACCCCAGTCCAGAGCCTCTCAGCTAGCCAAATCAGATCTCTCCTACTTTGCACTGACGAGGACCAACAGTCCGAAACACCGTGTCTGCAAATGGAGATTCTGATTTGGCTTTTATCCTAAGTCATATTACAAGACTCGTTAAAGGGTTGATTGTGACTTGTAGGATCGCTATTTCCAATAGGTGGCGCTATAGAGTACAAGTCCTCTTTGTTTGAAGAGGCAATTTGCATATTAAAATTTCCCAGAGGAGCATTGCACGGCGAATAAGCCTCCTTACCTCGACACGCCAGAGCTGGTATGTCACTCTCCACAAGGAGTAACCTTACCCCCCAGACCCCAGTCCAGAGCCTCTCAGCTAGCCAAATCAGATCTCTCCTACTTTGCACTGACGAGGACCAACAGTCCGAAACACCGTGTCTGCAAATGGAGATTCTGATTTGGCTTTTATCCTAAGTCATATTACAAGACTCGTTAAAGGGTTGATTGTGACTTGTAGGATCGCTACTTCCAATAGGTGGCGCTATAGAGTACAAGTCCTCTTTGTTTGAAGAGGCAATTTGCATATTAAAATTTCCCAGAGGAGCATTGCACGGCGAATAAGCCTCCTTACCTCGACACGCCAGAGCTGGTATGTCACTCTCCACAAGGAGTAACCTTACCCCCCAGACCCCAGTCCAGAGCCTCTCAGCTAGCCAAATCAGATCTCTCCTACTTTGCACTGACGAGGACCAACAGTCCGAAACACCGTGTCTGCAAATGGAGATTCTGATTTGGCTTTTATCCTAAGTCATATTACAAGACTCGTTAAAGGGTTGATTGTGACTTGTAGGATCGCTACTTCCAATAGGTGGCGCTATAGAGTACAAGTCCTCTTTGTTTGAAGAGGCAATTTGCATATTAAAATTTCCCAGAGGAGCATTGCACGGCGAATAAGCCTCCTTACCTCGACACGCCAGAGCTGGTATGTCACTCTCCACAAGGAGTAACCTTACCCCCCAGACCCCAGTCCAGAGCCTCTCAGCTAGCCAAATCAGATCTCTCCTACTTTGCACTGACGAGGACCAACAGTCCGAAACACCGTGTCTGCAAATGGAGATTCTGATTTGGCTTTTATCCTAAGTCATATTACAAGACTCGTTAAAGGGTTGATTGTGACTTGTAGGATCGCTACTTCCAATAGGTGGCGCTATAGAGTACAAGTCCTCTTTGTTTGAAGAGGCAATTTGCATATTAAAATTTCCCAGAGGAGCATTGCACGGCGAATAAGCCTCCTTACCTCGACACGCCAGAGCTGGTATGTCACTCTCCACAAGGAGTAACCTTACCCCCAGACCCCAGTCCAGAGCCTCTCAGCTAGCCAAATCAGATCTCTCCTACTTTGCACTGACGAGGACCAACAGTCCGAAACACCGTGTCTGCAAATGGAGATTCTGATTTGGCTTTTATCCTAAGTCATATTACAAGACTCGTTAAAGGGTTGATTGTGACTTGTAGGATCGCTACTTCCAATAGGTGGCGCTATAGAGTACAAGTCCTCTTTGTTTGAAGAGGCAATTTGCATATTAAAATTTCCCAGAGGAGCATTGCACGGCGAATAAGCCTCCTTACCTCGACACGCCAGAGCTGGTATGTCACTCTCCACAAGGAGTAACCTTACCCCCCAGACCCCAGTCCAGAGCCTCTCAGCTAGCCAAATCAGATCTCTCCTACTTTGCACTGACGAGGACCAACAGTCCGAAACACCGTGTCTGCAAATGGAGATTCTGATTTGGCTTTTATCCTAAGTCATATTACAAGACTCGTTAAAGGGTTGATTGTGACTTGTAGGATCGCTACTTCCAATAGGTGGCGCTATAGAGTACAAGTCCTCTTTGTTTGAAGAGGCAATTTGCATATTAAAATTTCCCAGAGGAGCATTGCACGGCGAATAAGCCTCCTTACCTCGACACGCCAGAGCTGGTATGTCACTCTCCACAAGGAGTAACCTTACCCCCCAGACCCCAGTCCAGAGCCTCTCAGCTAGCCAAATCAGATCTCTCCTACTTTGCACTGACGAGGACCAACAGTCCGAAACACCGTGTCTGCAAATGGAGATTCTGATTTGGCTTTTATCCTAAGTCATATTACAAGACTCGTTAAAGGGTTGATTGTGACTTGTAGGATCGCTACTTCCAATAGGTGGCGCTATAGAGTACAAGTCCTCTTTGTTTGAAGAGGCAATTTGCATATTAAAATTTCCCAGAGGAGCATTGCACGGCGAATAAGCCTCCTTACCTCGACACGCCAGAGCTGGTATGTCACTCTCCACAAGGAGTAACCTTACCCCCCAGACCCCAGTCCAGAGCCTCTCAGCTAGCCAAATCAGATCTCTCCTACTTTGCACTGACGAGGACCAACAGTCCGAAACACCGTGTCTGCAAATGGAGATTCTGATTTGGCTTTTATCCTAAGTCATATTACAAGACTCGTTAAAGGGTTGATTGTGACTTGTAGGATCGCTACTTCCAATAGGTGGCGCTATAGAGTACAAGTCCTCTTTGTTTGAAGAGGCAATTTGCATATTAAAATTTCCCAGAGGAGCATTGCACGGCGAATAAGCCTCCTTACCTCGACACGCCAGAGCTGGTATGTCACTCTCCACAAGGAGTAACCTTACCCCCCAGACCCCAGTCCAGAGCCTCTCAGCTAGCCAAATCAGATCTCTCCTACTTTGCACTGACGAGGACCAACAGTCCGAAACACCGTGTCTGCAAATGGAGATTCTGATTTGGCTTTTATCCTAAGTCATATTACAAGACTCGTTAAAGGGTTGATTGTGACTTGTAGGATCGCTACTTCCAATAGGTGGCGCTATAGAGTACAAGTCCTCTTTGTTTGAAGAGGCAATTTGCATATTAAAATTTCCCAGAGGAGCATTGCACGGCGAATAAGCCTCCTTACCTCGACACGCCAGAGCTGGTATGTCACTCTCCACAAGGAGTAACCTTACCCCCCAGACCCCAGTCCAGAGCCTCTCAGCTAGCCAAATCAGATCTCTCCTACTTTGCACTGACGAGGACCAACAGTCCGAAACACCGTGTCTGCAAATGGAGATTCTGATTTGGCTTTTATCCTAAGTCATATTACAAGACTCGTTAAAGGGTTGATTGTGACTTGTAGGATCGCTACTTCCAATAGGTGGCGCTATAGAGTACAAGTCCTCTTTGTTTGAAGAGGCAATTTGCATATTAAAATTTCCCAGAGGAGCATTGCACGGCGAATAAGCCTCCTTACCTCGACACGCCAGAGCTGGTATGTCACTCTCCACAAGGAGTAACCTTACCCCCCAGACCCCAGTCCAGAGCCTCTCAGCTAGCCAAATCAGATCTCTCCTACTTTGCACTGACGAGGACCAACAGTCCGAAACACCGTGTCTGCAAATGGAGATTCTGATTTGGCTTTTATCCTAAGTCATATTACAAGACTCGTTAAAGGGTTGATTGTGACTTGTAGGATCGCTACTTCCAATAGGTGGCGCTATAGAGTACAAGTCCTCTTTGTTTGAAGAGGCAATTTGCATATTAAAATTTCCCAGAGGAGCATTGCACGGCGAATAAGCCTCCTTACCTCGACACGCCAGAGCTGGTATGTCACTCTCCACAAGGAGTAACCTTACCCCCCAGACCCCAGTCCAGAGCCTCTCAGCTAGCCAAATCAGATCTCTCCTACTTTGCACTGACGAGGACCAACAGTCCGAAACACCGTGTCTGCAAATGGAGATTCTGATTTGGCTTTTATCCTAAGTCATATTACAAGACTCGTTAAAGGGTTGATTGTGACTTGTAGGATCGCTACTTCCAATAGGTGGCGCTATAGAGTACAAGTCCTCTTTGTTTGAAGAGGCAATTTGCATATTAAAATTTCCCAGAGGAGCATTGCACGGCGAATAAGCCTCCTTACCTCGACACGCCAGAGCTGGTATGTCACTCTCCACAAGGAGTAACCTTACCCCCAGACCCCAGTCCAGAGCCTCTCAGCTAGCCAAATCAGATCTCTCCTACTTTGCACTGACGAGGACCAACAGTCCGAAACACCGTGTCTGCAAATGGAGATTCTGATTTGGCTTTTATCCTAAGTCATATTACAAGACTCGTTAAAGGGTTGATTGTGACTTGTAGGATCGCTACTTCCAATAGGTGGCGCTATAGAGTACAAGTCCTCTTTGTTTGAAGAGGCAATTTGCATACAGCAGACAAAGGACTTTTTCCACCATTAAGAAAGGCACTTTTCCGTGCTTGCATTGTTTACAATGCTCAAATATTACAAAGGGCAGCTCTTTTACCCATCCAAGATCAGGTAGAGTTTATCAGATCAATGGCTTTTTTACATGTGATTCTACATATGTGATTTATTTGATAAAGTGCCCGTGCGGGCTCGGATATGTTGGGGAGACTACCCAGCATATCCGGGACCGCATTTCCCAGCATAAGTCCACTATCAGATGCAGGAAATTAATGTTACCAGTGCCAGCCCATTTTATAGCTATGGGACATAACATTTCCCAACTAAAATACCAGATCATAGATCACATTCCTGTCCCACGTAGGGGAGGAGACCGGATCAAGTTACTAAAAATCAGGGAAGCCTTCTGGATATTTACATTGCAGACCCTAGAACCATTGGGCCTTAATAGGGAGTACGAAGCTTTCTCTTAGATCCTCATATGGTGAATAAGTACTGAATATTGAACATTTGATGTATTATATAACCTTCTTTTTTTCTTTTCTTCCTTTTCTCCTGTTCTCTTTATTCACAGATGACTTAGGAAGTCCCTGTTGAGCTCCCCTTACACAAACAACAACTATCCCTTACACCATTTGTCCAGCACAGCGGTGGGTGCTCAGTAGTACAAAGCGATCCTTAGACATGAATGCGCATGCGCATGACGTCAGCATTGCCTCACGACCTTTCCTGGAAGCCCCACTTACGGCCTATTAGCAACGAAATCACATGGCACATTGCACCGTCCATATAAATAAGGCGCCGGGCATGACTCGCACAGAGCTCCACCGGACTTTACCGCGCACGTTCTGCAGGTTATCACAGGTAATTATGTGCACCCTTTGGTTCTTTTTGTTGGGAGACTATCAAGTTACTGTAAGTGGGTTTCTCTGTCCCGGACCACCTATGGACCGCACTCCTCCGGGTCATGCCACATTACATAGTTGTTTTTCTTTTCTTTTTTTCTTCTTTCCCGGTTTTTTTCTCCCTTTTTTTCCCCCTTTTTCCTACATACTTATATAGTCTTTTATATACAAAAAAACGGCAATTTATCTTATCATGATGTTTAAAATGTATACATAGCAACATAGGGAGTATTCTTCTGAAACTTCAGCATAGTATATGAATTGTCCTGTGTTATTGCCATCTGTTTTATAACCTGACGCAATGAAGGTGTTAAAAAACAAACACAGCATTTTGTGTTATGGATCATAAGTGTATTATTGGAAATAAATTTATTCATTATAAGTAGTCGTCCTTTGCCCACAGTTTGGTGCTTTAGCACTTGGAGTGAAAATATGTCTTGATCATATTAATGGACTAAATGTTAGCACATTTGTCTTTTTTCTTCATTATATAAATTACATTTAATTGGTGCGTCAGAATATACAGCTTATAATTTATTTTCTGTATATATTATGTTTGATGCTTGAATATTTTGTTTGACTTTTGCATATTGTGATGTATTTTCGTTATATTTGTTTAAACAGACAAAATTCCCCTTGATGAAGGCCATAAACGGGCCGAAACGTTGGGGTTGTGAATTCCTTTTTTTAAATCCTGGAGCTTTATCAGAATGCTTTAATAAAGATTATCAACGAATGCCATATTGTTTGGATTTCCTCTCGTCTTTGAGTGTGCTCGAGGTGTCTCTCTTTAATGCTCTAAATTATAAGCAGAAGAAGACTAAGCAGTGTATGGGGGTGAGTCCGTTCCTCCTCGTGGTGCCCCTGGAAAATGCCTGCTGCTGCAGGCTAAACTGAACACGGACAAATACTGTTGTAATTTAAATCTTTTGTGACAGCAAGAACGGAAGGATGAAAAATTCATACTTTGACAGATTACAAGTACAGGAATCTCTGTCACAAATAAGAATATGATGAAGAAGATGAAGTACAATATGAAGAATAATAGTTGAATAAGAAGAATATGAGTAATGTTAACAAAAAGATGAATAGCAAGAAGTTTAAGAAGAAGATAAAGAAGGTGAAGATGAAGAATAATTTGATGAAAAAGATGATGCTACTGAAGATTATGAAGGAGAAAGTGTGTCTAAAGTTAAAAAGGTGAAGAGCATGGAAGTTGTGAAATATACATATTTGCCAAATAGAAAAAACGTAAACATTGTCAATTTCTTCGTCAATCCGAACATCTTTAAAAAAAAAATATTTATGCTATTCCATTTGATTGGGTTAAACATCTATGCCTTTAATGTCTCCTCAACCTTCCCCAATACATTCTACATTACTCTTTGTTGTTTTCCTTCATGTACAATTAACCAGCAAGGCAAGAATGGGTTTTTTTTAATTCCGATATTTTGCTCCCATAGACTTACATTGGATTTCCGGTATCGGTATCGGGTATCGCCGATATTTTTGGGGTATCGGCGATACCATTCCGATTCCGATACTTTTGGATATCGGAAAGTATCGCTCAACTCTAATAGTGACATAACTGAAGAAATATCTGATGAGAAAGAAGTAGAAATGAATGAAGAACAAAATACTGAAAGTGAAGAATCACAACTACAAACAGACACAGAACAAAGACGTTCAATAAGAGAGAACAAAGGAAAACCACCAAAACGTCTCTCATACAAGACAAGTATAAGAAAAATCTATGAACCTACCTCTTGGAAAGACATATCTAACTTCCTGAAGAAGAAGCTAATAAATGGATAGAAGCAACAGAAACAGAAATTAAATCCATGCATGATTCAAATACATGGACACTAACAGATTTGCCAGAAGGAAGAAAAGCCATAGGATGTAAATGGATTTTTAAAGTAAAATACCAAACAGATGGTACACCTGAAAGATATCGAGCAAGACTCGTAGCTAAAGGGTATTCTCAAAAATATGGAGAAGACTATGATGAAACATTTGCTCCAGTTGTCAAACACACTACAATAAGAACTTTACTTACAGTTGCAGCAATGGAACAGATGGAACTAAGACATCTAGATGTAAAGACAGCTTTTTTGAATGGAGATTTAACAGAAGATATTTACATGGAACAACCTCCAGGATTCAAAGATGAAAGAAATCCAAACAAAGTTTGCAAACTACAGAAAAGCATATATGGTTTAAAACAAGCAGCTAAAGCGTGGAATGACAAAATCACGAAAGTACTAACAAATGAAAAATTTCAAAGAAGCAAAGCTGATCCATGCTTGTACACAAAAAGGCTGAGTAATAGATGGATTTATGTACTCATATATGTAGACGACATTTTGATTTGTTTTAAACAAGAAAGGGATAAAGAAAGCATTCTAAAAATCCTGAAACAACATTTTGAAATCAAAGACTTGGGAAATGTAAAACAGTACCTAGGTATACAGATAGAAAGACAAGAAGTACTGTGGTTAAGACAATTGCTGACAGAATTAGGACAATCACACTTGGAACCAACAAAACTCAAAGAGGACCAAAGAGTCTTAAAGTTGGAGTATTGCCCTACTGAAGAAATGACAGCGGACATTTTCACGAAGGCGTTGAATGCTGATAAACATCAGAGACTAATAAAAAAAAGTTGGGTTTGATTGAATAAGTCCTTACTGTTGAGAAAGGGTGTTGTCATATGCAACAGATTAGGACTTCTATATTATAAGTAAAAGGAGGACTTTATGATGACCTGACAGTAGATGGCGATGTTGTGTAACGTTTCCTTCTTTAATGTATTGTATAAGAATTAGTCTCTTGTTTAGTTTCACTTTCGTTTTGTTCATGTTTTAGCTGATGCAATGGTGTAATGACTGCATTATTCCTTCACCTCATGTTCAGAGAAGTAAACGCTTGTTATCCCATGCAACCTGCTCTGTGAAGTTTTCCTCTGCAAAGGTGTGGATTCAGAAGCTGTGCAACATGATGAGCCCCATATAATGCTCCAAATATAATGGGCTCCATGTGATGCTCCATATATAATGTGCCCCATATGATGCGCCATATATAATGGGCCCCATATGATGCTCCAGTATATCATAGGCCCCGTATATGATGCTCCATTGTATGATGGGCCCCATTTATAATGCTCCAATGTATAATGGGCCCTATCTATGATGCTCAAGTGTATGATGGGCCCCATATGTAATTCTCCAGTGTATAATGCTCCCAAAATATTGCTGAGTCGCACTTAATACCAGGGCAATGGGGTACTCGGCACCGAGCCCATGAAAGTCTATGGGGTTTGTCACTGGCAGCAGGACTCGGTCCGTGGCCCTGGGCGCTCATACAATGGGGGATATTTACAGGGGAATTGTAGATTAGATAGTTCGTGATGCCACCCGTGGTATCTGATCAATTGGACCAGCGCTGCTATATGGATCTTCACAGGGGATGTTATGGGGCAGCTAGATGGTAAGTCTCCCACAGGTGAGACTGGTCCCTGGAAGTCTATGGTGGTGCAGGGTGTAGATAATAAAGCAGTCTCACACAAGGCAATCTCTTTCCATAACTTTTGCTTGCAGATGTTTCAGGCAGGTCCCGGGGAGCTGGTCGGGGTGGAGAATGCACATTCAGGATAACCGCTGAGCAGGTTAGAGGCCTCCTTTAACTTTACATGTATTTGAGTGCAAACTTTCATGAAGTCAAGTTAACTCTGTTAATCTCCAGCTTGTTCAATAGCTGCCACGCCCGGCCGACATTGTGGTAGAGCCTTTTGCTTAATCTGGTGGCCAGTTATGGTGACCAGATATCGGAAAGAACGAAGTCCCTCTATGCTTGGCCTAGCTAAAAGTCCTTGTTCCCCTGACTCCGTTTACGTATCAGCACTTAGGGCTACCTCCTATGACTTGAAGTCCAGGAGGATTCCGGTGTTTCTTATTACTAGGCATAAAGCACTAGCAACGCTTCGGACCCCGGTGTCCGGTGAATTAGTGCGGGTAACCGGTACCTGATGCCTTGTCCTATTCTTTCCACTGTGCCTCTCGTCCTGCTCTGGCTCTTAACATAAGCACAAGTAGCGATGATGTGAATGCCAGCTTTTTCCAGAGCTCGCTGAGCAGTTCCTAGTACACTCACTGTTGTTAGCTCCTGTGTTTCCCTTCTTTCTTTCCTTTCTCTGACCCCTGTCCAGAGCAGCACACAGGTATCTGTCAACTGTGTAAATGCTGTAGCTCCGAGAGTTACTTTCCTCTTTCCAAAAGAAACAGGTTGCTTGTCCTGAGGTACTGTTTCACTTGCTTCAATTGCAGCTCTGACTAGGTAGAGTGCCTTCTTGTCCACTCTTACTAGCCTCCACTTCTGTATGAGGTGAGCTACAGGAGCTCCTTCAGATCCAGTCTTATCTCCTCTCCCTCCAAGACTTGAATTGAACTGATCTGTCCGAAGAAGGAAACAGGCTGGCTGGGAATGACTCACTCTGAGTTCCCAAGGCTTGAATGGTGACTGCTACGTGTCACTGCCTTTTATACCCCTAGTGGGTGTGTTGTGAAATGTGAGTGACGTGAATGAATATCAAGCCTCACGGTTACCTTCTTGTGCATTTTCCTGGAATTATGTGTGTGCCTGGCGTAGCGGGCCACACATCGCTCCAAACATTAAAAAAATGAAATACCTACCCTTGCTGGGCATGCTCTACTCTGGACTCCTCAGCGTCGCCATCTTCCGCTCTCTGCACGTGACTGTTCAGGCAGAGGGCGCACAGACGTGATGGCATCGCGCTCTCTGAACTGAATGTCACTGTCAGGAAATGCGGAAGACATCACAGCGGTGGAGCAGGGGGTAAGTATTGCAAGTGCTGGGGCCCTGAGCAAGCAGGGGGGTCACTCTCATGGGCGCCGGGGACTGCGACAGGGCCCCTCATAGTACGCCGGTTCTCTGACGGTGAGTGGGCCCCCACCCTCAGGGCCCCGGACTGCGGGTTCACCAGTGCTGACGCCGGCACTGGGGGGGGAAAGCCCAGTTAGGGGTGGAAAAACTGGCATATGATAAGGTGTGGCGGGCGTTCAAGCAGCTGCAAAGGAGGAATTGGTGAGTGGAGAAGAGGAGGGGCAAAGCAAGCCATTTTGCTGGCAACCTGTGTGTACAGGGGAAAGGGTACAAAATCCTTTGAAAACCCCGGCACGGTTCATTTAATGAAAGGTGAGATCACCAACATTTTGGGTAGACACTGGGTCCTTCTTTCTTCAGGGATTGATCCCCACACTGAAGACTCTTTCAGATAGCACACACCACAGGGCAGCGACCTCGTAAGGCAATTGTGCCCAATTAGGCCAGGTGTCCGTTTAAAAGGCTCAGTGTCAGAGGGGAATGAACTGTGGGGAGAAACGATGGGGGGAGAAAGGGAATTTTGAACCAAGTTACAATGTTCTCCCCGTTTGTTTCAATTTTTTCATATTTAACAGTCTGTGGCGGTACTCGGAAAAACAGTCCAAACATGGTCATGAAACCCCTTCTCCAATGACCCCTTTGGCGTGTGCAAAAAGAACACCTTCCTGTTGCCCCCGTACGGCTGTGGTAGAACCCCCACCCCATGCTGTGTGCGGAATGCCTCTAACAAAACGGTTTACCAGAGTTGCTTGTTTTTTCGCCAATTTTGCTCTAGGTTCTCCTGTGGATGATTCTGTAATTTGCCCTTTTTTCGTGGGGTCGAGGATGCATTGCGGCCCAAACCCGTAATCTATCCTTTATAAATTTTGGGGTGCCCCGGGGGGCCCCTTTTTTTTGGGTCCGCAAGACATAACACACATTGGGCCAATGTTCCAGGTGTCAATGATGCACTGCAGTGGGGGTGGAGGCACTTTCTGCCAAAACAAACCCTTCAGTCGCAAAACCCTTACCTGACCCTTGGGAAGCCCAACATTTTCTCTGCCCCCTGAAAGCATCCCCCCTCCCAAAATAATAAACCCCTTATCCTCCTCCTCCCCCTTCCCCCCCCTCATCCGGACATTCCCCGGCAACAATGGTCACTGTCTCAAGGCTTCCCCTTTCCTCCCCGTTTCCTCCTCCCCCTGCAGGGGCCTATCCTTTTATTCGTCAAAAGTTTCTGGCAGCCATAAGTGGGTGTCTGCTTATGATGGGTCGTCTGCGTTTCACCGTGTGCATTCCCCAAAAAAATAAAGGTTTACAGAG